>OZ018321.1:129491119-130091119 GCA_963969495.1 Ceratothoa steindachneri | reverse complement strand
ACAATCATTGCATTCCTGGGACGTGGTCCTTCTTTTTATTTAATGTACGCGCACCTTTTTCAATAGAATTCAAGTAGACTTCATTTAATTTCATGCGCTGGATGGCGAATTTTATTTTATGCCATATACGTGGAGCTTCATTCATGCAATGGATCTGGATCTTCATATCCTGCCCTCGAAGCGGAACTTAATATCATGCTATGGAAGCGCAACTCCATTACATGCCCTGGAGGTGGCCCACTATTTTCTGGCATGGATGCAGAACGTCATTTTATGCCATGGAGGTGGAACTTAATTTGATGACATGGACCTTGACCTTCATTTCTAATAGTTCATTCATTTCCTTCTGGACACGCAACTTCATTTTATGTTGGCGAAGTGCTCCCCCAGCTCATGCATTTAACGCAGAACTTCATTTATTCCCATCGATGCGCAATTTCATTTAATGCCATGGATGGGAAACCTTATTTTTTCATAGACATGGACCTTCATTTCAATCCTTTGACGCGGGCATTCAAGTTCTTGCCATTGTCGCACCTGTTCATTTCATTCCATTGTCGTGGAACTTCAGTTCATGGCATGGACTCGGTCCTTCATTTAATGCCATGGGCGGAGAGTTTTACTTAAAGCCAATGACGCAAAGCTTCATTTCCTCACAGAGATGCGCAGCAACCCTTCATTCCCTAGCCGCGGATCTCGATTTCCTGTCATGGACGCTCACCTTCATTTAATGGCATGGAAATGGAGCTTTATTTCATGCCATGGACAGGGATCTTCATTTCTTCCCATAAATACAGACAATCAGTTCATATCAAGGATTCTGACCTTATTTCATCCCAAGTATCCGGACCTTCATTTCATGCTATCGACTTAGAACTTTATTTAAACCATGGACTCGGACCTTCTTTTCATGCTATGGACGCGGATCTTATGTTCATGCGATTTGCGTGGACCTTTATTTAATGCCATGAACTCAGAGCTTCTTTTTATCCCATAGAGGCCTTTGACGGTGAAAGGCTCCATAAATTGGAGTAGTGCCAGAGTATATTGCTACCGCGTGAAGGCATTAACATAACAACATAATTTTACGGATGACAAATGCCACAAGGGCCTATCAAAGGTCATCCGCATCTGTCAAAACCTACCCACAAAATGCATCCATTAGATTGTGTCAGATCATGCATCTACAATATAAAATTTAAACAATCCATAGGATTGTGTCAGATCATGCATTTACAATATACAATTAGAACTATCCACAGAAATGTGCCAAAAACAAAAGGCATTATCATCAAGACTCGTTAAAATCCAAATAAATCATAATATACAATAATAAAAAACTCAACTTATCCATTCCCAAATAGATTTTTAGAATATCAATCATATCTCCCCTCACCCATCTTCTTTCAAATAAGAATATATTTAGTACGCTCAGTCTCTTTTCATATTCAAGGTGCTTCAGGAAAGGTAATATTTTTGTTGCCCTCTTTTATACTGACTCTGGCAGGTCGATGTCATGTCTAAAATGTGGTGACCATGCTTGTATACAGTACTCTAAATGTGGCCTAACATACGTAACATATGTAAGTGCCGCGCAGGTGCTAATACTGCTACAGCTTCACCAATACAAATCGCTCTCTAGACGTACAAATTATGGTTTACCTGAACTCTGTGAAAGTTGATCCAAGGCCTTAATCAATAAGTCCTTATCGTTAATGGAAAAATGTGTCAATTGCGAAGACCTGCGCCTACTTCCTCGGAGCAAAGTGGGGCGTTTCTCATAGATAAATAATCCTGGGGTCTCGTTTTGCAAAGCTAAGAAATTAGTTCTGGGGCACCCAGCGCTACCTGGGAAATCTTATGCCTCACTTTTGAAAAAAGGCACACTTTGCTCCTGGCTTTTCCTGATCTATGAGTACGATCGCTTCCGTGCCCATTCGGAACCCTTCTGTGGGCTCTACTACTTCACCATCCACCCACCCCTGGCGCCCTCTTGGTAGAGCTGGTGTAACAAAGGTTTCAGATCCAGACTATGAAAAACCACGACTCCTAGTTCCTCTACCGTGACCGTTACCCGGAGGTAGAAACATTCGCACGCTTCCACCAAATCATTACACTCACAGGAGGCAACACCACTGAAGGTGGTCGTGACGCTGTATTTCTTGTATTCCAGGGTTCTTACAGCTGTCCCCCAAAAGGAGATCAACACCAAATGAGCTTTGGCTCCTATGGCCCCAACCAAGGCTGGACTGGGTGGCTCCGAGACTCAAGAGTACCCAAAAGAGGGTCTCTCCACCACCGAAGCCGCCCCATCTACCAAAGATTTAGAGATCTAGTGGGAAAAAGACTCGTATAACGAACCCAATCTCACCCGATAGGTCCTCGAAAGCAAAAACAAATTCAGCACATTGTTTGACCAACAGCGACCGGAGTTATGTCTCAGATAAGCGTTGGCCATTAGCGTGAGGGTCTTATCTTCAAAGAGGAACCCACATCTCATTCGAGCTAGCCCTGGAAGGATTATTCCTTCAAAGGAATTGCTGAGACTTCGGGCAAACTGGGAGGAGCTGCAAAGGATCGTCTCCTATCCTTCTCCGTTACCTATATTTACGCACGATTTCTCGCTCTCTTTCTCGCTGTTTCTCATTCTCTCTATCTTACTCCCATGACAAATCCAGGTCTTTATTGGAGGGGTGGGACTTTAGTCTGAGAGAAGGGCATTAATCATTAATAATGTTTATCTTACACAGCATTGTTCATAAATAACAGTAACCACCACAGGAGTGAGCACTAACTCTCAGATCAGATTTTTTCTACAGATATCAGAAAAAATATAAATTATAGTTTATTGTAGTTTTAGGGGGTCAGCTAATGTATAATGTTCAATTTAATAATTATTTTTGAGATATACCTACATTTTAGACAAGTATCATATAAGTTACATCGATGGCATAGCGTTTGATGTTAATGTGAAATACCGTCAGCAATGCTCACGGTATTTCACACGAACATCAAACTCCTGCTCTTTTGGGCAAATAAAATGATTACGCTGTCTATTCTAACATCAATTACGTTGTGAACATCGATCAGCGCCAGTGTTTTAAAGCGTTCTAGACCCATACTATTCCTTAAGTATATTTTCAGTCGTTTCAGTGACGAAAACGAACTCTCGGCCTCCGCGTTCGAGACTGGGAGAATGATCAGAACTTGGAAAGCCTGACCAGGCTCAGATACCTTCGGGTCTGGGCGTGGGCAAGAACATTTCCAATGTAGTCAAACTTGGAGGTGGACGAAATCCAGCGCTCTGCTTCCGCCCTTACGAGGCTAAAGGCATCCGATGTCAGCCTCGTAAACACTTGCTGCCTCTAGAAAAGCAACCTCATCTCCGTTGATCCCATTGATCAGTTGTTTGATGTTGAAGACGACCAAAATAGTGTCGTCCTCAAACGGGCTCGGCAACGCAGTCACAACTTGGTCAATGAAAGGAACATAGAGAGATTGGTGATAATATTCATCTTTATGCCGCCTACAAACTCAAATTACTAGAATAGTGTCATGTCATGCACTAGCCGATCTGGAGGAGTTCCTATACCTACTTGAAGACGTCGCAGAAGCTGGTAAGTGCACCTTTCCAGGTCTTATTGAGATATGTCTCCACTTCAACGATCGGAGTGTATGCTGAGCCGAGAAGAACTGTAAGAAACTGCAGGGCTAGGCTCGGCTTCACGATGAGGTAGAACCGACTCACCGGTTATACCTCAGAAGGCGCGGCTCTCGGATTATGATCAGTAGGAGTCCCGACTTGGCCGCCGAGTTACTTTCCTCTTTGAGAAGAATGACAATAACTGGCATGAATTCGGTGAACACAATGACTGAATTGTGTGATTGTGGGGGATGTTTAAGGAAGTCATTTCGCTTTTTATAATGGTCTAAAAAAACAACAATTTTAGCGGGGACTTTAGCCCCCTCAGCCCACACAACCCTGGATTAGCGCCTTCTAACTCTGATTTTCTATTTTTCTCTGACTCTGTTTATCTATATCTTTTTGTCTAATTCTCTTTCTCTTTTTTTCTCTCTACTTTTCACACTTTCTGTCTGCTTAGCACTTTCTTGATAACTCTACCTTAATCTCTCTCTAACTATCTATCGCTCTCTTTCTCGTTGTGACTCTCTCTGATTCCCTCTGACTTTCTCCGTTCCTCTCTGCTTCTCATTTACTCTCTGACTCTCACTGTTTAACTCTGTCTCTCTACGAATCTCTCTCTGTCTATTTCTCTATTTTTTGCTCACTCTGCCTGTCTATTTATCTCCTTGTCTCACTCTGTCCCTTTCTCTCTCTCCAGCTCTATATATCTTTCTTTTCCTACTCAACTACTCTTATCTCTCTTAATTTTTCTCTCTATCTTGTTCTCCCTTTCAATCTCTCTTTTGTTCTCTCTCTCTGTCACTTTCTCTCTCTTTATCTCTTTTTTGATATCTCTCTCTATCACTCTCTCTCTCTTTATTTCTTTTTTTGATATCTCTCTCTTATGAGCTCCCTCTAACTCACCATATCTGTTTCTCTTGATTTATCTATATATCATGATCTCTCTCTACATCCCTCTCTTTTAATGTCTCTCTATCTTTCTCTCTCTTGATCTCGCTCACTTACTCGATCTCTCCCTTTTAATCTCTCTCTTGAGAAGAATATTAGACGGGTTGGCTAACGTGACTTTTTATTTCGATAACATTTACGTTGCAACTCGCGAGTGGGATCATCACATGATCGCCCTTTAGGCCCTGCTGCATCACTTGCGCGAGCACGGACTGACAATCGGCCCAAGCAAGTGCCATTTTTCTTATAGTATGATCGATTACCTTGGCTTTCACATTGGGCACAACCATTTGGCCCACCAGGATGACAAAATCGGCGCCATTGTGGAAATGCTCCGTCCGTCCAATAAGAAGCAGTTGAGATCCTTCCTGGGATCTGTTTCTTTCTACCAACGTTTCGTCCACCATTTCGGTTCTCTCTCCCGGCCCCTCTGTGTGACTTGCTGAAAAAAAGTTCCCCAAACACCTTGCCTGGTCCCCATTAGCTTTCTCCCACTTCGAACAGCTGAAGGGAAAATTAGCTTCCCCCCTATCCTCCGGCTCTCCAACCCGAAGAAAACTTTTGGTATTTGAACCGATGCCAGCAATAAAGGGTTAGGTTGGATTTTACTACAGTATAGCGATGATGTCAATAATTACTCCGTCACCTACGCTAGCCATAAGCTTCTCTCGCGCGGGAAAAAATATGTCGTCATTGAAAAGGAGGCTTTGGACATTATATGGGCCGTAAAAAAGTTTCGAATGTATTGATTAGTTAAAGAGTTCCTTGTAGAGACGGATCACAAGCCCCTCGCATATTTGAAAAATGTAAAGAGCAACAATGGTCGCCTTATGCGTTGGAGTTTATACTTCCATGAGTATCAATTTAAAATCAATTAGATAACAGGATCAGAAAATTGTATTGCGGATAGCTTGGGTAGGAACCCCTTAGAGCCTATCTCAAACTAATTTAGGTTAAATTTTATGCTTGTAACTGTTATGTTTAAATTTGTTCCTCTTGTTTAACTGCATATACTCAGACAATAAGTATCTCTGTTCACGAATTAAGAACGATCCGGTAAACCCTTGTATCGTTCTGATAAATTAATTCCCTCTATTTTATATTCCCCTTTTGTATCTTTTTGTATTGTACTTTTTTATATTTTGTGTGTGTTATTTATTTTTATTTTTTTTTGTGTAGCTCTAGGACGTTATTGCCCTTAGGTGATTGACCCCCGTTTTAACTAATGTTAGTTCTTATAGCCCTTGTGATCTTCTCGAGTTCATTTATTTCTTGTGTTCCTAGATACTTTTAGTAAGTAAATATGTCCAAATCACTCAAGCCTGACCCGTTCAAGGTCAGGTATCCCCAAATTCCTCTCCCCCCAGGAGGTCGGGAAAATTTGAGACTTTTAATACCCATCCAGCGATTGTCAGATGCTCCTTTTGTTTTGGAAAGTAACATCTTAGGAATAAAGGAGTGTGAGAATAGAGGATTCTTGCGGCCATGTTGCCCGTCGAAACCGCGAAGTCAGGCTCGTGGTCTGTCCACGTGAGCGAGGACCGTGAGAACAGTCAAAATATCGAACTGCTTTGTGTGATAAGCAATAGATTAGAATATCAAACTCGCGCTTCTCTCTTATCCCAGGGCATTATCAATTAACCCCCGCGGGAGTACTTCCCATCCCTTAAGCGCCGTGTTGGTTCGTGGAGAGAGTCCCCTACGCCCCCCCCCTTCCCTTGGTGGAGGCAGTAACGGATTTGGCTGGTTCATATATATTGTTAATCCCAATAGGGCATCTTATAACGAAACACGTCATTCTCGATCACGCTCCTTTTTCTCGACGAGCCGAAGGCTAGAATTATACCGAAGGATCTGAGCCCAAGTCTATTAGCCCATCCTTGGTTTAGGTATATTTCGTTTAGCACGAATACTTCCTCCAGTTAGTGTTACTACTAGAGGTTAAACTCCCCGTGGTTAAAGCCCCTTGAATAACTATCTGATCCCCAGTTTCATCTCTTAAAGCCTAGAACCCAAGCCAAGCTGAGAAGAATCATCTGTGACTATCCTGCCAGTCATCCTTGTACAGAGGCTCGTATCGCCGCTCGATCCTCCCCCCCCCCTCCGTAGACCCCGCTCTGAGTAGCTCTGATACGTTCGTTCCTTGTATACATAGAGTAGCTATTGCCATTATTTCATTTAATCTATTTATTGTGTATATATTAAAGTTTATTTTTATACCTACTTTTTCATAAGCCTCATAGCCGGAGCCTTCATTAGTTAAATATCGGACAACTGGTGTCAATCTTTTGAATTTAAAATTCTTTGCACTCGTCTCCCCTACCCCTCTCTTCTATTCCCCATCTCTGTCGTGACTAGAGTAGAATCAAGGTCACGCGTTTGACCTTGGGCGACCATGCCTATTGTGCAGAAGTGATGTATATGCCGAGGTCATTCTATGACACTCTCTCACTATTTTTTCTCTCTCTCACCCTTTTTTTTCCCTCCTCTATACTCTCACTTCCCTTCTTCTCTCTCTCTCTCTCTCTAACTATCTATCAATCTCTCTCTCTCTATTATTCTCTCTGAATCTCTCTGTTGCACTCTATATCTCTCTGAATCTCTCTCTCTCTCTTCCTCTCTTTATCTCTCATTTTCTCTCTGATGCCTCTGTTTCCATCTGACATTATCTAAATCCCTCTTTTGATAACTCCCTTGAATTCGCTCTCTCTCTCTCTCTCTCTCTCTCTCTCTCTCTCTCTCTTGTTATCCCAATCAATCTATCTCTTCTTCTCTCTCTATCATGATCTTCCCCTCTTGATCTCTCTCTTGTTTTTTCTCTCATTACGTCTCTTCTCTCCTTTGATAGCTCTATATCTCTCTCATGAACTCTCTCCCCTTGATCTCTTTATCTATGTTACTATCTCTCACCCTAAATCTTTCTCTCTCTCTCTCTCTCTAGATTCCTCTCTCTCTCTTGATCTCCTCTCTTGATCCTTCTCTCGCGATCTTTCTCTTTTGATCTGTCTCTTTTTATTTCTCCCTCTTAATCTCTATCTTATTCTCTCTCTTATGGTTTATCTGTCTCTCTTACTCAATTTGTCGTTGTCACTGAGAAGGACTTGGGTGTAACAATCACTAGTGACCTCAAGTTCTCGAAACAGTGTATTGAGGCGGAGAAAAAGGCCCAAAGGATGCTAGGCTATATTAAGCGCCAGTTTGGTTATCGGAACCAGGAGATTGTACTGTGCCTGTACAACTCACTTGTCCGACCGCACCTGGAGTATGCCGTACAATTTTGGAGTCCTTCATTGCGAAAGGACATGGCGAGATTGGAACGCGTACAAACCAGGGCAACCAAGCTGATTCCCTCTATCCGACATAAAAGTTATGAGGATAGACTAAGGGAATTAGATCTGTTCTCGCTGGAAACCCGTAGACTGCGTGGTCAGCTCATCGAAGTTTTCAAAATACTTCGAGGGTTCGACAATGTTGACTACCGGGATATTTTCACACTGAGTGAGAACAGAACGCGCAATCACGGCTTCAAACTTGAACTTAAGCGTTACAACCGCAATCTGTGTGGAAATTATTTCACCTACAGTATCGGCGGTATGTGGAACGCACTTCTTCCAGTGGAAGTTGTCAACAGTGAATCTGTTGACCAGGTTAAGTCAAGACTAGACAAAATCTTTAAAAGTGGCCGTTTAGGGACGCAAAACAATTGAGCAGCCTTGTGCCCGCTCGATTGCTAGTCTAAAGGTACCCTCCTTGAAGGGACCGTAAGGTCTCCTAGGGTACCTTCTTTCCTTGTTCTTACTCCTTGTTGTTACTCCTTGTTGTTACTCGCTGTTTCTCACTTTCTCTCTCTATCATCTCTTTCTGACTCACTCTATTTCTTGTTCTCTCTCTATCTCCCTCTTTATGCCTCTCTATGTCTATTTCACTATGTCTGTTTCCCTCTATATCTCTGTCTCTCTCGCTCTATCCCTTATTCCTACTCGTCCCTCTCCTTCTCCTCCTCCAAATCTCACCCCACTCCTACCACTTCACCAGTTTCTCTCTCTCTCTCTTTTCCTTTCTCTCTCATCCTGTATATCATCTATCCAACTTACTCTCCTTATCTCTCTCTCTCTCTCTCTTCCTCCTCATCCGCATCCGCCTCCATTCTCTTTCTACTTTTTCCTCTTCATCTTCCTCTCTCTCACACGTTTATCTCCCTCCCTCTTTACCTCTCGCTCTATTCTCATTCTCATTTCATATCCCCCTCCGAACCCCCTCATCCACCATTTATCGCTCTCTCCTTCTATCTATGTATATCTATATCTGATATCTCTATCTATATTTCTCCGAATCTCTCAGTTCCTCTCTATATCTCCATTTCACTTTTACTCAATCTTTTTCTTTTTTTCTCTCTCTCTGTTTTTTCTCTATTTTTGTTTATCTCTCTATTTCTGGCTCTCTTTTTTCTCTCTCTATTTCTGGCTCTCTTTTTTCTCTCTCTGTCTATCTGTCTTTATCTTTCCCTTCCCTTCTTTCCTCCCCATCTCCCCCTCCTCTCCATTGAGCATCCATATTGGGTGGATGGGTCAAAGGGCGTCCAATCAAAGTGTAAAATAAGATAGTGATTTTCAGCGTCGGTAAAAAATCCTTTTTGAAGATGGTGTAGTCCGCGGGTTAGACTTTAACGTGGTGTGAACTTTCTGTCCAAAGGAAATTGGAGAACCAATCAAATAGTGATTTTGCTTTTCCTCCAGCTATAACTCTTCATTTCTCTAGTTTTGGGTGATTCAAGGCTAGTTCTTTACCTATGCATGTCAGTGAATAGCTCTAGAACGGGCCCAACTAGGTTTTACCAGGTACTTTGATGAGTTTAGTGAAATATTTTTTGAGGCTCATGTTGTAAAATAGGTAGACCTGTGACACTCAAAGTGCAGGATTTAATAGGCCCAGCGAGGAAACTCCACAAATGGACGCTCGGTGAATCTATCAAATCCTAAAAATGGCTATTTGTGTAAATTAAGGAAATAATATGCCAGGTGTAATAAATAAAGAACCAAAGAGAATTATAAAAAGAAACAATATATATATATATATATATATACTCATATATATATATATATATATATATATATATATATATATATATTTATATACAGGGTGTTTCAGAATTCTTTGAACAAACTTTAACCCAAGGTTTCTTCAGGTTAAATAAGCATAATTTACTCTATAGAGGGTTATCCAAAAATGTTTAGTTTAAAAGTTACTAAGACTTATAAGTGAGAGCGTGTCGTCGGGTAAATGAAAAAATAAATTCAGAATAAGTTTACTTTGTAGGAATACAGAGTTTAAAGTTAGGTTAGTAGTCACAATAGTTGTTCGAAATTCCGCCCATCTGCTGCGATGCATGCGTGGAGGTGCCGGCGGAATGATTGCTGAACTTGTGCGAAGACACCAGGAGTTACAGCAATCCTTGCACAGGCATCAATAATCCTGCCGATAAGTTCTTCTTTAGACAGAACTGGCGTTTCGTACACTAAACTCTTTAGATGTCCCTAAAGGTATAAGTCTATGGGTGTCATGTCAGAAGACCTGGGTGGCCAAAAGATTGATTGGTCCTCCACGACCAAACCAGTGGTTTGGATAACGATCATCCAATAACTTTCTAACAGCAATCGTGAAGTGTGCCGGTGTACCATTTTGTTGGAACCACATTCCTTTGCAAATCACCCGGGGAACATCTTCTAACAACCCGGGTAGTACTTTATCAAGAAACGCCCAATAATTGCGTCCAGTGAGTCTTTCTGACAGGATCCGCACCAGGATCCGTCGAGGTCACAACATAGCCCTGAAAGATATCAAAATAAAAGCGGTCCATTTGCCGGAGAGATGGGAAATCACTTTTCAAACAGTAGTTTAAGAAAGTTTACACAAACGGAGAAATTATGGAGAGAAAATAGTTGTTATATGTACTCTCTATATCGGGAACCATGCTACTGTTTTGTGTGTTTGGTTTAGTTTTGTTTTTAAAAGAGCAGTGGTCTCCAGTGTCAAACTTTAACGAAAAATGTTTCTCCACATGTAGAAAAGCCCGAACCAGGTAGTAAGACTACAGGGTTCGACTAAATTGATGTTAAAATTCCACAGCAAATGTCTGCTGAAAAAATAACGTCAAGCTAAAAATGAACGGATAGTCGAGGTTATAAAGGGTCTTTCAAAAAGGACGCTCGAGCTTTGTCAGGTGATAGTCGCCATGTTGTTAAAGCGATATATAGCAACTTTACTGTGAACTGTTCAGTAGTAATAGGCAGCGTGTGCGTGTGCAAATCCTCAAATGTTATTATCAAAATCAGTGCTCCGTTTGACAAACGTTCCACGCATTATGTGATTTCTATCCTCGCCACAATCATCCTGCCGAGTCTACTGTTTGACGATTAGTGGCCAAATTTGAGGCAAAAGGGTCTTTTAACAATAAGCCAACACCCGTACGTCGCTGAACTAAAAGGTCTGCTGAAAACATCGCTGCCGTAAATGAGGGTGTACGGGAAAATCCGGGGCAGTCAATTTCTCGTCGTTCACAAGAACTTGGCCTTTCTGCGACTTCAGTTTGACGAATTATACGTAGGGACTTGGGTCTGCACACGTACAAAATCTAACTTAACAAGGGACTTAAGGTAAACGACCATAGACAACGCCGTGTGTTCGCTGATTGGGCTCTAGGTCAGTTGGAAGTTGCCCCTAATTTCCCCCCAAAAATCATGTTCAGCGACGAGGCCCATTTTTGGATAAATGGATTTGTGAACAAGCAAAATTGTCGAATTTAGGACGAAAGAAATCCACATGAGATACACCAGCACCAATTGCATACCAACAAAGTCATTGTTTGGTGCGGACTTTTGTCTAATAGAATCATCGGTCCATCCTTTTTTAAAAACGAAGATGGGATTGCCATAACCGTCAACGGCGAGAACTACAGATCGATAATAAGCAACTTCTTGTGGCCTGGACTGGATTATATGGATACTGACGACATGTGGTTCCAAAAGCGCGGCGCTACGTGCCACACTGCGCACGCCACGATAGACATTTTGCACCAGCGATTTCAGAGCAGGGTCATCTCGCGCAGCAGCGACGTCAACTGGCCACCGAGATCTTGCGATTTAACGCCATTAAACTACTTTCTTTTGGGCTACCTTAAATCGCAAGTCTATGCGAATAATCCGCAAACAGTTAATGTCCTCAAAGTAAGTCAACATAACGAATACCATTCAGCAAATTCAGCCAGATTTATGCGACAAAGTCATCAAAAATTGGCTCTCCCGAATACGTTCCACCAAGCGAATCCGCGGCGGACATTTGAACCACGTCATATTCCAGACTTAATGCTATAAAATTTACTTTCAAATTTAAAATAAATTGAGTGCATATATCACACACAACTTGTTTTATTTACATTTAAAAATCAAGCGACTTTATTGAAAGACCCTTTTAATTCCTGACAAAACAGAATCTGTCATTTCGTGAGCATCGAGGTGAAGGAATAGCTAGTTTATCGAAGCCATAAGAGACCATCAGTGATAACACATGTCATATTGTGAAACAACCACACTTTTGGCTAAATATGATGTAATCTTATCAGAACACTTGTTCTTCGTTAGCCCAAAATCTGTAAAAAGGAGCTTAAATGCACTGAATCAACCTGCATGGGGAATAATGGGTGTAAGGAATGCTCTCGTTAGCCATCGATTTTCTATAAGATGGATAACTGCCTAGGTTAATATGGTATACACTACTGTGGTTTTTGCATTATATACGTTTTTTGCATTTATTTACCTGTACAACGTCCTCGAAACGATATATATAAATCGTATCTGTAACAGAAGTAGAGCATCACTATTATATATCATTTATATTTGTCTTTAACCCACTGTTCTTCCTCCTCTATAGCCATCTATTTCTCCATGTTCTGCCTATAAACGTTTTATCTTCATAGCTGTGAATGTAGTTGGCGAGTTGTCTATCAACTAGTTCCAGTCTGGATTCCTTGTGTCTGCAAAGTTCTATTGTGTATGTCTGTCTAACGCAGAATTACGACAAATATTGCAAGGGTGACTCATAAACCAAATGAGGCAAAAGCTGCATGAGCAGTATTTCTGAATTTTCGGAGCGATAGAAAAACTCCGTAATTAACGCCTTCGTCAACAGTGCCTTCTCTCACTCTTTTACTTGGAGAGCATTCGATGCTGAATTGAAAAGAATATCGTAGTGGCTCTTCTATATTGGCTACTCGAAAAACGTATTGATAATGCCAAAAAAACAAGAGATGGACTCACACTAGAAGCAAAGACAGTGAGATGAAAACCAATCACAATTGATCTTTATTACCAAATGCAGCCCGAAAACAATTTTCTTACCACTCGCATTCGTAATTCTAACTTTGTTGCCTCACAACATGCTCTTCTATTTTACATGCCTCCTTTACTGATATCGTTGTAGCTCCTGCATATGTTCCTTATTTTGTCTATTCAAACATTATTTAATTGCAGAAAATTTGTTCCCATCTGATTTATAAAAATCATAGTTTATTGCTAAATGCATTTTTGTATAAATAAAACCTTTTTTTTAATTTCAACTCAAGGCAACAATCACTAGATTTTACTTCACTTTTTTGAAGAGAGCTTACACATGGGATTCAAGAAAGCAAAGGTGTAAGGACGTCCTACTGAGCTGAACTTCAGCTTTTGCGCTACGAAGGAGAGTAAGTAAAGAAATAGTCCCACACGTCAAGATGCCGGGCCCGATATCACTCGTTAATGTTGGAGTGTCTCGCGCACGTGCAAGCACGGGAGATATTTTTTTCAAGTGAATGCGAGGATAACTTCTATGTACTTAATTCCTGTAGAGACCACAGTTTTCTGACGTGTATGAAGCCTAGAAAGATGCCTTACAGTAGGCGATAGGATGGGGCCCTATTAAGATGTGGAGTAGTCACAACCGGCAGGTGGGCTCTGCTAGATATGATTTGAGGTAGGGCAGAAAAGAAAAACCTGCGATTATTTACTGGATGCACACTACCCCGGTAAAGGCCTGGTAGGTCGAAAGTAAAGAGCTCTCTCCTTTCCGGCTCTCATTTATGCCCCTAGGGGGTAGGAGCGGGTTTCGCTCTGGATCAAAGAGCGATAACTCAAACCAACGAAAGGGAAGACTTTTGAATTTGTTTTTTCGATATTGGGTATCGCTCTATGTAATCTGGTGCACCAGTTGTACTGCTACTTGGCAATATGTGATAACAACCAGGTCCTCGATAAACTACTTGACGAGACTTCTCGAATGAGACTTGATGAAATCGGCTTACTATTCAAGGTACCACTACATGTCCCTGCTCAGACATCTATAATATGCCGACGCCTGAACCCATAGGTCGGTTTACACATCACAGACAAAATAAATTTGGAACTCGATGCAAAACAGAGCTGCATCAAGATAGATAAAGTATATAAGCTCAAAAACCAGGATGGAGGAGAATTTACCCATCTATTTAAGGTCACCTATTAGACAACAAATATGGCTGCAAAAGCATCGAAAGTCAGATGTCTTAAAGTTCAAGACACCTGAATCGAGAGAGAAACATTTGTATTAATCTAAGTGTGTTTTTCGTCTTACAAAATGAAATAACATACGACCAAGAACGGTAAGTTCGAGGGCAAGGTTTGTTCAGAGTGTGCCACCTTGGGACACACCTAGGAGGAGTGCACCAACGGAAACAACAGAAAATGTCTCAATTCTGGGAGCCCTTACCAATCGCTTTCATCTCCTGCTCCATAAAGAATAACCTGGTGGGAAAAAAAATAAAAGAGGCAAATCATCGAACAAAAAAACAGAAAAGAGAGCAATTCGTACACTAAGCGATGAAATCCCCGATCAAGGAAAAAGGGTTCCTTAGTTGGATCTCTCCATGAATCTATACCTGGTCATGTGCGTAATAATGTCCATTTTGTTAACATAGCAAAACCAGGGAGCGATGCGACCAAGATCAATAAGATCTTATTACAAAAAAGAGTCAAACAAATGTATTTTCCAGACAACCGCTCCTCGGGTGACTTATATCAGGCTCAAAGAGGGAGAAAGTCTGAACCGGATCAAGATCCCATTCCAAATCAAGAGATTCCCGTTTGCGCAGACCAAGAGACCCTGAAGCAATGGAGTGTATGTAAACATGCAGGCCAGCTAAGGAAACTGTTACCTCACAAAAGGCAACCTGCTAACAGAGATCTTCAAAAGACGCCAAGACAAGCATACACATCCAGACAACCCTAGACATAAATATGAAAGTCTATGCCCCACCATCAGCACCCTTATCCCCAAACCAAGGAAATCATTGAAAGCTTTGTCAGAGGCAATTCAGGTGGGAATATGAGGCTAACTTAAACGAAGAATAAATACTCCCAACACTATAACATGGTTCAAGTGACAGAAGCCCTTACTTATGCTTCAGCCTTACTTACGATCAATTTAAAAGGAATAGATCAGGTAGATTGATATTGAAAACTAGATAAGGAACATGAAAAATGAAGCGCATACATGAAATCCAGCATAAGGACTACGAGGGGAGGTCAATACGTTTTACAATTCGGATATAAGAAACAAGATATGAGGAAAAGTGTTTTATTATTTTTTAATATAACTACCCTCGACTTCAATACACTTGCGCCACTTGTCCCTGAAATCTCCCGACTTCTGCTCAATCCACTCCTGGATGGCGAGCTGGACATCTTTCATTGTCCCCAAACCGGCGTCCACACAGTGCAGTCTTGAGCTGGCGGAATAAAAATTAGTCACTAGGGGCCAGATCTGGACTGTACGGAGGATGGGATGGTTAAGCTCCTCGAATCCAAACTCGCTCAGGACAGCTTGTGCAACTTTGGCCTTGTGGACAGGGGCATTGTCGTGGAGGAGCAGGACACCGCGTGTCAACTTGCCTGGCCGTTTCTGACGGATGCACTTCTTCAACCCAGCGAGTTTTCGGGCGTAATAGTGGCCTGTGATGGTCCTTCCACGAGGCGCATAGTCGACCATCAACATTCCCTCAGAATCTCAGAAGATGGTGGCCATGATTTTCCAGGCTGAAGGTTGGGTCCGAAACATGATGGGGGTCGGAGAGCCCCTGTGCTTCCAGGCCATGCTATCGAGATTGGTCTCGGGATCCCAGTGATTGACCCACGTTTCATCACCTGTCACTATGCGTGACTTGAATCTCGCCGGGTCTTGGTTGTACAGGAGCAGCAGCTACTCCGAACTTTGACGACGCTGAAGTCGATCATGGGGTGTAGGTTTCTAGGGACCCAACGGGCACAGACCTTGGTCATGGCCAAATTGTCATGGATCATGTTGATAACACTTATATGTGATATTCCAAGTTCTCGCTCGATTTCTTCGACCACCTTCATCCGTCGATTTTCGAGGATCATCCTCTCCACACGGGCCACATTGTCCTCGTTGGTCACGTCTGACGGGCGTCCTGGACGGGGGTCATCTTCAAGGGACTCACGACCTTGGCGGAACTCCCTATTCCAGCGAGCAATGGTTGCATAGGAATGGACGGTGTCGCTGTACACTGCAACCATGCGTTCATGGATCTCTTTTGACTTCTTGCCTTCCTTGGTCAAAAAGTTGATCACTGCGCGGTGCTCAACCTTCTCCATTGTTGAAAGATTTGTGACTGACGATCTGCGATCAGCTATTGCTTCTTGAATAGACGAGGCAGGAGCGTGCGGCTGCAGGTCCTGACTTGTAATTACTTGTCCTAACACCCTCACAAACAGCCATCCCCTTCCTCTGTTTTGCCCTACCGAATCGCAAAACTTATTGACCCCCCATCGTAGTTAAAAAGACTAGAGATGTTCCCATTTTATTTAAATTACTGGAAAATAAGAAAAACGTATACAATAACATCATTAGACAGATAGTTTCGGATGTTATACTTATATTTGAGTATAGATTAGACGAAGATGGGAATTACATTGAAACCAATGATGAGAAACTTGGATGAGAAAGTTATCTTCCTCCCTTTCGAACCCACGTCTACTAGTGGCACCTGAGTGAAGATTCACCTGCACGGCCAGACAGCCCCAATGGGTTAGAGAGGATTTCGCGCGGTAGAATGACCCCTGCGCTATTATTAAGAATGTCATGCGGCCCTGCGATTCATGTTGGGTTCCCCATCGCACCTCCTGATCGGCGCCAGACATACGGCATCGATGACTTTTGCGGGAACCTGTGATGTTCGACGAGAATATCTCCCTCCCCTTTAGCGTGCCAAATGTAATGAGATCCCCGTTCCCAATTTCTGGGGACTCTGGCGACCCGCTACCGCCGAGGCAGTATAAATAGTTCGGAAAAAACTTTGAAAAATTAGTACCATATAGCCCCGTTTTGGTTAGCAGTCAAGTACAGTCTCGTACGCCCTGCTCCACCTCCCAACGGCTTCCAGCTACGAATACGCAACGTCACCTCTCTACCAGCCCTTGCTTGTACCAAAGTCCAGAGTTTCCGCCCAACAGACGATAGACACGGACGTGCATCTATCACTCGGGTATCGACTTCGTTCTCGTCTGAAGTAATCCCTCGTTCATTTCTCACCGAGGTTAAAGAAGAAGGAACCTTACAGGTCAAACTTTGCAGCGCCTCGCTTCCTCATCGTCTCCAAAGCCTCCAGTCAATTAGCCTTTACATAAGTCTCCCCATTATTTGCACTCTCCCACTCTCCTGGAAGCAATCATCGTACATCCTCTCTCGGACTCTCACCCCCGTCGATTAATTTGTATCCCCCCCCATTCCTGTCTGGTATCCCGCGTCTCATCTTATTCATTGTCATTTATTTACTTTTGCTATTAATATTTTCTTTGTATATAGTAAAGCTATTTTCTACACTCAGTTTCTCTAAACCCAGAACCTCTAAGAATTGATTATTTACGCCAAATCATGCAAACATGTTTAATTCCTACACTATCCGCTGGGACCGCCTTCTGACAATGAACCTGGGCGATACTACCGACCTCGTCCCAGTAAACATAATTCTGCATGAACGAATCCCCAAAATATGGACTAAAATATCCTTATATCTTTGTTAATATGTGCTTACACCATATTAGAATGCCTGGTGAAGAAATCACGGAACTCTTCTTTCGAGGAAGATATAAATGCAGCCAACTGCAAGTATGGTGACTGTACAGCCAATATACAAATAAAAGATACCGCAAAAACATGAATCAGCTAGAAATTACTTATCTCGACAAGATTATGCATAGGACACCGAACTAATTGTGGCAAAAAAAAAAATATATATATAATTATATATATATATATATGGGAATGGTTGGAGGAAGTAAAAATCCGGAAACACTGTGGTATGCCCTGTCGATGAAGACCTTTACTCCGTTTCCTTGCGCGGCTTTAATTATGTGGTTGGCTGCAGGCAGGGAGTCGAGGCAACCTGGTGTTTCTACGTCGAGCCTAGCGTCCGGGTCGAACGACCTTGGCGGGCTGGGTTCCAGAGGGTCCATTCCCGGTGAGACCCAGTCTTGGTCTCTTCTGTCGTTCTCGTTATCTTGGCCTTCGTTATTTCTTTTGTTGTTTCTTTCTTCGTTTTGGTTATTTTCTTGGTCTTCGTTATTCCTTCCACGGTCCATGATATCGGGCAGAGCACTGACCTCCTCGATAATTACGTCCCCATGTTCTGACGCCCCTTCTGATGGCTGAGGGGATGCACTTGGTGAGGGCGGTGGTACGTTAATCACAGTAGGTAAAGCAAGTCCTGGCAAAGGAATATGTGCTTTTATTTCCGGGCCGTCGTAAATATGGAGCCCTCCTAATTGAGCCGCTGCTTCTTCAAAGTAATCCGTAAGGGGGTCCAGGTTAATTTCGAGCACTCTATGGTCGTCGAGACCTATGTCAATCACTTCCGATATTTCCACTTGAGGTGGAGAAGGCACTGGATAATCCCTATAACCAGGGGGGGTAGGGATACGAAGCACTGGGTAATCACTTTCCACAGGTACACAGGGAGCACTAATGGGGATATCATTTGACGATGAAGTGGAGGAGATCCTGTCAAACATGCGTCTTGCCATGTCTGATACCTGTAACCTCCAGGTAGCGTCGAGGTTACCGACGACATCCTAAAGGAACCGAGCCGCGCCTCTGATTCCCTCCGTGGGATGGGTCGCGGTCTCTTGAAGCCAGGCTGGTTCCGCCTCAGCTGCCATACCTTGGGGGTGGCCTACGCTCGACTACCCTAATCGTCTGCACTCTTGGGCCGTTAAGAGCCGCTTTACTAAGCACTATTCCCGACACAAGTGATTCCTGCTCCCGTGCGTCACGCAGCGCTGGCTGCCACCCGTACTGTGCAACACAGTGAAATAACCTCAATCTAGTATGGAGGTGCAGAAACTCACTTCTGGACAGGCTATTCCGGAACCTAAACAACACAATAAGAGATCTCAACTCTTCACGGTCGCGCACTTTGAACAAATCACTATTAATTTTTTCTTTTAAATTATCCACTACAACGTTCCACTGCACGCTATCAATCACTTCGTGGTCCGATGGCAGGAGAGCCGGGTGAGATCCGGCCGCTGGGGGACCCCTGGTGGCCCTAGGAGTTTCCTGGTAAGGCGCTGGTAGAGTGGCCGATTCCGGGCCAACTGGATGGGCTTGGGGATACGGCGGCTCGAGCGAGTCCGGTCGCAGGAGATCTTCCCCGCTAGTGTCGCGAAGATAGGGCTCCTAGTCGCGAAGGTCCATTGGGATCCTGTCAGCCGAGAGCCTCCCTGGAACTTGGGCTTCAGCAGGATCGATGGCGATATAGCGCGTATCCGATGCAGATTCTGTTTGTGACGAGGCGAGAAGTGCAGCTGAAGATGACGAGTCTTGAGAATCTTGAACGTGATCCAAAACGAGGAGGGATGGACAACCCTACTCCGCGTTAGGTGGCTCATTCCCGGTTATCTTTGGGGAGTGCAAAGGTTTTTTAAAGTGATTATTTGGCTTAATTAGTAACTACTTGAGATAATTCTTTTCATTTGGCACTCCTTTCAGGTAAATGTGACATTAATCACGGAAAATTATGTTATTCATTACTAATTGTTTATCATCGCACATTTTCTTAACCCTGGGGCAAAATGATAACCTTCGTTGCTTATCCTTCCTGCATTGAGATTTCTTGATGACATTGGTTTTTGTATGGCTTTAAATAAAGATCTTTGTTGAGAATAGTTGGCACAGCTTCTCTATTCAAATGTGTCTCAATAGCCAGTTTTCTCACTTTTTTGTTTCATCAGCATCAATCATAGTCTTTACTTTGTCAATATTCGTTTCCTTTCTCACAAGTTTCTTACGGTCAGAATTTTCTTTATTTAAATAACGAATTGTGCTAGAGTGCATTCCCCTCGGCGTAATTTCTCTGGATTGTTTTTTTGTCTAATCGTATGCCATATCTTGCTTGATATTATCGAGTTGATTTGATTATGGAGCCATGTCAAATCATTAATTTCACGACAAACCTATTTAATCGTTAATTGCACTATTTTTGAGAGCCTAGAAAATATCTGTTTAATATCTGCATAGATAGAGGTATCCAAGGCTGGGATAGACTATCTACCGCAGACTAAGCAACCTAAGCTTGCAAAAGAAAATTCAAATATTGTTCTTACGAGTATTTCTATCTTCAAGCTTAAATGGCTAAAGAATTACAGCATTAGAATGAAGGGGGAATTTTGGCTGTCACCCTATATATATATATATATATATATATATATATATATATATATATATATATATATATATATATATATATATATACAAAGAAAGAGCAACTACAGGGTCTGCGGGTGATAATAGAGCCACCACAGGTCTATGCCATTTTTATTTTCTGTCTTTCAAATAAATTTAAAGACAAAAAGAAAGATGCAGAAACCTTGTATAGCTGACTATATATACTTATAGTACAAGAGAAAGAAGAATTGGACGCAAATGAGCAAATGAGACAAGAAACCGGTGTTTTTTAAAGTCAAGAGAGAGGAAAATTAGAAGAACCCAGAATCAAATTGAGCAGAGGGTGGCACAGTGAAGACGATCCTTTACCGAGAACAGAAATAACGCAGGGGAAAAAAGTTTTGAAAATTCCTGGCCGGGACTCGAACCCGGGTCTGCTGATTGCCGGTCAGATGCTTTACCGCTAAGCTACCACGCACAGTAAATATATTTCTCCCAAAGCGTTACCCCATCAAAACCAGTATTTCCCTAAGCTAGGAACCTCCAAGGAATTTTTATACCCCCCTCTCTCTTGCCTTTAGAAAAACTCCGGTTTCTTGTCTCATTTGCTCATTCGCGTCCAATTCTTCTTTTTCTCTTATATATATATATATATATATATATATATATATATATATATATATATGTCGTGGTACAACCACTCCTATATTATGCGGAGGAGGGGGGGGGGACTTAATCACTTACTGCAACGCGAACCGTTGAAGTTCTGTTCGCAGGGATTAACGACCAACTAGGAGGTCACACTCGAGGCGTTGGGTTGCAAATCCTTAATAATCAAACAGAGCGCATAAATACGTGGTGCGATTTACTTGAATAGGCTGAGGGTATCCTTCAAGGTTAGTTAAAGATGAAATAACGAAAATATAATTTTATTTACAAGGATAAAAAATAAGAATAATAATAGACGAGTTCGCAGGATTGGGAAATATTTTCTAAACGTGCTCAAGAGTCGAAATTCGAGAATGCTCAAACAGGAAATGACGTCGTGCATAGCGGGATACCATAGCACGTGGTCTCCGATAAATGAGGGGGAATGGGGGGCATAGGTTGTTCTTTCACAATATATATTGTTAAAGACCAGGTTATATTTCTATTTTACGACGGACTGAAATAAGTCTTCAACCACCGCCTAAACTGCCACCTTAAATCAAAATTCGACCAAACAAACAAAAGAAGTAGAAGTGAAACAGAAAGCTCGAAAAATATAACATGAAATTACACCCCAACTAATCGCAGAAGGAACTAATTAACGCACAAGGAAGAAAAGCTCCATCTTAGCAGAAGAGTTGAAAAAGTCTCCCAACAAAGTTTCGAAATAACAACCACACAATCATTAGAAGAGGAAACAAATGCAAAAATTTTGTTCTACTTAATAAAGAAGATACATGCAAAAACTAAACAAAATACTAAGTGACACATACAAATTTCAAAGAATTACGAAAGGACCAACGGACCAACTGAAGAAAAAAAACCAACAAACTAATATCCGAAAACAGCAGTATCCCCAATCAAATCTAACTCTTTCCTATTAAAGGTGAATATAGCCCTGGCTGGATACATGTACGGAAATGTAAAATCACATAAGCAAAATAACCCCCTTCTCCCAATTATCTTTCAAGTCCTAAAGCTGACATATAAACTCGTCAAATGTTTGAATTTTATTATTAGGTCATTTATCCCGTAAAAATTCTCCATAATGTCGACCAATGATTTCGTTGATATTCTTCACAGTTCGCCACTAGGAGACATCCCAGCTTCCCTCGATGCTGAGAGTCTTTTCACTAATGTGCCAGTACAAGCAACAGACGAAATAATTCTAAAGTGCGTCTAGGAAAACCCCAAATTACACACTACCCCGACGAATGAAACGCCAAATATTAAAGCAACTTTTAGGAAAATGTATCACTGAAGCTTCATTTCGAAGCTAAAGTGGTAAACTTTACCATCATGTGATGGGTTAGCGATGGAGTCCCAATTGAGCCTGTCGTAGAATGGACTCTCGACGATATACCATATATGACTATTCTTTGAGGGAACTATTCATTTATATTTAGAGTGCGTGGTGTCTGGGTTGACCGATATTATTTATCTTCAATATGCTTAAGAAGTGGAACTGAGCTCAAGGATAATAATATGGCTATCATTAATAAAATAGAGTTTTATTAATAAAAACTATCAACAACACACAAAACGGAAAATATTGACATAAACAGAGAATAGAAAGGGTGGTGGGAAATCTGGCTAATCCGAGGCTTAAGATTTGGAAGAGATTTAAAAAGGTAAAAATAAATAAAAATTAAAGGGATGGGTGGATTGCAAAACCATTTAAAGCACTGGATAGGGTTGGCAAAAGAGTTAAATACTCAAAGGTAATGCGTTGTGCAGAGGAAGGCGACGTGACGGAATCTTCGGTCCGCTGGCAAGTTGCCGCCGAAGGGAGGGGGGGGGAATTAAATGATCCTGATGTGGCGTATTGGGAATGAGAACCGTTTCTTGGCGAACGGGCTTAAAGAACAATGGCTGTTCTACGTTGTTCTCTTCTGAACAACAGGGAGGGTGAGAACCGTCTCTTGTCTACGGGTTCAAAGAACAATGGCTGTTCTAATGTTGTTCTCTTTCTGAACAACAGGGAGGGTGAGAACCGTTTCTTGTCAACGGGCTCAAAGAACAATGGCTGTTCTAATGTTGTTTTTTTTCTGAACAACAGGGGGGAAGGGTGAGAACCGTTTCTTGTCAACGGGCTCAAAGAACAATGGCTGTTCTAACGTTGTTCTCTTTCTGAACAACAGGGGAAGCCTTGTGGACTTGGCGTCTTGAAGGCTCGAACCTTGGCACTCAAGGGATATTGTCCTCTTCTGGACAATGATGGTGGATCTCGAGGTAGAAGGCCCTTGGTGAACAAGGTGAGACTGGATCGTAGTGATGTCTCGCGAAGAAAATCTGGATCTCGAATCTGCTCTTAGTGGTAAAGTTTCCATATAAATAGTTGATACATCCCCTTGGCGTAGGGGACAATGGAGTGGGGGCTTCGAGGGAATGCACAGCTGCGCCTGAGAACAATACCTTATCCGCCCATAAGCCTAAAACAATCTGGCGTGATAGGCGCATGGGGCGAACGGAGAGGGGGATGATAAACCTTCTTGGTTCAGTATTGACTCAGGTGGCGGCAAAAATGCGCCCGGCTTCAAGGTGAAGATGCACATGGCTAGAATCGTGTTTCTAAACAACATGTGATAACGGTTGAAATTGAGCGGCCTCAAACCTTTCTATCACTCCCCTCCATTCCGGGGGGAAATTGTCACTTCGAAAAAAAAAGAGAGAAGGGGCAACGATAGAGCTCCGTTGTGGGGAACTCGTTTTCTTGTACTGACCGTACCTTCATGCACCTAACTAGTATTACCTCAATACATATGATTATTTTGATCTCTGTGATTATAGGTGAAACTAACCTTTAATTCAAACTTAATCAATAAAAGGGGCATGGAGCAATGAAATGATATAAAATTGGTACATATAGGACAAAATAATTTATACGTAATTTAATGGGTACAAATATATATACATACAAAAAAATATAGACACTGAGCGTTACAAAATTCAGACATATACATTAACTAGTTCTATTACAAGAGAATCTAATTTAAGTCGTACAAGACGGTATAGACATACATGGAGATCCTAATCTTACGAATACAATTAATCTACGCTATTTGGTAACGCATTCCTACTGAGTGCGTCAGCGACCTGGTTATCGGAACCTTTTATATAATTTATTTTAAATTGATACTCTTGCAAGAGTAAACTCCAGCGCATAATTCGGCCGTTGGAGTGTCGTACATTCCGAATATAGGCTAACGGGCGGTGGTCGTTTCCTATCTGAAATTCTTTTCTTATCAAGTACATTTTGAATTTGTCTATAACCCAGATAATTGATAGAGCTTCCTTCTCTATAGTGGCATATCTCTTTTCGCGTGGTAATAATTGACGACTAGCATATACAACTGGATGACTCGTTCCGTTATCCTCATATTGAAGGAGTACACTTCCAATGCTCTCGCTGCTTGCGTTGGTCTTAATCCCAAAAGATGTTTCCGGGTTGGGCAACTTTAAAATATAGGCAGAAATGAGCTTACTCTTGAGCTGATTAAAATGGGAAACAGCGACGTCATTCCAACGTAGACGATCGGGGGAATTCTTTTTTAAAAGGGAGCTGAGGGGCGCCGAAATTGCAGCGAAATTCGGGACAAATCGCCGATAGTAAGAAGCTGATTCTAGGAACGATCTTAATTGCTTCTTTGTAATCGGGAGGGGCATGTTGGCGATTGCCTTAATCTTGTCCTCTTGGGGACCTAACTGGTTTTGTCCTATTTTGAAACCCAGGTATTTTATGGTTTCGTGGGCAAAATGGCATTTGCTGGGGCCAATGGTGAGGCCATTTTCGCGCAGTCGCTCGAAGAGAGCTAATTGGGTGGTTAAATGGTGACTCCATTCGCGAGTAGCGACTTAGACATTATCGAAGTAAAAGGATACATTCGGAAGTCCATCTAACAACCTCCTCATGAGACGGTTATAGTTGCTATAAGCAATTACAAGGCCAAAAAGAAGGCGCTTGAATTACATAAGGCCTTTCTCCGTTGCAAAGGCGGTATATGCTTTCACCTCGGGCCGGAGGGAAATTTGATAATACGCCTTGCACAAATCGAGTTCTGAGATGAACTTGGCGTTTTCAAAAAGGTGGAGGTTTTGGTCTACCAACGGGATGGGCTAGGCATCGAACACAGTTACCGAATTTAACTTCCGGAAGTCGATGCACATCCGATAAGAGCCATCAGGTTTCTTGACCATGACGATTGGGAAACAATAACTAGAGGTGAAAGGTTATATTATGTCTAAACTAATTAAATTATCAACTCCGGCGTTAAAGGCTTGGCGTAAATGAATTGGCATGGGATAGGGTTTTGAACGGACGGGTTCTAAGGTTGTTAATTTGAATATCATGCTCGAAACTAGTAGCGCATCCAGGCTTCTCTGAAATAACGTCGTCAAACTTACATAATAATTCTTGTAGAAGACTCTTTTGATGTGGTGTCAGCTGTGCGTCGATATCCAGGTCAGAGGGTTCAAAAAGCTCGCCTGGTAGGAAAGGAAGAGGGTAATCGGCATCAAGTTGGATGCACACTGTCTGTATTACATTAAGGGACTCCGCGGGGTAATCCTCTTTAAGCGCCGTTGTTTCGTCCAGTGCTACGAACGTATCTCCATGGGCGCGTCGGTGGTACTTTTTCAATAAGTTGACGTGATAGAGCTTATCGCCTGCTGGGGTACCAATAAGTTAATCCACCGGTCCTCGTACCTCGCGGACCGAGTACGGACCTTTACATTGGCTCAGTAATTTATTACTGGCTGTGGGAAGGAGCAGGAGTATTTCATCACCGGGCTTAAATTTACGATCTTCGGACCTGACATCAAAATAGATTTTTTATTTCTCCAAATTGACATCGGCATTTTCATAGGCGATGTTTGCGCATTTCTAGAGCCTCTGGCGTAGGTCCAAGACATAGGCGTAAGATGACTGGAGTTCTTGATCCACAGGGGCTTGATTAACAACTCCTTTAAAATACTGCGTGGCCCGCGTACATTACGCCCATAAAGGAGCTCGAACGGGGCAAAGCCTAATGTACGGTGGGGAATTTCCCGATAGGCAAATAGGGCGACCGGGAGATATCGGTGCCATTCGCGGGGCTGCTCGGCACAGATCTTCTTAATAATAGATTTTAAATTTCCATTTAATTTCTCGCACATCCCTTTTGTCTGTGGCCGGAAGGGGGTGGTAAAAAGGGGCTTTACCATGAGCAGCTTCCCTACGTACTCCATCAACTCAGGGGTGAATTGTCGGCCTCTATCGGACAGTATTTCCTTGGGGACGCCTACCCTTGAAAAGATGGAAATGAGGGCCTCGGCTCAAGAAATACTGTCGATTCGGCGAAGGGGGACAGCCTCGGGAAAACGAGTAGCAAATTCTACTAAGGTGAAAATGTAGCTGTGCCCTTCGCTCGAAGGGGGGTGGATAGGGCCAACCAGGTCGATGGCCACTCTGCAGAAGGGTTCAGTAATGACTGGTCCCCTTTGTAAGGGAGCAGGTTTGACCCGCCCCTTAGCGGACGTCTTCTGACACACATCGCACGATCGACAATGCTTTAAGATGTCAGCTGTAGCACCCGGCCAATAAAAAATTAAGGAATACGCTGGCCCGTTTTAGTGTGACTAAAATGACCGGAAAAAATTCTGTCATGAGCCACTTTGAGCACTATAGTGACATGGGATCGTGGAAGGCATAGGACAGTAGTAACAGCGTTATTACTGTCTTAGGTGGATCGATAAAGTAAGACACCTTGCTCCAGGTACCTTGTTAACTTGGTGGGCTGGTCCGCGTTTAAGCCTAGAATTTTGAGGACAATTCCAGCTTATGTGGTTTTCTACACCACAGGTGAAGCATATGATTGGTCGCTTCGGGAAGAGTGATGGAGGAGAAATCTTAACGGGAGGTTTGGTGTCCCGTTGTTGGTTTTGGGGAAAGAAGTTTTGGGGTTTAACGGGGCCCAGAAACTTGGTCAGCTTTCCTGGGAAGGGGCACGAATCCTCCCTTCTTTCCTGGTTGGGGGGTTGGTGAGAAGTTCGATTCTCCTTGGGGTATAAACTATGGCTTGCGGCATAGACATCCGCTTCTTCGGTACATTTTTTAAAGGTCTGGCACTGACGATCCTTGACGAACGCTCGGATCTCCGTCGGGAGAGACGCCAAAAATTGATCCCGCAGCACGAAGTCTGTTAAGGACTCGTAGTTAGGATCAACCTTTGAGGATTCTAATCAGAATTTAAAATTCCTCTGAAGAATGTATCCGAATTGACGAAACGTCTGTCCGGGTTTAATACAACCTCCTCGAAATTCTTGGTGGTAGAAATCGGGAGTCATATTATGAGCGGCCAATAACTCAGCTTTTAAGGTGCTGTAGTTAATTGTACATTCAGATGGTAAAGATATGAAAATTTTACGCACTTAACAATTTAACAAGGGAAGTAATCTGCCTACACCTTCAGCCTCCAGATCCATGTTATTGATTTCGAGGATCTTTTCGAAGTGGGCTAAAAATGCTCCGAAATCCTCTCTATCCCTGAAATTGGGGAGTTTAAGTGATGGATTTGGGAGGGGGGCTTCTGAACGGGAACTGGCTGACTGTATTTCTGCTTCTACACGAGCTATTTCAATCTGATGGTAAAGCTCAGCTTGTCTTTTCCGTTCCTCTCTTTCTTCTCGTTGGATTTCTCTTTCTCTTTCTTTTTCTTCTCGTTGGATTTCTCTTTCTCTTTCTTTTTCTTCTCGATGGATTTCTCTTTCTCTTTATTTTTCTTCTCGTTCTTTTCTTTGCTCCTCTTGAAAGTACTCAATTAATTCTTTTCCGGAAAGTCCCAAGGACTCTCCTTGCGCCTTGAAGATTTCGAACTGAGTCATCTTTGCACTTGGGGGCGCAATAGTCAACCAACTAAAATTCCTTGCAATAAGAATTATGCCTTCTAGAGAGTTAGCCTACCTAAATATGGGCACTGACCTATTCGTACTTTGTTTCTCGATCTAAATAACCAATGACTAAAATCATAAAAAAAACACAAACAAATTATTATAACAGTTCCTTGAGCTACTCCAGCTTCTTAAGTTTCAAAAAAGGGGATAGCAATCGTTAAAACAAAAGGGAACTACTATACTCTATTATTATAACGAATAACACTATGCTTTACTCGACTGAGACCAGTGTTTGCAAAGATATAGCGTTGAACCTTACACACTTGATACCAAATTTAAATAGTATATATATATATATATATATATAAAAATATGTCGTAGAATGGACTCTTGACGATATACCATACATGACTATTCGTTGAGGGAACTATTTATTTATATTTAGAGTGCGTGGTGTCTAGGTTGACCAATATTATTTATCTTCAATATGCTTAAGAAGTGGAACTGAGCTCAAGGATAATAATATGGCTATCATTAATAAAATAGAGTTTTATTAATAAAAACTATCAACAACACACAAAACGGAAAATATTGACATAAACAGAGAATGGAAAGGGTCGTGGGAAATCTGGCTAATCCAAGGCTTAAGATTTGAAAGGGATTTAAAAAGGTAAAACAAATAAAATTTAAAGGGATGGGATGGTTCGCTAAACCATTTAAAGCAAAAGATAGGGTTGACAAAAGGGTTAAATACTTAAAGGTAACGTGTTGTGCAGAGGAAGGCGACGTGACGGAATCTTCGGTCCGCTGGCAAGTTCCAGCCGAAGGGAGGGGGGGGAGAATTAAATGATCCTGATGTGGCGTATTGGGAATGAGAACCGTTTCTTGGCGAACGGGCTTAAAGAACAATGGCTGTTCTACGTTGTTCTCTTCTGAACAACAGGGGGGGGGGAACCGTCACTTGTCTACGGGCTCAAAGAACAATGGCTGTTCTACTTTGTTCTCTTCTAAACAACAGGGAGGGTGAGAACCGTCTCTTGTCTACGGGCTCAAAGAACAATGGCTGTTCTAATGTTGTTCTCTTTCTGAACAACAGGGGGGGAAGGGTGAGAACCGTTTCTTGTCAACAGGCTTAAAGAACAATGGCTGTTCTAACGTTGTTCTCTTTCTGAACAACAGGGGAAGCCTTGTGGACTTGGCGTCTTGAAGGCTCGAACCTTGGCACTCAAGGGATATTGTCCTCTTCTGGACAATGATGGTGGATCTCGAGGTAGAAGGCCCTTGGTGAACAAGGTGAGACTGGATCGTAGTGATGTCTCGCGAAGAAAATCTGGATCTCGAATCTGCTCTTAGTGGTAAAGTTTCCATATAAATAGTTGATACATCCCCTTGGCGTAGGGGACAATGGAGTGGGGGCTTCGAGGGAATGCACAGCTGCGCCTGAGAACAATACCTTATCCGCCCATAAGCCTAAAACAATCTGGCGTGATAGGCGCATGGGGCGAACGGCGAGGGGGATGATAAACCTTCTTGGTTCAGTATTGACTCAGGTGGCGGCAAAAATGCGCCCGGCTTCAAGGCGAAGATGCACGTGGGTAGCATCGTGTTTCTAAACAACATGTGATAACGGTTGAAATTAAGCGGCCTCAAACCGTTCTATCACAGAGCCCTACTTTTGAGAACATGAGAAGCTTGAGGAAATGCTCTTATAAAAATGCGGAACCCACCCAAAATTTACTCTTTATTTGTTGATGAGATATACCTTACAACTAAGGACAAACATCAATTACTACAACTCCAAATAAGCTTAGAATCACATTTTGTTCTCAAATTCACATACGAGTTGAGTGTAAACGGCTGTATTCCCTTCCTAGATGTAGGCGTAAGACAGAACTGTGACGGAAAATATATCACCAGCGTCTATCGCAATGGAACAGACTGCGGTCGATGCCTTAAGGCTATAAGTGAGTGTAGCGAGAAATATAAAAATCGATAATGATCTCATACATAAAAAGAACTATCAAGAACTGCTCAACGTGGACCGCCCTTGACGAAAAACTTCGATGATCCAAACAGATCCTAATAAACTATGACTACTCAAATAGAGAATTTGCCTGAAAATCACGAGCAATGGGTACAGCACACACGTAAAAGAAAAAATTGCCCGAATAAAGGACACTCTTTTTTCCCTCCACAGATTTAGGAACTTATCCTTAAATAATAAGGAGTTACCTGTCTCTAGTAAACCATATTTCAACATATCCCATCATACCTACCCACACTATAACCAAGTTTAAAAGGCGACAAATCCGAAGGGTTCAGAACCAAGCAACCAGATACATTATGAACACCTCAAGAAGAGAAGGAATCCAGTCCATCGAACTTCACAATAGAACAAATCTCAAACCAATCAATCAATACCTACACGAATGTGCCCCCAAAATATGGCAGAAACTAAAAGAAAAACTCCCGGATGACACACTAGAAAAAATTATCACTCACCAAACCTGAAAGAAGGATATTACATTTTAGACAACAATTTTAAAGTAGCAGAAAGAAAATACAAGAAGAATTAATACCAATATACTGTTCAACAATGGAAGAACAATTCCATGAGAAGAGAAAGAAATGAAGTAAGTTAAGATAAATATATAATGTTTACTTAGTATTAGATTTAAGAGAAAAAAATGAAATAAAATAAATAAACAAATAAAGAATAAGTAAAAGACCTATATACACACACGGGTAAGAAAACAGCACGAAAGTGCAATGGAGAAATAAGGCAAAAAGTATAAAATGAAAAGGAATACACTTTAAAAAAGAAACTACGATTAATAAAAAAGGCTTGAAAGCTTCAACATAAGCATAAACTACCCTAAGAAGAAATTAATAAGAAAAATAAAAGTATGAAAACAAAGGCTCTTTTGCTCAAACGAAAATATATTCAAACAAAATAAGTAAAATATAATATAGAAAATTACAGCGTTTGCCAGGCAACCTGGTAAATATTACGATCAACCTCATCCATACCATCACCCCCTCTCTTCATTCATATCATTAACACGACTCATTCATCTTTTACACTATAATTTCTAACTATTCTATCTTATACTCTCAACTATTGACCACTTTATAATACCCCAATCTCAATCCCACGAAATTCATTCTTTGCTGCTCACAATCACTAAACAACTACCTCGCCGCTAAAGGAGGCAACGCAAATAGAACTTTCCCTCAATGCCGTCTCAACAATAACGAAAACTTCCGTCTGAACTTGCATGAAGAAAGGCAATAGCTCACGGCCAAAATTTTTAAAAATTGACTAATCTAAATAAGACCAAATAAAATGGATCTTCCTCAGTTGATTTTTAATCTTCAGCCACATATAAAAGCTGCATTCGACCGACAGAACGCGTTCAAATAAATTGGTAAAGTCGAATTAAACCTGGTCTTAACAAAACCTGTATAGAAGAGAAGCTACTCCTATCATGGACATATATATATATATATATATATATATATATATATATATATATAGAGAGAGAGAGAGAGAGAGAGAGAGAGAGAGAGAAAGAGGGAGAGAGAGGAATAGGTCATCTCCCTAGACAATACGTCTATATATACATATATCCTCTAATGTACGTGTACGCGTCCTTCGCTACGTACAGGTAAGTTCACTTTTTAAGAGTAATCCGTTAAATACGAGATATAAGAGTGCGATTTACTACAGGGCCGATAGTGTTTAATAAGTTTACCAAGTTGCAGTACAAAAATATAATTATAATAAGTCACTAGTTAACATATATATATATATACATACGGAAAATATAGGTAATTTAAATAAGGACAATTCTGACAAAATATAGATTAATTGGTAATCGGGTAACGTTAATTATTCGTTAATCAGCTTTTAAATGAGATACTATAAATCAGTTATACAGAGGGAATATTTATATGTCGGAAAGTGGGTCGATTAACGGGAGATACAAGCAAGGGTGGTTTTACCTTAAAGGGGTCACCTAAAGGAAGGGGAATCCTCTAGTGAGTCGGTGCGGAGAAATGGAGACAGACAATGGACGTGATTTTCGTCCGAATATCCTGACGGTGACCAGGATGAAGGGGGGGGGGACTAGAAGACGATTTCATGATTCTCCTTGAAGACGCACGATGGCACCTCTGCTCCAGATAAGTGTAACCTCCAAAAATAAAGACTGACGCGGCTCGGCGCGAAATCTCACACGGGAAACTGGAGATCCTTGAGGGGGGTTCCAGATGAGACGAGAGGAATCCCGGCCAATCCTTCGAGTACGAAACGATTCGAGGCTTGCTCTGAACGGAGTAATCCTTCACAAAAGAGATGGATCTGCTTAGTGAGATCCAACCTTGATGGTATAAGTGAATACCAGAGACTTGAGAAAACAGACACACGATCTGAACCGAAGGCAACAGGTTCTCAAACTCAATCTGCCGATATTCTAAAGCCCAGGGTATTTATATGACAGCCATTTTTGAGGTTTCTCCTCGGTGGTCGACTCAGACAATTGGCTGACCACTTCAGGCGGCCATATGGTTTAGCGTTTGTCACCTAACCAAAGTCTTAATGGCCTTTAGGATGTGGGCGGGAATTAGCCCTTCCTTAGCGAGGTAAAAGTTTTTAACACCCACAACTTAATTAACTGCACCTGTGAGGCGGCTGACGGATATTCAAATTCTTTCTTCTTCTTTTTCTCTTTAGATTCAGAGATTACTCCACGTCGAGTTATACTTAGGAGACAAAGAGAGGGAAGGAATTCAAGAAACAAATGAAGGGGGTATTCTTCCCTTACATGCCTCCCATCCAAAGATGGCGTTTGTCCCGACACGAAGGGCAAGGAAAAAGGGCATCTCGAACAAAACCCATTGGTATTAAAATCTCAGCCGACACTGCGGCCTTTAAGGTACAGGATTTGCTCCGTTTGATCCCAGACGACGGATAAAACTTACACATACATTTAGGTTAATGGGTAATTAATTACATCATTAAAATATACATATAGTTTAATGTAAAAGCAATACCGCAATTTAGAATAATGAATCAATCAAGAGGAGGGATAATCCAGGGAATAATAAATAAAATCATAACGACAACACGTATATAAAAGCAATACACTAAAATACGGGCGTACGCACATACGCACAAAATTTAATTTTACATGGGCGAGCAACGGGCTCGAATATATACACGAACTTATAGGATGTATGGAGATCTACCTTGAGGGAGGAGAGTCCTCTACTGGATTTCTACTAAGACTGTCTGCCACACATTTTTCACTACGTTTTAAATATAAAATTCGAAATTAATATTCCATCAATAGCAAACTGCAGCACATAAGCCTTCCGTTTTGGCTTTTACGATTTCTTAAGTACGACAGAGGGCAGTGATCCGTTTTGATCACGAACTCCTGACCTATCAGATACATTTTAAATTTCCGAACACCAAAAACTATTGCCAGAGCCTCAAGTTCTATTACTGCATAGTTTCTATCGCGCGGTAACATCTTCCGGCTTGCATAAGCGATAGGATAGCTATTCCCATCTTCTTCGTACTGCAGCAACAGGTAACCGATGGTATCCTTGCTGGCATCCGTACGGATTCCAAACAATTTGTTCAGGTTCGGGAGCCGCAATATGGGTGTAGATATTAACCTATCTTTCATCTACTGCAAGTAGGAAATTGTCTTGGGGCTCCAAACGAGGAAATCTGGGAGTTTTTCTTAAGGAGAGAGTTCAAGGGGGACACTAAGGCGGCAAAGTTGGGGACAAAGCGCCGGTAGAAGGAGGTTGAATACAAGAATGAACGCAGCTGCTTCTTAGTGCGGGGAATGAACATATCTGAAATGGCCCTGACCTCCTCTTGCTGAAGCGTTATTTGATTTTCTTCAATGTGAAATTCAAGGTACTTTATAGTGTCGTAAGCAAAATGAAACTTGGAAGGACCCATGGTCAGACCATGCTATCGGAGACTATTACAGATGGAACGAAGGGAGATTAGATGTTTATCCCATGTGCGTGTAGCTACGTACACATTATCAAAATAGAATGACACATTATTCAGACAATCTATGATACGTCGCATCATTCTGTTTTAATTACTACAAGCAGTGACTAAACCGAATGGGAGGCGCTTAAATTGCATAAGCCCCTTTTCTGTAGGGAAGGCAGTGTTTTTCCGAACACTATCCTTGAGAGGAATTTGATAGTACGCCTTGCATAAATTTACCTCAGAAATAAGGTTGTCATTCTCGAACAAATATAGGCTGTTTTCTAACAACAGAATCTGTTCGGCATCGAAAACCGTCACGGCGTTAAGTTTTAGAAACTCCACACACATTCAAAAGGACTAGTCTGGCTTCCAAACCATAATTTTAGTAAGTTTTCGACCTCCGCAATTAACGCTGTTCACAAATAAATGGGCAACGGGTACGTCTTGGAACGGATCGGTTCTTGTGTGGTCAATACTATGTCATGCTCGAATTGGTTCGAGCAACCAGGCTTCTCGGAAATGACGTCCCGGTAAGCCTTTAACAACCGGGATAGCTGGGCTTTTTGAGTAGGCTCCAGGTGGGGATTTAGATTGATCTCATGTGGGGTCTTTATACGTTCCGGGGAGCAACAGGATTGGGTAGTAATTGTCAGCTTCTACGCAAACTGTCCTGACTAGGTTAAGAGGTTCGGGGGATAAGAGGATTCCATCACGGCCTCTTCGTCCAGGGCAACAATATTGTTGATGCAGGCGCGGCGATGGTAACGTTTTAGCATGTCGTCGTGAAACAATTTGTTACCGGAGATCGTTTGGATGAGGTAGTCCACGGGGTCACGGGCTTAGAGGACTGAAAAAGGGGCCTTACCATTGGGAAAGAAGTTTATTTGTCTCCGTGGGCAGGAGAAGCAGGCCCTCGTCACCTGGCTTAAACCGTATTTCTTTTGACTTAATTTCAAAATAGGTCCTGTAATTTTCCAGGTTGCAGTCCGCATCTTTGTATGCAATGCCGCGCATTCCTCCAGATGGTTTCGAAGGTCCAATATGTATAGTACGAGGACTTGAACTCCTCATCTAGCTGGAAATTGGAAAACAATTCATTGAGAATGCTCATCGGGCAGCGAACATTTTGGCCGTAAAGGAGTTTAAGGGAGCGAACCAGAGGGTTCGGTGGGAAATTTCTCTGCAGGCGAAAAGGGCGCCCGGCAGGTATCGATGCCATTCCCGAGGCTCAGTATGGCACAGTTTCTTAAGGACGGCTTTCAAAGTTCTATTTAATTTCTCATAGACACCGTTTGCGGTGGGGTGGAACTAGGTTGTGAAAGGGGGCTTGACTAATAGGAGTTTTTCCACATACTCCATAAGCTCCGAAGTAAATTGTTTACCCCTATCTGAAAAGATCTCCTTAGGGATGCTAACGCGGGAGAAGATGGAGATCAGAGCCTCCACGCAAGTCATGCTGTCTATCTTCTTAAGGAGGACAGCGTCTGGAAATTTGGTCGCAAAATCCACGAGCGTTAGGATATAAGAAAGCCCTTCACTCGACGGGGGGGGGGGGGGGTATATTGGGCCAATTAAGTTAATATCCACTCTAAAAAAAGGTTCTAACAGAATAGGAGTCTTCTGTAGGTGGGCTGGAGGAATTCGGCCTTTCGCCGAAGTCTTTTGACAAATGTCACAGGACTTACCGAAGTCGGCGATTTCTTTGTCATTCTAAGCCAAAAGAAATGACGAAAGATTCGCTGGCCCGTCTTGTTATGACTAAAGTGGCCAGCTAACAACCCATCGTGGGCAAGTTTGAGCACCTGTAGAACATAGGAGCGAGAGATACATAGCAGGCGCGTAGGGAAGGGGTTAGGAACGGAGGTGAAACGAACAACAGTTTACCGTCAACGAGATAGGAGTCCTTACTGTGACCACGAACAGAATCGCGCTCGTTGGTCCTAGACTTTTCCCACAATGGCTCTACATTCTGGGCCTTTACAAAAGACTCGTTGTTCAGAGTCTCTTACTCAGGGAAAAAAGGGAGTGCCTCATTCTTTATGGCTTGGGCCCTCGCGATGGCAGGCTGAGCAACGGGACTAGGGGAGAGATGCGGGCTCTGGCCAACTAATATGGCGCAGAATTGAATAAGGGTTGCTACGGCATCAGCCCAACCGGTTAAATATTGGCATTAGATGAAACAACGGACTACTGGGAAGCGGTTGGCTCGTCCCAAGTAGTCCTGGGCTAATGCAGCTTTCTCCTAACGTGTAATGGCCTTACCAGCCCCCTGTGACCGTTACCTGGTGAACAAAGGTTCAGCTACTCTTTGGTGAGATAGATTTTGTGCCTTGCTGGTTGCCAGATCAGCAAAAGATCTCGGATTAAGTCGTGGGCACTTAGGTTTATTATTTGCTTTAAGTATGGTCGTGTTTAATGATTAGTAGGGATTAGAAAGGGAGAGAGTTACGCCTCAAGCACCCCTGTCAAAAAATCAGAGAACCAGATTACCTAGGGCTCTTGTGCTGCTCAGTTAGGAGCTGCGGCACGATTAGAGACGTCTAGCACAGGGGAAACCTTAGAGTTGGTGTGCTTGGTCAAAAGGATTTCTGTTGGCCGAACGACCGAAAACTTACTGAAAATATGCGAAAGTGGTTTGTGCGAGAGAAAATCACAAAAACACCCTTTTATGCATAAGGTCGGACGTTATAGTAATTAACATGTTGAAGAAAAATGGTCCGCAGTTTCGCAAACTAACATGCGGGAAATGCAAAGTCTACAGATGGAGCGAAAACTTCGGTAGCAGGAGTTGCAAGGAGCTCACAGAGGCCGGCAGTGACTGTAACTTCTGTGAACTCGAGCCACGCCTGGACGAGCGCATTGATCAATTGAGAAAGGAAAACTTTCTCCTCAAAAAGGAGGTTTACCTCTTGAGATCGGAGAGGTGTGAGTGTTTAGGTGACTAGGAAGGGATGAACACAACCAACGTCTCAGAGCAGAAGTCGTCTGCTGCGGGACTGCTGGCTCAACGAGCCAAATGGAAGAAAAGAAAAAGGAAGAAGGGAAAGAAGAAAAGAAAGAGGAAGAAGGGAAAGAAGAGTTAAGTAGATCGAGAAGAAGAGAAAGTAGAAAGAGAAGTAGACAACGTAGAAACAGAAGAAGAGAAGCCAAAGGAAAATAAGAAAAAGAAGAAGAAGGAGAACAAGAAGAAAAAGAAGAGAAATATAGAGAAGAAAGAGGAAACTGACAAGTCGCTCCGTAAGAGAAAACTCTGTCCCCTACAGTTAAATGTGCGAAGGTCATCCTAATTGGTGAATTCTCAAGCCCGGGACCTGCAGCCCCTGGCAGTAGTTAGCATTCGCACCAGTGTGAAGGTAAGCTGCCTGCCTGGACGGAGAAACGCCCAAATTAGAGTAGAGGCGGACAAATCTGAGATATCTGAGAGCTCGTTCATTGCCCTGATGGTAAGTGGCAACGACCTCTACCTCAAAGGAGGTAGGGTAGGTCCTACCTCTAAGCTTCCTCAGACTTGTCGTGGTTGCGATGCTTCCGAGAAGAGGTCGAACCCGGACCGCTCACGCGAGGAACGTCTCTTTGAACCGACGCCTGGCAGATCTGTGCAAGGCGGAGTTTTTTTGTGGATTCTTACCACACCTTTTATTGTAGGAACGATCTCTACCAAAGGAATGGGGTGCACTTTTCTTTTAAAGCAAAGGTTGTACTATGTAACATGATATAGGATGTCGTGCAGCGGACCCAGAGGAGTGGCCGGCCCCAAGTGAAGGCGGACGTGCACCAATAGCACATGTCACTCCTGGAATGACATTCTCGTAGGTCGTTAGAAAGGGTGCCACCACGCCAGCGCCTGGGGGTAGAGAGGCAAATATGACGAGAAACGGAAGAGTGTAAGGAGTCCTACATTTGGAGACTCCCTGAGAGTTATTTTGTTTAATGCGAGGTCAATCAGGAATAAGTTTCTTGAACTTCGTAACCTCGTACCAACGGAAGAACCTGAGATGGTGGCCATAACAGAGTCGTGGGTAAAAACCTCAAACCGAGATTTTGAGGGTGAATTCACGATTCAGGGTTACCATCTCTTCCTAAAAGACAGGCTAAACAGAGAGGGTGGCAGTGTGATGTTGTATGTTAGGGATACATTCAAAACGACGAACTCCAACATTATATCCAACCACAAGCTACTAGGTGTAGAACTAGAGATAGGTCCTGCCAGATACAGGACCCTGCTGCTTTATAGACCCCTTGCCCAACTCGTTAGGAAGGACAGGGTTCTGTACCGACTGCTTGTTGGAGACAGAGTGTGTATCGTCATGGGAGACTTCAACACCCAAGTTGACTGAGAAACCAGAGAACCCAGTGTCGAGAACGCACTGCTCCTGGAGTTCGCGAACGACGAGTTCCTGACTCAATGGGTGAGAGAGTCGACGAGAGGCAATAATATTTTCGACTTGGTGTTCACCTCTGAGGATGACATCGTTGATGGGCTCTCTGTAGGCGAGGAGCTCGGTGACAGTGACCACCGACTAGTTAGATTTGTATTCAATGTCCCTAAGGTAGAGTCTGCGACACGTGAATCAAGGATACTTGATTTGAGAAGAGAAGACTTTGCAGGTCTTCGTGCTGGATTGGCTGATATGAGGCTGTGAGAATGTTGAAGATTTATGGAAGAGTTTCAGAACTACGTTTATGAGTCTTCAATCACCATTTATCCATGTGAAAAACTTGCGTCAGTCTTCTATTCAACCCAGATGGTTTAATCGAGAAATTGGTCAACTGCTGAGGAAGAAGAGAACTGTATACCGGCAGTCAAAGATTTCTAGTGACTTCAATGAGTACCGTAGGCTAGCTAGGAGAGTGAAGTCCAGCATAAGGGCGGCAAAGCCTGCCAAGGAACTCCGAGTGGCAATACTATGTAAAGAGAATCCCAAGGAGTTCTTTGGTTATGTTTATCAACCGCAAACCAACCCGCCGCAAGATTGGCCCTTTGGTGAATGAGGAAGGGGCATTAAAAAGCACTCAGATGTAGAAAATGCAAACATCCTGAACGACTACTTCTTTCAGTGTTCCCTTAAGAGTGTGGTCCCATCTCCCAGCACATGGACTCTTACTTGGGTGAGAAGCTGGAGGAAATGGACTTCGCCCAAGGCCAAGTAGAAAAAAAAGAATCAATGATCTAAAGACGAATAATTCCCCTGGCCAGGACGGGTTTCTACCTAAAGTGTTGAAAAAAGTGCGTGAGGATGTGTCACGACATATGGGCAAGACATATGCCTTCCTAGAGACTGGCGTGAGGCGAAGATGACTCCTATCTTCAAGAAAGGAGACCGTAGCCAACCGTCGAGCTACCGACCTATTAGTTTAAATTCGATAGTTGGTAAACTCATGGAAAGCATCATGGTGGAAAAAATAACGTCATATTTGGAGTCAAACTTGCTATTGAGGAGTTCCCAGCACGGGTTCCGAAGGCAACTGTCATGCCTGACGAATCTTATGGAATTCTTCCACTTCGTTTTCATTGAGCACGATCGGGACAAGGCGGTGGATGTTTTCTACTTACTTTCAGAAAGCCTTTGATAAGGTACCACACCGCTGCCTTCTTCTGAAAGTGTGTGCACTGGGCATAGACGGAAACGTAGCAGGCTGGATCAAAAACTGGGTAAGCGGCAGACGGCAACGGGTGGTGTTGAATGGGCAGGTTTCTGAGTGGGTGCCCGTTACTAGCGGTGTTCCTCAAGGTTCTAGCCTGGGACCACTACTGTTCATCATATATGTTAACGACATGGATGGTGACAGGGTTGCGAAGATTTCTAAATTTGCCGATAAACCCAAGCTTGGTATGAACATTGCAAAGGAAGGAAATACTGCCTGCCTACAAGAAGATCTTCGGAATATTGGAGACTGGTCGGACACGTGGCAAATGCCTTTTAACGTGAACAAATGCAAAGTGATGCATATCAGCCACCGAAACCCCCAATCGCAGTACATATATCCTTAAGGGCACTGATCTTGAATGCACTGATAGTGAGAAGGACTTGGGTGTAACTATCACTAGTGACCTTAAGTTCTCGAAAGTAGTGTTTTGAAGCAGAGAAGAAAGCCCAAAGGATGTTAGGCTACATAAAGCGACAGTTTCGATATCTGAACAAAAAGATTGTACTCTGTTTGTACAACTCCCTTGTTCGTCCGCACTTGGAGTATGCCGTACAATTTGGGAGTCCTTCGTTTCGAAAGGACATTACGAGATTGGAACGTGTGCAATCAAGGGCAACCAAACTGATTCCCTCTATCAGACACAAGAGTTATGAAAATAGGTTACGGGAATTAGATTTATCCTCGTTGGAGACCCGAAGGCTGCGTGCTCAGCTTATCAAAGTGTTTAAAATGCTTTGAGGCTTCGACAATGTAGACTACAGGGACTTTTTCTCTTACTTTCTCTCGCTTTTTTTCTCTCTCCATCACTCCTTCCTTACTCGCTCCTTTTCTTTGCTCCTCTTCCTCTCTCTCTTCTCTCTATCTTACTTTCACTCGTTTTCTATCTTTTCTTTCTTTCTCTTTTTAAAGGATAACATGCCCATCTTTTTCGCTCTACTCCCCACCTCCTGTGCTCGCTATCTCTCGTTCTGTAGTACCTTCTCACCCTTCCCTGTTTTTATCCTTCTATCTTTTTCGTAAATCTCTTCTTCTTTAATTCTGTCGTTTTCTCTCTTTCTCTCCAACTCTATTTCCCACAATATTTTTTTCCCCCTCCCATTCCGTATACTCAAACCCTCTTCCGGTCGTTCTCACCTCCCCACATTCCTTCCCGCTCGAACCTCCTTGGATCCAAAGATACCGACTGAAAATGATTATCTGTGTCAAGGGACACACGTGCCTATGTCTCTCTCTCTCTCTTCCTACTTATTCAACCTGAGCTACCTTTATCTCACTCACCTTCTCTCGATGTTCCACTAGTTCTCTCATTCTTACCCATCTTCTCTCATTCTCTCCAATTATATCCTGTTCACACTCATTTACTCCATCATCTCACTTTCTGTTTCTCCTACTCTCATATCCCTAGTCTATCCCTCTCTCTCTCTCTCTCTCTCTCTCTCTCTCTCTCTCTCTCTCTCCCCCCCAACCCTCATTCCTTCATTATCTCGCCTCCCATTTACTTACATATGCTTCTAGTGCACTCTAACATTTACTTCCCTCTTCCATTATCTTTCTCCCTCTTCCGCTCTCTCCTTTTTATGACTATCTCAATCTCTTTCATCTCTTTCTTCACTCTATCCATCTATCTATCTAGCGCCATCTCGCTTACTATCTACTTCGCTTTTCGCCTCTCTTTATCTTTTGTCCTACTTAATTCTCCCGCTCCATTTTCTTTCCCCCTGCCTCTTTTTTCTCTCTGTTTGTCCTTTCCCTCTTATCTATTTTTCTGACTCTCACTAACTCTTCCTCTCTTATGTATCACTATCTTCTCTCCCGCTCCATTTTTTCTCGCCCTCTCTTTTCCCCCTTGTCGCGGGAAGAGAGCTTGCGTGTACCTTTGACTTTTCGAGCTATGTCGGTGGGGGTACCTCTTCTGGGTACCCCTGGTAAAGCTTCCCTTGTCGATTTGGTCGGAAACGAAGTTCCAGACTAAGTGCGTCATTCATTCCTTTTTCTACTCTATCCTTCTCCTTTTTAACTTTTATCCTATCTTTCCAACTTATACAAAAAGAAAAAAAACAAAAAAGCCTACTCCTATCCTGTCACTCTTTCCCTTTTTTCCCTCTATCTACATATAAGGACCTGGCAGCTACCTCACGCGTCAGAAGAGAGGCTTTGGAACCTCTATAAACAACGCCAATCGACGTTCATTGGTTGCGAGAGACTAGGACTAGAGGTGTTCTAGGAGTTGAAGCACGATGAATGGGATGAGGGTAGTGCCCCGTTAACCCCTTCCCTGGCGCGTAATTATTGACCGTTCCTAGTGCCCGTTGATGGGTGCCTCCTGTAGCATCGGTCCGAGGTGACAGCCCTTTGTTCCCAGGTTGGTTGCCAGGCCAATAAAAAGCCTTGGGTCGAGTCTCTTGGTGGGGCGGGATATCCATTGAACGCTGCTCCGAGATCCTGGCCGTTGTGAAGGGAACTAGTAGGAGTTTAGTAAGGGGCGTGCTTTGTTGTTGTTCCCTTGGTGAGAAATCGATGGCCCCTTCGGGGACCGTCTGTGCTGCTTGGTTGGGAGCCACGGCACGCCGAGGCTTGAAGACTCGGTCGGACGAACAGCAGCACATATAGCGTGCCTTCTGAAAGATCCGAAACGTCCCTGATGGATAGGCGGGAGCGACTCACGCGGGGAGAACTCACCAACCCCCTTTATATTGATTGGTCACAAAGTTTTGAAAGAGAGACAGTGTTCAAAATGACAGGGAAAAAAGGTCCAGCTGCACTCAAATATACATGTGCGATGTGCCAGAAGGATAAGTGGTGCGTGGACTTCCCGGAAGAATGTTTTTCGAAATTCCACCCGGGAAGTATATGCACCGACTGCATCCTTAAAGGAGAGGTCCAGGAGGCAGTGGCATACTGCAATGAACTCAAAGATCTCTTCACAACCTCTAAAGAAAAATCTAGGGCGCTGGAAAGTAAAGTACAGACTCTAGAAACCCAGCACGAGCTTCAGATTCGGCGTCTTGAGGAAAAAATCCTAGAGCTAGCCTCTAAACTAGAGGCCTAGTCAGCTCAAGCTGACTTGAGTGGTTCCGCCGATGTGACTCCAGCCTAAGGAGGTAAAACCGCATTGGCAGCCCCACTTCTGCCATGCGGAGCCAATGAGAAGAATAAAAAGATTAAGAAGAAAAACGACCTTAATGCAGCTCACCCCAGTGTAGAGGATTCGAGCGTTACTGGTGCGCAAGGGAAAGTGGAAAGAGAAAAAGAGAAAAGAGAAACGTAAGAAGAGAAAACAAATGAAGACAAGAACAATAAGATGAAGAAGAAAAAAAAGAAAAATGTAGAGATACAAGAGGAAAGAATAAGTCACCTGCTGACAAATGTGCAAGAGTCACCTATATTAGTGATTCTCAAGCACGGGGCCTGCAGTCCCTGCTAGCGGCCCGCCTTCGCACTAGTGTGAAGGTAAGCTGCCTGCCAGGATGTGGTAACCACCACATCAGAGTGGAGGCTGAGAAATCAGAGATTTCTGAGAGCTCAGTCGTTGCTCTGATGGTCAGTGGAAACGACCTCTACCTGAGAGGAGGTAGGGTAGGCCCTAGAGATAAAATCCTCCACACGATCATGGGTGCCGTGGACGACTGTGGGCTGAAAACCCACAAGCGTGTGGTAGTCGGCATGCTCCCGAGGAGAGGTCTAACACGGACCGCTCACTCGATGAATTTCTCTTTAAACCAACGCCTGGCAGATTTGTGTACGGCAGAGGGGGTCTTTTTTGTGGACCCGTACCTCACCTTTTATCGTAGAAATGATCTCTACCAAAGGGATGGGGTACATCTTTCCTTTAAAGGAAAAGCCTTTCTGTCGAACATGATCCAGGATGACGTAGAGAGGACCAAAACGAGTATCTGGCCCAGAGTGAGGGCGAACGTACGCCAGTACGCCCGTGTCACTCAAGGAACGACCTTCTCAGAGGTCGCAAAAAGGGGTGCCTTGCCAACAAATAAGCCGAGAAACGGAAGAGCGTAGGGAGTCCTACAGTCGTGGACTCCCTGAAAGTTCTTCTGTTCAATGTGAGGTCAATCAGGAACAAGTTTCCTGAGCTCCGTGGCCTCGTAGCGATGGAAGAAACCGAAATGGTAGCCATAACAGAATCGTGGATAAAAACCTCAAACCGAGACTTTGAAGGCGAATTCACGGTTCCTGGCTACCAACTCTTCCACAAATATAGGCCAGACAGAGAGGGTGGCGGTGTAATATTGTATTTTAAGGATACAATCAAATCTACGAACTCCAACATTATATCCGATCACGAGCTCCTAGGCGTTGACCTAGAGATAGGTCCTGTGAGATACAGGACCCTAGTGCTTCACCGCCCCCTTTCCCAACCCGTTGAGAAGTACAGGGAACTGTACCGGCTGCTTGGTGAGCTTGTTCAAGGCAGAGTGTGCATCATTATGGGCCAATTCAACACACAAGTTGACTGGGAAACCAGAGTAGCCTGTGGCGAGATCGCGCTACTCCTGGAGTTCGCCAACAAAGAGTGACGTAGGATGGACTCTCGACGATATACCATATATAACTATTCGTTGAGGGAACTTATTTAATTATCTTTAGAGTGCGTGGATGTCTGGCTGGCCGATATTATGTATCTTCGATATGCTTAAGAAGTGGAACTGAGCTCAAGGATAATAATATTGCTATCATTAATAAAATAGAGTTTTATTAATAATAACTATCAACAACACACAAAACGGAAAATATTGACATAAACATAGAATGGAAAGGGTCGTGGGGAATCGAGCTAATCCGAGGATTAAAAGATTTAAAAAGATAAAACAAATATAAAGTTAAAGGGAGGTGATGGTTCGCTAAACCATTTAAAGCACAAGATAGAATTGACAAAAGAGTTAAATACTCAAAGGTAACGTTCGGCTTACGTAATTTATACTTGTTGTGCAGAGGGAAGTGACGTAAGGGAATTTTTAGTCCACTGGTGAGTTCCAGCCAAAGGGGGGGGGAATAAAATGACCCTGACGTGGCGTCTTGGGAATGAGAACCATTCTCGACGAACGGCTTGAAGAACAATGGCTGTTCTACGTTGTTCTCTTCTAAACAACAGGGGGGGGTAAGAACCGTCTCTTGTCTACGGGCTCAAGAACAATGGCTGTTCTAATGTTGTTCTCTTCTGAACAACAAGGGGGAAGGGTGAGAACCGTTTCTTGGCGAACGGGCTCAAACGAACAATGGCTGTTCTAGGTTGTTCTCTTCTGAACAACGATGGGGGGGGGGGATAACTATTTCTTGTCAACGGGCTCAAACGAACAATGGCTGTTCTAACGTTGTTCTCTTTCTGAACAACAGGGGAAGGGTGAGAACCGTTTCTTAGCGAACGGGCTCAAACGAACAATGGCTGTTTTTACATTGTTCTCTTCTGAACAACAGGGGCGGGGGGGGGGGGGTAAGAACCGTTTTTTGTCAACGGGCTCAAAAGAACAATGGCTGTTCTAATGTTGTTCTCTTTCTAAACAACAAGGGGGAAGCCTTGTGGACTCGGCGTCACGAAGGCTCAAACCTTGGCACTCAAGGGATATTGTCCTTCTTCTGGACAAGTGATAGTGATTCTCGAGGTCGAGGTCCCTTGACGCACAAGGTGAGAGAGGGTCGTACTGATGTTTCGCGACGAAAATCTGGATCTCCAATCTGATCTTAGTTGTAAAGTTTCCATCTAAATAGTCGAGACACTCCCTTGGCGTGGGGGACAATGGAGTGGGAGCTTCGAGGGAATGCACAGCCGAGCCTGAGAACAAGCCTTATCTGCCCATAAGCCTAACTCAATCTGGCGTGATCGGTGGATGGGGCAAACGGGGGGGGGGGGATGATAAACTTCCTTGTGTAAACATTGACTAAGGCGGTGTCGATAAGGCGCCTAGCTTCAAAGCGAAGATGCACGTGGGGAGCATCGTGGTTTTAAATAACATGTGATAGTGGTTTAAATTAACGCGGCCTTAACCCGTTCTATCACAAAGAGTTCCTCACTCAATGGGTCAGAGAACCGACGAGAGGAGACAATATCCTCGACTTGGTCTTCACCTCTGAAGATGATATCGTTGAGGATATCTCTGTAGGCGAAGAGTTCGGTGGCAGTGATCACCAGCTAGTTAGATTTACCGTCAAGATCCCGAATGTAAGGTCTCTTGCCAGTCAATCAAGGAAACCTGACTTGAGAAGAGCAGACTTTGCAAGCCTTCGTGCTGGGCTGACTGATGTAAGCCTAGCGGTATGCGAAGAGGTTGAGGATTCGTGGAACAATTTCAAAAATAAATTCATGAGTCTTCAATCAAGTTGCATCCCTCTGAAATGCCTTCATCGGTCTTCTGTTCAACCAAAGTGGTTTAATCGAGAAAGCGGCCAACTGCTTAGGAAGAAGAGAAATGCGTACCGGCGATCGAAGATCTCGGGTGCTTTGGACGAGTACTGGAGGCTAGCCAGGAGAGTGAAGTCCAGCATAAGGGCGGCTAAGCGTACTGAGGAACTCCGAGTGGCGAGACTCTGCAAGGAGAATCCCAAGGAGTTCTTCGGCTATGTAAATAGCCGTAAACCAATCCATCGTAGGATTAGGCCCTTAGTGGTCGAGGAGGTTGCATTAACTCAGTCAGATGCAGAAAATGCTAACCTTCTCAATGACTACTTCTCCTCAGTGTTTACTAAAGAGTGTGGTCCCATCCCCCAGCCCACGGATTCCTACTCGGGGGAAAAGCTGGAGGCAATGGACTTCACCGAAAGAGAAAGAAAGAAAAAGATCGCTGACCTAAAGACGAATAAGTCCCCTGGACCGGACGGGTTTCTACCCAAGGTGTTGAAGGAAGTGTGCGATGAAGTATCACCACATCTGTGCGCTATCTTTAACATGTCAATCCAGACCGGATGCGTTCCTAGAGACTGGCGTAAGGCGGAGGTAACTCCGATCTTCACAAAAGGAGACCCCAGCCATCCGATCAAACTACCGACCTATCAGTCTGACTTCGATAGTCGGTAAACTCATTGAAAGCGTCATGGTGGACAAAATGACGTCGTATTTAGAGTCAAACCTGCTACTGAGGAGTCCCAGCACGGCTTCCGAAGGCAACGGTAATGCCTGACGAACCTTGTGGAATTCTTCCACTTCGTGTTCAGTGAGCACGATCGGGACAAGGCGATGGATGTGGTTTACTTAGACTTTCAGAAAGCCTTTGATAAGGTCCCACTCCGCCGCCTTATCCGGAAAGTGCGAGCGCTGTGCATAGACGGAAAGGTAGCCGGCTGGATCAAGAACTGGCTAAGTGGCAGACGGCAACGGGTGGTGGTGAATGGACAGGCTTCTGAGTGGGTGCCCGTTACTAGAGGGGTGCCTCAAGGTTCTGTCCTGGGACCATTACTATTTATCATTTAAGTCAACGACATGGACGGTGACATGGTTGCCAAGATTTCCAAATTTGCCGACGATACCAAGCTTGGTATGAACGTTGCAAAGGAGGGAAATACTGCCCGCCTGCAGGAAGATCTTGTGAAGATTGGGGAGTGGTCGGACACGTTGCAAATGCCTTTTAACGTGGGCAAATGCAAAGTGATGCATATCGGCCACAGAAACCCCAAATCTCAGTATATCCTTAAGGGCACTGCTCTTGAATCGAGGGACACTGAGAAGGACTTGGGTGTAACAATCACTAGTGATCTCAAGTTCTCGAAACAGTGCATTGAGGCGGAGAAAAAGGCCCAAAGGATGCTAGGCTATATTAAGCGCCAGTTTGGTTATCGGAACCAGGAGATTGTACTGTGCCTGTACAACTCACTTGTCCGACCGCACCTGGAGTATGCCGTACAATTTTGGAGTACTTCATTGCGAAAGGACATCGCGAGATTGGAACGCGTACAAGCCAGGGCAACCAAGCTGATTCCCTCTATCCGACATAAAAGTTATGAGGATAGACTAAGGGAATTAGATCTGTTCTCGCTGGAAACCCGTAGACTGCGTGGTCAGCTCATCGAAGTTTTCAAAATACTTCGAGGGTTCGACAATGTTGACTACCGGGATATTTTCACACTGAGTGAGAACACAACGCGCAATCACGGCTTCAAACTTGAACTGAAGCGTTACAACCGCAATCTATGTGGAAATTTTTTCACGTACAGTATTTGCGGTAAGTGAAACGCACTTTTAGTTGAAGTTGTCAACAGTGAATCTGTTGACCAGTTCAAGCAAGACTAGACAAAGTCTTGAAAAGTGGCCGTTTAGGGACGCTAAACGATTGAGCAACCATGCGCCTGCTCGATTGCTAGTCCAAAGGTACTCTTTTTGAATGGACCGTAAGGTCTCCTAAATCTGTTATCTCTGGAAACCCGTAGACTGCATGGTCAGCTCTACTTCTCTACTTTTCTCTACTTCTCTACTTCTCTCTTTTCCCCCTCTCTGTTTCTCTCTACCTCTTATTTCATCTTTACCTCTAATTCATTTATCTTTCTTATACTCCCGCTCCCTCTTTTCTTCCTCTTCTCTTCTCTTTCTTCCTGCATCTTTCTTCTTTCTCCTTATCCCTCCTGTCTTATAGCTTTTTCTGTCTCTCGCTAACTCTATCTCTCTCTTTTATATATCTCTATTTACGCTCCCGCTCCGTTTTTTCTCTTCCTCTTTTTACTCTACCCCCTTTTGACCTCTCTTTTTTTCCCCTCTCTCTTTTTCCCTCTATGCGTGTGAATATGTGTGTAGAGTGGTGTGGTAACTGTGACTATGTGTATGTGTATATGGATGAAAGATGTACACCTACATATATCCCTCTATCTAGCCATTTATCTCTCTTTGTCTGTCCCAATCCCTCAGTCTCATTATTTCTTTTATATCCTTTATCTTTTCTTTCAATTATCTATCTAGCTATCTATTTATCACCCTCTCAATTTCGCTTTCTACCTCTCTTTTCCCCCCTCTCTCTCCCACTCCCTCTTTTCCCCCTGCCTCTTATTTGCATTTTTGTCCTTTCTCTCTTAGCTCCTTTTCTGTTTCTCGTTTTCTCTCGCTCTCACTTTTTTATCTCTGTTTATTCTAACTACTTTTGTCCTCTCATTCTCTCTTTTTCCCTCTTTTTTCTCTATTTTTTCCTCCCTGTTTCTCTCTCTTTTTGTGGGTATATGTCTGTAGATACGTGTTTTAACCTTGACTATATGTATGTCTATATAGACGGAAGATGTATACGACCATATATCTGTCTATCTGCAAGTTCTGCGACATAGAATTGGTCATGGAGAGGAAGATGAGGGAAGCGGAAGAACGTCACCACCGCGAACTGGCCGTCGTGATAAATCAACTTGGTCAATTCGAAGAAAACTGCATTGTGGAATTGACTAACCCCTGGAATCAGGTGGGTCAACTTCAAGAGGCAATTGCCGAACTCAGGAGATGTATTATCTCTAGGCCACTTACAGGAAATGAAAACGACACTAGAGGAACTGTCATGGCGGGCAGTAATGCAGCAGACACGATGCAAAAGAGCAGTACCACCCAATTCGGACAGGAATCAATTTAAAAAGAGCTGGGCAGGGCTAAACAAGGGGGTCAAAGAACAGAGACAAGTTATGCTGACGTCGTTAGATCCACAACAGTCCCTCGAGACGGCGAGTTCTCCTGTGGTGAGCTCATCTCGATCGAACCCACAGAATATCGAGAGCAAAAATACTGGGGCTGCAGGTGCTCATGTAAGGGTGCGAAAATGTATCAGAGAAAAATTCCTTCTAACTCGATAATATAAAAGGCCCATAAAATTACCAAACAAGGACGGACTTAAGCCGGTCGTGAGGCTAAAGTATTGGCGTTCAAATCCAACGGTACGGCGTTCGAAACTCAAGAGTCCCCCAAATTTTATGAAGATCTCTCAAGAAAAAAAACGGAAGTCAAACAAAGGGAAGATCATGTTTGAAGGGCTAACTGAAGAAAAAGGAAATTCAGTCTAGAGGAAGAAAATTCGAGAAAGCTGCATCAAGAAAAGAAAAATCAAGATGAACAAACAAGTATAAATAAATAAAAATTATAATAAGGAAGGTCCCCCCCCATAACTGGTGACCACCAACGGCCAAACAATCTTCTGATCTTCGTTACGACTGCACCTACCCTCCTACTAGAGATTTAAGAAAAAGTGCTGCTGGGAACTTCGGAGACCCGAGAAGGAGAAGCTATTATTCATTGATTAGAGACGAGACTTCGCTCTCTCTCCTCAATCTCACTAAATAAACTCCACTCATCCCGCAGACTTGAAGGCCGTAGGAGGGAAAGCTACTACTCCTCGATTAAGAAATCCAAGACTAGTCTCTCCCCAATCCTCAAATTCGCTCCGCTTTCTAGAAAAGGACCTGTGTAGGCGGTGCTAAAATGTATCAGAGAAATTCCTTCCAACTCGATAATATAAATGGCCGATAAAAATTACCAACCAAATACGAACTAAAGCCGGTCGTGAGGCTAGAGTATTGGCGTTCAAATCCAACGGTACCGCGTTCGAAACACTGTACAAAAACTTTTATGAAGATCTGTCAAGAAAGAAAACGGAAGAAAACGTTTGAAGGACTAACGAATCAAGATGCCAAAAAAATTAGCCCCCAAGATAAATGGAAGAAAATGAAGATGCATTAAGAAAGAAAGCGGAAGAAAACGGCTTGAAGGAACAACTCAACAAGAATCAAAAGAAATCAGAAGACTGAAGATAAATGGAAGAAAAATGAAGATACATCAAGAAAGGAAACGAAGATTAAGGACCAACCCAGCCAAGAAGAATAGGAAGTCAAGAAAAGTGAAGACAAATGTTTGAAGGGCCAACTTAGAGAAATAAAGAATTTCAGTGAAGAAGAAGAAAATGGATTCAATGAAGATAACCTGCATCGAAAAAACCAAGAATAATAACAATAAATAATTAAGAGTTATAATAAGGATATGCCCCCCCCCCATAACTGGTGACTCCTTAATCCCACTAAATTAGCTCCACTCATCCCGCAGACTCGGAGGCCGTGGGAGAGCTACTACTCCTAGATTAAGAAATCCAAGACTAGTCTCTCCCCAATCATCAAATTCGCCCAGCTTTCTAGAAAGGGACCTGTGTAGGGGTGTGAAAATGTATCAGGGAAATTCCTTCCAACTCGATAATATAAATGGCTGATAAAATTACCAACCAGAGACGAACTAAAGCCGTTCGTGAGGGTAGAGTATTGGCGTTTAAATCCAATGGTACCGCGTTCGAAACTCAACAGTTCAAAAACTTTTATGAAGAAATCTCAAGAAGAAAACGGAAGTCAAGGAAAACGGAAGAAAACGCTTGAAGGACCAACTCATTAGGAAGCACGAAGAAATCATCCCCCAAGATAAATGGAATAGGATAAAGATGCCTCAAGAAAGAAGTATACGGAAGTCAAGCTAACTCAACAAGAAAGCACCAACAATAGATCAACTCAAGATAAAAGGAAGAACCAGAAGATGCATCAAGAAAATCAATCGGAAAACAAGAATAATATTTATAAATAAATAAAGTGATATAAGGATAAGGAGCTCCCCTCATAACTGGTGACCCTCAACGGCTGAACAATCTTCTGATCTTCATTACAACTGCACTCTTCTACTCCTAAAGATTAAAGAAAAAGTGCTGCTGGGAACTTATTGATTAGAGACAAGACTTCGATCGCTCTCCTCAATCCCACTAAATTAGCTCCCCTCATCCCACAGATTCGAAGGCCGTAGGAGGGAGAGCTACTACTCCTCGATAAAGAAATCCAACACTAGTCTCTCCTCAATCCTCAAATTCTCTTCGCTTTCTAGAAAGGGACCTGTGTAGGGGTGAGAAAATGTATCAGAGAAAAATTCCTTCTAACTCGGTAATATATATGGCCGATAAAATTACCAAACAAGGATGGACTTAAGCCGGTCGTGAGGCTAGAGTATTGGCGTTCAAATCCAACGGTACCGCGTTCGAAACTTAAGAGTCTAAAAACATTTATGAAGATCGCCCAAGAAAGAAAACGAAAATAAAACGTTCGTAGGACTAACTCAACAAGAAGCATCAGGAAATCAAGATAAAATAGAAGAAAAATGAAGATGCATCAAGAAAGTAAACGAAGATTAAGGACCAACCCAGTCAAGAAGAATACGGAAGTCAAGTAGAAGAAAATGGATTTGAAGAAGCTAACCTGCATAGTGAAAAGCAAGAATAATATAGATAAATAAGTAAAAATTATAATAAGGTAAGCCCCCCATACTCCCATTGAAGCTGCTGAAGTAAATCTTCCGACCAATTCGAAAAAAGAAACGAAGAAGAAAGAAAAAAAGGCAGGGAGTAGCTGCTATGGAAGCAGCAGTGAGTAATGGTGAACCCACCGATATCAGCACATCGGCACCAGCAGTGGAGGGTTCACTGGAGGTTAGGGGAACGAGCTCAAACGAAGGAGAGTTTCAGGAAGTAAGAAAGAAAAAGAAAAGTGATAAGAAGGGCCCCTTCAGAACCCTAAATCGTTTTGCCATCCTGTCGAACGAGGGTGCGCAATGCGTAGTGGTGGGAGACTCTAAGCTGCGAGGCCTTCAGCACCACGTGGGTGGAGGGAAGTGCCACAGATGAGAAGTACGATATCTTCCCGGGAAGGATAACGTGGCGCTACAAGACGAAGTTAGGAATGCACAGAATTTCTCCAGGAGCTCCATACTTGCATCATTAGTCAGTGGACACGACCTTTTCCTTAGAGGAAGTAGAGTCAGGCAAACGGAACATAGACTCCAGACATCGATGAAGGTTGCAGAGGATCTTCTCTCAAAGACAAGCAAGGCCATGCTCGTGAGGATGCTACCGATAAAGTTTGCTACAGCGCACGAACATAGCAAACTTCTTGGCATTAACGAACGTCTAGGTCACCTTTGTGCCTTGACAGGATTTAACTCTGTAGACCCGGTCGACTTGTTCTTCGGACGAGATGACCTATACACGGAGCACGGGCTCCACCTAAACGACCGAGGAAAGAAGTTTCTGGCCGAGTTAATCGACAAGAATCCCTTCTGGTTGTCGAGGGTTGCATGGTACGAGCCAAGTGGCAACTTGACGGGTACTACCGAGAAGGAGACTCAAGAATAGCCGCGAAAGCAAGTTAATGGGGGTGATTATACGGCAAGAGCCCCTGCTGCACCGCAACCCGAAAGTAATGGAAGCGCTGCCGGTGACGAGAACCGGTCCCAAGTGGAGAAGAGCCAAGCAACTCGGACGGAGTTCATAATAATACGTTACTTTCTGAAAACAAACTACATTCGAGTCGTCGGGAAACGCGTGTGGACTAGCCAGCGTTCCTTAAAAGTTTTTTTTAACACGAGGTCGATACGAAACAAGTGGGACTAACTTGTGTCTGTATTGGCCTCCGATCAGCAAATAAATATCGTGGCGATCGTAAAACGTTTGTGATCCCTGGTTATACAACGTTCCACCGTGATCGACTTTGTCGAGAAAGCAGCAGAGTTATGCCATACGTACGGAACTGTTTTACCGATGTCGAATGCAATGTGAGATCTGGTCACAAGGGTTTTACGGCTAGACATAGATTTTACCAGCTTCTTTTATCGAGTAATGGTGGTTTACAGGCTGCAAAGACAGTCAAAAGAGTCAGACTCAAGCCTGTATTCAAAGCTCATTGACCTGATAAATACTCGCACGAGTTTGGTCATTGGTGATTTCAACTGCCATCGGACTGACTGGAGGAACTGGATAGGCGATGCAGAAGGGAGCGATCATCGCACAGTCACGTTTTCCGTCCACATTCCATGTGGCAGACGCTCTCACGTCGCTATCTTTAAACCAGATTTCCGACGCACGAACTTTGTGGGTTTTACGGATGTGATAACTCGGCTTGGGCATGCAACAGGAGAAGGAGCCTCGGACAAATAGTTGGCGTTTAAAGAAAATTTTATGACCCAAGATTCTGCGTTTGTCCCTATCAGAATGATGAGCAGCAAGCCTCTACAACCAAGATGGTTCAATCGAGGCATCACCGCAGTGATAAGGAACAGAAAAACTGACTACAATAACTGGTAAGCCAACCGTAATGAAGAAAATCTCCTTCAATACAGGGAAAAGTGTAGGCAAGTTAAAGTACTGATGCGACGAGCTATGTGCTGCAAAGAAGCTCAGGTGCACCCCCCTCCCTCTGTAAAGAGACCATGAAAGAATTCTTCCTGCATGTCAATAGCTGCAACCCAATTCGTCATAGCATAGGGCCACTGAGAAATGACAATGGTGTGTTACCAAAGTCAGAACCAGACATCGCCAACGTGTTGAACGGCTATTTTGCCTCCGTATTTACGAAGGAAGTTGACGGTCCAGCTTCGAGGCAGGAGGTTTATCTCGAAAGGGACGAAAACATATGCGAAATAGTTTTAGAGAAAACGAAGTAGTAGCCAGACTAGGAAACCTTAACCCGTATAAGCCTCCAGGTCAGGATGGCTTTCCTTCTGATTCCTCCGAAAAGTTAGTGAAAAGGTTGCGCTACACCTCACCACCATTTTCAACAAATCTTTAGAAACTGGAGAAGTGCAGGAAGAATGGAGAATAGCAGACGTAACTCAGACCAAAAAAAAGGGGGCACCGTGAATGACCGGGTAATTACTGGCCCATTAGTGTGACATCCATTGTAGGCAAACTGTTCTAGGGAATATTTGCAGACCGTATAGTGCAGCCCTTAGAGTCGCACAACCTCATCTTGGATTCTCAGCACGGATTTCGCATGGATCATTCATGTCTCACTAATCTACTAGAATTTTTACACAGTATTTTGAGTGAGTATGGCCGTACCGGGGTGCCTCAGGGCTCAGTAATCGGGCCTCTATTGTTCCTAATCTAAATCAATGATATATACGAAGGATTAATATGCTCGATAGCCAAGTGCAGAAGATAGCAAGCTACGAGGTACTATGAGATCGCGAAAAGGAGTAGAACGACTGCGAAATAGCCTTCTCAGTATAGGCGAGTGGTCAGAGAGGTGGCAGATGCCATTTAACCTCTTCAAGTTCAAGGTAATGCACATCGGCCATTCTAACCCTCAGGAAAACTACTCCTTGCTAGGCAAACAACTAGATACCACTGACCTTGAGAAAGATTTAGGCGTGCTAATCAGCAATGATCTAAAGTTCTCCAGGCAGTGCCTCTAGGCGGAAAAGAGAGCGCAGCGAATGCTGGGGTACATAAAGAGGCATTTTCACTGCTGAAATCAGCAGATTGTTCTCGCCTTGTACAACTGTCTAGTCCAGGAACAACTTGAATACGCCGTACACTTCTGGTCCCCAACCTTAAGGAAGGATATTGAACCCTTGGAAGGGTACAGTCCAGAGCCACAAAATTGATCGCCTCACTTAGACATAAAAATTATCAGCATACGCTACGAGAACTAGGGCTGTTCTCCTTGGAGACGCGCCGGTTAAGAGGCCAGCTGATTGAAACTTTTAAGATAATGCGAGGAGTTGAAAACGTAGCTCACAGGAAGCTGTTCACGTTGAACGTAAATGCTACACGTAACCATGGTTACAAACTGGAATTACCGCAATTTCATATTAGCATTTGCGGCAACTTATTCTCATACAAAGTCTGCGGAACGGGGAGCCGTCTACAGCGAGAAGTTGTGAACTGTTCTTCAGTTGAACAGTTCAAATCTCGACATAACAAGATAATCCAGACCTTGACTTAGATGGTATCACCTTATTATAGATTTAAGGTAAGTATATAGGTTTCAACTTTTCTATAAAAATTCCTGTTTGTGTTATTTCTTTTCAGCACATTCAGGTATCGTTTCAGTTTTCTGGCCGCAAATGCGGGTGGGAGAGGTGGGCGGGGAAGACCCTTCATCTATGCTATACTTTTTCTAATGCTATAGGTTAGGGCATTCCCAAGATAGTACCTCCGCAGGATGGTCAGCAATGTCCTTTGAGGTACCTCTATTCCTTCCTTGTATAACAGATACATAGATAAAAAGAGAGACAGACGGATAGCTAGACAGACAAACATATAAATGTACAGACAGATAAAAAAGATACAGACAGATAGATAGAGCCATAAACAAACAAACAGACGGATAATTAAACGAAGAGACTCAAACAGATTAATAAGCAAAGAGATAGACGGATAGCTAGACGGATAAATAAATATACAGGTAGATAAATAAATAGACATTGATAGCTAGAGAGATAAAGAAACCAACAAATTAATAAATAGACAAAGAGAAAGAGACTGAGCAAAATAGATACAGAAAGAGATAGGGACAGGGAGCTAGACAGATGGCCCATAAACAGACATATAGACAAACTAAAAAAAGACAAAGATAAACAAAAGAAAATACATACAGTTAGACAGATAAACCAGTGAGCAGGTAGGTAAAAAAGAGATTCACTAGCTAGAAAGATCAATATACAAACAGACAGATATAAAAAACACGAAAATATAGCTAGACAGATAGGAAAAAAGAGACATATATGTAAATAAACAGACAGACATATAAGAAACCAGCTAAACAAATAGAGAGATCTAAAACAAAGAGAACCACAAAGAGTTAAACATATAAACAAACAAAGAGACAGGTAGATAAAGAAACATAAAGAGATAGCTCGAGAGATACAGAAACAAACGGATTGATAGATAAACAAAGAGACAGACAGATAGCTATAGAGATAAAACACACATAAGTAAATAAAGAGACAGACAAATAAAAAATCAAACAGACACATACATATATACACAAAGAGACACAGATAATTAGAGAGATAAAAAACAATCAGACATATAGTTAAATAAAGAAATTGAGTGAGAACTAAATAGATCAACGCACAAACAAAGAAAAAATAAACAAATACTAAGATAGAGAGTAGACGAATATAAAACAAAGACACAGATAACCACATAATCATACAGATTGAGGAACGAATATGAAAAGAGATAAAGCAACAATCAGACATATAAATAAACAAAGAGACACTACAAGGCAGAAAAAAAGGGAAACAGACAGAAGATAAACAAAAATACAAAAGATAAAAAAGTGATAGACAGATCAATAAAGAAAAAGACATATAGATGAGCAGAGAGAAATGTATATAGTTTGACAGATAACAACACAAACAGATAAAAATATACAGACAGATTGATAAGCATAAAATGACGCGTAAATAAACAGACGGTCAGATGGATAAAAAAGAGACATTCAGAGAGCTAGAAAGAAAACAAACAAACAGAGAGATAGATAAACAAATAAAAAGGGAGATGGGTAAACAAAGAGACATACTTTTTAAACAAAAACAAATATAAACAAAGCGATATATATATATATATATATATATATATATATATATATATATATATATATATATATATATATATATATATGAAATGAATGCAATGTCCCTCAGGAAAAATGAAAAAAGCACTTCCTTTTACTTTAGAACTTTATTTAGTTCATTCTCAAGAATAACCACAAAAGAAAATAATATAATAAAGGTATATATAAGCTTGTAAAAGATAAAGGACCACCTCTAGAACAAGAATTCACCAATGAAGAAGTAGGAGAGGGATGGGTAAATTCACATTAAGATTTAGTTATAAGAGGTAGCAAGGTTAAGCCGAGAGGCAAGAAATAGTCAAGAACAGAGTCAAAAGGGTTAAAACGATTAAGGGATAAAGCGAAAGACACGAGAAGTAAATTGAAACGAAGGGGAGAGGCAGATAAATATAATAATGTTAATATAAAATCAATGCAATAATTATATTGACATCAGCTTCCATTAAAATGAAATTTGCCCACCACCTAAAAGATAAATTAGGAATATAAGTTAAAGCTAATATCTTAAGGAATGAGTTTTTTCATTACAACATCAATTTTAAAGAGGCCTAGTGAGCAATCAAGGTTATCAAGACCTCCCCCCTAAGTTTGCCCCGCTTTACACTCGAGGTTCAAAGGAACTAAAGCACTCACTACCCTAAATCTCCCATTACAACCATTCAATAACCCTGGTTATCTAATTAGTATTCGGAACATAATTCCGTCGTATCCATGTACCCACATATATTCATATTTATTGTTGTGCCTTTTATTTAGTGTGTATTAAAATCTATTTTTGTCGTTGTGTTTGGTAAATTCCTTGGTCACGAAGCTGCAGCTATCTATTCAAATCGCACTCTTAGAATAATAACAGTCGTCTCCTTGCTTAGCCTACCTTAGAGCCTGTGTGTGCGTATTCCCGTACACTTGGCCATACTTCGACATAAAGAGATATATAAATATATATATATATATATATATATATATATATATATATATATATATATATATATATATATATATATATATATATATATATATATATATATATATATATAAATAATTTGGCGTCAGGCTTTGGGTCTTCACCACCTGATTTTGAAGCACTGAGTTCAATTGATAGCAGCTGCATTACCAAGAATATCTGAATATTTTAGGGCAATTTTATTCTTGATTAATGGGTAACAACCAATTTATTAGCCTATACTTGTGTGGTGTGTCCACAGTTTTTCTAGTTCCTTAAAAGAGGTTGCTAGCTAAACAGTAATAGTAACCGCCCTTTTTGCCCAATTTTTATTAGAAATTTTTAATGATTTTGTCGTTAGTAGAATTTATATTTGTTTGGGGGTAAAGCTTTAATAGGTCTGGTAGCCTTTTCGTGTGCAAAGGCCGGAAGCAGCATACCCAAGATGCCTTCATTCGATCGCTTTCATAAGCAATGGCAGATCCTAGGCTTATCTAGGAAAGATTTAATCGCTCACGTCCAGAAAAAGGGACGTAACAAGCGTGCGGAAAGAAAAGCACAGAGAGAAAACGAAGAATGAAAAGCACAGAAAGAAAACAAAGAAAGAAAAGCACAGAGAGAAAAGCGCCGAGAGAAGCAGAAGAGCATGAAATAATTAAGTAGTATGAGAGAGAGATAAGTCGTGACCAAGACGAGACAAACTACGTAGGATCTCGAAATGAACTGGCACAAGTGCCCTCATTAAAACTACCCGCATACAGGGATGGAGAAGATTTTTGCTCTTATTTAACGCACTTCAAGAAGATCTTCGAAGTCAACAATTGAGACTTAGAATCAGATGGTGTCACCCGGTTACTTCCACTCTTGAATCCTTGACTTCGTGACATATTCATTTCGCTTCCTTCAGAGGTCACCCTTGATTATTTAACCCTAAAGGTAGAACTTCTTTCTGCTATTAAAATGAATTTGGAATACCATAGGGTTAGATTTCTCTTTGCGCGAATACAGCCAAGCCAAACTTACAGACAATTCGGAAGCACGCTTCGGCGTAATTTCCAATTCTGGCTGGATTCCACCCAAGTAGCAAATGATTATGAGGCGCTAATTGACTTAGTTTTAAGGGATCAACTGATATCGACCCTCCCTCCCGAACTAAGGGTCTTCATAGTGGACAGAAGAGCGTCCACTCTAAAGGAGTGTGTGGAAGAAGCCGACCTTCACGTTTGGCACCCCTGGCACCTAAGTTATAATTGCCCACAAAATTCTCAACTGAATACATCGTCGAGTCACCAGGTCCACCAAATCTTTGCTGCCCCCTCGCCTAATCCACCAGCCGCATCGCCAGCGGCCCCTACTTCCTCTTCCCTGGATCAACAGGTAAATTTCCTGTTTAACAAGAGTTTCCCTGTGGGCTCCAGTTTGAAAATAGCACAGTAAATGGTCGCCGATTGTCAACTTGGTTAGAGATACAGGTTGCACCTGTATATTAGTTTACGACAAACTACTACGCCCCGTAAGTCCCCAGCATAACATGTTCGCGTTGGTGCATGACTTCTTAGGTCGTGCCAACAGATTCCCAGTGGTACGGTGCTATATACAGTGCCAGTACTTCACCAGATGGACTGACGTAGTCGCAGCCCTGATAAAAATCTGCTCCGTCCTTATCAGACAGAGCGCACAGCTCTCCCAAAATACAATTTCTCAGCCGGTCGTTACCAGGGCCCAGGCCGAGAAAGATGTAGCGCTTCCGGTACCCCTATCGTCCCCAGACATCGACCTCGCCACCAATGTCCAATTTGCTGAGGCGCAAAAGAAATGCACCACATTACAACCCCTGTGGGAAAAAGCAAGGAAGAAGGAGGCTGAAATGGTGCGAGACAACCGGAAGATCGAGTATACCGTGAAAGATAAGTTATTATATCGTTCGTCTGTTGAATCGGATAGCCCCCTGACCAACGCGTGGCGTGTGCCGGGAACGTATATTGAACCCGTTCTAAAGATCGCTCATGATGGCCTAATGGCCGGACATTTGGTTCATAAGAAAACGGCACATTGAGTTTTTAAATATTTCTTTTGGCCAGGAGCGGCCAAAGAAATTATTTGGTTCTGAAAGTCCTGTGACCTTTGCCAGAAGGTCACCTCCAAAGGGCGTGTAGCTCCCGCCCGCCTTCAAAAGACCCCGGGAGTGGCCGAGCCCTTTTCCTGGGTCTCAATCGACCTAATAGGCCCCATTCGTCCTTCCTCGTGCGAGGGACACTCCTATATCTTAACACCTGTCGATTGCGCTACCCGTTTTTCAGAGGCTATCCCCATGAAGAGGATTGACAACATTTCTTGTGCAGAGGCTTTAATCTCAATCTTTTCCCGAGTAAGGATCCCGAAGGAGATCTTATCCAACAGAGAACATCAATTCACCTCTGAATTGATGGAGTATGTCGGTAAACTCCTTCTCATCAAGCACCTCTTCACGACGCCCTGGCACCTTTTCGCTAACGGTATGTGCGAAAAGTTAAACGGTACCCTCAAAATGGTACCTAAGAAGGTGTGCCACGACCAGTCCCAAGAGTGGCACCGCTACCTGCCCGTAGCGTTATTTGCTTGTCGCGAAGTCCCTCATAAGAGTTTGGGGTTCGCTCTCTTTGAGCTGTTATATGGATGTAAAGTCCGAGGGCCGAAGAGCATTTTAAAAGAATTGTGGTCCAATCTTAGAATGGATGAGAAAATTAAATACTCTTACGCGTACGTTTTAGACCTGCGTACACGTTTAGAAAAATGTGCGGACATCACTCTCCGGAACGCCGATGTAAACCTGGAGAAATATCGCACCTACTTCGACCTAAAATCAAAGGCGCGTTCATTCAAACCAGGGGGCGAAGTACTGCTCTTGCTTCCCTCCGAAACAAATAAGCTCCTCTCCCACTGGAAAGGACCTTTCTCCGTTTTAGAGCCCCGCGACCCGGTGGATTACCTAATCGAAACCCCCTCCGTTAATAAGATTTACCACATCAACCTCCTAAAGAAATTCCACCAAAGTGCTTGCCTTAATAACATAGTCTCCCTAGACGAAGAACCTTTCCTCGAAGCCGCTTATCCCGTTGAACCCTTGTGTTTGGTACAAACGGTGTGCGTAGAAGCAGACGATGAGTAACTCCTACCATATCTTCCTTCCCCCCAAGCGGAGCCTCACTCCGAGTTGAACGCGAACCCCAATCTCTTCTCTAATGAGCGAGCTCAATTGCTTGCCTTATTGGAAGGCTTTCCCGAAGTCATTTTAGAATTCCCGGGTTGCTCAACCCAATTTACGCATGAGATTGTTCTGACTACCCAAGATGCGATAAGGACCAAGCCTTACCCCATACCCGTCCACTTCCGGTCGACTTTCGATGCAGAGATAGAGAAATTATTAAAATTATGCATAATAGAACCCTCATCGTCCGATTTTTGCTCCTCCATTGTCACGGTTAGGAAGCCTGATAAGTCGTTTAGGATGTGCGTCAATTTTTTCAAATTAAACGCGGTTACACAGTCTGATGCAGAACCGATACCCCTAATCGACCAAAGTCTTCATGCCTTCGAAGACGCGAAGTTTATATCCGAGATCGACCTCTGTAAAGCCTACCACCAAGTGCCGCTTGCAGAGCAATCAAAACGCCCTACCGCATTTGCTACTGAAAAGGGGTTATTACAGTTTACCCGCCTTCCTTTTGGGATGGTAACTGCAAGCTAAAGCTATAACCGGATCCCGCATCGGTTGTTAGATGGCCTATCGAGTGTGGCGTTTTACTTCGATAACGTGTACATCGCTACTCGTACCTGAGATCAACACGTACAGTCTCTGTGCACGCTTCTATCTCGGTTACGCGTACACAGGTTCACGGTAGGTCCGACAAAGTGTCACTTCGCCTATGACACTATTAATTACCTAGGTTTCCAGATCGGCAGGAATCAAATGCTTCCCCGGGACAACAACGTAAAAGTTATTTCAGAAATGTCGCTCCCTCGAACGAAGAAACAGTTTCGTTCCTTTTTAGGATCCGCGTCCTTTTATCGTCGTTTCGTACCAAATTTCGCTGCCATAGCCTCGTTCCTTAACGACATGCTTAAGAGAACGGACCCCGATCCAGACAATTGAACTCCTTCCGCGGAAGATACTTCCAACAGTTAAAGGACAAGATAATTTCTGCCCCTATCTTGAGATTACGGAGTTCTAATAAAACATTCGTTGTTCGTACCGATGCCTCTCAGGATGGCCTAAGTTGTGCTCTCGTCAATATGATGACGATGGAGTGGAATATCCTGTAGGATATGCTAGTAGGAAGCTGTCCCATAGCGAAAAGGCGTATGGTACCATAGAGCTTGAAGAGTTAGCCAAAGTGTGGTCTATTCGTAAGTTTAGGATGTATATCATAGGTAAAGAATATTTGTCGAAAGTGATTACAAACTCCTGGCGTACCTAAAAAGCTGTAAGAAACAAAATGGCCGTTTAATGCGTTGGAGCCTACTGCTCATGGAGTACCAATTTCGAAGCCTGTATGTCAAAGGCAGCGACAACTGCCTAGCCAATAGCTTGAGTAGGAATCCAATAGAAGACCCCCTCCTCCCTCCAACAACCTGACTGTATAGTAAAATTCGCGTTTGATTCATTTTTGTAATTACTATTTTTCTTTTTTTTTGGCCTTGTTGATGTTGTGTGTTGGTATGTATAGATTAAGTTATCTTGGTTACACATATGTAAATCCCGTGTAGTATTATGTTTTTTTCTCTGTTGTAGACATTTTTATCGCTCCAAAGTGTTCTGTGCTGTAAAATTTTCTTGGGATAGGGAGGAGTGTAGAGGTATCCCCTAGAATAATATTATTTCCCCACCTCATAAGATATTACTTCGGGAGAGAAAGTGAGCCGTTACTCCCCCCCCCCTCCGACTTCACTCATTTTGGATTTGCCACCAGGTCATCGCAAAAATTGAGACCAAGGCATGACACTGAAATTAAAGGCTACCTTCCCACCGTCTCAATCTTCCCTCCCCCTTCTCGGGTCGGTAGATTACTTTGTAGGTTCGCCGCGAACAGCTTTTATGGCTCCAGCCAAATGTCGTATGTCTGGCCCGCTGATCCCTGCCTTTGACATTTCCCTGCAAGGAAACGCTCGGTTTGTCACGGCTGATAACGAGGGTTCGAGAAGGCCTCTCTCTCTCTCCCTGTTTTGGAGAACTCTGGGTATATATGCATCCTGTCCAGGATTACAGACTGTCGTGGTATGACATTATATTATATCAATACCATATTATACCTATGGAGGAAGGGACTAATATCTTAAAGGCGAACCGACAAAGGGGGGGAAGACGCCACGAGCTTCGATGCGCAGAGCAGTGAGAAAAGAGTGCAAAACGAGGTCAGGTAAAATTTGGGCAATGACAAAGCTCAAGGTTATTTATAGAGGCATACACAAAAAATATAATTTTATTTACATAAAATAAGAGAATCAATGGGCAAAATTACATTGCAGAGTTATGCATCAGACTCTGAGGTTAGAAATTAATGCGTTACAGAAGGAAACTATTCCAATGGGGAGGATTAACTCAAATGGGTTGCTGAAGGGGAAGAGGGGTTGGCTTACGGAGGATTCCGGGTGAGACGTCAGGGTAAGGTTTCACGGATGTCTTCAACAGGCAATAAGCGTGAGGGCGAGGGCACTCCGAGCTTCTGAGCGGGAAGTTGACGTGATGACGGTTCTCCAAGAGGAGGGGGGGTAACGTCCGGTCCAGGGGAGAGTATTTCGGCAACCTGAAGACGAACAGGGAACGAGAAGCGCTTCGACAGGAGTTGATGAGTGAAGTCGGAAAAATTGCTCGGTGGTGATCGTCAGATGGAATTACTTCACTGGCTGGGCTAATTCCAACACAGGAAAAGTTCAGCCGTCACTTTGCTTCGTTGTTAGCACCTGACTCGGAACTAGGAGAAATGTATTTTTGCATGCTTCTTATTTTAATGATCCTAGCGTGTGCGTGTGTGTCTCCTTTTGTGCATTTTAAAAAAAAATTGTGAAATGATTTTTTTTCCTGCACACCGATTTTGAATGTGTTATGAAATAGAAAATCCTTTTCTCTCGCACATTTTCTCAATTTTGCAAGTAAAGCGAACAAGCACCGCAGTCCTAGCAAAAAACACCAGTAGGCCTAAAAGTCACATTACCATTTGGGAATTATAGATATTTTTCATGTTAAATTTATATACTTATATTTCATTTTATAAAGTTTAGTAATTGAAAACATTTATGAATTATGTAGAAATATAATGTTGTATAAATTATTCTAATATTCTGCTGCCCAAGGCATTTTTCATAATGACTCTTAACATGTGTGGCTTCGGCGCTTGAATTTTCTTTCAAATGTTGACCCTAGGATGATTTTGAAGCTGATTTAAATACACCCAATCCTCTAAGTAGCTTGATAGAAAGAGATCTGGTAATGTCATATCGGAAAACCAATTGAAATCTGAATACCGCAAAATCTTTCCCTCTTACTAAAATTACCTATTTTTACGCGGTGTTGCATTTATATATATATATATATATATATATATATATATATATATATATATATATATATATATATATATATATATATATATCACATGAAAGACTCGACGTATAGGTGAGAATGGATGGGGAGAAAGAAAAGTCCAGACACTACACGCTCTTTATTGACGTTTCGCCTCTTGGCGAAACCTCAATAAAGAGCTCTGTGTAGTGTCTGGACTTTTCTTTCTCCCGATCCATTTTCATATATATATATATATATATATATATATATATATATATATATATATATATATGTCGTGGTATGACCAGGTGTACGCCGTTATACGCACGCTGGCCTACTGGCAAACCGAAATTAAGGCTCCACCTGCAGATGGCTTTAAGAGTGTTTAAATACACAGTTGCTAGGCCAGGAATATTCGAACACGGATAAAAAAATATACTTTAATAAGACTAAAGATTACATATACATATAGGGCAAGTTATATGGCAATGCAATTAAATATTGACGCTTCACTGCTAAGATGATTGACACTATCAATTGAGTTTGAACCGAGGGATAATTAACTAAGTAATGATTTTACAATTATGCTAGTTCTAGAGCAAAGGGGATCCTTGAGGTTCGACACGGTAAAGAAGGGAGGATGGTAACGAAGTGGGGATTAAATCCCTTTTACCTTGATGTGCGGCAAGTAGGACCAGTTAAGTAAGTTCTACCTTGAACTTGTGAGCGTCTCACAGGACACTCAATCCAACTTCGGGAGACTGAAGTGGGTGGGTGGTGCTGTGTGTGTGTTGGGGGGAGGGGTCTTATCCTTAAGAGGCAAACAGAGGGTGCTTTGGGGATGTCTTTTCTAACCCTAAATTCCGAAGACGTGTTGAGAAGGGTTGAAGCGCGCCTAACTATTTCCACGAACAACACTTCGTGACGGCTAGCTCTTTTTTGGCTCTTCGACAATCACTCAATACTTCTCTGGACGAGGATGTAGTCAATTTTCTCTCGACTAACGAAGAGGTTACGCCTAACTTACTGGTCGACGGCTTCAGACACAATCTGCCTGTGAATTCTGAAATGTCGAATATATTCCCCCAAATTATCTAGACAAGGAGAGAGATTCATCGCCAGCAGACTTCTTTAATTGCCTTGGGTCGCAAATAAGATTCTATAGCACGAAGTCGCGATGCCTACTTAATGGTCTTTTGTTTGTTCTAATTTTCACAGTATATAGGGGCAGACGAATTCAAAATGGTCGACGGCGAACTGGGGAAGTCAAGGGGGCTGGGAGGATTCCTTTTCAAAAAATATATATATTATATATACTTGTATATATATATATATATATATATATATATATATATATATATATATATATATATTAAGATAGAAGAGGGGTTTCGCGTTGCCAGGCGTATGCGTATTTTTAGGATCAATAAGAAGGCTGCAATTAGGATGTCCATTAATTGCCTTTGGTCGCGATAAGGTTCTATAGCACGAAGTCGCGATACCCACTTAATAGTCTTTCCTTTGTTCTAATTTTCGCAGTATATAAGGGCAGACGAATTTAGAATAGTCAACGGCGAACTGGGAAGTCACGGGGGCGGGGGGATTCCTTTTTTCTCTCATTCTTCCACAAAATATATATATATATACTCGTATATATATATATATATATATATATATATATATATATATATATATATATATATATATTAAGATAGAAAGAGGGGTTTCGCGTTGTCAGGCGTATGCGTATTTTTAGGATAAATAAGAAGGCTCCAATTAGGATGTCTATTAAGGTATTTTGACTTCTTGGTAAGAAGCCATTTCCAAGGATATAACATTAACAATATATACAAACATAAGAAACTTTTAGAATAGTTATCAGATGTTTATAAATAAATCGTATGGGAACTAGATGGCAGTATTCAAATTATAAAAATGAAGTGTTTTTTTTATTAGGTAATAGGATATATATATATATATATATATATATATATATATATATATATATATATATATATATATATATATATACATACAGGTGTTGGACAAAATAATTGGAACACGCGTTAAATTCAATGAATATTTTTTTAATACGTAGCTGGTCCTCCTTTTGCTTTCCGAACAGCGTCAATGTATCATGGAATTGATTCAACGAGCTTTCTAACTTCATTGAGAGGAATCTTGAGGCGTTTTTCTAGCAATGACTACTCAGATGTTTCAGACACGACGGTGGAGGGTGACGACTTCTAACTTGATGCTCCAAAACGCACCACAAATGTTCAATAATATTAAGGTTCAGAGATTGTGGAGGCCACGCCATGTGTTGTAGCTCACTCCTATGCTATTCACTCAAATTCTTGACCACATGGGCGGTGTGTATTTGGGCATTGTCATCTTGGAAAAAAGCACTCACCATCAGTGAAAAATGTCTGGACCATGGGATGGACTTGATCTCTCAAAATATCAGATACTCGTTGCTATTGATCCTACCATGCCGGGCAACGATTGGACAAAGAGAATTCCAAGATATGGTTGCCCAAAACATCACTGGTCATCCTCTGTGCTTCACTGTAGGAGGAAGGCAGTCAGGATTAAAAGCTTCTCCGGGCTGCCTCCGCACATAAACTCGCCCTGCAGTGTGAAAAAGAGAAAAGCTGGACTCGTTGGAGAATATCACTGGCTTCCATTGGTCTTTCGACCAGCCCTTGTGATCTCTACAGCAGTTAACTCTTTTTTTGTATGTTTTGATTAGAAAATAGAGGTTTCTTGATGGCAGCTCTTCCATGATATCTAGCTTTATTGAGTTCACAGGGAACAGTTTTGGTCAAAACTGGGCTAGTGAGATCTTGATTCAACTCTTCAGTCACTTTCGGGGCAGTTGTCCGGGGATTTTTCATCATAATGCAATGCGTTTCAACATTCGTCGGTCTCTTTCAGCGAACTTCGAATTCGTGCCGGAATTACTCTCCTGCTGGAGGTTTTGCCCTGCCGCTTGAATTCTCTCATGGTCCTTGATGTGCTAGCTCTCGAAAAACTACGTAGTTTAGCTGGTCTGGTCAAGGAAACTCCTGCAATTCGAGCTCCAACAATTTGCCCTTTTTCGAACTCAGCTCAGTGAGGCCACGCATCTTAGCATCTATACCACGATCTGAAAAAGAATTACAAATAATCATTAAAGCTGATAAATAAAACTTTGTATCTACAATAAAAAAAATACTCATAATGGAATTTGGATGGATATTCGTAATATAATGGCTCATTGAAATATTGGTGTTAAAATTTCCACTGTAACAATTATTTTGTTCAACTCCTGTATATATATATATATATATATATATATATATATATATATATATATATATATATATATATATATATATATATATACATACATACTATATATATATATATATATATATATATATATATATATATATATATATATATATATATATATATATATATATATATATATATATATATATATATATATATATATATATATATATATATATATATATATATATATATATATATATATATATATAAAACAGAAAACTTACTATTTTCCAAGAACTAATTCATTATATATTTATTTAAAAATATAAGGTACACACGAGAGTAACTTTCCTCCACAGTTTTTAGAACTTGGTTGTAATGAATATTAAATTGAAGCAAGTGCAATGAGCAGAAAGTATGTACTCTGGGTAGTACAAAACAAAAGGAATACTTGGAACGCTGTGTAACCAGAGTGAAAGCACAATTCTCCTAAATCAGCGCCGCCTCCTCCACCTTTTCAAAGTGATGGCAAGTTCTTGTCCTAACAGACGCCTAAGAACATACTCGTACCAGTAGTTCATTTTTCTTTCCCTATATTAAATGGTGTTTTTGACATTGAAATGAGAAATAAGGTAAAATTTATCTACGTAGAAATTTTATCATCTCTCTAATGCAGGGTTATACGACTAGCTTTTGTCCATCTTTTTTTGCTATTTACGACCGTCTCCATTTTAGGCCATTTTTAGCTATTGACATATAAAAATGATTTCCTTGACGAAAGTTCAGCAAAACTGGCTCCTTTCCAGAGTGATTTGGATGCTGTTGTCGGCTGTCAATGAAGTATCGAAGATGAGTTTCTTCTACCTACCTTTTGCGTTTATTAGGATCTTTATCTACCAAATAAGCTTAAAAATATTTTGACTATTTGGCGATTATTCTGCTGTCATTTTGTTTTTTTTAAATATATGTTAGTAAGTTCTGAAAGGATTTTTAGTCATACACGATTTCATTGAGTGAATTATAAAATTGAGGGGCATTTACTCGAGCCTGGGCTGGGAAATAATAATTTTATATTATGGGAAATGAAAAGTTGCGAAAGATGTAGTATCTCTAGTAATATCAGGACGATTTATGGTCGTAGATGTAAAGAGGAGATGGTTGTGCTATAATGATTGAACAGAGGCAAGATTCAATGGTTGAATATAAAGGCGCGAACTCGAAAATTATGGGGAGTAAATTTAAGATTTGTAGGAAGCAGAAATGTGCATAAAAATAGTATATATATAAACCAGACAATGATAGAAGTGAGGTTGAAAAAGAACGTTTATGGAATGATTTGAAACAAGTAGTAGATGAAAATGGGAATGAATATAATTTGGTGATTGTAGGAAATATTAATAAATAATAGGTGACAAAATAAGCTATGAAATAACTGGAGTTTTGCATACTTGCAAGGAATAAACGGTAAAGCAGGGAGTAAAAAGCTGTATTGAGAGACATTTGAAAGTGCTATATAAGTTCTCTCGGCTCAGTAATCTAAATAAGAACTCAAGCGTTAGACAAAGAGAGCGTAAGTTTACTCGTATAATATAAGGTTTCTAAGAAATTAATGTCGTTTTTACACGATTTATAAAATATGCTTCAGGGAATTTTAATTGTTCAAAATTAGAGGAAGCCTGTTTAAAAATGATTAGCAATGCCTAGGTCTTGACAAGTTATTATTATATTCCTAAATCTAACCTTTCTTCTTCGCCCACTGCATGAATACTTTAAGTTAGTAATGCTTAAGATTTTTTTTTAAAGCTAGAAATGTACACGTCTTGATGCGAGACTCAGTTTAGTGCCAAATATGCATAGGCCTCGACGCGCTTCATAATTCAGTTGAGAGCCGAGCGTCTCAAGAGCGTCACTTCATGACGTAGTCTCAGCAAGCAGGTTCTCGGCTGCGAGAAAGTGCAATTGAATTCCAGCTGTCAATTCCATCGTTTTCTCTATTCACTCAAACTCTTTCTCTAGCTGCGACCTTAAGTTCATCTCGCTTCTCGTTCTACTGTATCCATAGCACGAGAGCAGGTACAATTCTGTATACCTTCTATTAATAATATATATATATATATATATATATATATATATATATATATATATATATATATATATATATATATATATATATATATATATCGCAACGTATTTCGGCAACCTAGGGCACCGTGCCAGTTTGGTGACTCTTCGTTTTTAACCCATAACGAACACATAAACACGATTTTTACCCCTGGTGAGCTTGTCTTTGTGAACATTAGATGAAGCTTACTGCTACGAATATTAAATCACGCCACTTCAACATTGGTGATCCTCTCTCTTCTTGACAACCCTTTGAAAATTAAAACAAAATATCACAGCCATCGTCATTGGGTATCTCGTTTCGTGGCCACCAATACAAAATAGGTGCACGTGCAAGTCAATTTTGATCGCAAGTCCTTCCCGTTGTGTGCACGCAAATTCTAGGACGCACACCAGATCCAAAACATTGTCCAACTATTCAGCGATTTTCGAGTAACGACTAAGGCAACCACTCAACAAGTTCAAACAGCTTCACTGCTCACTGCAACAAGGTAGATCAAGGGTTTGAAACAGTAACTTGACTGAACCATGGTGAGAGATAGAGATGGGCATAATCATGATCTTCAAGATCACTTTTATTATGGTGATCTCGACCTTGATCAAAGATCACTGTATTTCTTGTGATCTTGATCTTGACGATCAATTTACTTGTAGGCCTCAAGATATCTTTTAATTTAAGATTGTTAAATATGTTAAGTGCCTCAACAACAAAATAACTATAACATTGTTAGACGAAACGGGAAGCCCGTCTCTCACTTTCATACTTAGGAAACATAAATTGGCATATAATTAGAGAGATAGATCGATAGATAATAGATATACAAATAGATAAGAATTAAAGGCTTAGCAGTTCAACGTTTAAATTTTATTTCAAACCTCAACTGTTCTTTGTATTTAATTCTCTCATCTCCTGACCAAATTGTGTAATATATTTTTCGATGTCACAGCAGAAATCGTGCCATGTAAGCAGCAAAACCAAGACACTGCCGAAACAAGGTCTGCTGACCAAAGTCGCATGCTTGCTCTCACTTATACTGATTTATGACCTTACAACCTTCAAAATTTTTAATAATTTTCGGACTAACCTTGGGACGACCTTGGCAATTATATCATTCGAAAGAGAATGTAAAACAACTTAAAGATTTTAAATTTCGTAGAATCGGCTGAATAGTTATGATGTTTTTGCCAAAACGAAATAATCCCGTGCTAACTTTTGAGGACCTTGGCAATCATACCATTTGAAATAGAATGGAAAAACAACATAAGGGTTTAAAAATTCGTTAGAACTGACCAAATAGTTACAATGTTATTAGGAAAAAAAAAGCATAACAGTGACCGACGGACCGACCGACCGTCATAGTGAAAAATAGAGTAGCACGCGACTAAAAATGACTTTTCTTAAGTATTTCTCTAAAAGAAAATGCTTAGGAATTCGTTATAAGTTCAAAACGTCTTCGGTTGGACGTCATACGTTTCCGGTACCACCCACTTTTAAGATAGGTTACGAAAAGTGTAAGCCCGCCTACTGTTCGTAAAAGTAGCAAATAAACAGGCAGTGTTAGAAAGTGAGCTGTAATTCATAGTTTAGTCTTGATAGAACCACTTAAAGACCTGTGAAATCCCCTCCCCAGTAAAATAAAATTGGAAGACTTTCATTAAATTATTCAATAGTTTCTCCTAAGTAGTATCCTATTAGTAAACCCCTTTGAAAATGAGAGCCCAATCTCCTTACCTATAAATGTTGTGAAAAAACCCTGTAAACTTTCAATCAGAGAGATAAATAAGCAAATATTCATTTTGAATAAAGCTAAAGTCATACAGCTCCCTTTGCCCTCCGCCCCTGCGTCGTATCGGGTATTCATCAAAGACGGGCAAGCAGACACTACAGGTACTGTCGTCACTCAGGACCACACGAAGCATTACTTAGATTTGCTGTGACCACTTAGGGTCCTACGCTCTTCTACTACGGTCTAATCGCCTGCAAAAATCATCATTTAACGTCAGATTGCAGCGTGTACCAAACTACCAGGCAGTCCTTTCTCACTAAGAAGGATTCCGTTGCACCGACTGTCTGATCATCTTGATTGCGTGCCCCATCTACCGACTGTAAGTCATTGATGCCATAGTTACAAGGCCAGAAGGAAGCACATCATTAAATATACAACAATCGAATGACATTTGGGTTTTTTTCTAAGCGATATCTGGTGGTAACATTGTTCAACACCGACTGTTTATGTTTTCTTCAACGAGTGTGTATAAGGTTTCTATTTAAGAAAGGGTTGATGTCACCTACCCGAAGCTGTAGATTTTTATTTCACCAAAGTGGTAATGATTAAATTTAAACATGTATATACTTTGCAAACGATATCATTATGTCTTTAATTTCCAATATTTAGTTACTAAAAAAAGAAATTCGGCTTTCAAGGCACTGATCATGCCAAAGACTTGACGAGGAAATAAATATCTTTTCGACATCGAGACAGTTATTTTTCAGTCGCTTCTTAGTCATTTTTTCTTGTATATTTTAGGCTTTTTGTTAACAAGTTCTGCTGACCCAAGTCATGTTCTCTCACTTATGACCTTACGATCTTCAAACTTTAAATAATTCCAGTACTAAGCTTGGGAGGACTTTGGAAATTATATCATTCAAAGGAGAATGTAAAGCAACATTAGGCTTTCAAATTTCGTTAGAATCGGTCGAATAGTTATGATGTTATTGCTAAAATAAAACTTTTCCTGTGCTTACCTTGGAAGGACCTTGGAAATTATATCCTTTGAAAGAGAATGTAAAACAACATAAAGCTATCAATTTTCTTTAGAATCAGATGAATAGTTACAATGTTATTACCCCCAAAAAGGAAAACAGTGAAAAATGATAGGTACAAAAACATAATGGATAAAACAAAATTATGGATAAAACATAATGGATAAAAAAAAAATGATGGCTAAAACATAATGGCGAAGGCGTAATCAGAGCGAAAGATTGACGATGGCGATAACTTGACAGAGTTTATCTTGCAGTGGTATGACTCTCTTTTATTTTTCATGTGACAATGGAAAATATACGACACCAACGAAGAGATGACTGCAGCCAAGACACGATAATACAGTAGTGAAGACGAGGCAAAGGCTCGACAAACGCGACTCCGAAGACCTCGAACGAAAATATGCCGACAAAAGGCCAGGCAACCCAACAATGTCAATGACAGCGGCCACGAATACCACTCCAACCTTTGACCGCGATGATCAAATTGAGAGGGCAAAGTATCAACGATAAGGAGCGAGAACGGACATACGAAGCAGCTGCTGACCTCAATTATTCACACGAGCATGATACGATCGTGAAAAATACAATAAGAAATGTTGTATATTACTTATTTGCTTTAAATTTTTAGATATCTGTTAGAAATCAGTAATATGTTAGAAATCAAAATTATTAAACTCGTCAATTTTATTCTTAAAAGTGTTTAATTTATGAAAATTGATTGATGATTCAGGAAGAGTTTTTCACCTATTATACTCACTGTAAAAAAAATTAGATTAATTACATAGAACCAGAGTAAAAATTATACATCTTGTTTTTTTAACCCCTTGTACTTGAGATATTAAACAAAAATAGATCATTTCGATCAACTAAATCTAGTTTAGGTAGGATGAGAAGCCTGAATTGCTTCAACCCTCAAGGGAGTATAAGGAATGATAAATTACAGTAATGATTAATAAAATAATTTGGATTTTTTTCTATAGAAGAATACAACTTTTTTTTCAATTTATATAAAAGTGATTATCAAAATGAAGATTTTAATCTGGATCTTCAAGATCACATTGTTTTGGCATCTGATCTTGATCTTCAAGATCATCAAAGTTAGCACTCTTGCCCATCTCTGGTGTCCAAACACTCATCAGCCATCCGAGTCTGTGTCCATCGCACCAATAAGCACTGCATTCATAGAGAGACTTGGCAAATCTCAAGCACAAGTTGAATCGGCGCGCGACTGCCTGGGTTCTGTCAAATTTTGACCGACCCTAAGCTCCTATTGAGGTTCAGTGGGGGATGCATTCATTGCGGATAAACGTTACTTTGAATTTTACGTCATTTCCGTAGTAGCAAATTCGCCGTGGGAGACACGCTCCTCTCCTGTATGGACGAACTCCGACCTAATGTGAGTTTCCACAACTAGCTACCTCTAGTAGAGGTTACGCAACTCTCCTGGTGATGAGTGGTTTGATAGAAACTGTCGGGGAACTTTATAGGATCTGAATAACGAGAGCCTATCACATCATCGAAGTTTTTATTACCACAGTCATTCCAACACCTCGGTGCCATCTGACCGCGCCAGCACCCTCACCTCGATGACGTCTTCTCCCGAAAATAAAGACTAGTATCATCGTACCTTTCAACATCAAATCAAATTGGTGTTCCCAGTGCAAATATCGAGCTGATGCACACTATTAACACGCTTCCGCACATTCATTGGAGACACTGCAGGGTTTGAATCCCTGCAGTTTCATTAGCAACCATGCCACGTTTCTATCATTATGAGGTCGCAAGAGAATAGAATAAGAGAATTTTCTAATCGCTATAGACTGTGTGAGAAGAGCTACTTCCGCTCTTTAAGAAAAAAACTGTACTCCTCAAGTTATTTCTAGGCTACACTCTCTCCTGGCTATTTTTATTAGTAGACATCTCTTAACTCAACTTTGGGTAAAGATTTTTTTGGCAGCAATTCCCACTTATTCGTGGTTTTGAATGATGTACTTCCAAAGTGAATGTGTCCGGATGCCTTATTTACGGCAATCCTAATTTATATATCATCGACGGGTCGCTTTCACTACGCTTGTTCATTTAGTTGACTCACCATGTCCCGCAGATCACCTTTTGCTGCTCACCCTACAATTGATGCAAAGAGGCAAAACTACTCGTATCCTTCACTGCCTTAACCTCTTTCCTGTGTGCGTAAACAACCAGTTAAGAATACTCTATTTAAACATCTGTAACTCACTTATATAGCCCCACTCGTGCAACCTGCACCCCGAAAGACTTAATTCCTATATGGAGGAATTCTTTGAAATGGAGAAGGAGAGTATTATTAGACACCCTAGATCTTTACGGACGTCACCTTTGCACCTAATTAATAAGAAAAACGACGTACAGGCTTGTTTGTGACTTATGTGCGTTACCAAGAGATTAAGGCTGATAAATACCATGTTCTCTTTATTTCCGACTTCACATCACATATATCAGGCTTGACTTTCTAAATGGTTTTCAGCAAATACCTAGGGATAAATCGAGCGTGGAGTGGAAAGCAGTTTGCACCTCTTTCGGGTCCTACTAATTTGTCCATGAAACTTGGTCTGAGATTGTCATCATAAACATTTTGCGTTTATTAAACGAAGTTTTAGATGACCATCTTCTTGTATTCTACTGTATAGATGACTCTTTATTTTATTCATCTAACCACAAGACATCTTTCACATCTTACTTTTGGTTTGAAATTAACTCTTTATTAAGCTGCAGTTGGTAGGGCAGTTACTAGGGCATTTCACGGCTTCCTGATATAGTAGAAAAAATTAAAATTTCTCTACTCCTGGTTTTTTTTTAGGTTACTGCTCCTTAAAGAGCTCCTAAAAATATGAAGAACATAGTAAAGACTCTCCAAATTGTCTTTAGAGTTCGAATAACGTACGAGTATTTCTTACGGCCAACATCGTGATTGCTATCGGGAAAGAGCTACATTATTCATTATCAACGTACCAACTAGAATTCCTACGGATGCTTGCATTTAACAGCTTGAAGGGAATAATAGGTCTATTTAACCTTTTTCTTGAAGCTGTTCACCACTGCAGAAAATATCCATAACTTTTTATAGAGAATTGCGCGGCACTTGAATTTGCTTTTCACTCTACCTAATCAAGATATCTTCCGTTAACTGTTAGGCAGTTTAAATTTAATACACCTTTCCTTAACGAAGTAAAATTATCAAAAGGGTCATAAGTTTTACCTACAGATACATTCTTAAGAGTCAGTCAAACCAGAGAAAACAATTTTTCTCATAATGACAAAGCACAAACTGGTTCTAAATCACTCACCATAAAATCCTTATAGCCCTCGGAGTTCGTTGACTCTGACCATACAATAATCCCTAAGCCAACTCTAATCGATTTAATGACCTCTCTGCCAACCTTTTTCAGAGAGTTAGATTATTTCACACTTAGGAAGTATACTATAAGAAGGCAAGAAATTAATGTTTTTAAAATTTTGATAGGGCTAGATAATTTGGACCATTCAATCTTCTTTGAAATTTTAAAAATTCTACAGGTAACAATAGAGTGAAACTTTTTCCTAATTCATTTAGAACAAGTTTATGCGGAATCTTTTTCTCAAACAAGATAGTTCATATCTGGAACAATTTGTCGAAGGAAATTTTTCTAGTAATAGCGTAGAAACCTTTAAAAAGAGATTAGATAAAGTTATCTTAATTCAATTGAAGGTGCCATATTATCCCTTCACTATCAAAATCACTATTTTTAATAGTTCTTTCAACGAAACTCGGTTTCTTTTCAAATTTTCATGCCCGCTGCGGCAGGAGGGGGAAGGAAAGAATTCGTTTGTGCTGTCCACTTTTCTCATACTTTGATATAAAAGAATATACGAGGGATCTTCCAAAGGTTTTGGTGCAAGCCTTTAATTTAAATGATTATCGGAACTTTTCAATTCCAAACACGTTTGATCATATCTTTGTTTTGCGCTGAAACCTGCAAAAACTTCATTTATTCCTTCCAACGCATTTCAGAGACTGCTTAAAAGAAATTAGATTTTTTTAATCCATGAAAATGCAAACCTTTGAGATCAGAGCTGTTATAAATTTTATAACAAAACTTGATTGTCGATTCTTTGCAGCATGTTTCTGGTGAGTCTACGCCACATAAAAACAGTGTTTCAAGGTGGATGAAACGCTTCAAAGAAGGAAGAGAAGACCTTAATGATGAGGAGAGAGAAGGTAGACCATCCAGATCAACCAATGCAGAAAAGATGGCCGCCGTTCCAAAACTTCCTTATGAAGATTGCACGATTAGTTTTGAATTTACTGCCAAAAAAGTCGATATATCCTAAGTATTAACATATGCAATTTTAACAGAGAAATTTGGTCTCAGCAAGCTTTCTACCCGTTGGGTGTCGAAAGCGTTGTGGGATGATCACTAATCAGCTTGCACAAAGTAGTGATGTTCCATCCAGACGATGCTCCTGCCCATTCTTCATGCTTAACATGAGAAACTTAGGGAGTTTCAATAGCGAATCATCTCCCCCTCACTCTATAGACCTGATCTTGCTCCCTCGGACTATTTATTGTTTCCTAAGCTTTAGGAACATTTAAAATGAGCAAAGGCTGCAATTCGAAAAGCCAGGAGTTCTTCAGAGAGTAACTTGTCAGGTGGAAATATTGCCTTCCAAAGTGCATTGACCTAAATGGAAATTATGCTATTTTAATTTTTAATAAATATTTCTTTCAATTTGCACCAAGACTTTTTGAAGATCCCTCATATATCAGAACTAGCAAAGATACCCGGCGTAGTCCGGGCATAAAAACAACTATCTTGACAAAATTAAGTTCTCCGCTGAGTTAAATTACGCAATTAAAAGTTGTTAGGTATAAAATATAAGGATTATTTTAATTTTGAGTAATGGAGTATTGTATCATGAAAGGCTAACAAAGAACGATTTTAACATTACAGTAGTACGCCAGGGCGAGCAAGCGGGTGGGTGGGCAGGCGGGCAGGCGGGAGGGCAGGCAAACGTGAGTACTTTGGTGGTAGCCACAGAATTTAAAGCGAGCCTCAAGCAGATGGGTGCGAGTTTTAACTAAATATGTAAATTATTCAAGTCTCAGGCATGCTGACAATAGTTATTATCGCATTTTTTAAACATTGCAGTCGCATAATTGCCCTGGCAAACCTTATTTTTTTCACGGGCAATGTTGATGTCTTATTGCAGCTCATAGTTGCGATTACTTATCTAAAAAACTAGAAAAGGTAAAAATTCGAACCTAACCTGCCCGAAATTAATAACCAGGTGGCGCCACTTTTCCCAAATCTGAGTAGCCTATGTTACTCACTGACTCAAGTTACTTCCAATGATGACCTTTGTTGGCCTTAATGGTCGCTCAAAGTGGCCTTCTTTAGCAGTTATATATATATATATATATATATATATATATATATATATATATATATATATATATATATATATATATATATATATATATATAAAGAAGAAGGAGCAAATGCAAGTTCTGCGGGTGATAACAACCACCACAGGGCTTTCGCCATATTTATTTTCTGCCTTTCAAAACAATTTTGAAGACATAAATAAAGGTGCAGAAGCCTTGCATTGCAGACTATATTGTTTTGAAAGGCAGAAAATAAATATGGCGAAAGCCCTGTGGGGGTTGTTATCACCCGCAGAACTTGCATTTGCTCCTTCTTCTTTGTATGTGACTTGGGGATGAGCTTTTAAATTGTGAGCGGGTAAGAAGATGTGGTATAAAAATTCCTTGGAGGTTCCTAGCTTAGAGAGATACTGGGTTTGATGGGGTAACGCTTTGGGCGAAGTAGAGTCACTGTGCCTGGTAGCTCAGTGGTAGAGCATCTGACTGGCAATCAGCAGACATGGGTTTGAGTCCCAGCCAGAGATTTCAAACTTTTTTTTATCCTGGCGTTATCTCTGTCTTCTCAGTAAAGGATTGCCTTCATTGTACCGCCCTCTGCTCTCTTTGATTCTAGTTTTCTTCTAATGTCCCTTTCTCTTACCTCTAAAAAAATCCTGTTTCTTGTCTCATTGCTCATTCGCGTCCAATTTTTCTTTCTTGTACTATATATATATATATATATATATATATATATATATATATATAAATACATATTTTTGAAAATATTTATTAGATGGTTGAAGTATGTCTTCCAAAAGGCACATTAACCCTTGCAATCCCCAGCGGCTCAAATGAGGCTGAGTGCGAGAGTACCCAGTGCTCCAATCGAGACTCATGTTTTTAGGCCTATGAAGCGTCCTTTTGTTCATGTAACGGTGCATTTACTTTCTCTTTTGAAATGTTCATTCGGTATTTGGCTTACTTTAGTTTTTCTAAGAGAGTTGTAGCTATCACACGTATTTTTAACTTGTGTTAATTATTTTTTTTTCTTATTAAGTAAAAAATGGCTAACTCTTTTAAAATAAGGGGTATCTACTATGAACTTGATTCTCATTTAGAACTAACAGAAGGTAATAATAATAGTTCAGACTCATCTGATGACGAATTAGAGCCATTTATTGGTAAAAAGCATCAAATTGATAAAACGTGGCAAAGCTGCCTCCATTTCTTACCCATGAACATTATATTTCAAGATGCCCGTTCAGGAATCAAGCTTTAAACTCGGAAAGTAAGGTATATGCGTATATTGAAGCATTTTTTAATTATAAAATCCTATCAGACATATGCATGGAAACAAATCGCTATTATAAACAAAGTTCAGAAACCCCTTGTTCATAAGTGGGCGTTATCGCGATAACGGTATCGGGCTATCGGTTATCCGATATTTTTTCCGCGTTATTGATTCATCGGTATCACCGATACTTTTGGTTCCAAACTAGCGATAATCGATAATTTCAGTTTTTGGTTCCAGTTTAGCACAGGGGCGAACCGCGCGTGCCTTGGAGGCAGAAAAAAGTAGGTACGAGCTAGGAACCGAACGTATACTGAACGGAGTGCGGGGCGGCCGGTCTTGACGTCTTCTCAAAACGTTCGCTCAGCTTCAGTCTCTCACCAGCGGTCGGACGAGAGGTCACGAGGTGTTGCTCCTGCGCGCTACCAGTTTTACGTGTTTTTGATGATTTTTTTCCTATGTTCCCGTGCTTTTTCTGTTCTATTTTTTGTGCGCGTGTATATGAATGCTTGTACAACCTGGTGATATTCTTTAATATCCGTTTATTAACGTTTTGAACACTAACAAAGGTACGCTCTATTCTAAACTGATCCTATTTTTATTGTAATTTATTATTTCAATGCTTTGCTATATTAGAGTATTGAATTAAAGATGGCGTAGCAAAGAGACTCAGCGGAGTCTATTGACCCTGAGCTCACTGAGGCTGAGCCTCAGTCACCCTGGTCATTCCTTGGCAAGTGGGTGAAGTACAAGAAGATCGTTAGCGACAGTTACATCTTCCAGTGCTTGCCCTGCCTTCCCAAGGCCACTGAGGTGAAGGTGAACAAGGGTACCAAGGCCAACCTGCAGAGCCACTTCAACAGGATTCATCCTCGCAAGGCAAGACAAGTTGATGGTTCTTGAAGGCCAACGTTGGAACTGGCTTCCGCAGCAGGAACCGGTCGGGTCAGTCAGACGACGGCGGGTCAAACCGCAAAAAACAGCGGCAGATGTCCATCGCCGAGACCTTTGGCGTCATGGCCCAGGGTAGCACCGTCCTGCAGTCCGCCGTCGACAAGACAATTGTCAGGTTTGTGGTGGACAACATGTGTCGCTGCAGAGTGTAGACAGTCGAAGCTTCAGGAACATGGTTGACGTAGAATGACTCCCGACGATACCATATATTACACTATTCGTTGAGGGAACTTCCTTAATTATCTTTAGAGTGCGTTTTACTGTCTGGCGGCCGGTATTATGTATCTTCAAAATGCTTAAGAAGTGGAACTGAGCTCAAGGATAATAATATTGCTATCATTAATAAAATAGAGTTTTATTAATAATAACTATCAGCAAACACAAAAACGGAAAATATTGACAAACAGAATGGAAAGGGTCGTGGAGACTCGGGCTAATCCAAGGATTTAAGGGATCAAAAAAGGTAAAACAAATATGGAGTTAAAGAGATGGGATGGTTCGATAAACCATTTAAAGCACAGGATAGAATTGACAAATAAGGGATCAGTACTCAAAAGGTGACGCTTGGCTTACGTAACTTCATTAGGGTGCAGTGGAAGGTACTTGAAGGAATATTCGGTCCGCTGGCGAGTTCCAGCCGAAGGATGGGGAAAAAAGGATCCTGACGTGGCATCTTGGAAAGGAGAACCGTTACTCAACGAACGGCTTGACGAACAATGGCTGTTCTAGGTTGTTCTCTTCTGAACAAAGGGGGGGATGAGAACCGTCTCTTGTCTACGGGCTCAAGAACAATGGCTGTTCTAATGTTGTTCTCCTTTGAACAACAGGGGGGGTGAGAACCGTTTTTTGGCGAAGGGCTCAAAACGAACAATGGCTGTTCTAATGTTGTTCTCCTTGAACAACAGGGGGGGATGAGAACCGTTTCTTAGCGAAGGGCTCAAAACGAACAATGGCTGTTCTAGGTTGTACTCTTCTGAACAAAGGGGGGGGGATGAGAACCGTCTCTTGTCTACGGGCTCAAGAACAATGGCTGTTCTAATGTTGTTCTCCTTGAACAACAGGGGGGGTGAGAACCGTTTCTTGGCGAAGGGCTCAAAACGAACAATGGCTGTTCTAATGTTGTTCTCCTTGAACAACAGGGGGGGGGGGATGCCTTGGGGACTTGGCGTCACTAAAGGCTCGAACCTTTGGCACTCAAGGAATATTGTCCTCCTTTTGGACAAGTGATGGTGAATCTCGAGGTCGAGGTCCCTTGGCGCACAAAGGGAGAGAGGGTCGTGGTGATGTTTCGCGACGAAAATCTGGATCTCTAATCTGATCTTAGTGGTAAAGTTTCCATATAAATAGCCAGGACATCTCCTTGGCGTGGGGGAAAATGGAGTGAAAGCTTGGAGGGAACGCACAGCTGGGCCGGAGAAAAATGCCTTATCTGTTCATAAGCCTAACTCGATCTGGCGAGGTCGGCGTATGAAGGCGAACGGGGGGACGATAACCTCCTTGTTTAAACATTGACGTCCGGTAGCTGTTGATAAGACTCCAAGCCTCGAATCGAAGATGCACGTGGGCCTCCTCGAGGTTTTAACTAATATGGGATAGGAGTTGAATTTAACACAGATTCAACTCGTTCTATCACACCCCTCCATTCCAGGGGAAGTTGTCACTTCGAAAAAAAAAGAGAGAAGGGACAACGATAGAGCTCCGTTGTAGGGAACTCGTTTTCTTGTACCAACCGTATCTTCCTGCACCTAACTATTATTACCTCAATACATGATTATTTTGATCTTTAGATTACAGGGGAAAATAACCTTTAATACAAATAAAAAAAAAAAGGCATGGAACAATGAAATGATATAAACTTAGTACATACGGGACAAAATAATTTATACGTAAATTAATAAGAACAAATATATATACATAAAAAAAAATTAGACATTAAGCGTTACAAAATTCAGACATATACATTAATTAATTATATTACAAAAGAATCTTAAATTAAGTCGTACAAGACGGTATATACCTACATGGAGATACTAATCCTATGAATACAATTGTTCTACGCTATTCGGTAACGCATTCCTACTGAGTGCGTCAGCGACCTGGTTATCGGAACCTTTGATATAATTTATTTTAAATTGATACTCTTGCAAGAGTAAACTCCAGCGCATGATGCGGCCGTTTGAGTGTCTCAAATTCCTAATATAGGCTAACGGACGGTGGTCGGTTCCTATTTGAAAATCTTTACATATCAAGTACATCTTGAATTTGTCTATGACCCAGATAATTGATAGAGCTATCTTTTCTCTAGTGGCATATCTCTTTCCGCGTGGTAATAATTGACGACTAGCATATGCAACTGGATGACTCGTTCTGTCATCCACGTATTGAAGGAGTACACCTCTAATGCCCTCGTTGATCACGTCGGTCTTAACCCCAAAGGATTTTTCCGGGTTGGGCAACTTAAAAATGGGGGCAGAAATGAACTTACTTTTGAGCTGATTAAAATGGGAAACAGCGACATCATTCCAACGTAAACGATCGGGGAAATTCTTTTCCTGAAGGGGGCATAGGGGGGTCAAAATTGCAGCGAAATTCGGAACAAATCGCTGATAGGGAGAAGCTGATCCTAGGATCGATCTTAATGGCTTCTTTGTAATCGGGAGGGGCATGTCGGTGATTGCCTTAATCTTGTTCTCTTGGGGACCTAACTGGCTTGGTCCTATTTTGAAACCCGAATATTTAATGGGTTCGTGAGCAAAATAGTATTTGCTGGGGCCAATGGTAGGGCCATTTTCACGCAGTTGCTCGAAAAGAGCTAATAGGGCGGGTAAATGGTGATTCCATTTAATTAGTTCTTGTATCTGACTCTTCTGACGTGGTGTCAGCTGCGCGTCACTTTTCAGGTCAGAGGGTTCCAAAGACTCGCCTGGTAGGGAATGAGGAGGGTAATCGGCATCAGGTTGGATGCGCACTGTCTGGATTACCTTAAGGGACTCCGCGGGGCAATCCTCTTCAAGCGCCGATGCTTCGTCCAGTTCTACGAAGGTATCTCCTTGGGCGCGTTGGGGTTTCTTTTTTTCTTGGGGTCCAGGGACAGTCTCCGTGTCCTTGTCTGGGGCCTTATCACCTAAGGGTTTTAGTGAATCACATTCCTCTTTTTCCGTCCTAAAGTCCTGGTTAGGGGTCTCCGAGAAATCGGACGGTATCGGGGTTCTGATGGGGACGGGCTCCTGGGTTTCTTTCTTATCTCGGCCTTGAGGAAGGGCGGCCTGAAACACAGGGTCGAAACTTACTTTGGGGCTCTGTCCTATAAGTACTGAACAGAATTGTATGGGTGCTACAATGACTTCAGCCCAGCCATTATAATATTGACACTGCAGGTAACATCTAGCGACGGGGAATCGGTTCGCCCGCCCAAGTTGGTCATGTACCACCGCAAATTTTTCGTGGTTAGAGGCCACGGGGAGGAGTTCGTCGGACACGATGAAGCATGTACATCCTGTGTCCCTGACGAGAGTCGATACTCGACAGCTGTCCACGCTGCCCTCCTCGTATTTCAAAGTTCCCGCTGAACTTTTATCAAAAAAAAAATTTACCTGGTGGCCTGACGGATGGGGAGAAGTTTCTGCTTGGGTCTGCACCACCGGGGGAGCCAGGGTTGCATTAATCTGGTGAACTTGGTGGGTTGGTCCGCTTTTAAGCCTAGAATTTTGGGGGCAATTCCAGCTCATGTGGTTTTCTACACCACAGGTGAAGCATATGGTTGGTCGCTTCGGGAAGAGAGATGGAGGAGAAGTCTTAACGGGAGGTTTGGAGTCCCGTTGTTGGTTTTGGGGAAAGAAGTTTTGGGGTTTTACGGGGCTCGGAAACTTTGTCAGCTTCCCTGGGAAGGAGCGCGAGTCCGTCCTTCTTTCTTCTCGTTGGATTTTTTTTTCTCGTTCTTCTCGTCGGATTACTCTTTCCCTTTCTATTACTTCCATTTTTCTTTGAAATTCTGCTTCAATCCGAGCTAATTCAATCTGATGGTCAGCTTGTCTTATCCGTTCCTCTCTTTCTCTTTCTTCCTTTTTTCTTTGCTCCTCTAGAATGTACTCAATTAGTTCTTTTCCGGAAAGTCCACAGGACTCTCCTTGCGCTTTAAAGATTTCGAACGGAGTCATCTTTGCACTTGGGGGGCACTAGTCAACCAACTAAAATTCCTTGCAACAAGAATTATGCCTCTATAAAATTAGCCTACCTAAATATGGGCACTGACCTATTCGTACTTGGTTACTCAATCTAAATAACCACTGACTAAAATCACAAAAAAACAAACAAATTATTATAACCGTTCCTTGAGCTACTCCAGCTTCTTAAGTTTTAAAAAAAAAGGGGATAGCAATCGTTAAAACAAAAGGGAACTACTATATTCTATTATTATAACGAATAACACTATGCTTTACTCAACTGAGACCAGTGTTTGCAAAGATATAGCGTTAAACCTTACACACCTGATACCAAATTTAATAGTATATATATATATGTCGTAGAATGACTCCCGACGATACCATATATTACACTATTCGTTGAAGGAACTTCCTTAATTATCTTTAGAGTGCGTTTTACTGTCTGGCGGCCGGTATTATGTATCTTTAAAATGCTTAAGAAGTGGAACTGAGCTCAAGGATAATAATATTGCTATCATTAATAAAATAGAGTTTTATTAATAATAACTATCAGCAAACACAAAAACGGAAAATATTGACAAACAGAATGAAAAGGGTCGTGGAGACTCGGGCTAATCCAAGGATTTAAGGGATCAAAAAAGGTAAAACAAATATGGAGTTAAAGAGATGGGATGGTTCGATAAACCATTTAAAGCACAAGATAGAATTGACAAATAAGGGATCAGTACTCAAAAGGTGACGCTTGGCTTACATAACTCTTATTAGGGTGCAGTGGAAGGTACTTGAAGGAATATTCGGTCCGCTGGCGAGTTCCAGCCGAAGGGGGGGGGGATAAAAGGATCCTGACGTGGCGTCTTGGAAAGGAGAACCGTTACTCGACGAACGGCTTGACGAACAATGGCTGTTCTAGGTTGTTCTCTTCTGAACAAAGGGGGGGATGAGAACCGTCTCTTGTCTACGGGCTCAAGAACAATGGCTGTTCTAATGTTGTTCTCCTTTGAACAACAGGGGGGGTGAGAACCGTTTCTTGGCGAAGGGCTCAAAACGAACAATGGCTGTTCTAATGTTGTTCTCCTTGAACAACAGGGGGGGATGAGAACCGTTTCTTGGCGAAGGGCTCAAAACGAACAATGGCTGTTCTAGGTTGTTCTCTTCTGAACAAAGGGGGGGATGAGAACCGTCTCTTGTCTACGGGCTCAAGAACAATGGCTGTTCTAATGTTGTTCTCCTTGAACAACAGGGGGGGTGAGAACCGTTTCTTGGCGAAGGGCTCAAAACGAACAATGGCTGTTCTAATGTTGTTCTCCTTAAACAACAGGGGGGGGGGATGCCTTGGGGACTTGGCGTCACTAAAGGCTCGAACCTTTGGCACTCAAGGAATATTGTCCTCCTTTTGGACAAGTGATGGTGAATCTCGAGGTCAAGGTCCCTTGGCGCACAAAGGGAGAGAGGGTCGTGGTGATGTTTCGCGACGAAAATCTGGATCTCCAATCTGATCTTAGTGGTAAAGTTTCCATATAAATAGCCAGGACATCTCCTTGGCGTGGGGGAAAATGGAGTGAAAGCTTGGAGGGAACGCACAGCTGGGCCGGAGAAAAATGCCTTATCTGTTCATAAGCCTAACTCGATCTGGCGAGGTCGGCGTATGAAGGCGAACGGGGGGACGATAACCTCCTTGTTTAAACATTGACGTCCGGTAGCTGTTGATAAGACTCCAAGCCTCGAATCGAAGATGCACGTGGGCCTCCTCGAGGTTTTAACTAATATGGGATAGGAGTTGAATTTAACACAGATTCAACTCGTTCTATCACAATGGTCCAAACCCTCAACCTTAATCAATATTGTATTATATATTGTATTGAAAAATAAATCTAATACATAATGATTAATGAAGTCAATTACCGTTATGCTTACATTTTAGCAAACTGGAGCAATAAAAGTGGCTGGGCACCACAGCTGACTGCTGGTCAGCTAACAAGAAGCGGTACCTGGATATGACTGTGCACTGGCTGGACCCAATCACTATGGACAGGAAGATGGCTGTCCTGGCCTGCAAGAGGATCATGGGAAGCCACACCCATGATGTGCTCGCTCAGGTCATGGAGAATATCCACAGCCAGTTTGGGATGGAGGACAAAGTCACCATGTAAGTTACTATATTTTTTGTTTCAGAATTCTTGAATATTGTAAGTTTAATGAAGTAGCGATAGCCGATAGAATAAAATTATCGTCTATAACTAAATATTAGTAAATAATAATAATAAATTTTAAAACAAATTTTTTGTTTTCTTTGTTTCAAGATAACCACATACAATGCTGCCAATTTTAAAAAAGCATATGTCAACTTGTCTCTGATCTGGATGACCACCAGGAAGAGGAGGCTCGCGCTCCTGAGCCTGAGGCTAAGGCTGAGGCTGAGCCTGCCGATGCCCACCTCGAGGAGCTCATCGCTGACCCTCTAGAAGGCAAAGGAAGCCTAGAGCTAGAGGTGTGTAGCATACACTGAATAGTACTCTGTACAATGTAAAGGGTACTTCAAAGCATGGTTTAAAATTTAAAAAATGATGCATATATGACAATTTATTAGATAAGTTAAATATGTTTTTTTTTAGTACATCGCATTTGATGGCATGGAGAAGGGCAGCGAGGACAGCATCATCAAGCTGCCCAGTCAGCACAAGTGTGTGGCGCACACACTGAACTTGGTCGCCAGCGCCGACGTTGAGAGAGGCACATGCCTGGAGCGTTCAAGAAGGCAAACAGGAGCGCCATTACCAAGGCCCAGGTGCTGTAGAACAATCAGCGTAAGCCATAACTTGTTTAAATAAAAAAAGAAAAAAGAAAAAATATTTCAGCAATAATGCAAATAATGAAATAATGCAAAACTATTCTTTCAAGACAACAAGTACAGTGTTTGCGGTTAGACTGTACAGGGCGATAAACAGGCGGCTCACAGTTTCTACCAAAACAAGGTGGAACAGCCTCTATGACAGCCTGGCGGTCCTCAACAAAGTGCTGGACGAGAAGAAGGACCAGCTGTTCAGGTGCATGAGCTAGCAGAGGAATCTGACAGTGTTTGTCCAGAAAGACATTGACTTCATGTCAGAATATGCTAAGGTAAATAAACTAAATATAAGTTGGGCGTTATGGCGACACTTTATTGCCTTTTACTTGTTAGCTTATGCTTCTATTTTAAAACTAGTTAATTAAATAACAAATACTATTTGTCTATTTCAATTATCAGGTTATGGCACCTGTCATACAACGCACTGGACCACATCTAGGGGGAGAAGCAATGCTATATCGACTGCCTGATCTCCACCCTCATTGCGACCATGAAGAAGGTGGTCAACTTGATAACTAGCGACAATCTCCGATTCTGCGAGCCCCTGGTCAAGACCCTCCTCTCTGCCATGGAGAGGAGGTTCGCCGCCACCTTTGAGGATGAGGAGTCTCTTCTGGCCACTGCCTTCCACCCCAAGTTTCGCCTCAATTGGATGGGGGCTTTTGAGGAAAGAATAGTCAATAGGATATTTTGGAGAGGTCCCTTGATGGAGAGGAAGGTAGAGGAGATCTTGTGGCGTGCTGACCTCAAGAATGCCAGCTGGAGCAGCGAAGATATGAATACGGAGGACTACTACGCCAGCATTTGTGATGAGGAGGATGACACTGGGGGTCATCACAGGACAACCATGTCCAAGGCTGCTCAAATTGTGAATGTGTGGTTGCAGACCAAAGGGACATACAGTCTGGCAGACCCAACAGTGAGAAGGTCCTCATTCAACTCATCTTGAGGTGCAACACGGCGATGCCGAGCAGCGCCGCGGTGGAGTGTTTGTTCTCCCTTGGCAAGGACATCATCAGGGCTAAGAGGAGCTCCCTGTCTGATGAAAACTTTAACATGCTCATGTTTACGAAGGGCAACATGCTGCAGAACCTGGCCTAGACTGTGGCTGTGCAAATTTAATTTTTTTACTTAAAAAAGTAATTGTCATTAGTGAAGATTTTTATAAGACTTTTCTAATTTTTTTCTACGATTTTTCTAAGTTTTCTAAGATAAAGATAAAAATAAAGATTTGGATTTATTGAATTTGTATTTAAAATATCAATATCGTTATCACTAGTATCGGAATTTTGGATTTCTCGATTTATTAGTTATCGTTATCGTGATACATTTTTTCGTTATCGAGTCCACCACTGCCCTTGTCTCCTTCATCCACCGCACATAAATGGAAAAATTCATTGCCCGTTTATAGGGGGAGAGTGTATCTGGCTGATGTATATTATTATTGACCATCACCCAGATTATGGAGGGAAGGGAATTAATGTCACGGATATTTTGGAGAGGTCCCTTGATTACCGCGAGTGAGGTGATGGGTGGCGTTAATCTCGTATCTGACTTCAAAGATACTCAAATAATATTCCGACTTGGCTGGGCTTCCAGAGGCTTTATGATCAAGAAAGGATCCAGAAAAATCACGTAAGAAAAAATTTATGTTAACTTCAAACAAACAAAACAAGCAAAGTAAAATGGAGGCTTGCGTTTACACGATACGGTCATGGAATATTTCGCTACCGGTCAGGAAAACGAGTGTTATGGGAACAAGACTTAGTCGAGTACAACGGCGGCTTCGCGACGCTAAACGAACCGTAATTAGTTTTTTGCTCTCGATCTTACGGTGTATTTCTGTCTGTCTGACTTAACTGTCTACCCGAGTGTCGAGTTCTCCATTTTATTTTAATAAATAGTAGAAGAGGCGTGGCCTCTTTTCGCCTCTGGGATCATAATGTTTTTAGCTCCACCCACCGGGTGGGACTTTCTTATCCCATGGTCTCCGAAGCTAATCAATTTATGGCGCCTACGATTTTTCACTTTTTCGATATAATTTTGTCATTTCTGGGACACAGACAGCTGTCTCTGCCTAATTGCATTCTCAGACGCGGAATGTTCGTTTTACCTCCACTGTCGCCAAATTTTACTGAGATATATATATATATATATATATATATATATATATATATATATATATATATATATATATATATATACATATATATATACATATAAGAGAACCAGGGCAGCAGAAAAGAAATGCATTTTTCTTTCTTCATTTAATTTCAACCAACGTTTCGAGGGCCAGCCAAATCTCCTGGGTACTGAAATTATATTTAGTATAAATACAAAGTAATTCTAATTGACATTGGATAGGTAACATAAGGGGAATGGTCTTACAAGTCACTTTTTTATAAGTCATGATACCACATCGATAATTGATGGAATTGCATTGGTAATAGCAACATTACACACATTAACATGGAAGTGGCAAAGTAAGGGAAACATTAATTTAAACTATGAAGATGGTACAGTGAGGGAACCTTCTAACGTGTAATATGTAATGGGAAAGACGAAGTTTGGTCGTTAAGTGTGGGTGTACTATCTAGTAAACTCACACTTAACGACCAAACCCACACTTAACAAGATACCCACGAATAGTCGTGGGTATCTTGATGTAATTTCACACCATAGATGAGCTTCACCGGGAAAAGAGAAAGATTTTAACTGCAAGCACAGTTACTTTTTTTCTGGACTCAGTTGATGTCCCTTGAAAGGCAATCAGTGACTCCGTTGTCCTGACCAAGCACGTAGGCGATATCGCTGATATACTCCAATATGGCTGTCCAATGAGGTTGCTGTCTAACAATTTTGGCACTCAATGGCGACGAAAATGCAGACAATAATGGCTTGTGATCTGTGCACAAGGTTACGTGGCACCCTTCAATCATGTGCTTAAATTCGACGACAGCGAGATACACCGCTAGGAGCTTTCTGGCTTAGGTGGAGTGTGCTTGCTACGTTCGGCTTAGCTTGCTTGAGAAGAAAGCAACTGGTCGTGGGGATCCATCAACCATTTAGTGCAAGGTAGCACCTTCCAATTAGTATGGGTAATAGTTGGGCAGCGAGTCGTGGAGTTTAACAGATCAAATTAAAGCTGACTTGGTCTCCTCAAATGCTCTCTGTGCTTCTTTACCCAATTCTAGCTCACGAGCTTTGGGTTGCAGGCGTATAAGCTCGGTCAACGGGGCTGCAATTGCTGAAAAATTATGAATCATTCTGCGATAATATCCCAACATGCCCAAATAACGGCGCAGTCCCTTTGAGTCTTTTAACAATAGCATCTCTGCTATTTCTGTTACCTTTGTGTGTCGGTGGACAGATTCTTCCCACCGAAATGTGATGCCCGAGGAAATCAATTTCTTTCTTCAAGAATTCGCATTTCTCCAATGAAATCCTTAGCCCATTTTCTACCAAAATTTTTAATATTCCCTCCATATGCTTCGAGTGGTCGTCCATGTTATCCGAGAAGATCAGAATGTCGTTTATATACACATAAACGAACCTCAATACTCGAAAAATGTTGTCCATGTGCCGTTGAATGTAGGCCGAAAAGAAGCTTGGCAAATTCTTACAGACCAAGAGGGGTTTTGATCACGTTTTTCTTTATATCTGTCAGATTCATGGGGAGCTAATGGTGGGCACGGACCAGATCCAGCCCTGAAAAGATTTTTTTCCATGGAGGTGGTCCGTCAAACTTTGAATCGGCTTCGTAGTTGCGTTGAACGCTCGGAAATCACCAAGCATCCTGTATTCTTCGAGTGCCTTCTTAGGCAATAAGTGGATTGGTGAGACCCATGACGAGCTCAACGGATACACGAACCCCTCCTCCAATAACTTTTCGAGAGTTTTTTTAGCAAGGCCTTGGCCGTGCAAAGGACGGTGGAGCACTGCCATTATCGATATTGCGGACTACTGAGTGTGGCGATGGTGATGATAGTTGAGCGGGAGCAAGTTCGTACAGAGCCCCATATTTCTTCAGGATGGCCCTGCATGATGGGGAGTATGTTCTGAAGGTCATTTATGATCAGAGATACTGCAGGTTCCTCAGATAATTTAACACTTGATGCAAGCTTGGTCTGTTCCTCTACCAGTACGTCGCGCGCGTAATCCATAAGCAGGTTGAAATTCCTTAAACAATCAATCTATAAGTGCGGAGAAGTAGTATCCGCGACTATAACTGACTACCTAATTGACCGACGAAGACTAGGGATTGCTATGTCCGTGTGAACCTCGCCGTGCACCTTGATATTTCCTCCATTTGCTGTTGATATGTTTACGTTGGATCCACACAATTCACTCGACCTTGCCAATTCAGCCGGGATTATCAAGACACTTGCCCCGTGTCAATTATAAATTTGCACTTTTTATTATATATTTTTGCAGTGACGTTGAAAACTAATGGTATACCAGCAGCTGCACCTGATAATGCATGCCGAGCTAGTTTTCCTGTGGGACTGGCGAAGATGGCCTGGAGGAAGGCTGCATTTGCAAGCGTTCTCCTCTTTTTGTTTCATTTTCATATAACGGTTAAAATAGTTTGCCCTATCTTTCAGTTTCTATATCTCCAATTTTCTTTCTTAAGCTTTCATTGGTTCACGTAATATTTTCCTTTGCGTTTTTCCGGGTTGTGTTACCAATTTTCATTTCTTTGGGGCTTTAAATACATATATGCATACCATGTGTGGTTCCCAAGCTTTATCTTGCTCCCCATGTTTCATGCCTCAATAACCATTTTAAACACGCTCTATAAAACTTGTGACGGATTCCTGTTAGGAAGAACAGCGTGTATTCGCCAAATATGTAATAGAATAACATCGGGCTTATTTTTGCAAAATCTTCATTCACCTGCAAAATAAAAATACCAGTTACTCCAAATATTTGGCTTGTAAACTCTTCAGAAATTGTTTATTTAAATAAATAGTACATATTTTTTGTATCATATAAATAGAAAACATCTTTACATGTAAAGAAAAAATCACGTGGCGATAAATAAAAAAGTTGACCTAGTAGAGCAAAACCAAAGTATTTTTCGGACTTCTCATATCAAAATTGTCCAGAATCAGCCTAAAAGTAATAATTCTAAACAACTATACTAGAAAGTGGTTAAATAGGGAAGGTGGAATGTTCATATCACATATGAATATTTTTAGATGGAGGTCGGAAAAAGTAATGCATAATTCAAAGAATAATCAACGAATCTAATATTATGAATATAGAACGCAGCTATAAAATAAGACCCTTGCTTACTACACCGTTGCGATGGTTTTCATCGGCAACAATTTGGCTGTGGTGGAGTTCATTGACAAAAACGGTCCGAAAAATATAAAGAGGTGATAAAGTATTATCTGTCGATGCAGGTGACATGAGCGTGGGGCAAAGTCTTCAGATATATCGGCCACAGCCCAAGGAGGCCCAAAGATGAAACTACGTATATATGCAGGCAAGGTGGGTAAGGTCCTGATGACAATGCGTTATCCTCTGTATACGAGAAAAGACCGCGCAGGAATAAATTTTAATGTATATAAAATTAAGAGGGGGGAAAACAAACGAGAAATGAAGAGGGGTTTTAGAATTTATGCGGGCAGTGTTGGTTCCATCAGTGATAACAACATGGTTTCATTCATATTTGAAAAGACACTGTTATATATATATATATATATATATATATATATATATATATATATATATATATATATATATATATATATTTGGTTATACCACGTAAGGAAAAAGAAAGATTGATTGGAGCTAGTACTTTCGTTATCTTAACATATGGTTTATAAAATAGAGAGACACCGTATTTATACAAAGCAATGTTTTCCTATGAGGTCAGATTTTTTATATCCTCCGGTATGTGGATATAGATACCTATCTGTGTAGGGGAATCATCCCCCCCCCCATTCACTCGTGGTGCAGTCACAAGGCGGTTACCGCAAAGACATCCGGCCGAAGGCATCAGAGGGTCAAGTGCTTAACCACAGTGTCGCACCACTCGGCGCCATGAAAGACCTTAAAGGTTAGAATGCAAGATCTTCTCCAGGAGAGTGAGATTCAATTTCACGTGAAACAAGAAATTGGAGACGTGTTTTTCTCAAGCTCGAAGGCTAACGAGGAGCTGATGTAAGACTTGGTGGGAAAAACCGTTGGGCAAAAGAACTCTCCTGGGGCCGTCCTCAAGACCCTCTCATCCCTCTTACCACTCCCTCAGTGGGGTGACAAGGTATAAATGGGGAACACTGAGGAAAATCGAGGTAGTATACGTCAGACTCCAGGTGACGAAGTCCTCGATTAAAACCGAGCTACCTAGACTGGATTGGTAGTGTACTTGGCTCGCCAGACCAAGAAGTACCCTGCAAGAGAGGCAGGGCTACCTACCTTAAGAGGCTAAGAAGAAGCTCATCCTCGAGCTAGTCCCTGGTTATCAAACCGAACGCTAAGTTAACTTTGTTAAGTTCAACTTAATTTCGCCAGAGAGACTCCTCATATCCTGGTGCACCTTAAACACCAGGGGTATTCCTCGTCCTTGAGGAATTAAGGAAAGAAGAAGGAAAAGGCTCCCCTTCAAGCCCGTTACTCGGTGGCCACACCGAACTCATAAGTTAACTTGGTTGAGAAACCAAGTTCAACTTGTTCTCGTCAGAGAAATCCCCCTCCGTTATACTCGCCCTTGAAGAAGACTGGAACTAAGAAGAAGCTCATCCTCGAGCTAGTTCCTGGTTACCAAACCGAACTTTAAGTAACTTATTCTCGCCAGAGAAACCCCCTTCGGTTATCCTCGCCCTTGAAGAAGACCCTCCCCAAGTTCAGTCCTCGTCCATGAGGTATTAAGTAACGAAGGAGAAAAGCTCCCCCTCGAGCTCGTTACTCGGTGGTCACACCGCACTCCAAGTTGACTTGGTTTAAGAACCAAGTTCGACTCACTCTCGCTAGAGAGACCACGAATACCTTCGTGCCGCATAAAGCACCGTAATTGTTCTCCTCCGTGAAGAACCCCCACCCCCCAGAATACCGTGTGGACCCCCCAGCTGCTACCCTCACCAAAAGGACATCCGTGATCTCGCCCATCTACATCTGGCCAGACGGCACGCGCCGTGAGTCAATAAAATTTCTGAGGCCTTTAAATTCCAGTAGAGTCCGTAAGCCTAAATCTTATATTATTGTTGTGTGTAGAGAAATTAACAAATTTTTGAGGGTCAAACTAATTTAATTAATTATTGCTTATGATAATATGTAGAGTATTGCTGTAGTTAATGTTTAGATGTTGTGTATTCAATGGTTAAAGTTAAAATATAGGTTTATTTGGGGATTATTGTGTGTTTCTTTATATCCTTACGTGTTTCGGAACGGCTCTGTACGTTAAGATATTCAGATATCAATATATTAGCACTCTTAGCACTCTTTGAACAAAAAGGGGGGGCATTCTACGACAAGATACCTATCGGCCTTTTTCCGGTAATACCCACTTCTACGAGGTGAAGAGACAGTCAGATAGATAAAAAATATGAGTGAGACCTAACCATGATTCTATTTTTATTAATAATTAATTGTTAGGGAATGGAGTGGTTCTTTCTAAGCAGGTATCCGATCCATGCGCCTCTCTTCTGGGGCAGAAATTCTGCGTTCTCAAAAATAGTCAAATGGGCTATAAGGGAAAGACAGTGCCACAAAACTATGATTAGGTTTATACCCAGGATGAATAAATGAATAATTATATAATTAATAATTTCCAACGTTGAAAATCTAGCCTAATTTAATATAACAAAAATAATTTCTTCAAAGTTAGCCAAAAGCCTGCTGGCAAAATAATTAGAATAAAGCGCAAACTATAAACCAACGAGGGATTTCCTGTAAAATACAGTCAGCAATTAAGCGTCAGCGCAATGAAAAAAGAGAGTATGCTCGAAGATGGCGCTGGATTAACCTTTGGATGTGTTGCTTAATAGCGATTCTGCATTCACCACGTGTTTCATCAAGCGTTGTATATTTCTCCAACTGACGATAAACCTGATCTCTGGTGAATGAATTACGACCATGGAGTGTAGAAAGCTCATAGAATAACCAAGAGTGGAGTCGGCTCTGTGACCTGAAAGGGACGAGTCACTAAGTTGAAGGAGAGATAAACGTAAAAGAAATAACCTGAAAATGGTACGAAAAGGAGAGTTAACGGTAACGTACCCAAAATGTTGCAATAACGACCTGGTACCAATATGGATTTAAACTGTATTTGCGAACATTATTTTATAAAATCGTTGTTAGAGGAGAAATATGAAGAAATTTAGGCAGTTTAAAATTTGGGGCGAATTGCGCACGTCTAAGATCCTGCGTATTTACCTGGGTGTGAGCACGCTTAGGGCCCACCTTTCAAACGGCGTAATTAACAAATACGGAGTATGTACCAAAATTAATCTTGAATGAAAACACCCATCACAGGTTTACTTTAAATTATGCGAAAACACAAATTAAAACCATTAGAATTGAATGGAGAAACGAACGGAAAACGCACCTTACTATGATGGAATTCGTCTATCAATTTAACTTGGATCTTAGATATGGAATTTTGGTAGGAGAGAAAAAATGGGGCATTCGTGTTGACAAAAGTCATTAAAAACCGCGGAAGACAATCAAAACGAGCAAAAGAATTCAAATACGAGAAAAAAGAGAGAAAAGAACAGAAAAGAAACAAAAATTTTTCTAGTCTTTAACGGCTAAATTCGTTTCTTAAGCTCGATTTACCAAATCCAATAGCACAATCGAAGACGTTAAGGATGTACTTATTACGAGCAATTGATGGTAGTTTATGATCTCAACTCTCTATATAGCGTCTATGAAAAGTGGTGGTCAAAATCGTAGGAAGCACAATCATAGATGCATTCTTGACATACTTCCTTGAGCGAGCCTGGACTCGAATTATTCCCATTCCTGTAAGGAGACGTACCTTTATTTCACGATTGTTTAAGTTTGATACTCTAATCGCAATTTTTATTCGGTTAGACATGCTTTCCCCTCTGATTTACCCTAATCTACTGAACAGGTAAACTGACATAATTGGCAGCTGCTGGCGGATTTGGCTGAATTGCCCGTTTTGCGGGAACTAGATCTACCACCTTCTCAGGGAAAGTAAGGATTGCCATCGGTAGTCTAAAACACGGAAAGGCTGCCGGACCTGATGGGGTGCCTGGTGATCCGCTTAGGTGTGAGGGTGAGGTAGTGGTACGCTGCATGTGTTTATTTGTCGATCTTGCGTGGTCCTCCGGCCACGTTTCGCAGTAATAGAAAGATGCTGACATCATCAGCATCTACAAGAATATAGGGGATAGATCCGTGTGTAATAACAGTCGTGGCATCTCGATTCTCTCAGTTTATGGCAAAATCATGGCAAGAAAAATTCTTATGAGACTGATTGACAGTATAGGTGGCATGTGCTTCCGGAGAGCTAATGTGGTTTCAGAAAGAACCGAAGCTCGGTTGACATGTTCTTTTTGCTCCACCCCCACCAGCTGCAGGAAAAGTGTATAAAGCAGCATGGTGCCCTCATTATGTTCTTCCTGGATTTAACTAAGGCATTTGACACAGTGAATCCTCTCTTACTCTGGGGGTGTTGCGAAAGTTTGATGCCCATCTAAGCTTCTTGCGATGGTTAAAGACCTGCATGCAGGAGCTATGGCTCGTTTGATCAGTGAAGGAATCAGGTCTGACCCCTTCGCAGTTTGTACTCGAATGAGGCAGGGCTGTGTCATTGCGCCTATAATCTTTAACCTGTTCATGGCTGCTGTATTTGGTGGTGCCAAACTCAACATGAATCCGGATTATGGAGTACTGATGAACTATCGCTTGGACGGTAGCTTATTCAATATGAGTAGAGAGCATGCGGGCACGAAAACATCGCAGGACAGGGTCGTTGAGCTGCAATATGCCGACGACTCTGTGGTTGTTGGCTGTAATACCGCCGCTTTCCAGAGCAACATCAATGCAGTTGAGAGAGCATACACGCGGGCAGGCTTGACTATAAACATAAATGAGACTGAGACGCTCTCCTTGGTCACGAATGAAGAAAATCTAGCTCATTTCTACGTGAACAGCATAACACTGAACAACGTTGACAATTTCACATAAAGTGGATCAGTACTAAATGCTGATGGAAACATTCCCGACGATGTGCAGCGGAGAATCTGCCTGGCCTCGGCTGTTTTTGGGAGGCTTACGAGAAGAGTTTTTCAGAACAGAAACCTACGTATGGGTACAAAAGTGGTGGTGTACAGGGCCGTATGTCTCTCGATTTTACTGTTCTCATCTGAATGCTGGGTTGCTTATCTTAGGCATCAGAAGAGCCTTAAAGATTCCACATTTAGTCTTAAAGCGCATCCTGGGGATCAAAAGGTGGCACAGCGTGCCGCATGTGGAAATTCGGAGAAGAGCAGGGATGGAGCCACTTGAAACAATCCTTGTTGGCGGACAATTGGGCTGGGCTGGACATGTGAGAAAAATGCCCGAGAACAGGTTTCCGCGACGCATATATTATGGAGAACTATCGGTTGGTCAGAGATCTCCGGGTGGCCAGAGGAGGCGTCATAGGGTGTACTGGCAGCAGACCTGAGAAAGTGTAACCTGAACACGCATGACTGCGAGCGGCCTGGGACGTTGCTTGCGCCGCGGGTCTGACAACACATTGACGGAACTTCAATCTGGACGCTGAGGAAGGTCAAGCCCGTCGGCACCGGCCTCGGTCTTCGGCTGAGCGACATGTTTCATCACCTGTGGACGTATATGCGGTTTGCGTAACGGAATTGTCAGTCATCTGCGCACCCATTAATTGCACCAACCTGGGGAGTGACGTCATCGTCGACAACGAAGGACATCTTTAAGCAGGTAAGTAAGCCTTCTGATTATTTATGGTGGCTTTATGGGCTGTTCATAATTGATCGGCTAGCTTGATCAATTGAGTGAAACCATGGGCACCATAATCCTTAAAAAACGTTCGTAGTTCTGCTGTCCTGGAGGCTAGGACGTAGTCTTCAACCAGGAAGTCGATTAGGTCTTGGTAAGTATCTCCCAACTCGATCTAAGGCAGAGATGGGGAACGAATGACCCGCGGGTCACGAACTGACCGACCGACAATTATCTAATTACCCATCAACGTTTTTATTTATATTAAACTCTTACATAAATTTTTAATGTTTCCTTCAATGTTTCCAATTTCTAAAATATTTTTCTGCATCGTTTGTTAATTATTTAATTTTTATACCAAAATAAATAGCTGGTAAGCGTGTCTCTCTCTCTTATCAAAGTTGCCATGAAGGAATTTTTGGCATAAGTGCAAATTACTTAGGTAGCTTGAGTTTTAGGGTATCATGACGTTTCCTTCAGCTTGCAAACATAAGCTTAGTTATGATTATATATAATAAGTCAGTTTAATTCTGTATAATGAACGAAAAATTTAGAAACCAAAACTTGAAAATTTTAATTCTCACATTCGTAATTTTACGATTTTTAAGCAAATAAATAGTTTGCCGTTTCAAAGTAAATATTTGATTAGTATTCTTATGAACACATTCAAATAAATAGATATTTCCTTTTCAAGAATAAAATAACATAATCCCTCAAATCATATCTACTTTTCACTGATTTGATGACAATTGTGGATGAATCTGTTTCTCTTTCCTCGCAGCCTAAGCAGCTTAAGCTATCTCTAAAAGCGTTTTCTTGTCGCCAATTTTGTGAATATTTCGAATTCAGTGGTTATAATTTCTTAAAGAGTGAGAAAATTATGACCCATGTAAAAAGAAGACAAAGAAAAGGAAAATTAGTTCGGACTGAAGTGGAACTGGGATATTATTTTAAGAAGAATGGTGTCAAATATGGTGTTATTGAACAAAATCAAACGGCTTTTTGCTGTCTTTGCAAGGAGCCAGTTGTAGCTCGCTCATATAATATTAGACGCTATTTTGAAAGCAATCATCAAAATTTGTGCTAAGTGAAAGATGCTGATGGGAGTGAAAATATTCGGAGACAAGTAAAGCAAACAAAAATGTAACAATTTCGAAAGGATTTTCCACTCAAATAACAATATTTTGGCAGCTAGTTTTCAGTTATCCTCTACAATTGCTCAACAGAAAAAGCAACTTTCTGATGGTAATTATTAAAAAAAAAATTAAAAATGCTAAAGAATTTTATTTGAAGACTCAGAATAATGCTGAGAGTCTTAAAAGAATTTATGAGTTGCCAGAACTAGAAATACGGTGAAAGATAGCATAGTTATATGGACAAAGGTGTAACCCATCAAATTCTATTAGATTTGAATAATGTAGCAATTTTTGAAATTTGTTTGGCTGAGAGTTCAGATGTTCCATTGCTTAACTGTTTAGCAGTTATTTCAAGATTTTCTTCCGGAAATGTAATGAAGGAAGAGCTAATTAAATTGTCTTAAAAAACTGGAGGTCAACCAACATATTATGAATGAATTGAAGAAGGAATTTATTGAACTTGGCATTAACATCGAAAATATTGTATGTGTGATAATTGAAGAAGCTCCAAACATAATTAGAAAACATGTTGGGTTTGCGCAATTACTGAAACGGGAAGTTAATCACAATTTAGTTAAATTTCATTTAATTTTGCACCAAAAATCCTGGTGTGCAAAAGGCAAATGAACTCAATAGAAAATTTTATGTCCATTGTAAAAAAGATTGTGAATTCTATTATTGCTCATGCCCTTAAAGATTTTCGGGGTTACTCATGTACATATAACATTGCTAAATAGTTAAGCAAGGGTCAGCTAGTGAACAAATTTGTTGAGTTGTTAGAAGAACTAAGACTTATCTTAAGTGAAAAACGACATGAGTATCCAGAAATGACTGGTATGAATTGGTTAAATGACTTACACTTTTTTTTGTTAATTTATCATTGCAATACAATACCTTGAATAAAAAATTGTAAGGTTGTGGATGTGTTGTTCCTTCAATATTTCAGCACATTAAAGTTTTCGAAAAACAAAATCAACAGACCTAAGCCGCGTGCTCTCAATAATTTCAATAGGTTTTGAACAAAAATAAATGAAAAGAGAAGTAGGAGGCAATGTACAGCTCGACCGACCCTCTTAGTTTTTGTCGTTTAGTTTTCTCCTTTTTTTAGCTGAAGATTTCTTATTCCCTCCTATTCTCCTCTTTGATTAATCCATAGGAAACTTATTTTCTATAACCTTCTCTTTGAACATTTTTTTTTATAATTCTATTAGGTGGCTTTATCTTCACATCACTATGAAGGTCTCTTTGTCTTCTTAGTTTTCCTTTTTTAGTGTTTGTTATTATATACATAAGTTTGTTCTTTATTCTTTGGATTGTTAGTAGGCTCCTCGTCGATATCATTTACATTGCTATGGTTGGATAAATAAGTGCGGATTGTATTAATGCCTGATAATTCTTGTTCTTCATGCTGAGATTTCTTAACTTGTACTGTAATACCTGTCCGCCCCCCTCCCCCGATTTGCCTTCTCAGTAATGTTCTATTTGGGACCTGATATTGTAATGGTTAGCTCAACCACCTTGCACGAAATATTCTCCCTGATGGCGTCCTATTTCCACATAAGCAGGTCTCTCCATTACATAATCGCATAATATCGTTTCAATTTTGTTGTTCATTCCTAGTCTGATTATCTTGAGTTGTATAACCCTCTGCCAAACTTTGTCGAAGGCCTTGGGCACGTCCCGACAGACGATGTCCATGCTCATTTTCTCTTTTCCTTTTCTTTCACAATCTTCTCTAGATTACTCTTAGGGCCATATCGGTGCTTCTCTTCTTCCTGAAGCCGAATTAGCACTTGTTTCTCAGGCCGTTAACATCGAGGTATTTCGACAGTCTGTTGTTGATTATATTTTCGAATATTTTAGCGATAAAATCTGTAGCGAGGCGAAGCGGTAGTCACTCGCTTGATCTAAAGTTTTTCCCGCCTCTGAGATAAATGACAACCTGGCTACTTTCCGATGATTGGGAAGGTATCGCGTATTCAAGCATGCATTGAAGATGTTTTTATTCCCTACAGTAAATTCGGCGGAGTTTTAAGATAATTAATTGATCCTGGTAAGTCCCGATTTGGCTGGTGCTATTTGTCGGAAGTGCTTTATCATATCTTTTATTCCCTCGGATGTAATGACTGCATCTGTTCCATCGGGATTGTTTCTTCCTTCCCCGACAGAGTGGAAGGGGTATGTTGTCTCAATATATGCTTTAATTCATCCACTATTTGATGTTGAAAATTTAATGACATAGTTCTCGTTCTTCGTGGCTTCTGTCCGTGGCCTTAATTTGTTAATATCTTTCCAAATTCTTTTAAGGATGTAATTTCTCGGTGTATTGATTCCATTTATGCTCTTGGTCTCTAAAGTAGGATTCGGTAACTAATTATTACAAAAGCGATGAATATAGTCGCAGGGCGGGAGAAATCCGGCAATCTAATTCTGCCCTAAAAAGAGGGAGTTGAATGGCTCCATGATATTTCCCAAAAGATATGAAGTAACACAAGGAAGTGGGGGGAAAGAGTCTCACCAGAAAAAAATCGGCAAGAGCAAGCTCAGCTTCGAGAAAAGCTGGTTACTTTTACTGAAGAGGGGTAATAAAAAATAAAGAAAAAGTTTAGAGGGTATGTTTTGACACAGAGCATGACTGGGTTCAAATGGTATTTCAAATTGTTGATCAGCTTTTTGGAGCGCTTGAGTCGCCTTTCTAGCATCAACTTGAACAGAAATTATCCCTCCCTCATATTAATTTTTTTTCTGATCTACTTTTATTTTAGAAACGATTTTCCAGGTTCGCATGATGTCGGAAAGTCGATAATGGAATTCTCTCTCTACTCTAGCCTCGTAGTTTAATCGTAAATCTTTTACCTCTATTGACACAACCTTCAGCAGACGTTAAGTAAATCTGAAATCTCCTTGTATTTTCCTCTTACACAAACTGATTGGTTTAAAATTTACCATAGTAACTTATTCTGCTAAAAAAATAAAGAAAAATGGTTATTTCTTAAGAAGAAAAAGATCGACAGAGAAGGAAACAGATTTTGCGTAAAATTAACAGTTAAAAATTTCTACCAATAAGTTTCGCACCATATATATATATATATATATATATATATATATATATATATATATATATATATATATATATATATATATATATATGAATGCAATGTCCCGCAGGAAAAATGAAAGGCGCTTCCAAGTACTTTCTAACTTTTTTCAGTTCATTTTGAATAAACTTAATAAAGTTCGAAATTACTTGGAAGCACCTTTTCATTCTTCCTGCGTGAAATTGCATTCATTGCAAACCTCACGTGCTACTTTGTGATTTATTTATTTCATATATATATATATATATGCCCTATTTAATGGTTTCAGTTTTTCACAATTCTCGCAGTTATTGCATCTAGCTCTCAAGGACAACTATTTCACCTTCAATGGCGTGGTTTATCATCAAATTGAAGGTGTTGGGATGGGAAACCCACTAGGTCCTATTTTTGCAAATATTTCCATGTTTAATTTCGAAGATAGACTCTTCGGTGATTGCCCTACTCAATTTCGTCCCTTATTCTACAAAAGATACGTTGACGATACCCTTGCGTTTTTTTCTTCTGGTTCTTGTTCAAACAGGTTTTTCGATTTTATAAACAATTTACGCCCTAATATTACTTTCACTCAAGAACATGAGATTAATAATATGTTGCCATTTCTAGATGTTAATGTCTCTCGTACCCCTTCCGGCATTCAAACGTGTGTTTTTAGAAAACCAACTTTCACAGGGCAGGGTTTAAATTTCTTTAGTTTCTATGATTTAGCATACAAAATTGGCCTTAGTAAAACACTCCTCCTCAGAGATTTTAATTTGTCTTCCACTTATTTTAGTATGCATTTTGAATTCAATTTTTTAAAAGAATACTTTGTAAAAAATGATTACCCTTTATCTTTAGTTGAAAGCTGTATTAGGAAGTTCCTCTTCCGGCTTTATAACCCATCCACTTTTTTTAATGTCCCAAAGGAAATCAGATATGTCCTGTTACCAGACATCAGCCCTTGTAATGACCTTCTCCATTTTTAGGAAATTTTATTGTCAAATTAATTTTAAACTTATATTCATTAATAACAAAAATATTGGTAATTTCTTTAAAGTGAAGGACAGTATTCCCACGCCGTTTAGTTCATGCATTGTATATAAATTCATTTGCCCTAGCTGTAAGTTGGAGACCTATATAGGAAGCACAGTACGTACTCTTCAGTCGCATTTTTGTTCTCACATGGGAATTAGTCATAGAACTGGTAAAACATAAAGTAACAAAGAGTTTTCTTCCATCAGGAAATATGCTATTGATTGTAAAACAGACCTGTCCTTAAATGATTTTTCTGTCTTAAAATTTGTTAAATCTATTTCATCTGTCCGCATTAAAGAATCACTCCGTATTAAATACAACCACCCGAATTTAAATGAGAACACGTTATCCTTTCCTCTGTTTATAACTTAACTAAGCTGTATTCATTCTTTAAATTCCTTCCTGTTTTCACTCGTCATTTTGATCCGACCATGTAAGGTATTGTTTCAGTGTCTATATTTTAGTTTTACTTTGTTTGTATCTAATTCTCTAGTTTTCCATTTCAATTGTTTAATTTTGTAATATTACGTTTACTTTGATTGTCCTTAATTGATAGTACTTTTATCTCTTTACAAATATTTTGCTGTTCTTTACTTCACTATTTTGTTTGTTCATTAACGCAACGTTCATTTTATATTTTTAACGTCGTTTTTGTGATTTTCTCTGATCTGTGTTTTTTAACTTTGAACTTGTGCAGTTATTTAAGTTTTTAGGCTGAGATTACACATTTAAAATTTGTTTTTAGCTCTTGAACATGGGTTTTGTAATAACTCGAAACGTTAGAATTAAAGATGGGACCGGCCATCTTCCTTTTGCCCTTCTTACTGTATATATATATATATATATATATATATATATATATATATATATATATATATATATATATATATATATATATATATATATATATACATATATATATATATATATATATATATATATATATATATATATATTAAAAAAACTACCTCTAACTTTAGATGATTTTTTCCTGATTAGAAGTTTCATTTCATTTTTATTGAGTGTCCTTTGTTCCATGCGACATTTCACGATCAAAGATGGTTTATGCAATCAAGTGTTGTCAGCTGTTCTGAGCTGAATCCAAAGGATTATTATTCCACAATAAAAGAAATAAATCATATTTAATAATTTTATTTATTTTGACATTTTTTCTGTGATATTATGATTTATTTTGATATAACTGAACAATATTTAATATCGTTTAACTTATCTGGATCGGCTTTTTCGTATTCGAAATCCAATGCTAAGAGATTTAAATTTTGTTGATATATGGGAAATTGTCACTAGTCTGCCAATCACCCAAATTTATCGCAATCATTTGATAAAATTGCATATTCATTAATATGGGTAAATCTTCTATAAAATTTAATATTATCCACAAATGTTCCATTTTTCTGTAATGTAGTTTCTCGAATATCATTGATATATAAGACATAGGAAAGGAGAAATAACCTAACGGGAGAGCTCTTAATATCCTTATTTCTCTGTTTTAGATTTAAGAAACTTTACTCGCGGTAGGAGATTGAGAGAGCCACAGAGATTACCGAATTTCTTCCTTTCAACGAGAAACGCTCGCCAAAGGATCCAGGAATGAAAGAGAGAGTAATGGAGGGGTAATAAAAAGAAGGGAAATACAAATAAAATGAAATAAAGAAAAGCGAGAATTCTTTTAACAAACTACCTTCATAAATGGCTTAATGACTTAGTGTCCACATAAAAAGGCAGTTATATTAAGATGACAATAGTCACTTATTTTACACTAATGAGGAAATAGTTCTTACTGAGGCTAAAGGAGGTAAAAATTAAGACCTGCAAACCTAAATCGAAGAGTTTTGTTATACTCGTATATGAGCAACCATAATTGTGGTATCGTGATTAGTTTGACTCATGTTTAATTCGTGGGGATAAGAACCATATTATACCAATTCCTGTGTAAAGCTTAAAGTTGCATAGGGTTTGTAGTGGATTTGATACTTCTGCTAGATTCCTAGCTTAAAAGCTTGTGTCTCTGCTGTGAATGTTCCAGAATATAACTTCCTTTTATACCTTAAGGCTATAAGCAACTTATTTGAAAATAACCTTTACTTATTTAACGCGATTCACTTATATACTTTTATTGACTTCTCTGTTTTGTTATTTTTCTTGATTTATTACAAAATAGTGTCATATACCAAGAATTCAACGTTACTTTAATTGGGAGAGGTATAAATTAATTTAAGACAAAAGGGATGAGTACATTAAAAACTTTGCTTATGATAAATTAGAATATTTTATCTGTATACATTTATGATGAAGTAATTATTTATCATTATTCTCCAGTAAAAATTCAAAAATTCGTCAGTAAATACTATATTTAGTGAGATAAATCATTGAAATAATTTTTATATGCATGAAAGCCTATCTGTTGATAACAAAGATCATACCACTACACTAAATTCTTGATTTGCCAAATTTCTGGTAATTTTTCCACAATTACTTGAGTGTTTTGTTTACTATGTCCCAGAAACATATAAATTAAAATAAATATTTGAATATTTAGACCATCATAAAGTTCAAACTCATCCCTGTAACTTTCAGTTAGAAATCGTATGCATCTGAATATACACACCTCTGTAGAAACAACTGTTTTAGCCTTACATGGGTGTATTTAGTTCAGTTCTAATTTACATATTAAATAAATTATATATTACAGAAAAGAAGGTACTGTCAGCCACAAAAATGATAACTGGGCAATGAAGCAATTCATAAGAAGATTAATTGGATAATAGGAATTTGCATTCATTCCTAACATGTTGGTTGAGAGAACTATTCAAAGAGTTTTTTAATTATTGACGGTCAAATGATGCCCTTTCTAGTATAACATAGTGAGAAACTTCCTGACCTCTATCCGTTGTTAGAGAGTCTAAACTGATGTATGTTTAAAATAGTGAATTTATAAAAGAATCGTTTATGTATATTCCTTGCGAGGGTGTTTCGAGGGTGTTCTTTTTATATTACTGGGTTTAAAAAAGCTTCTTGGCATAGATCCCTTCCTATTTCTTTTTGAGCATAGTACTTTAAAAAGAAATGTATCATATACTTTGCTACTGATTAACAGAGAAATTTTACATATTAGTATGTTTGCAAGACCTCCTTGAATTATATTCATAGCAAGTGTGTTCAAACTGATGGCTTTTTAAGAGTAGTACGTTAAAAAATCCACCTTGACTTTCATACCTCTTGAATGATGTGTGTCTCCAGATTAGAAAGTTTATACAACTTCTCGACTTGTCTGTAGCATGTGTTTTTCTCTGGTTTACCAGGTTTACAAGATTTTCTTGTGATAGATAGATAGATCCCTTGCTACTCTGTTACTAATGTTAGATTTTACAAATTACTACGTTTACAATACCTCCTTTGACTTATATTTAATGTTATATCAATAGCATGAAGATGGCTTTGTGCATGATTCACTTCCGCCCGCCGCCATCGGTCACTCTGTTTACAGAATAATGTTCCATCACAGAAAATAAAAGGAAAAATGGAAATAAAGGAGAGAAAGGTAGACAGGCGAATGGAGGACGAAAAAGAAAGCGGGGCACAAGCTAATTTACTTTTATCGCTACCAGGCCTTTTTTAAGGGAAAAATGTAACACCTAGAGCAGTGAGGTCCAGCAAGCGGCAATAGCCCTCTCAGAACCAACTCAGGGGCTGAGAAAACGGGACAGGAAAAAATTATAAATTTAATGGCATATCTGAACCACCTGCGTATAAACCACCAAATTATCATAATCACTAATCCCAATCACTCTCTCATAACTCCAATATTTATAAAGGTGAAAAATACCCACTAATTACACAAAAAACTATTAATGATTAATTAATATGCAATAAATATAATGTTAGGAGAATAAGCAGAGAAATCCCTAAATCATGGTGCCTATGCTCAAATTAATCACGGTAAGACAAGACAGAGCTGTAAATTTCTGATTACACGGAAGATTTATCATAAATGGCTATGAATCTTTCTAAAAATGAAATTTAAGAATACCACGCTAGCAAACAAAGAATTGAGGGAAAATCTCTAGATATTATTGGTTGGAAGAAAGAACCAGAATGGGGGCAACGATATTATATCTCTGATCATCAACATAGTCGAGGTTCAACAAGCTATATAGAAAAGCTACTTATAGTCAGTTCAACGCCATTACATGCCCCTTGGCATCAATCAGGAAAGCCTAGTTCTGGTCTTACAGTTAACCTTCCATCCCTACAAAATTCCGCTTCTCCAACGGTTGATAGAGGAAAAGAGAGAATTAAGAATGATACGTATAGAATTTCTATCTAAAGGTACACGATTGATTTTCTTTCGATGTCAAATAAGGTTCACTTTTAATTGAGTGGGTATATAAAGAAGTTAAACTGTCATCAATGTTTTATAAATACCCCCTATAAGCTACTACAAGGGCTACATCACAGTGTGATAGTAAATGATTGAGGAGATATCAATCAGCCAAGTTGTTCACTTGGAATCTCAGTACCTGAATTTTTTCCCTGAGTATATTTTAAAGGCAAAGTGTAAAAGACAAGTTTAGCCACCATCGAAAGGCTTTAGATGACATTTCACAGAACCCTTGACAAAGGGTAATGCATTTCCCTTCCATATTAATTAATATTAGTGTTTGCGAAATCAAGGTGGCAAACAGATAATCATTATTTGATATAACAAAAAAACATGATCATTAACTCAATACATTTGAGTATCTTTGTATCAATGCAGGTTTTGTTTGATTTAATTATCTTCGTAATATCAAATTTAAATATCGTCAAGTGTTTTGTGTCAACCTTTCATTACCACACATTACTGGATTGTTTTTAGAAAGGGGTGAAAATGGAAAATTACTTTTTTATTTCATTGATACGTGCCGACTGCATCTTATGTGAAAACTGTTGAGTTTGAAAGGTTGCTTTCCACCATCTTACACGCGTCACCCCCTCCCTCTACTCTCTCAGTTTGTACAACAGAATTCAATTCAAGAGAGCTGCTTACCTGCTTAGCTTTGAGTGGCAAAAGTCGTCTCCCCCTTTGGCTTCCCATGTATTTTCCACATTCATAACCATACTAATTATTTTTTAAGAGGTCCTGACAGAGAATCTCTGGTTCCCCCATCCCCCCATCTACACACACATATGGATTAGGGAAGGAAACGTACTTATATGCCGGGTGAGAGTCGAACCTTTGGGTTAAACACCCCGTCCCACGGGACAAAATGTCTTGGGCATCCAGGGTTTCTGGTGTCCATTAATGGGGGAAAGGGGAGCAGAATGGGGAAGAGGCCCTTCTTATCCCCCTTCACCCTCAGTGAGGAACGAAAATAAAACCAAGAAGAAATTATGTGAAAATAAAAAAAAGAATAATTGATAATATAAGAAAAAGACTTTCTTCCCAAGCACTATAAATATCCAAGGACGAGTTGGCATGATAAGAACTATAGATTAATTATTCTTACCATTGATTATTTTTCGCTACTTTCATAATTATCCCATTTTTTCTTCCGTTAGATTCCTAACTTTATTTTTATCTTAAATTTTATATGATTTTTTAGTTCTTACTTTCTTTTGGTACATCTTTACACATATACGAGTTATACCCCTAATTACTAAGATAAACACACATACATGCACACCAAAATCTCCCTCAGGCCCTCCTATCTCGATCAATTCCTCTCTATCTTCACTGATTTAAAAAGTTAACAAGTGGCAGAAACTTGAAGGAGGGTTCTCTAAATAATCCATTGACTACAGGTTCTCAGAAAATTACTAGAATCTTTCGGGCGTAAAATGAATGAAAATTAGATACGAAAGAAAATGCATCATTTAGGAATTCATCATCAGTATAAAGGACTTTTTACTTGATCATCAGCTTCAACGATAATATTACTTCTATCATCAGCTAAAACATGTCATATTCAACTTAAAGTATTCCTTATTTTATCCTTAGATTAGGCAATTAATTAATTTATCATTAGCTTAAACGATTTGTTTATCTATCACTACCTTAAGCTATTTGTTAATTTATCTTCAGCTAGTTGTGTGTGTGCAACATAGGATCTGAAAATACTCTACATTTATATAGGGAAAAGATGCACCATAATTTGGTACAGGAGAAAGTTAGGCTCTGAGCTGAGAAAAATCGGGCTGTCTCAGGTTGTGAGGTTTCTAGACGTGGAAGGACTTGCCAATTCTACCTTAACTGGACTGCAATTAAGATGCGAAACGATTTTAACCCTTTATTTTTAACAAATGATTTTAGAAGAATCGTCGGTCGTATCAATAATCTAAATCAGTTCCAAAACTTTATTAACACTACATAGCCTCAAATTTCGAGAACTTTTGGTTTTAACAACGATTGAAATGTAAATCTCTCTCTAGTTAAATTAGTGCTCTAAGTAACAATTCGTTCTGATTTTGAGGAGTTATATAAATTGCCCTCATTAAAAGCATTTACATAAGGGGATGTTATGAGAAACATTATTAACCTGGCCTCAAGGGGCATACGAAGGATTGTGTTCCCTCGACACCCTATTACCTGCATGATCAGGCATTGCGGTCCATATCTCCTAATAATTTAATCCTGGTCTAGTTTTTTTCAAATCCATGCATATTTTCTTGGCCTAGAGGCAAGAAGAATCTTTATATGAATTCTTTTGATATACAAAAAAAAAAAAGCCCCAGAGCTCTTTTGTTCCCCCATCTAAACTTTCTTTTATATATGAAAAGAACGAAAAAGAGCCATGCCTTAATTTTACTAAATTTTATGAATTTCACCATTTCTAATTATCATTGTTTTGAAAAAATTAAAAAAACATTCGATAAGCATATTTAGTTTTTGTACTCTAAGAAAGAACTTCGATGAAAGTTTCAAATATACGAAAGTGACTCAAACTAAAATTCAAATTGTTAAAAAAATTACATTCTTAAAATATTGTTGTTGTGAAAGTCCATCGAGATCGATGATGACAGATGCCCACTTGAGGACATCAACCTGCACTAGCTTTAAACGTGTAGGTAGTAAGTAGGTTGGTTGGCCAAGGCACCAGCCGCCCGTTGTGATACTACCACTAGAGAGAATTAGGTCCCTATTAAGGCCGGCCAGTACAGCCTGTTTTTGGGACACTCTCTAGTTACGGACTTTTTCTTATCCTACACCTTGCTGGATGTCGCGGCTCCTCCCAGTTGACCAGTTTATTTCTGTACTTTTTTTTCTCGCATGGTTGAACATTTTTCGAATCTCATTGTATATATTGTTCCTGTTACTTGATTTTTAAGTTCTTAAATTTTCTTTAATATTTGTTGAACATGTTGTTGTTGCTACTTTCTGGTGACAATGAACTTAATCCTGGTCTGCAAAATCGATTCCTGAAGTGTCAAATATTATTTAGCAATGTGAGTGGACTATATAAGGATAAAAAGGACATGGACGTAGCTGACAATAAATTTGATATCCTCATCTGTTCTGAGACCTTTGTGTCAGTTTTGCGTCATATTTCCGAATTGTTAATTCCAAGACTCAAAGAACCTGTTTTGCCCAAGCGTAATGCCATTCCGAGAGCCCGTGGAATGGCTCTGTATTTTAAAGAGGGTTTCACTGCGTCTCATAGGCCGTTATTTGAATGTAGATGTCATGAAACACAGGTGGTTAAAGTCTGTGGTACCATTTTAAATCTTTATGTATTTGTGAGCTATAGGAACCCGGATTTGGATAAATCTATTTTTGACTGTTTGTTAACTAAAATGGCAACAGTTCAACAGGCTGACTCTAAGTCTTGATTTATTTTCGTTGGTGATTATAATGCTCATCATAGTGAGTGGCTGAACTCAGTTACTGCTACAGATAACCATGGTATAGTTGTTTTAAATTTTTCAAATATTTAGGACTGTGAGCAGATGATTAATGAACCCACACATCAATCTGGCAACCAACTTGATCTTGTGTTTACAGATGTTACAGGTATCGTTACCTGTATAGTGAGTTCTCTAGTGGGCGCATCTGATCATAGTTTGATTAAGATTAATTTTGATATAGACCAGGTTGTTTCAGATGTTAACTTCTCTAGAAAAGTTTACCTTAAGTCTCGTGCCGATTGGAATGGTATTCTTCATGACCTTATGACACTCAGTTGGAGTGATATTTATAGGAGCCCGAATATTATCGTTTGCTTAAATGTCCATCTTAGCTCAATTATAGAGAAGAGAATCCCTTTTAAACTTCTCAGGTTTAGACTTAAGGATAAGCCATGGTATAATGCTGAATGTAAGCTTGCCTTTCAAGCAAAGCAAGAAGCTTACCATTTATGGAGGAAAAATAAATGTGACTTCTTTTGGCATAATTTCACTGAGCTTAGAAGACAAGCTCAGGTTATCAATGTGAGAGCTGATAGAACTTATACTTTTTTTCTAAAGGAGGTCCTGCTTTGCAGTAGAAGTGATCATAAGTGGTGGTCTATCCTTAAGTTATCACTCTTCGGGGTTGATTCTAGTATGCCGCTACTCCTAAATTCTGACGAAAGTGCCATCTACTGCCCCAAAGTAAAGGCTGAACTTTTGGCTGACCTCTTTGATAGTAAGTAGTGTGGTGAGTCGCTGTTGTTGCTTTAGTCATGCTTTCAAGAACCTAAGTTGTGTTAAATGACTTTCAAATCTAGTAAGGTTAAAATCTTGCTTTTTAATCTTGACAGTCATGGTGGTATTGACCCTAATGGGTTATTTCCCATTTTCTTGAAAAAGACTGCGGATTTTATTGCTCCAAAAATTGCTACAATTATTCGCAAGTAACTTAGACTTGCTAGTTTTCCATCAGTGTAAAGGATAGGAAATATTGCAGCATTACCTAAAAAACTAAGTCCATCCTCATCTTCTTCAGAATACGAGCTAATTTTAATTACTCCGGTCTTATCTAAACTATTTGAGTAACTGCTCTCTAAGCGCCTTTGTAGGTTTGCTGTAGATAATAATCTGCTATCAACATCATAGTTTTGGTTTCTTAAGGGGCTTGGAACTTGTGATGCATTCTTGTCAATCTCTACAGCTTTACAAAGTGCTCTTGATGAAGGTGCAGAGGCACGCATGGTAGGTTTAGATTTCAATGCAGCCTGCCTTTTATCGTGTGAATCATAGAGCACTCATCTACAATTTAAGATTCTTAATATTTGAAGTGAATTCTTGCTTGGCAGAACACAGAGGGTCTGTGTTGATGGCCAGTATAGTAGTGTTAGAAATGTAATCTCAGGTTTTCCTCAGGGTAGAATTCTTGGTCCCTTGCTATTTATTATTTATACAAGTGACATATGTCATGGCTTGGAAAACAAACTGTGCATATGCTGATGATGCAACTCTTTTGGTTGTTGTTCCTTCTCCCACGCGTATCTATGATTGGTGTAAGCTTTGGGGCATGAATCTTAACACTTCTAAAACTCAAAGTATGATAGTTAGTGTGTCCAGAACACTTTTGCCTATGCATCCTGATCTACATATTGATGGAAGAGTATTAAATACCATTGACTCTTTAAGGTTTTGGGCGTTACTTTTAACAAGAAATAGACTTTTAAGAAGCACAGACGTAATATTGCCTCCTTTATTTACCAGAAAGTGGGTATTTTTCGAAGATGTATTAGAATGTTTGGAGACGAAGCTATTATAACTAAGTGTTCTAATTCCTTCCTTCTTTCCTGTTTGGAGTACTACTCTCTTGTGTGGTCCTCAGTTGCAGCTTCTAATCTTAAGCTCCTGGATAGTGTTAGGTCATCGGTCAAGTTTATTTTACCAAGTATTAATGTTGACCTGTGGCATAGGCGTAAAGTAAGTTATTTATGCTTGTTGCATAAAATGTACTACAGTGATAAACCTATTTTGCATTTGTGCTTAGCTAATCGAGCTGTTTTTGCTCGTAATAAAAGGCAGGCAGCCACTGCTAATAGTCTGACATTTTATAGTATAAGTTATTGTAGAGATATAAGGGGTTAACGTAAGTTGGGGTGAAAATAGCGACCGTATATATGTATCGAGGCTGCCCTCTCGGCGAGGAGAAATAAAGCTATAATAACAAAACGACATCTGGTTTGAATATTTTATGTTCGATAATTCTCCAGTAACATACGAAAACGGTAAAATTTATAAACACTAAAAGCAAAAATGCAAACGGGCGACCTCGTATTACATCATCCGCCCCTTGGATTCAAAATGCCGATTAGGCAAACTAGCCTCCAAAAAGGCTCGTCCGAAAGAAAATGAGGTCAAGGTCACCCCGACTGCCTAAAAATAGAAGGACTAAGCTTTCGCTTGAAGTCGCCTCCACCCAACTCAGATACCTCGTGACGTCACCCGTCAAATCGTCAGGCTAGTCTACGAACGCTATATATTGAGAAAACAACTAGCTACTCGAGCTACGCATCTCAGGGACAAAATCCACCAAGATATTCTAACTGGAATCGGGTATTAATCTCCATTACCTTATGTAAGTAAAGAATAATCATGTTGTTTATGTCCCCGTGCATAAAAAATAGTTTATTGTGTGTCTGGCTAATGACAAAGATATTAACTTAAATTTCTCGCCCGTAAAATTCTATCTAGAATCGAGCCTTGAGAGCTCGTCAAGTAATTCCATTTTCTTTTTATACGTGTATTAGATGAGTACGTTTTAATGTTATTTAGTGAGAGGGTTTATGTTCATTAAAGTCTATTTTTTTTAGTTAAGCTCTGTTTTAATTATCCTCAAACAAGTTGAAGTGGCAATATTTGGTAAACTCAAGAAAGAAACCCCTTGTTATTCATTTCCTTAGAAAAATAAAATATTAGTATCTCACTCTTAGAGAAGGATCCACGAGCGATCAACGAGATACGAACCTACGCTTCAAGGCCCCAAATTTTAGTTGTTTTATTAAATATAATAAAACAAATAAATATATATATACTCATTTATATACGAGTATACAAGGTGTCCAAGAAAAAAGTTAACCATACTTTGAATTAGTATAACTCAAAACCTATTAGAGATTTTTGAGTCCTGCAAAACAAAACAAATTTAACAACTATTTATCTGTCGATTCTGGAAATTTCATTATATTCCCTTTCACGATATTGATACAATAATTGGCTTAGTGGAGGCCATCAAAATTATGTTTGCGCAAGGAAGTAAAATAATGAAACTTCGAAGTTTAAAAGCAATAATATATTTAAATCCATTTTTAACAAAAACACCTCTTGATATGGGTAATACAAATAATTTTTTTACTTTTCTAAGCACCGTTTCCTTTCACATGTCCTCCATTTCTTTCCAAACACAGTTGCGCCTTTGACCGCATTGATTGAACAACTTTTTTGATTAACTTGTGATTTTCCTTATGTCTATTGACTTCACGTGTGATACTATCTCTTAACTGGTTGATGCTTTGTGGTGGAGCAGAATACACTTTATTCTTTAGATTTTTTTTCTATTATCTCATCTGGCGACTACCTTCTAGGGCATAAGATATCCCCATAAGAAGTAATCTCACGGTATTAAGTCAGGGGATCTTGGGGGCCATTCAATTGCATGATTTAGCGCGACAATGCGGTTGTCAAACTTTTCTCTTAGTTTTGTTCTTACAACAAGCTGTCTATGAGCTGGTGCGCCGTCCTGAATCCACCAAAGTCTATTGAATTGATTGCCGTAAATCTGGCGGATTTCCGAGAAGATCCTTTCTTTGGTCATGTTCAGGTAGGCAGCACCATTCAAGTTATTCTCGTAAAACAATAGGCCGACAAGATAGCGGTTCCCGCATATTCAGATCCATAGAGACACTTTCTGCTAACAAATACGTGTGTCAAAGTTGAATGCTGGGGGTGGTTCAGCGGCGCATATTGCCGAATGTTATGGCTATTTACCTTTCCATTCATGAAAAAGGTTACCTCATCACCAATCACAATACTGCCAGTCTTAATAAAGTTTGTGACTACAAATACGCGTTGATCTTTTGCTAACTGCATGATTAAAAAGGTTCTATGGAAGAAAACCTTTACACAGCAACGCTTTGATTTGCTTAGCAAGCAATAATGACGAGACCATATACAACGTGGCTAAAAAACCACTGTAAAATGGCCTAGGCTTTGCTTCAAGAATCGCACAGTGACCTAGGCTAGCTAGGCTCCCTAGGCTAGCTAGGCTCCCTAGGCTTTTCTTGAAAGTACACGGTGGCCTAGCCTTCCTAGGCTTCGTTTCATTATTTTACTTCCTTGCGCAAACATATTTTTGATAGCCTCCACTAAACCCATTAGTGTATCAACATCATAAAAGCGAATTTAATGAAATTTTCCAAATCGACAGAGAAATAGTTGATAAATAAAACAATTTTAGCAGAACCACAAAATTTCCAATAGTTTTTAAGTTATACTAATTCAAAGTACGGTTAACTTTTTTTCTGGGACACCCGGTATATAGAACATAATCTTGGCCAACCCTCGACAGGTATAGTATGAACCAGTTTGCCAGGAGTTTTATTCTGGCTGCAACCGTGATGAAGAATGCTTTGCCTAGTGTTATTGTGGACTTTACTCATCTCCATACATTTAAGAGGGAAGCTAACTCATTCTTATTATCTGCTGATATCACCTGATTTCGGCTGGGGTTTCTTTTACTCATATTTAATCTTTACTCTTCTTTTGTCTCTATCATAATTTTTTTGCAGGCTGATCTCCCTCCGGAGCTCCTTGGGTTTATAGTATTTTCACTTTTTCCATTGGGTTGGTCAGCTCAAGATTTAAAGAAAGAAAGAAAGAAAGAATATGTGCAGTTTTCGGACCCGTACCTTGACCGGGAAGAGATTACCCTGGTGGCAGCAGAGGCTCGAGACGACCAGGCTTCATCCTTGGCTCCAGGGAGCTGCCGAGACACCACTCTGTTGATGCTTGCCTATAGGCGCTCCAGATCATGGTTTGTGAGATCCGATGGCCATTGGCTCACAAGGAGCTCCTCCGACGTTTGAGAGGTTTCATTTTTATCTGCTGGGTGTCTAGCTACTCTCCTGGGAATGTAAAAATAATGAGAACAAATGCATTTCTTCGCTGAATCCAAAATCGGCTGTGATCCTCTTCCTGTTGAAAGTGAGTTTCATTTCCTGGAGCTTTGCTATTCGTTCAAAAAGGTAAAATGATGATAAATTATGGGTTAAATGAATGATATTAAGTAAATATAATATATTTCGTAATATTTTTGGTAAAATAATTGTTTGAATCTTTTTTTAATTCCAGAAATAGTTCTTTCCAAAAAGAAGTGTGCATCCATTGTTGCTCTGCGCCAAAGTGTCTTGAAATGCAAAGTGATAGTAGCTAAAGAAAATGAATCAAGGAGCACCATCTTTTTTTTTGTAAAATACTGGTTGCATTCCTAAAAATATCTTTTCTAGGCCCCCAAAAGCTTCAGATGAACTCCAAGGTTGCCTCCTGGTAAGGTTCTACTAGCTCAAGGATGAGGTTGCCTCCTGTGCCATTCTTGCTCACAATTGAAAAAATACAAAACAAGTTTGAACTCTTTAGCGCGTTCAATGAAGTGGAGACTAACTGTGGGGCAAATTAATATTGTACGATGAAGCTTTCATCTGCTTGTTAGAAGGTTCTGAAAGATCCCTCGTTAGGAAGAGAGAAAATGTGCTTTAAGAAGTCCTGTATCGTGCTCGCGGTGAAGCATCTAGACAATCTACATGCCTGGGGCTGCTTCCCATTTAAGGGAACTTGAGCGTTAACAATTTTGACCAAGAACCAAGAACACTGCAATGAACTTAAAATGGCACTAAAACATGCTTCTTCAGTATCTTTTCACAAATGTTCAGGACGAACTTGAGGATGATAACTGTATTTTTCGGGATGATGCCGCACCTTCTCACAAAGTAAAAGCAATATCAAAGTTCTTGGCTGAAAATAAGATCGAACCTTTGCGACTTTGGCCATGAAATTCACCGAACTTGAACTCAGTACGGGATTCATGGGTGATAATTATCAAACTGGCGGTTGATAAACATACACCATCTTATAGTACAAAATGAAGCAATAACAGTCAAGATATGATCCAAATTTTATCTCCAGCATGACAAAACGAATTGAAGCACTCTTAAAAACAATGAAAATATTGACTGAGAATACAAATTTACTGTATTTATTAATGAAATGTGTTTAGGTTATGATTTATTTTATATTCACTATCAACTTAATACATATTTACTAAAACAAAATGCAACGTTTAATTAGTTCTATTATTTTTCATATATGCTAAACTATGTCTCAGAAAATTTGGTCATGACCGTACTTTGAAAACTCCAGTTGAAAAAAATCCAGAGCAACTTCAAAATATAGAATCTGATTTTTCAGATGCTAAGCTTTCTGATACTCATGAAGAGCATTTAGAAAATGAATATAATAATGTTGTTGAATCATATCCATTTTATTCCTGATATTATTTTTTTGATGAAGAATCGATTTAAATATGTATTGTACGTTCCATCAATAAATAAAAAAAGACTGATAGTAGAACAAATGCTTCTCTACTCTTATAAATTAAGGATGGCTCTTCTTGCCAGTTTGATGTCACATTTCAGGGTGTATGGGTTCGTGTAGCGATGCCCAAAGGAACCCCACAAATGAGCACCCTGTTGGAACTATGAAATCTTAAAATTGGGCACACATATTAACTACTAAAATAATATGCCATGCAGTAGCAAGGAACTGATGTAGAATAAAACGAAATACTTATAGATAATTTTAAATCACAATTATACATGTATTAAGAAAAACATGAGTGTAAGAAAGCAAGCGAATAGTTGGAGTTTTCGACGCCAATGCGTAAACATACACGCGCGAGGAAACAGCTGCGAGCCGAATGGTCTGGATACAAGAGAACGAGGCAGCCAGAACGGAGGCGGGTTTGACCCTCTAAAGTTGAATTGGACCTGCAAAACGACAAAACAACTTGTTATCAATACTAGCCCGGATCGACCAAATATGTCTATATTGAAATACACACACCCTTCGACTCCGCCCAGCAGTCTCAACGAAGCAACAAACATACTTTAACCTGTGAGGCTCCGCCTCGTGCTCTGATTAAGGATAGCTAAGCCACATCTCCTTATAAATAAGAGAGCCAGAGAATTCTCAAGAGTAACATTACTATTACTAGTAGGATACATTTATCCCTCTTGATTCCGAATTGACATTATTCTTATTGGCATCACAAGTCCATTCCTTGTCCTTTAATCCAGCCGTTCTTAGCCCCAATTATCTAATGTAGAGGGAAACTTACAACAAAACCGCGTGAAACTCGACTATCTCGCTCGCTCTAATTAAGGTAGACCTAAGCCAAGAATAAAGCCTACAAAACACCATTTTCCTTTCGATTCCTTACTTTAACCCAGTGATAACCAAGTTACCTTTCGAGCCCAACCTATAAACGGAATCCCCGTAAGAACGAACCCACAGCATACATTTTTTTTTTATTTAGCTTTCCTACAGCAAGTAAATAATTCCATATAATGGTACCAAAAGGCACTTCTCTTCATTTTATTATGTCAATATGCCTCTTATATTGAGTCATTCATTTTATATTGTTTTTGTTTAATTAGAATGCTCGCTTTCTTTATTCCAAGGTGTTGTTAAACAGGATTAGCATAAAAGTCTGAAAAAGACCCGAAGCTTCCTAAAAGGAGAGAGCATCATGGTTTTATTTTAAAAGGACACGTAAAAGAGACATTTTCGCGCAGCCTCATTAACTCAACCAATGACTTACCCATTAAATATATTTTTTTAAGATTCTAACAAATAATTACGCTGCGTCCGTTTAATTAAATTTGCATTTATTTGGTATGTCTCGATTTAACGTAGGTTTTTCCTTACAGGAATGGAATTCAAACTCCTTTAATTATTGTCTCCATGAGCTAACTGATCACCAAACTTTAAAGGTATTGTTTTTGAATTTTTAATTCAACAAAGATGTTTAGGAAAATTATCCATTTTTAAAAAAACATCTCTAAAAATTAAGAATAATTAGTTAATTGAGGACAAGTTACCAAATCATTTAGATACTCGAGATCTGGAATCTTATCAAGTTGAATGGCGCTTTATGGAGTCCAGGAGTTTTAAAATCCTAGGATATATTTTGTCATAATTAAAAAGAATCTCCTTAGAACACAGCCTACTGTAATTATGACTATAATTATTCGCCGTGTTGTTAATACTTTGAAGTGAGAAGCGAAAATCGACATGGACATTTACGCCATAAATTTTATGAGTAAGAGGTTGGTAAAGAAATGGTGAAGTTAGGGGAGGCTTATAAGTATGGGAGGCGAATAGCCAGAGGAGGCTAAAGTGGTGGTCGAAGAATTAGCGAACCGGGAGGGAGTGCAAGTTTTAAGATGTCCAATCCTTCTCTAACACTACTATGAAAGATAAGCTTACTGCCATGTCCATTGAGGTTAGTAGTGCATATAATTTTCCATTTCCAGATTTTAGCTACAGCATGGCTGCTCATGTTACAAATAAAACCTTTTGCACGTGGAAAGTAGATATAAACGGTGATACCATTATATAGAAATTGCAAGAAGCCTCTATGTAGTAATACGAAAGATAAACAAATGATAAAATTGGAAATATATGTTAGCAAGAAGGTGTATAGCGAGAACCTGCAAAGAAGCTTGCACGAACTGAATCTGTGAATACAACATACTTCCATACATGCGGAAAGCCCTCGTATAAATATGATGCCAGGGTCATGGTGGAATGAAGAGAATTATAAAAGCAAAATGGCGAATGGAATTATAAGACATCGATTGTCTGGACACCTCGTACCTTGAGAGGCAGCACGTCCCCCAGGAATGCTGCTTCCCCCGCATTAAAGCAGGTCGTGGATTTCCTGAAGGCTGTCGACCGGACCCCACCTCCCGAAAAAGGGCAACAGTTCAAGGACCAATATATACCAACTTTGGTTGCGCGAATGGATTTAAAGAGAACAGAGCAGAGTTTCGGAAAGATTCTCTGACTTGCTTGAAAGAGGCAGTGCGTTTGACGCTTTTGTTTGCCTACTCCAACCAGTCTGACCACCACACCATAGACGTGAAGGCGGCATATCTTGAAGGCAATGAAGTTTAGTGTGTGGTGTATTTACTTGGCCCGCCAAAATATGCTAATGCTAGGATTTGAAAACTAATAACCTGCTTGACATTGGTGTCACCGAGTTAAGCATGAACTACTGGCCCTTTGAGTTATTATGTTTACTTTATATTCAGCGTTGTTCCTCTAGTATTAGAATGACAATGTTGAGGGTATTTTATGTGTTTACGTCGAAGATTTTCTTTGGCGAGTGGAGATGATTTTCAAAAATACGGAGTGGAGAAGTTGAGTGAAATATTCTTTGGTGGCAATTCAGCATCAAAAGCCTTGGACACATCGGTCTGAATGTGGTCTCTCATAATGATGGTAATATCACTATTGATCAGTTAAAACCTCAGTGAGCCGCTGTCGCGTTGCAGTAGTAGTAGTTTGCCAACCTTCCTTTATCTATGCAGATTCCCACCAGATAATGAAATAAACATAAAGGTCAATATGACAATCGCTGGTGAGCTCGAAGACACCAGGAGCCAGTCCTTTTTGGGGATAGATGCCAGGAATTATTATGGTTTTGACACCAAACATCCTTCAGGCGGAATCTTCGTTGCTTCGGGGCAGGGGAACCTGTTCCGCGTCGGAAGTATGTGAATATAGATACCCATCGGCAGGATTCCTTGAAAGAGAGAGCGTGCGTGTGTTGTGCTGCGAAGATGGGAGAGGAAAGAAAGCAGTGTTGTAATTGGCTAGCTGTTTGATGAGAAGTGTAAGATCTACCCAACTCAGTAGAGGGTTGAGCCCAGCGCATCCACCATTCCGTAGCCAGATCTCTACGTGCGCTGATGTTTGTGTCCGCTCTTGCCGGGATCGAACCCCGTACCGCGACTTTGGCCGACCAAAGCCGCATCCCTTTAGTCAGCAAAAAGTCTCTCGCTACTGTCAAGAGCAGCAAGTTATCAGAATCAGAAAGAAAATAGTACCGTCCAATAATAGGACAACTAAATTGGATAGATACAGACACTAGACCGGGTATTCCCTTTGGTGTATGCGAGTTAAGTAGGTCCAGCAGTCGAGTGACTATCAGAAACCTATTGAAGCTCAACGAGGTTATTGCAAGAATAACAACCAATAACATCAAACTATACTTCCCGAGAAATCAGCCGCTAGAAGATTACTACTTTGAGTATTTTTCTAATGTTCCTTCGCTAACCTGGCTAGAACTGATTCCGCACGAGTCTTTTTAATGTTTGTAAAGGAAAAACGAGGAACTAAGTTCTCTCAGCCCCAAAACAAGAGACAGATAGGTCCACAGGAAGGTGGTTAGATATCTGCGAGGATATAATAATACAATAAATGATTCAAATGTATTAACTAAATAAAGTGCACAAAAGGGTAACATTAAATACAGGGCGTTAAATAAATACAGTGATCAAACGCGTCACATTAAATGCAAACGTATCAAATAAATAAAGTGCACAAACAGGCGCATTAAATATGTCACAGGATTAAACTACCAACGACAACACGTCGTTACAAAATAAGCACTGCTACTCCGGACAATCGCTATAGGAATATACCTCCCCGTCTTACGTCCTTTATAAATAGCTGTATATCTCGATAACGAGAACCTAAGAATGGGGTGTGAGATGAAAAGAAATACTCAAAATACCTGTGACGGAAGTAGTGAGGCAATAAGCGTATTCCGACTTCCTGGTGAGACCGAGAGAGACGAGTAAATTGGGAGCTTGCAATCGGTGCGGCGGCAGAGGAAATAGTGACAAATGGTGGTAGGGGTGTAGATATCAGCCGATCCGCGATGTATGAACTCCTCATCGGCTCTACTTCTTAGATTTTCTTTTTCATTTTTGTTAATAGAAAGAACAGAGAGGGACTGCTGTAACACGGCAGTCGGGTAGTCAGAGAGGAGCGTTGCGGAAAATAATCAAGAAAGGGACAGCGAGAGTAGATAGGTCGGTGGCTATACACCGAAGCGAGGTGTTGTAGTGAGGGTGTAGGTTATGTGGTAATTGACTGGGCGAGGGTTGGGGGCAAGTCAAGGGGGGGAGGCTGACAGTCCATCCGGAAACGCGTTATTCACGATGCCTTATTGGTTTTATGCGAAGAATGGTACGGGTGGCAGGTGTTCGTGGGCCGCGGGATATCGCGGCGCCATCGCGTACCTTCTTACATGTAGCGAGGTGTAAAGTGGGTCTGTGGTGAGTTTTCCAAGTTGTTTTGTAAGTCTGGTTTGAGCTTAGGTGTTGAGAGGAGTTAGTTTGTTGTTGTTGTGTAGTGCGTCCATTCTCGAGTACAGCGGCGAACGGCAAGCGCGCTTCAGAGCAGAGTTCTGAATGCGCTGAGCCTTTCGCTTCCAGGTGTCGCTCGAAACTACGAGTGACAGTGGGGCGTACGTGAGAATGGGACGCACGAGTGCTTTGTATAAGTGTAGTTTTAGTTTTTTACTCGCTGGGTAGAACCTACCCAGCGATGCGTTTGTACGTGAGGCTCTTGCTTGTATCATGTTCTGGTGTAAGTTGAACCTGAGGGATTTGTCGAATGTTACCCCCAGGATTTTGGTGCACTGTGTGTATGCGAGCCTTGTTGGGTTTTGGTGGATCATGTTTGGTGTGTGTGAGTAGATTTGTAGGTTGTGCATGAAGTGATCTCTAGTGCCGTAGTGTCATCTGTGTCTTCTGAGGATTCATGGCAATCAGCCATTTGTCCTCGTAGTCTGTCTTCTCGTCAAGTATTCTTTGTGCGTGGAGCGCGATTTCTTCGGGGGCCCGGCCGCTGATGAGAATGGTCTCGTCGTCGGCGTAGGCCACTATGTATGTGTGAACGCAGTTTTCTGGTGGGCGTGGGGTGTCGTTTGTGAACATAATGTAGAGTGTGGGTGCCAAAACGCTTCCTTGGGGAACGCCTGAGCGTGGTGTGAAGGATCTTGAAAGGGTGTTGTTGTATCTGATGTGGCAGCGCCGTCCAGTGAGGTAGTGTGAGAGGAGCCTTCTGGTGCAGAGAGGTAACTCCGTGTTGTTGGCGAGTTTCCAACGGAGTCCCTCGTGCCACACCTTGTCAAAGGCTTTCTCCACGTCCTTACTGACGTAGAGAGTCTTTTGGTGTATCTGTCGTTTCTTCTGTATTCTGTCGTGAACGATGGTCACGGCCGCCTGAGTGGACCTGCCTCTCCTGAACCCGTATTGATGGGGGGAGAACCAGTCCCTCTCTTCCAGGAACTCCCGTAGGCGGCAGTTGACCATACGTTTGAGTATTTTGCCTAGGTGCTCTAATAGAGCAATAGGCCTGTAATTGTTTGAGTGTTTTGGGTATTTGTGTTGTTTATGAAGGAGTATATTGTGAGAGACTTTGAATATTTTAGGGAAGTGGCCTGAGGCTAGAGAGGCATTGAATAGATGTGTGAGTGTGGGGTATATGTCTGCGGGGAAGTTATGTATTAGTGTGGCTGGTAGGCCGGAGGGGCCGGGGGCGCGTTTTGGTGTCGATTTTATGTAGTGTTTTGTTTCCTCGACGGTGATTGGAGTGGTAAGTGTAAGCGTATAGTCGAGTACCTCCATGCGTATCAGGGAAGCAGGCCTCAGCTCGTGAGCATGAGTACGGCATCATTCCTGAATGTCCTGGAAGTGCTCCTGCACATGTGGTTTTGGTGGGTTGTGGGTGTGTACTGTGTCCCAGTAGGACCTGGATGCGTCGAGGATGTCATTGGTGTCTGTGAGTGTGTGGTTGTTTATTTTCAGTGTTATTGGTTTGGATGGTTCCGTACCCAGCATCCTTTTCACGTGCCGCCAGAAGAAGGAAGGGTCCATGCAACGGGTGTCGTCCGCGATGCGGACGACCTCACGCCACTGCCGGTTCCTATCTAGCTGCACGCATTGAAGGATGCGGGCACGTAGTTGGTTTATGTTCTGTTGTCGTGGGCCTCTGGTGTAGTGTTTCTTGTACTGTGTGATAAGTCTCTGTGAAGTGTTTTAAGCAGGTGTAGTTTTTGCGTGGTGAGTGTAGATTACGTGCGGTGGTGATGGTGTCCAAGAGTGAGCACCAGTGGTGGTCTATTTGTCCTGGATTGGTGTTCTCCAGGTCGAGGTTATGTGGTGTGTTTGTGGATATGTGGCTCCTGAATTCAGCCCAGTTTGTGTTTTTGTAATCGTATATAGGTGATGTGGGGATGAGTATGGGGGATGTGGATATGAGAAGGCATATTGGTATGTGGTCTGATAGTACGGGGGGACCGGGTGCAATGTGAGTGTAGAATCGTGTGGCGTGGTCGTTACGGAAGACCACATCCGGGGATGTGGTGCCCTCGCGCGGGCCGAAGAACGTGGGGAAGGCAGGGCCGATGTGCTCGCAGCGGAAACGCCACAAGGCACCGGCCAAGAAGCTCCGCGCATCGTTCGTATTGTTGGAAAGGAGTGTCGGGTGAAAAGCGTTGAGGTCCCCCGCAAAGAAGATAGGTAGGTTTTAGTTTTAAAGGGCCCGGAGTGGGACTTCTAAGTTTAGCTGTATTCGTGGTGGTCTGTAATGTGTGGCCACTATTATGGGGCCAGAGCTTGTGTCTATTTTGCAGGCTAGAAAGGAGGTGTCGCGTGTGTTGACGAGGGAGTGGTGTATGTTGCGCTTTACTAGGATCGCAGATCCTAGGTGCCGCGCCTGTGGGGATAAGTATGTGTGATAGCCTGCAATGCGAAGTCTGTTGTTGGGAGGGTGTAAGCTGGTGGAGTTCAGGAGTATGATGTCGGGTCTTTGTGTGTTGAGTACCCAGTTGGCGACCGTATGGCGAATACCGTGCCAGCTGCGTACGTTTAATTGTATTACACTAATACGACCTATTGGCGTGGTTTTAGTCCGTGGGAGGCTGACTTGCCAGGAATCGTCCCCTTCTCCTTGGTTATTGCCCAGGAGGCGTGAGGAGCGAGTACCTTGACTCGTGTTGATGCATGTTTATGAGGCACGGCCGTGTTATTGGGTGGGGGAGCCGTAGTGGGTGGAGGAGTGTGTTCTGTAGAGATGGTGGCTTTGGGTAGGGTAGTGTCTTGGTGGGGGGAGTTCGTGACGGGGGTGGGCGGTGTAGAGCTGGAGGATGAAGGGCTGGAAATGGTTGGGGAGGTACATATTATGAGAGGAGGGGTGTCGGGGGAGAGAGGAGGTAGGGACGGCGGAGGGGTGGTGGAGGGGGAGGGAGAAGGAGCCGGAGGAGAAGGAGTTGAAGGAAGGGGGGTTGGAGGGGAAGGAGTCTTAGGTGAAGGGGCGGAAGGCGGAGGAGGAGGGGAGTGAGAAGGAGTAGAGTGAGAAGGGGTGTGTTAAGAAGGGAAGGATTGAGAAGGAGTGGAGGGGGAAGCAGTAGGGAGCGAGGAGGGAGTGGAGCCAGGAGAGAGGGGGGGTTTGTTTGTCCCGTGCCTGTCTACGCGGGTGGGGCTTGGGGTGGGGTTTTGGGGGTTGGCACGGGGTGTAGTGGACTGCGAGGGGGTTAGGTGGGGTTTGGATAGAGGGGTGGCGGAAGCGCGAGGAGGATAGGTTGTGTGAATGTGGGCTGGAGCAGTGGCTAAGGAAGGAGCAGGGACAGGACAGACGGCGGGGATAGCGTGGTGAGAGTGGGGGGCGGTGGTTCCCTGCGGGCAGGGGTGTGTACCCGTCGGGGAGGGGAGGAGTGCAGGTCTGGATGTGTGTGCGTCTATTAGAGCGAACACCTTATCGGGGAAGGTGATTTGCTCTATGCCGTTGGAGGCGAATAGTGTATTTAGTATATTCGCGTATAGTCGGGGGTCACCCCTCGACATGTCTTTTGCCACCGCTGAGAGCAGGGTGGCCAGGTGTAGTTTGGTTTTTGTGTTGTCGCAGGGGTGGGGTGGGGTGGGGGTGTGGGTGGGCGTGTAGAGTGGTGTGGGGGTGGTAGTGTGGTGTGTTGGTGTTGGTAGTAGTGGGGGTCTCTGAGTGTTATGAGCTGGGGTAGGGGGGGGGGAGGGATGTGTAAGTGGGGTGTGGTTGCTGCAGGGGGGAGGCGGTGCGTCGGGGGTAGAGCATGGGGAGCCGGGAGCGTAGGGCTGGCAGCAGCGGCGAATGACATGGTGAGGGGAGGGGGTGCGGGGGCGGGGGGTGTGGTTGTGCGTGTGTTTGGTTGTGGGTGCCGGATGGCCTCCACGGCGTCGTGGCGTGCCTTGCCTAGGTAAGGGCACCTGGGGTTGACGGCGACGTGGTCGCCGCCACAGTTTGCACAGCGGGCTGTGGGGGAGGTGCAGGTCGTGTAGTGGTGCCCCACTACACTGCACTTTGAGCAGATTAGGTCTGCAGTGCAGGTGTTGGTACTGTGACCGGTTTTATAGCACCGGTGGCATTGTGTGGGTCTTATGTTGTGTTGTTCCTCAATATGTGTGGGGTTTGTAAGGGTGCCGCAGACCTTGATGCCTTGGTCTAGCAGCATGTTTTTCCTGTTGTCACTGGACAGTGTAATTACTGCCCAGTTTTTTGACCTGTTGAAGTACATGTCCTTGATGACCTCCTCCCCGTACTCCTGACGGAGGTGCGAGCGAAGGTCCTCATTAGTGAAGGCCAACCACAAAGGGTTGGTCCTTGTGACACGTATTTGGTATCGTTTCATGATACCGTCAGCGAGTCTCGTCTGCAGGTTGTGTGTGTTTAGTGTAGTGATGGCATTTTGGTGGAAAGTTAGCTCGTCCTCCTGTGAGCAGAAGACGAGCTTGTGGCCTGTGCGTAGTTTGATTATGTTGGTTATTGGTGTGTCGTGGGTGGAGGCTAGCGTGAGCAATGTGTGGTGGTCGATTGTGTCGGGTTCTGGTTCTGTGGTGCTCGTTAGGATAAGGTGTGAAGTGTTTGCCACTTTTGTGGTCTATACGCTTTTTGCTTAGATGGGAAGGCTCCCGCCCCGCCGATGAGGACCCCGTGAACATGACTCGGATGTGGTGAAGGGTGATGGATGATTTTATGGATCTGGTTGGGCTCCTCAGAGGGTGTAAAAACATGGCGAACTTAATGATGACTGAAGCCAGAATCAACTGACTCCAGTCGGGGTGCTGCCCCCTCTATTGGGTTTTGGTTATTTAACAGTTACGTCCGACATCTCACAGAGACGGAAGAGTCTCCCTCTGTGGTCCTGGACGGTGGCCGCAGGGTAGGTTGTTATGTCTCCCCACGTTTGTAACTGAATCCCAAACCAGGTTGCTTCTTCCTCTAGGTTCCGCAGCGGGGTAAGCCTCAGACCTCCTTTCCCCAGAGTTTTCAATTATGCCTTTTCTAAGTAGAACGGCATAGTTGCAACAACGCTATATGTGTAGAGTCACGTTCACGGAGCCAGAAATCACGGCGGAGCAGGGATGGGGGGAGGGGGGGTTAGCACGTCATATCAGAATGACGTGCCTAGGAAATAAAGGTATTTTTATTCGGGGGTGGGGGGTGGGGGGCAGGGGGTGACTTAAGGTCCTATTTAGGTCCGGGGGTATCTCGTAGATGGTGAAATTTCGTCCTGGAGAAAAATTCGTTGGTGAGCGGGAGTGTCCTGGAGGTGACTTGCCCTCAACGTTACCTCCTTTGCTGGCTAAGACTTCTCTTAGGTTGTAGAGCTCACAGAGTAATTCGATCGCTGTATGAAGTCAGGGGGTCCTTATTTATACCCGTCACCAATGAGCGACTACGTGACTAAATTCAATCGGCTTTCAGTTCGTCGACAGGCGGTCCAGTCGCTATGGCGTAAACTAGGTAGTAAGTTATTGAACCGTGCTTTCCAGGAGTTAGGACTTAAGTTACAAATGGGGTGTTAAACACGTGGTAGGTTATTCCTACAATCTTCCTGAGAGATGTTGGCGGTTCAAGATGTCCTCTATACTTGCAGACAAGATTCGTCGCTTCGTAATACTTACCTTTTCTGCTAAGGTCTTGAAGTTACTTGAATGCAGCGAGACCACTATATATATAGTGGCTATTTTGTCTGAAATATCTGGCTGTAAAAAAGTAATAATGAATTGTTTTACTGCTAATGAGTCTGGTGGACAAATTGTACTCGTGCAAAAATGTAGACAACAGGCGATTGAGGAAATTTCTTGCCGTGATTCAAAATATGCTGGATAGACATTAAACTAACAAGGACTCTTGGGTTGAAAAGTCTCAAAAATTGGCAGCTTGCCTCACCAAGGGAGGTGATTCTAATAACACAGTTTCATGTGATAGTGTATTGATTTTCCAATGTCTATCTTAATGTAACAAGTACCAAAGATTGTATTAATTGATACATAGTTGTTAACTAACACATCGGCGATTATTCGCAATATAACTTTGGAAGCTAACAGTTATTCGACAAAACAAGTAAATAAGACAAGAAATGTAGTATGCACTGTTGGCTGAGTTCACTTACCGCCATCTTGGTTGTACACATGACTATCACCCACGGCACCTGGTAAGGGCTGCAACGCCGAGCCTGACTTGCGTAGTGGGACTCTTACTGATAAGGAGTTTAATGCGAGTAGTGACTGCGTGCGGTTGTTCCTCTAAAAGGAAGTGTTGTTAGTATCAATCCCTTTGCCTTGGTAATTAACAGTATCCCCTCTATGCTGCAGGAGATGTTTAGGCTACACTCTACTTAGAAGACATTTCGATTTAATTTTGTTCTGCCCAGATGGCTACCATGGGTCCTCGAATCTATGACGACCCTTAACGCGGAAATGTTCTTTAATAGGGATTACTTAGATGTGGTATTGTGGTATTGTCGGCTGGTCAATCGGCGATTTGTCAGCCGAATATGAAGGGCACTCATACAGAAGCGTTATGCCTACATGCGCTATAAGCGCCGCCTAAACAATTTCACTGTCGATGAATTTCGTCGAGCTATGGCTAGGTACCTCTATGTTTCGAAACTCGTATTCCAGGACCGTATCCTTTTTTAAATCGGAATTTGAGAAAATGAAAAGATTAACCTTAGTTATAGGTCCGTCAATAAGCGAGGATCCAAAGTATGACATTTTCATCTCTCCTGTGTTTTCAGTCTGAAAGCCCTTCAGTCACTTTAAATTGCCACCCTGCTTCCCTCGCCTCCGTGATATTAGGATTTGTGGGGCGGGCCCCTTCGAATTAACACCGGACATGAAGCTTCCTTGAACACTGTGTATCAAGTTTAATGTTGGTGAGGGAATAGGGAAGAGATTTGAATTACCATTTACCATTTGAGACGTCTATTTCATCCATTCCCTCACGAATTCACTATTCCACCTTGGAGTAACGGCCCCGTATACCCATATGTCAGCAAGCGTTGACTAGGGCCTATCAGCATAGTTAAACTGGTAGTTTGAGGTACGGAGATGCCATTTTGGAGGGCTTTGCAAAACCTGCTGACACGACCATAAGGAATTAAACCTAACTCGATCTTGCAAAAATGAGCCCTCTTTTCACACCATGCAACTTATATTCCGGGATGGTGGCAATTCAACTGCCATTATGCACTTTATATCCCCAACGTGTTCCATTTTACCAGTCTGTTAATAAACGCACAATCGGCGACTGTAACTTCCGATTTATGAGTGTGAATAGCTTGCCTCAACCCACTTACGAAAATTTCGATGCTTAAATCTGGCTCGTCCAAGATGTTAGCTAAACTTTCCTGAGACCCCCAGCAGATGACGGCCTTTAACTCACTCCGTTGTCTGTTTTGTGAGTTTAAGAGAGGTTTGTTTTTTATATGTCGTGGAATGTTCAGACTTTATATAAATATATATATGCCTTTTGGGGTTTGCGTCGAAGTCTGTTTAAGATTCGATCTTAGCGGGTTCGTGAAAGGAAATAGTTCAGAATTTAATAGGGATGGTGTCCTTTTTAATTGCGGGGTTCTTTCAAAGCAAATAATTCAGAATGCAAGTTGGCCAAAGATTAACAGGTAGCTCATACTCGTTTAGGGTTGCAAGAAAAAGACAATAACAAAAAAAAACCCTTTACTAATAAATAAATAAAGTTGAAATAGGTACAGATACTGGGTTTAAAGGGACTGATCGTACATGCGAAAATTAACTGTCGGCACGAGACACAGGAGACATAAATATGGGATTAGTAGTCGGGTTCAGGTCGGTGATTAAAAGGTGGATTTTAATCCGGGGTTCGCACACAAAGGATGGGACGATTTGGGTAGACCAGATTATAGAATAATGTGTAGGCGTCAGCGATTGTAACTGCTTACGTGTTCGTGTAAGGGAAATACGGGTCGGGATACGATGACTGTAATGGGGAAGCTGGGTTACCTTACAGGGTGGATGAGAGAGCACACGTATTTGGCCTTTGGAGATGAAAATCCTGGTCAGATACTCGCCGATTGACTATGACAGAGTTCACGGATGTCGATTTAGCCTTCGTCCTCGAATCGAAATCACCGGTGTCTCCGATCGTGACGAGTCAGCGTATTCTTTGCTCGTACGTGGTGATAGGCTAGAAAGGCCTGGAGTGCTACACGCTAAACCGTGCCGGGGGATTAAATAGGCGCTCGCTTGTGGCTGAGATGACCTGGCGAGAGCCTCCACGACTCGCACGATCTTGGAGAAAGGTAGCGACTTCTTCTTGGAAACCGAGATAAAGATGGGGTAGAATGTTCGGCCAGCTTCAATCTAAGCCGGAGGGCAAGAAGATGCCTGTGAGGACATGCGAGACGAAAATATTGTGTCCCTAAGTAAATGCAGCTGGGGTGCCAAAAAACGGCGTGCACCGCATCCTCGCCGTAGATCAGCCTCGCTTCCAACGCTCCATACGGTGACCTTGAGACCACGTGTGTAGAAAAGGGCACGTAGTTTTCCTTCGACCTTATTCTTCTACAATACGCATGAAAGTGAGGAGTCTGAATAGCAAAGTTTGAATATAAAACGAGGTTTAAGTCTTTTTAAAAGTGCTGTAGTTTGGAAATGGTTTAGAACTCAGCTTAAGAGGCACCTCCTTAGAAAAGTGCTTTGATGGCCTCAGTTTTTCCAAGCTACGGATGGCGACTGAATAGTTTGTGAAAATGTCGGAGAGCATGGAATAATTCATTTTGTTAGTCATCTTAAATTCTCATTTGAATATGTTAGGTAGTTTGTTAGAGATTATGTGCAAAAGTAATTGATTTCCATGGCTTTCTGACTCAAAGAAGTTCACATTAAAACGTTTAAGTTCGTAAAGCATGGAACGGACTTGTTCAACCAATGCCTAGCTTTTGCAGATGAGAATCCTGCAAGGATTGGGCATTTAAGATTTTAAAAGTTCTAAAGAATCCTCATAAGTTTCGTCCGAATTGCTGAGATAGTTGGCGATAGTAAATGCGTAATCGCAAAGATAACTCTTTAAGTGGGAAATTTGGCCGATTTAAAGATATTTGAATTGGAACAACTGAGGTATTCAAACTGCGAAAGAAACAGGTGTAATTACACTTTAGCAAATGCCTAGAAAACAATTTGCAAGGAAGTGCAAGTGGACAAGGTTCCATTGCAACATTTTTTCCTCAATGGATTAAAAGTTCTTTTTCGTCCGATATCGATGTAGTAGGTAGAAGCCATTTTTACGTTCGTTTGAAGGTGGATGATTTGAGAATTGACATCACTAGTATTGAACCTAGGAGACGAGTATACACACACATACATTCATGAACATATTCAAACACATACACACGTACATGACCTTGCAACCTGAGTCTACCCCACCCTTACTGGTTTGTCGCTAAAATTGTGTGTGTGTGTGTGTGTGTAGACTCTGATTCCTTGAAGGTAAGAGTTCGAGTGCACAAACACAGCTTCAAAGGATTTTTAGTTGTTATAAACGGAATAGTGTGTATTGGAGGTGGGCAGAGTATTGGACTTACGTATAAAGAATTTATAAAAAATAAAAATATTTATTGTATTAACCTAAATAAGGTCAAAAGTACTACTTGTCTTGGAGAATGCTCCATTCCTATACAACAGGGTACATTAACAATACAGTTACAGTTTAGATCTCCATTAATAGACCCAGTCTCCCTTGTTAGATATGCTGAGTTTCAGTCAGTTATTGAGATAGATAAGTCTAGAGACGTACTAGTTTATTCTTAAAAAAATGAATGCAATAGAAATAGAAGAACTATTGTATCAAAATAAAATTACAAAACGAGATTTTCATGGCTGTTTTGCAAGAGAGACTCAGCGATGTCAACCTTTAATACTGCCAGCAGCTTATATCATTAATCTGGGCAGCAGCCATCGACCTGGATTGCATTGGATAGCTTAGATTCTTGAACAAATTTTTTTTCAGTATCTTGATAGCCTATGTCTAGGGTTCTAGAACGATGTTTATGTTGGTAAAAACTTAGTAAAAATGAATACAATTATTATCGTCAATCCATTCAGAGTTCAGAGTTACTTTACAGACTCATGCGGCTTGTTTTGTGTCTATTTCATTCAGCTAATGGCAATCGGTAAATCATATCGAGCTTTTATTGAACAGTTTGGTTCTTATAATGATCAAAGAAAGAAAGAAATCGTAGTAAAGAATACTTGTAGTAGAATGTAAAGAAAATTGATTATTAATTGTTAGGTGGAAAATATGTAATTGTGTAACTTATCTACAAAATTGTATATATTATACATAAGTCATTATGTAAGCTGGTTAGTATGAATTAAATGTTATTTTTCGATTTATTAATCGGTAGAAAAGTGTATTCATATTTGAATTTAAATGTAAAATAAATCATTATAATAACCTTGACTTTTTTAAAACAAGTTACAAAAAGAAAATGACTTACTCTGTGAACGAAGATGTCAACTGACAAACGGTGAAATGTTGAAGAAAGTCGCATATCTCACCACATGAACTCCATTTATTTTCTGTCGATAGCTTCATATTCTTAGACTTAGTTAAAAACTTTAATTTTTGGTCAGCTGAATAAAGAGGAAAAAAAAAGTCTTATTCCCAGCAAGCTATGAATTCTAATGATAAATGAGGAAGGTTTGGAATGGGTTTTTATATATCTACAGATGACGATTGGGTAAGGGAGTGGGGGCCGGGTTGGAAAACATTTGGTGATAAAAAAATAAGGGGGAAGGGGGAAGGTCCATTAGAAACAGATGAGGGGTGTAGTGGTGTAGGGAGAGAAGACGGGATTTGCAGTTTTTTGGCGACGGCACCAAACAAATACCGATCTTTGTCTCCTTGCCTAGATGCCAGCTATGTCAAATATGGTCTAGATATCCTAATTTTTTTATTAAATCTTCCGATATCTAAAAACCAATAAGGGGGAGGAGAAGACTCGGGTTGCAAGGTCATGTACCTATGTATGTGTTTGAATGTGCTCATGAGTTTGTGCGTGTGTGTGCACTCGAACTCCTACCTTGAATTTAAAACCATGATGCAAACTATTCCAGGACGACCTGAGGCAGTTAATAGAGTCTCCGCCGATGTAGTTAATGGTGTATTAAATGTTGGGAGTGCATATTTGAGCGGCAGATGTAATCCATTTATATTATACTTCTCACCATCCAAAGGTGTGAAAATCCATTATGTCGATTTTTTTTCCTTATACCTGTACTGCATGAAAAACAAAACCGATCCCGTAGGATCACCTAGACGTTGCGTATCTGCTTGAGAAATTCCGTCTATTCCAGAATTCCCCGAGGTTGTGAATGAGACATATTTCGGTATCGTGAAAGTTGATGTTTTCCCTACTAATGATCTGTATATTCCAGTTCTCCATCAATCCATAGATGATAAACTTACTTTCACACTCTTCACCACATGCGCTCATCAAAGCTCATGCGAATGCGATCACTCTGAAAAGCAACGTATGATTTTAGGAGTGTACACAACCTCGAAACTGAATCTTGCCCTGGAAAAGATGTATAAGATCAAGAATTCATGAGTTTTGGGAGTTTGAAAAGAGAGATGGTTTGTTCGCAGAGTATATAAAAACCTTTTGGGAAGAAAAAATAGAAGCTTCTGGATTCCCGTGAGGAGTGGTTGGAGAGAGGAAGAAAACAGAATACGTGAAGAGGGTGAATCAGGCTGAGGGGATAAACATACAAATGCAAAACATAGAAAGGAATCCTGGAAAGCGTTTTAGAGCAAAGCTCTGTCTAAACAGGTAAGGATTTCTTCCTGCGATTAGTGTTTTTTTGCATTCATTTATTACATTCAAAGTGTAATTTTTATAAATATTAACACATTGTACAACTAATATGAATTCAATAATTTCTAAAACTTGAAGGCGATACTATTACTACCACTATAATAATAATAATAATAATAATAATAATACTAATAATAATAATAATAATAAAATATTTATAATAATAATAATAAAAATAATAATACAAAATAACAGCCCAAAACCTGATCATATTTTCCTCCTTTACACTGGTTTGGGAAAGTTCGTTCAGAGGATTCGCGGGATGAAAACGGCCATCTGTAGTTCGGGCCATGATGTAATCGACCTGATCGAAAAGGATGATTACATTGTAAACTCGTTGGATGTAGTTGGTATCGCGAAAGTGGAGAATGGTGAAAATGTAGAAGTTGCCTCTCACACAACGAATCTTCCAATTGCATCATTTGTGAAATAACATGGGTTTAGTATCAAATATAGCGATGTTCACTACTTTCTCACCACCATTCACCATGTTAGAATCTAACATGCAGAAAAAACTTATCCTCGCATGTACTGTGACGATCGGATAGACCTCCTACAAAAAAAAACTTATCCATAAGCTCATTTTAGCGACAAACCAGCAAGGGTAGGGGGGCAGGGGTAGACTCGGGGTACAAGGGCATGTACGTGTGCACGTGTTTAAATGTGCTCATGAGTGTGTGCGTATGTATGCACTCAAAATCCTACCCTACCTTCAATACTACTACTGACCTCAAATTCATACTAAATTTGAGAGGACAATTCTTGGTCAAGTATGGAATCATTGCCTTCCTCAATACATAAAAAAGATAGCTTTGCAAAATTTCCTCGGACAAGAGAAACCCAGAAGCGAGTAGAATGATTTTATTGATTCTAATTTAGGTAGCAACCCATTGACGAATGCGTTTCGAAATTCAGTCTCTATACAAGAGCGGGCTTTGTTAATGGTTAAGGAAAACTACCTCTCCATTACTGCCTGTTATTTCACAATGTAATTCACGGCCATAGTGTATTCTGATGGAATTGAAGTGTTTTCAAATGTCTAGAGGGACTCCGGTATTAAGTAACTATAAGTTAAAATAAGCAGTCTAACGAGCAAGAGATTTTAAGTAAATTCGGAAACTATACAACGATGGAATTGTAGCTGCCAATCGTACTTTCCTAAAGGAACTGAACTCCTTGATTGTAGTCTATGTATGCTAAACTTAGATTTAGTATTTTCGAGTTTGGTGAATTTGATCGAATAACATTTTTTTTCAAGTTTCTTGATTCTATAGCCGTAAATTGAGGAGCTAACCCAACGCAATAAAATGTTTACAATAATAGGTATGGTAGGACGAAACTCAATACGCCGTTATCACACAGAATTTCTCTGACCGAGACACACTAAAGCAGCTATGTTTAATTTAGGCTGCTTTATCACCATCTTTCCCCTCCCATTTTGATAACGCTGTCTCGCTCCTAGGTGGAAGCCGTGTACACCTTCCCCCTCTTGAGGTAGAAGGGAATCTTTCTTATTTCCCCTCCGCCTCGTCTATGCCAAAAATTATCAAGGTTCATGTTTTCTTAAGCCGCGTCCGATATCCCTTGGGAATCTCGCTTATTTCCCTTTCGCCTCGTCGGTGCCCGAAATTATCAAGGGCCATGTTTGCTTAAGCCCCGTCCTATATCCCCTTGAGACGCCCTCGCTGCGCTAGCCCTCTGTCAACCATGGCTGTGGCTCCTATTTAAGGTGATGTCTGTAAATCCTCAGCAGATAGAGATAACCCGAGCTTCTTGCCGTCCAGACCCTAGTATCTGTCTCCCGTGAAGTGGTTTCCTCGCCATTGTGATCTCGTCAGCCGATCGTCTTCGCGTAATCCGCTCTGATCAGAGGAAGATTACGGAAACCCGTTTACGCCCCTGAAGATTGTACTGGGTTTCTCTCGTCTCACTATATTGGTTGAGACTTCCTGCCGTCCCGCAGACGAATCTCGATTTGTGATTACTTCTCCCTGGAGCCGAAGTAATCACAACCCCCTTCGGAGTCTCTCTGAAAACCTTCGCATCGAGACCCCATCGACGAAGATCTGGCCATTGGTCTTCCACATTCCCAGTTCATCCTCCAAAGGTAACCAGGAGTCCTTTTCTTGTAAGTCCCACCTTTTCGTTCCCAGTCCTATGAAGAATTTCCCATTTAGAGTAACGCCAATAGACTTGCTAAATCTTTCATTCAATCCAACTTATTGGATCACTTATATATTTTCCCGGACCTAGTTTCCATAATATAATATGGTCGTACTGATTATTATTTAAATTTCCATATTTATCTGTTCTCTTGTTCTTTTTCATTATTTGTATTAAAGCTTATTTTTGTAGATGTGTATCTTCCGAATAACCTTTGAGACGAATCCGGCAAACGTATTCCCGTTTAAAGAGCCAACCTGATAATATCGCACTGTAAATAGAAGGTCCCTACCTTTCCTCAATTCAATTGACCCGAGCGCAGCGCTGATAGTGGGTTCCTGGCGTACAGTAGTGTGTACCGTTAGAGACATTTTGGTCACACGCCTTTGTCCCTCGACAGTAGGTTATGGAAAGTTTGTTGAAAAAGGTTGTGCTTTCTTCAGAAGAATGACGCAAGCGATTTTTACCTCGAAGCATACATAGTTAGTGAAAAATAATTTGAAAGAAGATGAATGGCTGTTCGAAATTAATATTTTGATTATGTTTAGGCGTCAAACGTAAAAGATAGATTCGTACTCACCAATGTAGGATTTAATCCCCCGCCCAATTTCTTTTCGCGAGTAAGCAGTGTGTAACTTATCTTGCTTAAGCACTTTTATGAACACAATGACAAGACAGCGAATTGTTTTTGACGTAAAATCAATTTGATAAGGCTAATTGAGCTTCGTCTTAGTTTGAAGTTAAAGATTGGTGGGAAAGGTAAAGTGTTTTAACCTTTCAAACTGGGCCTAAATGACTCAATCCGTATCACTGATGGATTCTTTCAATATCATGAAGTGCCATAGTGTAATGCTCTCGATGGCGATGGCTACTTGGAAGACCCGGTGGTTTTGGAAGAGAGATTCGGCACATTCTGGAAAGATGTCTTCACGATAACACCAGAAGACAATGCGGAATTCAACGAGGAATTCGAGGGCCAGTTGATTAAAGATCTTAATCAGATTGTGCATCGCACGCTCCCACATGCCTATGACGATGAATGGAGGATTTTGGCAGACCATGACCGAACAACTACACCAGAAGAGGTAATGGCATTCATAAAAACCTTTAAACAAAAGGCACCAGGTTGGACGACCATCACCAAAAATAACTTGGTGCATGCCCCCCGGCAAATCATTCAGGGAATCACGAACATCAACAATGCTTTCCTGAATACATGCTACTTCCCCGACGGTTTCAAGATGGCTAAAATCATCTTTAAACCTAAAGGGAGGAAGCCCGATCCACTGGTGGACTACAGGCCAATATCCCTCCCGAAGATTATAGGCAAAGTCTATGAAAAGATTCTAGCCAAAGGGGACAATACCAACTGACCGAGCTGGAAGCTTACAGCCCTCAGCAACACGGTTTCCGCAAGAGAAGGTGGGGCTGACACAGCCCTTGCCCTTCTCACTTAAAGCTTGCCCGCTGTAAAGCTGAGAGGAAATACGTAGACGTAGTGATGTGAGATGTACAAAAGGCATTCGATAAAGTTTGGCTAAGAGGTTTTCAATATGAGATCTTAGACCTCCAGCTGAATCCAATCCTGGAAAGGGTCCTCTGTGACTACATCATGCAAAGAAAAGCCCAAATTTCAATCGAAGGCTACAGAGGACCCGAGTTCAAACTTGAGGCGGGTGTTCTACAGGGTGGCTCTCTGAGTCCGCTGCTGTACCTTGTGTACACACTGGACTTACCTGATCCAGTGGGGGAGGCGTTGATGTAACTGCAGTTTGCAGGCGACATCACATAAGTCATCCCCAGTTACTACAAACATTCTTGATATAAAGCAAGGCAGACAGCCATCGAAATCGATAAAATCAATCGATACGAAAGAAAGTGGAAATCAAGACCAACCGCCGAAAATACCAGATCCTTTCAATAAACCGACAAAAACGTGTGGATGTCTTAGTGGACGGCGAAGTATACCCGTACAGAAATGAATGTAAAGTCTTAGGTCTGCACTTAACATCCAAAAGATACAAAGTGCACATTAACAGCAGAATCTCCCTAGCCAAATTTCAAAACGCTCCGAAGATGATCGAAAAAGATCGAAAGCTTAGCAATTTAGTTTGGTTTTTACCAAACACATTCATCTAAAAATAAAGAGATAAATACTGGATAAGTAATCCTCCATCTACAAGATGGACTAAATAAGATAGTTAGGTGAAGAGAAAGTTGCCAAAGGAAATTAATTAAGGCAAAATACACAATGGTCTACAACAAAATTTGCATTTAAGAAAGACTGCTACCCAACTACACTAATATATGTATATATATATATATATATATATATATATATATATATATATATATATATATATATATATATATATATATATATATATATTCCCACCCGCCTGTGGAATCAGTGTCTTTGGTGGAGGCTGGCCTCTTCCCTTTTATTGTTGGTTTGATTTCCAGGCACGAGAGAGAGGCTTACTTCTCTCTGGCCCCAGAACCTACCTTTTTTTCTAGCCTTTTGTTCTTCTTTGGTTGTAGTTCGATCTATTTTAGGATTGAAGCAATAATTATGAGCCGATATAGAACATTAAATTCGTAATCTGGTGACTTTCATTGTCTGTGGTATTCTAAAAAGACATAATATTTACATGATACTGACGTGTTTGCCAGATTACTTAAGTTAGCTTATGGTATTTAGGTTTGTTGAGTTTATTTACTACTTATGAGGTGTTTGCTAGGTTACGTATATTAGCTGAAATTGCTTGGCTTTGTTGATATTATAGAAGGGTTATAAGTTGTTTATTTTGTTATGAAAGTCATGACATGTTGTTAAGCTTTGTCATTTTTATTCGATGATTATGATAAATTGGTTCTCTTATGATTTTTATGTTAAGTTTTATTTATTAACTTTGTATGATGTTTATGATTGCATTATATATGATTATATTTTTTATATTACCTAACTAACCTAGACCATTACATCGGCCAGCAAAACAAGCATAAAGGGAAGTAATTTCCTTATCTCCCAACGAAACCGTTTTACGCCTATAGCATATAGACAATCGCGCATATTCTATGAATTTTATATAGAGAGATATGATACACAATGCTATTAAAAGATGGTTCAGGATTATCTAAACAATCGGTTCAGGAAAGCATTAAAGATGCTTGTAATTCCCTAAATAATCTACTGGGTGGAATGCAAGAAGTTGTTTTTGGTAATGCTTGCCAAGCCTGTGCCCTTTGTTCAAAGGATTTTACAGTTTCAATGAACTCATCTTTTTATTCTGCTGCCATGGCCTGCCATGGCCCTTCATTCGTTGGCGTGGTGATGTGAGTGCGAGCGATGCATTATCTAATTGAGGTTTTCAATCACTCGCCCCTCGAATATTTTTTCGAACTCTCTGTTGTCCTCTGGATAAAGTTCTAAATATCTCTTCCAGGACCACCAGGTTCTTTATATACTCACCTTTCTCTTTTATCTGAGCATTTTCTTTTCTTCGCAGTCCTTTAATCTTCCTGATGTTGTGCCAGAATTTAGTCGGGCTTAACTTGATTATTTTGTTCTCCCTACTTCATACTGTTCGAGATTAATAGATTCTTTAAGTTCATTACTTGGCGTCGTAGCAGCAAGCTCTTTTCCGATCTGCCCTTCTGACTTCTTCATATACTTCCCTGTATACACGAGCGACTGCCTTCATCTCCTTTATCCATCTGTGTTGGGAAGGGCTTTTCTGCTTCTATGATAGACGCAGTTACTCTCTTTAGCTCTTCATCAATCTCTCCAAGGTATTTTTCTTATGTCAGCTGGTACTTATTGACTGAATAGTAATTTTTACCGAGGCGTAGCTTTTGCGAGCGTGACTTGTAGCTGATAGTTATGTTGTTATTCGGTAGTACTATGCCACGCTCGCTATCGTAATTGAATGGGAAGCCACCACTTCTCATGATTATGTCATGCTTAGTTGCCGAGTTGAAACTTTGGATGTTTTGTCTGCCCATAACCATTTCCAAGTTTTGATCTCTTTCAAATTCGTGTTACCATAGACTATCGTTAGGCAACTGACATTGAGGTCACAACCTAAGAATGCCATTCAGCGGTGCTCGAACAGGGTGTTAGAAGTTGTTGATGTGCAGGTAGGCTTGTTGAGGTGGTTGATATGCTGTGGCTATTGCGAGGTTACTCACCAATGTGTGGAGTTCCCCTGCTAGAGATGACCTGTCCAGCTCTTCTAGGCCCCTGAACGAGATATTCCCTCTGATAGCTATCACAGCATTAGCCTTTCCTGGAAGTGATTAATCATGAGCACTTAATAGCCTGGTAATTGTATTTGACGATATTTTGTGTCAATACCGTGCTCCATTAATATAATTCCATATGTCGTTGCTTTCAATTCTCATCCATCAACGTTAATGTCAGAATACTTAGTCTTTTGTTTATGTTCTCCATGTATTTTTTTAGTGTTTCTCGGAAGAGTTATTTTTATTTCGGTTTCTTTTCTTCTTCAAGTCAGGATTTAAAACTTGCTCGCGTGTTTTATCCTATACAGTAACGTTTAGCAGGCGCAAGGACTTCTCGTCTATTTCCGCATCCACTGAATCGTTGAACTCTCACTTATGTCTTGGTTTTAAGGCCGTGGAATATTTTCATGAGATCCATATCTTCGGGGAAGGGGATCTGCTCGGATACGTAAATGGTGAAATTTATCTTTTGAGCATCGAGCAGTTTATTGGGGGCCCGCTTCCCTTTGATATTTCCCGTATTTTGGGAGGAATGACTTCTGAATCGCCAGCTATACAAGATAGAATCATTTTGGATTCTGGGTTAGGGCTTCCTCTTTTTGTTGTTATAATACGCTGCCTTTGCTACTTGAGCATAGGTGGTATTGGACTTCCTCCTCCCCTGATTGTTCGTTCTTGTTGATTTTGTTAATAATAGCTTTCTTAACCAGGCACGCCATTACTATTGATATTCGGCCCTTGTCACAGTGAACGCACTTCTAGTAGCATTTTTGGACTCCCTCCAATAGTGTCTAGCCTCGCTACACGTGGAGCAATTTTCCTTGGACTCTTTTTAACAAAAGCAAAACAAGACAAAAGTGAATTCTTCTCGTTAAATTTGTGCCCCGTTAACTTTAGCGTTGAACCTGAAGATTCCCTGTTCTTTTGCCTTCTGTGCCATTGAGGTTTTTGCTTAATTTCTTCTTTGGTATGTTGGTCGATTCATTAATCAAACTTCTAGCATACCCGCTCCTATAGCCTAGGATCTGAGGGGGAATGGCAGGCTGTAGACCAATTGCTCACTGAATCTCTACTGCCTCCTTTTTGCTATGGCTACCTTGTCCTTCTCCTTTTCGCATATGACAACATATGCAGAGGACACATCTTAAAGTATTATTATGGCAATATTTAGTTTACCAAACATCACATCGAAGACTCTCTCCCTGCTAGGCTTATTCTGGCCGCTGATCACGCGCAGTGGAATCCTCGTAGTGTTATCTTGGGCAATATCTTTGCAAGAGAGGCCAGTCAGTGACGATCTAATTTTGTCAGTTCTTGTTCTAGGTTAATGAGAGGCGAGTTATAACAGGGAATGTCTTTTAACTCTTATCTCTCGGGGCTGTATATTTTGTGGTTTCAATCTTAATTGATGTTAACCCTCTCTTAGTTGTAAAAAAGCTTCCATGAAAGTGAACTGCAATATGGGATAGGTAGATGATGAGGGGCATAAAAAATTAAGGTCTTCAAAAACTCTAACAAACCTTAAACAATAAGTTTATACATTTAATTAAAAATATACCCATAATATAATTTAAAATTTTATTATAAAAATGCATACATATGCATGTGAATGCGTATGTATGTATTTATATATACAAATCTTCCAAAGATGGGATGAAGATACCTCTTTAGAAATATTAATTACTTAGTTTCTGTTGCTAAGCAACTACCAGTTTGATAAAATGGCTGTCAGCCACTCAGCATGCCAGGTGGCAGAAACATGGCAGGATGAAATCTTTCTAACCAGTCTAGTAGCTGATTGTCCATCAGACTAACAACAAGCAAGCATAAAATTATCATCTATATTCAACAATTGAATTCTCAAGTCCCATGAAGAGGGACCTACTGAAAAAGGCTCCCCCCTTCCCTAATATTTTAAGGATAAAACTTGCTATAAAGGAGTCATTTGCTTAATAAGGCTGTCAAACCAATATACGGTAAACTTTTGTATGAATTCTAGTATTCTCCCATTTCTTAAATTATCTTGCATTTTTCAGAGGTTTGTAGAGTTTTTGATTTTCCAGCCGATTTTCCCATTGGGTTTCTAATAGCATTAGGGACACATCTACTCATTAACCTAAGGCTTTAAATATAAGATTAATCCTTTAATTAACATTTAAACATATATAAGGAGACAAACAGATAATATTCTATATGGTGCCCGTGTCGAGAATACTAGTTGACCTTTCAGCTTGTACTTTATAGTGGTTCAATTTTCTTGTTTAACTTAACTGTAAAGAGCCTTAAAAATTAATCTTAAAGAGAAAACTTGGAGATTTTAGATGCCTAGATGAGTAGACCCTATCGTAACTTGAAATTTTTAGTTAAACTTTTGAGACTACGTTACTCTAGAACCTTGGCTGTTATGATTGAAAATATTTGATAACAAAATCATTTAAATCATATTTTTTTCATTTCAACTAAATTGAATTGAACTTATAATTTTACAAAATAACTCTGTTCTAGTTTCTTTTAAACCTCAGACTTTAACCTTAGTTTTTTTATCCTTTTTGAGGTTTTAAGTATAGATTAAAATGGGTTTATCAGAAATTAATGGAGAACTATCTGTTGTTTCCCAATTTACTAAAACTCCCTCATCCTCAAAACCATCGAAACAATCAATGTAAAATGCATATTGATCCTTGTAAATATTGTAATAATAGGTCCCATCTTTCATTCGTTTGTTACAAAATGGGTTCATCAGAAAATGATAAAAACACACTTAAACTGTGGATCAGCAATTCTGCCATAAATTCAACTTCCCAAAGTTACTAATTGGAAATCAAATGCAATCAAAGTTAAATGCCTAATTGACTCTTGCAGCCAAAACAACTACATAACCAAAGAGATTGTTCAAAAGTTAAAATTGCCCTTTGAAGAAATTAATAGTACCTTAACTATTGCTAGTATAAATTCAGTGGTTACAAAACCATCCTACCAAATAGCCAATTTTATTATCCAAAAGTTGTCTCACCCTATTATAGCTATAATTTTAGATCAGATTCTTATTACCTTAGAAATAGAGGGGCTAAACTCTCTTTCTGGGTTTTTAACCTCTAAAGGTTATATCCTGCGAGACGAGTTTCCTACTGACAAAATAGCCAACTTTCAGTTTTTACTAGATGCACCTAACATTAAAGATTTAAATTTGAAACCAAGTAAAATCAACAATGCTCAAGCCTTTGAAAGTCCTTATGTTAATCTACTGCAAGGTTGTATCTCAGATAATTATAAAACTGGAAATATGAAAACAAATTTAAATTTAATAAGAGAATCTAAAATAATTGATAACAATGTTTGAGAAAATAGCCCAATTTAGCAGTCTAGAAAACCTCGGGCTTCATAAAGATGAAACTTTCACTATTAATAAACGAAAAATCATTGAAAATTTTCAAAACGAAATCAAAGTTGAAGGTGATAGGGTTTCTGAAAACATGCCTTGGATGGAAGGTAAAGGAGCTGGAGAGATCTAACTCCTAATTTTAATTATGCATACAATAGAGTGAGTTATTTATATAAAAAGATAAATAAAGCAAATTTAATTAATGAATACCAATAAATTTTTGGCCTACAATTAAATGATGGAATAATCCAGGAATTGCCTATTCAAGACATTTCCTTTTCAAAGTATTATTTCCTACCTCATTTTGTTGTGATAAGATCAGGGACACAGACTACAAAAGTCAAGATAGTTATTGACCAATAAGGGAAAGCTAGAGATAAATATATTTCTTTAAATGTGTAGCAGAATAAATTCGAAGGGCTACCACGTGCCCTTCTGTACCCACGTGGTCCTGAGTTCACCGCATGGAGCTTTGAAAGCACGGCTGAACCAGGGTAAGGGTGCAGCCTACGCCGTTATCAGACCCCAGCTGTATTGCTAAGGAACCGATTTCATCGTCCCTCATGGCCGTCTTTCAGCCAACATTCCTGCCTTCCGTCATAAGATCGAAGTTCCTCGAACATTCCACGCCAACATTATTACAATCCCCTCCTTCCGAAGGAGTTACCGACCTTTCTTTAAAATCGCACATGTGTGTGGAGGCGCCTGCCATTGCCACCAAAAGCCACCTCAACAGGCGTCTATATAATCTTCGAATCAGTTTATAAGGAGCACTAATAGACTTCCAACCTACTACCGCGAACGAGCTGAGGACGCTCGCCTCTCTCCGAGATCGGAGGCATCGGCAATTTCGATTCAAGCACGAAGGCTAAATCGACATCCGTGAACTCTTCCATAGTCAATCGGCGAGTATCTGACGAGTATTCCCATCTCCGAAGGCGATCTACGAGTGTTCCCTCATATGAAGCGAGAGTTAACCCGACTTTTCCCTTCGCAATCATCGTATCCCAACTGGCCCTTTTATGCAACGAGCACGTAAGCAATTGCAACCGTTGCCGCCTGCAGATTGATCTAGAATCTGGCTTACCCAATCGATCGATTCTTTGTGTGTGCACCCCGGTTTAAAATTCCCCTTTAAATCACCGAATTAAATCCGACCTCCTTAATCCCCTAATTAACCCACCTGTATCACGCGTAGATATTTAACTCCCCCTGTACGACCATTCCCTTTAAACCCAATATTTATGTATATTTAAATATTATTTTGTTGCTAGTAAAGATATATTTGCGTCATTGTCTTTCTTTTGCAATCCAAATGCGTAGTAGCTACCTGTTTATCTTTGGCCAACTTGCACTCTGAAATATTGGTTTTAAAAAGGACCCCGCAAAGTTAATAATAAACCATCCCCACTAGACTCATAATAATTTTTCCATTCACTAACGGTCTTCAACCAACTTCGGCTCAAAGCCGCAAAAGTGCCTCCGTATATATATATATATATATATATATATATATATATATATATATATATATATATATATATATATATATATAATATATATATATATATATATATATATATATATATATATATATATATATATATATATATATATATATATATATATATATATATATATATATATATATATATATATATATATATATATATATATATATATATATATATCGAGTCTGGCCATTCCACGACAAAATGATATTGTAAACGACTGTCCTCTCCATCTTCTTCTTTTGGCCAGGATCCTCATTCTATTTACGCATGGCCTATAATTAACTATATCTAATATAGAGAATGGCTATTTAATGATAAATTTAGCTAATGAATCTGATAAAAATGTTCATAAGATTATTTAGTTAAAAGATCCATCTGAGCCTTTATCCAAATCAAACTTATTTTCCACAGATACAATAGTTTCACATTTTGAAACAAATCCACTCCATTCATGCTGTAGGAGTGTTTGAAGTATTTTTCATAGTCAAAGCAAAATGAACTTGGACATTATTTTGCCAATAGATTTTATATGGACAATTTAATGTTCAATGCTGACTCTCTTTCACAAATTAAGACTCAATTCCAAATGTTTAGAAAATATCTAAAGCCTTATGGGTTTAACTTGTATGAATGGGCCTCAAATTGTCTTAAGGCTGAACAATATTTAAAAAGCAAAGGTTTGCCCTCATCGGAAAATGAGACAAGAATAAAATTGTTGAGATAATGCTGGGATAGAATTAATGATACCTTATCAATCCAAATCTAAAATTGAATAAGGAGGCGCAATCTAGGATGGAAATTTTAATCTCAATGCAAAGCATGTTTTATACTTTAGGTTTGGTTGCTCCAGCAATATTCAAACTTAAACTTTTTATGCAAAGATTAATCAAAGATATTTTTTCCTGGGATGAACCTATTGACCCTATTTTACAGAAAAAATGGACTTTTTCCTGTAAAGACCTTACAAAATTAGAAAACTTAACCATTAATAGAATGTCATTCCATGAAACACAATTGACTTTAAAAGCTATACATTGCAGATCTTTTGCAATGCCAGCAGAGTAGGTTTTGGAGTTTACTGTTACCTAACCAAAGAAAATGAATCCAAATTTATTTATGCTAAATATAGAATAAACCCTAAATCAAATGATTATTCAATATGTCACCTTGAATTGCTAGCCATCTGCCTAGTGATAAATATCTTAAATTGCCTTTTGGAAACTTACTAAGACAAAGATGAGTTTCTGTTACCATCATTTGGACTGATTCCCTAGTAGCAGCAAACTGGATTGCTCAAAGATCTTTGAAAATACAACAATCCATTTTTGTTAGAAATAAAGTTGAAGAAATCAAAAACACTTGCCTTACCTTTCCTTACTCTATAGAATTTAGGAACATCACTGGGATAAACAACCTGGCAGATCTCTTAACAAGAGACCTGTCATCTGAAGAATTAGTGAAACTAAAGGATCTCTATCTCAATGGTCCTACCTTCCTATCTGACTCTAACCAGTGGCCTAACACTGTAATTGTAAACTCCAAAACCACTAACATTTCAACGTATGTTTGACTTGAAATGATTTTCAAACAGAAATAAAATTTTAAGAATAAGTGGATACGTACTGCGGTTTCTTGAAAACCTAAAGTACTTTAGGAGCCATAAGTACAGTCCAAAACCCAACCTAACAATCAAACAAAAAATTAAAAACCTGAATAAAAACCAAAATGCCTTTAACAGAGCTGCAACTAATTATTGGATCCAAATTATTCAATCTCAAAACATTCCATATGAACCTGATGTTCTGGAAGAAAATCAAAGAATGGAAACCATTAAATGATCTAACAGATTTACAAAAAGATCGTAAGCAATTTTATTGAAAAAAATGGTCTCATTAGAACTATGGGTTGGTCGAGATCTGCTGGCAAGATATCTTTTTCCTCTAGGTATCCTGTACTTTTACCCTCTAATCACCATTTCACAAATTTTTTTGGTCTTAGAGTGGCATAGAAATTCTAATCATGTTGGGCTGTCTTCAACTTTCAACCATGTTAGGCAGGAATTCTGGGTTCTCAGGATAAGGAAGACTGTCCCGACAATCCTTAACAATTGCATTTACTGCAAAAAGGATCATGTCAAACCTTATACAATCCCTACCATAGGTCCCATGATCGAAGAAAAGGCCAGTTTCAGCATACCTTTTGAAACTACTGCAATAGATTATGCTGGGTCTTTCACCATAAAAAAGCATAGGTGTTAGCCCTAAGAAAGCTTACATCTTGTGGTTCACATGTTGCAATACTACATTCAGTAATTTGCACTCGTGTTATGACTCAACCACCTAAACCTTCTTAAAAGAACTCTACCATCTTTTTCTCACATATTCACTACCTAAAACAATAATCTCAGATAAGCAATCAACCTTTATAAAAGCTAAGAGTTACCTCTACCACTAGTTTAACATCCAAGAGGTAGAAAACTACTGTGATAGTAATGGGATTGAGTGGCAGTTCACTGCCAGATATTCCCCAAGAACACTTGAAATAGCTGAAAGACTTGTAGGTCTTATCAAAAAATCCTTGTACACTTCTTTAAAAGGTAGAACCATTCAGGAGACTAATTTTACTACCCTTATAAAGAGATCCAACATGTAATGAATTCAAGACCCTTAACTTATATTAACTCAGAAGAAAACCATACTTATGAGGTTTTAACTCCCTTTAAAATAATGTTTGGGCATGATATCATCACATACAACTTCTTAACACAAATTGAAAATTAACTCTCTTCTACAGACTCTGGTAAGGAACATCAATATATAATAAAATACTTTAAAGTTGTCTCTTTCCAGGCCCAAGCCATCGAAAAGAAGTGGAGGGAGGAGTACCTGTATGCACCGCATTTCCTTTTTCTTTCTGGTACTTTGCTTTCTTCAATTTCAATGAAGTTTCCAAATTTTATGAATCCATTCGTCCTTGGATTCGCGTCCTTTGTCAAGCGCTTGTCTCTTTGTTGGGAGTTCATTTCTAGTTTACTAAATGAGGAACGTTCCGGTTCCCAATCCATCTACCAATCGCTTAACTTTTGTATTTCTTAATAGTTTGCCATATAAACATTATTTAATTGTTATAAATTTTCTCTTATCTCATTGGTCCACACCAATATTTTTGTTTTAGCATCCAGAGTAAGCGATGTACTGAGATGGTAATCAATGTCATCGAGGAAAAGCTTGCCCAGCCAAAAGGGAGGGTATTATGTGGGCATTGTATGTCAGGGTGTATCAAAACCATTTGATTAGGTTCGGCAAAGTGGGATTTAATTCAAGCTTCTGAAAATGGGGTTAAGCTTTGTCATGGAGAGAGCGGCGTATATCAGTTTGGGGAGCATGGAGGGACCTAAGTTTATGCTTAATGCAGGCCTTCCCGAGGGGGGGGGGGGTCTGTTCGCCACTCCTTACTCGATATATTCCGCAAACGTCACAGCTCATTAGAACCCCTACTTGCCTCAACATTGAATTCGCGGATGATTTTAGCCAGATAATACAATGCCCCTTTAAGAAAGGCGCCTATGAAGGCTCAAACGATGGTGACAGAAATCGAAAGATTAAATATCTACTCGGCAAATGGGAAATAAGAAAGAAACTGGAGAAATTCAAAGTGGTCCCGATTGGAAGATGACTACTTTCAGGTTTTAAGGTGGAGGATAGGAGCTATCCCTACACTACGGAGTGCAATTTACTCGGTCTGAAAATTACTTCTTCCACGTACAGAAACCACGTCACTACTCGAAAATCGAGAGTCTCCTGGCTCATTCAAAACTTTTTTTTATGGTCAGAAAACTCCAAGAGAGCAATGAGAAAATCTACAATACATTTTTAAAATCTACCATGATCAAAAACGTTTCCGCCCTCTCTTGTGTCTCGAGGACGCATAATAGGAAAAGACATGTCATCCAGAACAAATGCATTATGGTAACTTCAACCGAGAAAGAAGAGGCCCAAAGGACTAGCGCAAGGAGCAGGGAATAAAACACATTAACTAAATCCTAGAAGAATGGCCTAGAAATTAAAATGGTGGTGAATCGGGAAATGAACAAAGAGAACATGAAAGTGATTAACGAAAAACGAAGAGCCAAAAGCCATTGTATATTTCGAAATTCTGCTAGCCTTATGGTTTAAGGAGATGAAGCTCTGTTCTATACAGGATTAAATGTGTGAAAAGACGAGAAAGAAGAAATAAAAAAAACGAATAACTGAACTATTATATTACTGAAAGAATTCCAGATTACGACAAAATCCTTACCAATTTTCCCTCAAAAGGAAGGAAATAGTAGAAAAAATGACAAATACATCAAAATAAACAATATAACTACAGAATATAAGAAATAAAAAAACATTAAGTATTTCAAATAATAATAAAGTAATTGAATCATAAAACAACAACAAATGCAAATAACACACAGAAGAAACAATAATATTTTAAGACAAAAGGCAAGAACGCCGTTTAAAATAGGAATAACAACCAAAGATATACACGAAAAATAAAATTGATGGAAGAGATAAGCCTGATCACCAGGGTTTTTTCCTCTCTTTGCATATCTCCTACACTACCTCAATATTTCACCACTTTTTATTTCTTTCTATCTATCCTACACATGCTTTGTCCTTTTGAGCACACGCACACAGACTTTTAGGATGCTAACAAAACTAAATTTTGAAAGGGCACTAGCCAACATCATCACGAGAATAAGGAGCATTTTTAACGCCTATCTAAATTCAGGATACATTCCAGATGTTTTCAAAACAGCTAACATGAGCTCCTTATCCAAGCAAGAAAAGGATCCAACGAGGAAGGGGAGCTACTAGCCAAATATACTCTTGGAGTTTGGCGGGAAGCTCTTCGAGAAGATCTGTAGCGCTCAATTACAAGGTGAAACATTAACCACCCCACTGGTCGATAAAATCTTGAAATGGGCACGTTAACAAAACACTAAAATAATATGCCATTTGATAATAGTCAATTAATGTAAAGCAGCCCCTTATTTTTTGTAAGTATTGTTATCTCGCTAGTCAATAATTAATGTATCAATGCAAAGTAAACAAAATATTTGTAAATAATGCAGACAAAGCACGAAGCAATGAAATTGCTTTGCTCTCACGGTAAACATACAAACATTTACACATTAGAAAACAGGTGCGAACCGACCGTTTTGTCTGGGTGGCGATAAAGAAAACAGTTGAAAAAACTGTGCATACAGATATTGAAGTTGATAGAGAGGGAAATCTAACCGACCAACCTTAGCTTGGACCCACGAAAGACGAAATTTTATGTTACTACAAATATCTGCCTGATAGATAAAAATCAGATTTCCAAATCCTAACACTCTCTTGGTGTACACGCACCTACACCAAATATACGCACATGGCCTCTGATCGAAGAAGCTCCACCAGCTCTCGGATTGGAGCAACGGTTACCATTAGACAAGCCTACAAGGGGACCAGCGGACATCTGTAACGTTGAATTGGAGTTAAGTTGAATTCTACGGCATAACTAACAGTTGCCGATAGCTCCAAGCCAAATCATAACATTAATTCCACCTACCATAAACGGGTGGCCAATCTATAAACTAATGACCTCTTCAACCGGACGGGCAGAGCAAGGAGAAATGGAAGTCGCAAAGCCATCATGATTAAGCCCCCCATCTTTAATGAGACAGGGCTATCAGGTTGGTTATAAATACTAGAGGCCCAATTTCATATCTCAAGGATAAGTAAGGAGGACACAAAGTTTTTTCACGTTCTGGCTGCATTGCCTTCCAACACTGTCGATCGGTTTCCAGCTACAGTCTTCTCCACACAGAACTACCTGCTTCTAAGGGCAGAGGTAATTGGGCTGCTCAAGAGCACCAAGCCGGAACTATTCGAAAAGCCCATAACCTCCTCTCCACTCACTGGTCGACCTTCGGTCAATCTGGAAGAATTACGAAAAACAGCTCTGCAGGTAGGAGTTGGAGAAGAACTCACGAGACAAGTTTATTCAGTCCCTGCATTCAAACATCACGCCAATATTTGCCACCCAGAAGGAATTAACCCGTACCCAGCTAGGAAAACCTTCGGACGAATTAATGCCATTTTACAAAGCACAGTGCCTTGCTGTACACAAAGGTTCAAGGAAATAAGTAGTGATATCGTTCTCCCTAACATAAGTGCATTAAGTGTGAATGACAGAAGCGACAATCTGTCCAAACAGGTACAGTATTCAGTCAATTCGTGTTCAGTGCCCATGGGTGCGTACCCTGATGGTAATCGTTCTAACCTTGTGAAACCTAGAAATGACTATAGTGCGAATAATGTAGCGATAGGACTGCGCCTTCTTCGCAGGAACCAAGAAAGTGCGAAATTCTACAAGCCTTTATGCAAATGGCAGAAAAGAGGTAAAAACGTGAAAATGCAACCGTCCTCCAGGCCATTTACGCCAGCTCCATTGAAAAACTTGCGTGGCATGCCACTGCAAGTGAGACCAGCGGCATGACGTCAGTGTTCATCGTCGCCGCGAAATTAGATATGATAAAGCGCGAATTTCTAATCGATACGGGAGCAAGTGTATCCATTATTTCGGTTAATTTGGTGCGAACGTGCGAAATGCGTACTTCCAGTTTAAGCATTGCAACGACTAATGGGGAAAGAAATAAAAGTGCACGGCAAAATACACGCTAATATATTTATTCCTATCCTACGCCGGTCATTTAGGTGGTCATTTGTGGACGTGGATACCACATCGCCATTATTATGGATTGAATCTCTGGGGTACTTTAATCTTTTGGTGGATTATGCGCGCGGCGTCCTTATCGATAATCAAAGTAGGCTTCTTTCAAAATTAAAACCTTCCGGGGAACCTGCAGTAGCACTAATTATTAATGACCTCCAGCATCTACCGCCCAGTTGTAAGGCCGTATTAGAGAATTATAAAGCCATGTACAGCCCGCAGCTACTAATCTCGACCCACTACCATCTAACTCAGTGGTACACACAATCGAGACCGGCAGTGCACCACCTGCCTTCTCACGAGTGAGGCCTCTTTCAATGGAGAAATGCCTTATTGCCAAATCAACTTTCGAAGCCCTATTTAAGAAAGGGGTTGTGTGGCTGTCGAAATCACTGCGGGCTTCACCTATTCACATGGTCCCAAGAAGTCGCCTAGTGATTATAGACTGGTCGGTGTTTTTCGCTCACTAAATGTATTTACGAATCCCGACATATATCCCCTACCAATAATGCATAGTATAGCCAACCACCTTCATGGATAGAAAATTTTCACTCGGTTCGATTTCGTTCGTGCTCACTATGAGATCCTAATGAACCAAGCAGACATAGAAAAAACCTGCAGTGCTAACTCCGTTTGGGTTATAGGAGTATTTAAAAATACCCTTTGGTCTCAGGAATCCGAGTTGCACTTTTCAACGTCATATGGATAACTTGTTTCGGGGATTAGAGTTCGCTTTTGTATACATAGGCGACATGCTGATAGCTTCGGACAACTTGGAAGACTATTTGAAACATTTAGACCAACTGTCCTAAATGCCGGTCAAGAACAACCTATGATTATTCCTGGAGAAGTTCGAGTACGCGAGAGAAAAGACTGACTTCCTGGGACATCATATTTCGTCTACGGGAATTTTCCCATCAGCTAAGAAAGTTAAGGAAATTAGGAATATGCCATTACCGACTGACTATAATGAACTGTGCCGATGCATAGGCATGTTAGGCTAATATAGGAGAATGATTCCGAATTTTGCGGCGAATGCAGCTCTGCTGACTGAGCTCGCGCTTCAGTTTTGAGCTAATGTGGAATAATGATGCGCGAGAATCCTTTAATGGCACTAAAGCAGCATTAATTAACTTAGTCAAGCTATGTCACCCGCTTCCTATCCACTCACCGTATTAACTGGACACGGACAACTCCCAAAATGTGGTAGGAACTGCCCTTCCCCAGATGGTGAATGGATCCCTGCAACCAGTGAGCTTTTTCTGAAGCAAACTAAGCAAGACACGGCAACCATATTCCACATATGCCAGGAAACACCTGATGATGTATCTTGCTTAAATCCAATCCAGGTACATGATAAAAAGTAGCCATGTTACTTTGTGCACGAACTACAAAAACGCTAGCTTCGGCTTTCTCTTTACCATTGTGTGTCAAAACGGCCATGCAACAACGCAATTGGACAGTGATATTGGAGTACATCAGCGGCATCACATACGTGCGTGGCCAAGAAAACGTTGTTGATGACTACCTATCAAGGAACATCAATTCGGTCCAAATTGACTCGTTTGACCTCCGCGCTCTGGCGGAAGCACATAAAAATGCTGAAGAAACAGAGGAACTACAGTCGCGATTAGAATCATTTCCTTTTTCTGGAGAAGCTCAACTAAGGTGTGAAAAAAAATCTAGATAATCACTATCTTTCGTCCCTACAGCATGCATGAGGATAATCTTCAAACAATTTCACAAGTTTTCTCACCCTGAAGATAAGACATCCCTACGTCTAATTAAGTCAAGATATTTTGGCCTAATATGGACAGGGACATTTGCTCCTGGTTAAGGGAAACAGAGGAACTACAGTCGCGATTAGAATCATTTCCTTTTTCTGGAGAAGCTCAACTAAGGTGTGGAGTAAAATATAGATAATCACGATCTTTTGTCCCTACAGCATGCATGAGGATAATCTTCAAACAATTTCACAATTTTTCTCAACTTGAAGATAAGACATCCCTCCGTCTAATTAAGTCAAGATATTTTTGCCTAATATGGATAGGGACATTTGCTGCTGGTTAAGGGAATACCTCTCATGTCAGTCCTTCAAGATCGATTGCCACATGAAATCACCAGTCCTGCCTATTAATATCCCCTCCTCAAACTTCGAGACCGTGCACATTAACATCGTCGGGCCACTACCACCGTGCTCGTTGCCTGTGCAATCCTACCCGTCACATAACCGATATCTCTTTTCATGCAATGACAGGGCCACAAGATGGATCGAGCCCTTACCGATTCAGGACATAAGTGCTGCAACGGTTGCTTTTACCTTTTTAGACGAATGGATTTCTAGATTTGGAATTTGATTATACGTAATAACCAACAGAGGATCCCAGCGCCTGGCAACCCTACTTCTCTCAACATTCATTTCACGGATGATTTCACCTAGATAATACAATGCCTATGCAGGCTTGAATGACGGTGGCAGAACTCGAAAAATTAAATATCTACGAGGTTAGATGGAAAATAAGAAGGAACCAGAAGAAATTCAACGAGATCCTTCATAGGAAAGATACTATTTTCACAAGTGGTAGTTAATCAGAAAACAAAGACGAGATGATGTAAATGATCCCCCCGAATAGAAGATCCAGAAGCCATCCATTATTCCCAAGTTCCAGTAGACTCATACCTAACGGAGATGAAGTACTGTTCTATACATGTTGAAATGTGTGAAAACACTGGAAAAGAAGCAAAACTAACCGACTAATGGAACCATTATCTAACTGGAAGAATACCTCAATACGACAAAAACCTTGCCAAATTTGACTCAATAGGAAGAAATGTGAAGAAAGAAGAAAGAAAATGTCAAAAAACGTCATATCTACAGAATATAACAAATATAAAAACACTAAGTATTACAAATTATAATAAAGTAGTTAAACCATATAACAGCACCAAATGCGAATAACACAAACAAGGAATATTAAAACTTCAAGACAAAAGGCTTGAACGCCGTTTAAAACAACATAACAACCAAAAATATACACAAACAATAAAATAAATGGAACAGATACGTCTGATCACCGGGCGCCTTGCCTTCCTTTGCCATCTCCTACACTACCTTCTCCTTTCGCCACTTTTATTTCTTTCCATCTATCCCACAAATGCTTTGTCTCCCTCTACACAACATTCACCTAAATTAATTCAGACTTCAGAATCCATTAATGATGGACTCAGTCAGTTAGCTCTTTACGCACTCCTCAAGAAGAGTTGAGAGTCTTCAAAGTGAGGCAACTTTGAAAAAAGAAGAAATATACTGTGTCCACTGGACTGATTGGAGATTCCCCGTTTCTTTTAGATGGGGTTGAGACCCAAAAGGTGGATCTATCCTTATTTTGCCTACTTTCTCACTAAACTGTCAGTTTTTCTCAGTTTACTGCTGAAGTTGATATAATAAACAACATATCGGAACTAGTCTTTTATCAATAAATTTTATGCTCGGATACAGTGGTTTACTTTTTACATAAATAAATATACCCTACATTTTTGCCGCAACTCTTTTTTCATTCCTTTAATTTGCATCTATCTTTTATTCATTTCTCTATTTCCAATCAAGCACAAAACCACTTATCCCATATTCCACACCAAATTGTTCCTTCATTGCAAAGTGCCTTTTGCTGTAGCATCTTATATCCCGTAAGTGTTCACCGTGAGACAGAAGGACCAAAGCACGCACACTTACAAATACATTCCATGTACACCTGTTATATATTCGCAATATTCTCAAAATTTCATTGAAATCTGTCAAATGGAAAGTGTTTGCGATTCTCTCGTCTGACGACCATTCCAAAAGAGTTGGTTGCCTTTTTAAAAAAGTAAAACTGAGCAATCAGAAATTTACCAAAAGAAAGAAAGAACAAAATAACATTGATATCTCGATCCATAAGAGTAAAGCGTTGAGAATGGGTTTAAAAAATTAGTTTAAGTTCAAATGCACTTCAAAAAAGAGTGAAAAGTGATCCATAGAGCGCATACACCAGCCAAATAATTGTTAGCAAATGCCCATTCTTACTGTTAAAAAAAGTCAATGAGTGAACCAAATCTAGTAACCTCTTTTTTAGAGCCCAAGGCCCAACAATCCATATTTTTTAATTGATATCCTTTAATAACCTTTAAAGGTATCTTGTACACAGACAGGAAGAAAGAAACACATACCCTTATGCATACGTGAGCATAAAAGATTAAGAAACTCGCGAGATTAAAGTTACCTTAATCCTTAGGAAAAGATAAAAATTTAGATTGATATCAAACAAACTGAAATGAATTCGAGTAAATACTTGATTAAAATAATCAAATTAATCAAGAAGAATAACAAACTAAAGCTAAGTAAACTCCAAACATTATATGAGAGAATTGTACCGATGCTTATGTAAATTCCTAAAGTAAACCTAATAAAAGGTACAAACAGTAATCAGGATTACGTTATTCATGGCCCGTATGATTAGTTTTATATAAACATTGTCTCTTAGAGTAAAACATAAGCAGCACATATTTTGCAACTCTCGTATCATGCGGCTTTTGAGAAGTAGCTAGTTGAAAGGAAACACGAGAGAATTCCATCAGTCCAATAAAAACATTTATTTATTATATTTTCTCTTCTCTTCTTTTCTCTTCCTTTTGGGATGCCACCCTTTAATATCTACGAAAATTGGAAGCTTATTGTGGTTTACTTAGGGAAGTGTTAGAAATCTTCTTCCTGACTAAATTTTCAATGCAGAACCTCCCCCAAACCTCCTCTATCTTTTATATAAACAGTAAAGAATGAATTCGCACATACTTCTACTTTATCGTTAATTTTTAAAGCTATATTAAAAATAAAATTAAAAAAATGGCACAAGGAAACTTTGAACAGAATGGCATTATATTTAATCAGCATTACTTTGGGGGTGATTTTAGGTATCTAAAGGAAAACTGCATTGCCTCAATCTTCAATGATTTTTCAATAGTTCTCAATGAAAAAAAACCTACCTTAAATATATTTTTAACTCCTAGCCACTCTCAATAAAATATTTAAATAAATGTAATATAACGTGACCACATACATTTTCCCAGAGGCGAAAAGAAGACGAATATGAGATAATAATAATAATAATAAGTATTTATAATGCGCCCTTCAAGGCTGTTAGGCCTCACAGAGCGCAGGTTGTGTAGCGAGTGTAGAGAATGTTTACAGGGAAGAGAAGGCAATTCTGAAGAGATGAGACTTCAGGAGACGTTTAAAAGTAGCAAGGGAGGGAGAGGATCGGACACCGGTAGGAATGGCATTCCAGAGTCTAGGGACACAAACTGAGAAGGAACGGTCACCCATCGAGCAGAGGACAGAACGAGGAGTGTTCAGGATGGGAGAGAGGTTAGACCTGAGTGTCCGAGGAATTTGACGACATGAGAGGGCAGACGAGAGATAAGGTGGAGCCTCAAGGTTTAGGGCCTTGTAGGTGATGAGAAGAATTTTATAGTGGGTACGGAAGCTAATAGGTTACCAGTGTAGCTCCCGTAACAGAGGCATCGAAGAAGAGAACCGGGGGCGGTGAAGGAGGATCCAGGCAGCATAGTTTTGAACTAGTTGTAGTCTGCGAAGTGACGAAGAAGGGAGATTCACTAGAAGAGAATTGCAGTAGTCTAAGCGTGAGGTGACGAAGGCATGAATAGCAGTCTCAAGGCTTCGTCGATCAAAATGGGATCGAACACGTGAAAAGTTGCGGAGGGAATCGAGGGAAGACTTACAGATACGATGGATGTGCGGTTTAAACGAGAGTTGCTCGTTGAAAATAACACCAAGATTACTGACGGTAACAGAGAAGGCCACATTGGTTTTCCCAAGGTTAAGGAAGGGGAAGAGAGCTTTAGATTTCTCCACCATCGAAAGAGAGCTTCAGTTGTATCGTGGTTAAGTTTGAGAAAGTTGGCAGACAGCCATTCGTTTATGGAGGTGTAGGCTGAAAGAAGCTTAGTAATTGATTGAGCGAAGGACACAGGGGATGAGGAAAGGTATATCTGAGTGTCATCAGCATGGAGTTGGAAGGACAGGCCCAAATAAAATAAAATATGAAAAAAATAAAGTAAGGACTGAAGTAATTACAATGACACACTGGTTGGAGAGGGGGGACAAACAGTCTCAAGACAAAAATGCACGATATCCCTACAGCAGAAATTTATGGCCTCAACAAGATGTTTTATAGTGGTGTACTGTCTATTGACTAAATATATTTTTTAGCCTCCAAAAAAGTACCATTAATTTCTTATTTGAAAAATGCTGTTTTGAAAAATTATGACACAATATAAAGTTAAAATCTACTTAAAATTATTTACTCTGAAATTATCGAAAAGGTATTAATGATATGAAAAAATCAACTCACATAAATAGGAGAGCGGCAGGTTTGGAAATACACACCATTATTTGATTTTTAATAGATACTGATTCTTTTAGAAGGATCATTGTATATTTATTTCGATTACAATTTGGACAATATAAGTGTGTATGTGTAGGGGGCACAAAGCATGTGTGAGGTAGATAGAAATAACAATATTGGTGAAAAGAGAAAGTATTGTAGAAGATTTGCATAGGGATGCTAAGTGCCTTGAGATCAGGCATATCGCTGTTATTATATTTTTTGTTTGTATAATTTGTTCGTTTGTTTTTGCATTTTTACGGCATTTAAGCATTTTATGTTATATTTAATATTTTGAATGTTATGTTTACATTTTTATTTTTGGCGGTATTTGCTATAATTTATACTGATCTTTAGTATATTATGTTTTCTTTTGTTTTTTATTCTAATGAGTGCCGTTTTCGTGTTCCTTCGTTATTTTTCATAAATGGTTGTCATAATTTGGAGATTTGTTCTGTCATAGTATGTTTTCTTTATCTACTTTGGGTATCCGTCACAATCTTGTTATGTTTTCAGTTTGGATATTATCACTTTTCGGTGTTTTTTGACACTTTTATGCGTAAAATGGCGTTTCTTCTCCATTCACCATTAGGCTTGTGGAGCTGGGTAATTTTGCATGAAATCTTGAATTTCTGTTCCCTTAATCATGTCTATGATTTTCTCCTTCACTTGTTCTGTGAAACTTTCTTATATATTCCTTGTTCGTTCTCCAATAACATTATTTATGGGTTTTAACCTCGTCATTTAGTGCAGTTCTTCTTTCTGGTAGAATGAGCAAAGCACGGCATGTAGTTTCTTTGATGTTATCTCGGCGTCTCTGTTAGGCACTATTGCAGGATAGGATTCTTCCAGGTTACATCATAATTCCACATTTATATTTTTGAGTATGTGTGTTAACTCCTTGTTCTTAATATATTTCCTTAAAGAGTTTTTTTTGTCTAGCCATTTGTGTTTAATTGCGATATTTTTAGTGCGCTTCTTTACATAATTGTTGTTAATTAAAGGTTCTTCTTTGTGGTCTTATTTTTCTTTATCTGAATCGCGGTGGGTGGTGGTCCGCCTTACCCCGACGCCGGAACGGGCTTCCTTCTTGATTTTGTTTTTTGGGGTTTCCTCGTTTTCAAGCAAATTTTAGAATAGGCTAATACTAGGCTAGAATTTAAATTACGACGACTTTTGCCCTTGAAGGCAGTCGCCACATTAGCCAATAAAAAAAAATCCTTTGTCTGATGAGCGCTCGTTTAGGCTCAAGCTTCTCTCGTTTTTCGGGGGAGGGGGGGGGGCTAGGAGTCTGTTGAGGACTTCATTCTAGTAGCCAGGGGGAACGGTGTTTATTACGTTTGATAGGATAATTAATGCATGTGAAAATTCGCGCGTTAAGGTCGTTCGTGATGAGTGCGATAGGATTCCTCGTTTGTCGCATCTCCTTACTTTTTCATGCAGCTTTTGCGTAGCTGAACTGCTTCGTTTTTCTAATCTTCTTTTCTTTTTTCTTTGTCACTTCCTTTGTTCTTGGCAGTTAAGTGCCATAGTTCGATACTCTCCTTTGCAGTTGAGGGAAGTGTTTGTTGTACTTTGGCAGGTTTGATATCGATGCCCTAACGATGCACATTCTCTGCACCAGAGTTTCTATTTAGAGAGAAATTCGTGGTATGTTCTACCGTTTAGTAGCATGCAAAGCACATTTGTATGCTATGGAATATTTTTTGTTCTCTCCTGGGATTCGGATGCTGAAGGAATGCCCCCTTCATTTGTTACTTTCTGCGCTATTTCCGTCGCAATTTGATTACTTCCTCTACCGATGCCCAATTATGTTGTTTCTCAATTTCGCCTGTTAATTTTCGCGGTGTGCCTCTCAACTTACTCGTAGCTTGTCACTTTTCGGCACAGTTTGGTCTACAGGCCCTTGCAAGGGGGTTCTTTGCTTCTAGGCCGATGCGTTTTAGTAGGCCAGTTCCTTATTTTGGATTAAAAAATTAAATTCTCTTTTTTAACTCTGGGTTAAAATCACACTTTCGCTCTCTGAATTACTGCGTGGTTTACCCGAGCTGAAATACACAATTTTATTTGCCATTCCTAACATTGCAGGCTTTGAAAGCCTGGAGATTTTGTATTTTTGGCAAAATTTAAATATCTCGAGATAAATAGTAGACTGGAATATGGATTCTACAACCCTTCATTTTATATGAACAAATTGAAAAGAATAATAATTTCTGCATACCAAATATTCAATAAGTAACCTTAGTTTTAGTTATACGAGTAACTCAAATATAAATAGATGGGTTGTAGGAATTTCTTATTAACTATCAAGCTGTTCATCGCCTAGGCCACTAGCAGAGGATGAAAGTAGAGTAAGAAAATGAAACAGACGCAGACTGGGTTCAGAGGAGAAAGGGCACGTTTTTATTTATTGAAAAGCGGAAGCACGATGCGCATTTCTAGCCAAAGGAATTTGAAAATTGGTTTGCCGTTATAGTTGTGAAGTTGAGATTTGCTAAAATCTATAGGTACCAACAGTATAGTAGAAGCAGATTCGTTTATTGTATGATGTGGGACTCTCCTCCACCTGTTCACTTAATAAAGGCATATCTGTAGCACTAAAATTTCAAGGAAAATAGGCATGTGGGACCCAAATTGCAGTATAGGTAGGCTCAGCAAGGAACCACCACAAATGGGTGCTTGGTAGATGTATGGAATCCTGAAATCGGGTAAACACATTAATTAATTGGATAATGTGCCATTTAATAAGTAATGAACCAATGTAAAATAGATGAATACCCATATCACAACTTACATTTATTATGAGAAGCATAAGAGAAGCAAGCGAATAACTGGCTTCCCACGTGGCCACACATACATACGCACTCAAAGGAGCAGCTGCAAGGCAAAAAAGATACCAATCTTAGATAAAAAGGGGAGCCGAGCAAATACAGGGTAATATATGCTTTGACCGCTGGAGTTGGCGTAAGAGTGTGAAACAAAAAATAAACTGTCGTATCTATTGAAAGGGTTTGTCAGCCCAGTCTGAAAATGTGTACAGCTATTTTAGGAACACACACCTCTGGTAACTCCGCCCAACGTTCAACGAAGAGACTAACAAATATACTTCTGATCATTAGCTCCGTCTCGCGCCTAGAGAAGGAGAAGAAGAAATCAGGCCCCCATAAGCAAGGGAACTATAAATAAACGAACGTAAACATTATGAGGAGGATCAATTCAGTCATTTAATCAGTTAGACTCAATTTGAGGCATTCAACCAAGTCGTTTTATTATTATTAGCGCCAGGAGTCTGTTCCGCGACCTTAACTCCTGTCGTTTTAGCCTCAACTATCCAACATTAGTAAAAACTTACATACGACCGCGTAGGACTCGGTCTATTTCGCTTACTCCGAATAACCTAAACCCTAACCATGAATAAAAGCCTACTTATCGTCGCTTTCCTTTCGAGTCCTTTCCTTTAACCCCCAAGATAAAAAGGTACATTCTGGAACTCAACCTAGAAGAGGAATCTCCGTGATAACTTTTGGAGTCAGAGCAAACTAGACTGGTGCACCTGAAACAGTTCTCCCCCACTACCCCCTCCCATAAACTGGTGACCTCTTTGGCCGGACAGTGAAGGTAACGAGAAAAATAGACGCATCGGACCATCAACAGGATAAGGAGAGACGGAGATAGTGAATACTACCACCATCAAGCCACCCATCTCTAATGAGGCAGCAGTTGTAGGTTGGTTAAGATTGTGGAATCCAAGTTTCACATTTCAAGAATAGGTAAGGAGAAGAGTAATTTTTTTTATGTTTTGGCTGCACTACCTCCAGAGACCGTCTACTGACCTTCGACTGAAGTCCTGTCTGCTCTACATTACCAGCTGTTAAGGACTGAGGTAATTTGGTTATTCGAGAGGACTAAACCGGAGCTTTTCGCGAAGCTCATTGCTTCCTCCACAACTACCGGTCGACCGTCTACTAATTTGGAAGAGCTAAGGAGGACCGCTATACATGTAGGAGTTTGGAAGGAACTCGTAAGGCACAAGTTTATCCAATCCCTGAGAGCAGACATCGCGCGCATAATCGCTACCCAGAAGAAACTAACCCTGGCTCAGGTATGAAAGCTTGCGGATGAACTAATGCTATTCTATAGAGCACAGTATCTAAATGTTAATGATAGTAATGAATCCATTGAACGTAGGGCCACTTCTTTGTCCGATATGTGTATTCCATATTTTAATAAAAGAAGTAATAATCATATAAATAATGTGAATTATACGGGAAGTGCGAGATCAGTGCCCGTAGGTGCCTACCCTGATGGAAACCATTCCAATTTTGTATAGCGTAATGATAATTACGGTGCTAATAATATACCAAAAGGACTGCGACTTCTTCGCAGGAAACAAAGATCTATCTTATTCCGTTCACATTTGTATTTTGGTGAAAATGAAAAATTATGCAAACCCTGGTGCTGGTGGCCAAAAATAGGGAAACGCGTTCAAATGATACCTTCCCCTAGGCCATCTTCGCCAGCCCCATCGGAAAACTAGCAAAGCATGCCATTGCAAATGCGAGCGTTGGACTGCCGTCCGTCTTCACCTTCGCTGCTAAGTGAATAAAATAAAGTGCCAGTTTCTATTTGATAGGGGGGCGAGTGTGTCAATGATCCTGGCTAAATTTGTGCGATCGGGTGAATTACGCGAATCTAGTGTGGACATTACGACGGCTAATGGTGGAAAAATAAAAGTGCACGGCTAGGTAAATACGGATATAGTTAACCCTAGTCTTTGCCGATCATTCAGGTGGTAGTTTAAAAAGCTACTTATCGTGGCTTTCCTTTCGAGTCCTTTACTTAAACCCCCGAGGTAAGCAAGGCACCTTTTGGAATACAGCCTAGAAGCGGAATCTGCCTAAAAACCTTTGGATTCAGAGCAAACACGACGGGTAGACCTGAAACAGTTCCCCCGACACTACCGACAACCACTATCCCCCACCCCATATATCCCCTTATAGGGCAGAAAAGTCAAGTAATGTTGTATTTTCCGTGAGCTATTTAGTTCAGTAAATATGTCTATAAAATGAATTTATTAATCTAAAAAAGTAATTGTTATTATTAGCAAAGGTATTCGACTATTATTAAACGTCTTTCGATTCGAAGATAAAAAATAATCTTGGAATCTGTGTTTTAGGAGATGAAAATTATTTAGTGTTGTGCTAACATTATCATTTCTTCTAAATATTTTCCTGCAGTTGAGTTGTTTAAGTGACCTGATGCAAAAGTGTTTCATAATTTCAGATTTTTAAACTGTTAGAAGTTGTGGATGCAAAGGTTTATACTATGGAGCCAACAAAGGAAGCATTCAAATTCCCTCTGAATACACTTTTGCAATTTGGGGGCGATGATTTTGTATGACAAGCCTTTGACTAATTTGTATTGTCTTTAATTGTAGTTAACACTGTGACATTAACAATAACATTTTCCTCCTCAATATTCATTTTGGGGATATTAATCACCTTTCTTAAACTTATTAAACAAGGTATGCAGTCCTCTCTTTAAAACTATTCACTCCATCAGGATACTACATATGTTCTTTTTTATTTAAATGTTACATTGTCACCCTTAAGAAATTTTTAACACATGGAATGGCAAATATGATATTCTAAAGTTTTTTTGTCATCTATGGGTCATTTATCTAACAAAGAAAAAATACGATTTAAATCCAATTCTAAAATAAAGTCCTATTCAAAGGTTTTTACAGAGGCAAATTTAAGGCCAAAAATACCTATAAAAACAAAGAAGCGTAAAAAATATAACCTAATAACAATCCCAAGAACCACCTCTAACCATTTCGGTAACGATCCATGCGTTTTCCAGCATGATACAGCGCAATTCATTTTCATCTGACATAAGTAACGAAAGTGCACGGGTACAAGAACATATCCATGGTCTCGAAACTAGAACAAAGATATTAATCCGATTGAGAGAGAAGTTGTAGGTAATTCCCTTCAACAAATGGAAGCCCCTAAGTTACAAAGACCAATAAATGCGGAACCAACGCTCACGATTTGCTCCTCAAGTTGATATCTTGCCGGAACGAATCTCATAAGTCATTCTCTGATCTTTAGTGGGCGCTAAGTCATAAAATCCATGAAACCAATAGATATAATTTTATTCTTCTTGTAGGGTGTCCCTAAAAATTATGAATAGTCTAGTTATAAAGTGTAAACAATAAAGTTTATATACCACAAAATATGCCACTGGAAAACATTTGACCATAGTTCTATCTACTTAAAATTACATCATTCGCTTTCAGCCCCACATATTATCTAGAATAAAAATTAAATGTATACTACAAAAAAACTACATCATTTCTAAATTCTTGAGTGCCGGACTAGGAAGTGTGCTTTCGAAGGCTACATGAAGAAAGTGGTACAAAGAAAGGTACTTACAAATAAAAATTGGATCCAAATTTTCAGTGAAACACGTGAACAACCTATCACTTGATCAAGCTTTAGCCATAAATCCATCCTTCTATTTTAATTCAAAACATTTGGAATTCAATTTAGTTTCGCGAAAACTTCAACTGACGCCCTTGTCAGAGTTTCTTATAACCGGGAGATGGAGCTTGCATATTTCCTTTAGAAAAACGTCTCTTCGAGAATACAACCTGCCTTTATTAGAGTTTCCCCTTCGAAAAGGGAAAAATAACGTTTGGGTTCATCAAATAGGTGTAAAAGTGTCCTTTATGTCTTTCTGCTTGAAATGTCTAAGATAAAACAGAAAAGACGCAAAACAGTGACTGGTTTGTGAGAGATGTGCCCCCTTCCCGGTTTCTGTCACCAATAAGAGTCTCCTAAATCAGAGTTTGCGATAAATCACAGCTCTATGAAACACTTTTTTTCACGCCATTGGCCCTTAATAGCAATGAGGTGCTATTTAATATAGGATTTCGTCATCAGGCTTCATCCTCGGGCCAAAGAGTCCTCTAGCAAACCCCCTCACATGCCTCCCGCCCATCACTCCAGTTTCACCTATCATAGCCTTTCTCAGTCCTCTTTTCTCTCAATCATTTATTTGGATAATCATTCGACCATTTAAGTGGTATTCCAACATTTTCACGTCAACACACTTTCATCATGATCATTACCATCAATGCACCCAATAAAAGTGTGGTAGGCGCGCATCAAAGCTCGGTTTAACTATCCGGGGTCGAGTACATCCAAGCCCATTTTCTAAACTCGCTGAAATAGTAGTGGGAAAAGATGTTTTTGGAAAGGAGTTGGTCCCCGAGATCAGAAAAAATAAGCGGGCTAAGTCTCATCATATGATATGAGCCAGCAACTTACAAACCTAAGAAATGGTGTAGAATTGTCACTTATTTTCCTCTGATCGTAGGAGATAAAGCAAATATCATCCTTAGATACAGGTTTTACCTGACAGTTTGGTTTAAATAGCAGGTTGACAACGTTTGTTCCAATCCTATCTCATTCTTTTGACTAGAGGCCAACTTGAGATAATTATGGATATGAACAGAGGAATGGCTGATGATGGCTGAGTCGCACGATTAGCTATGATGGATGCTAATGATTAAAATTTTTGGTGAACTAAAAATTAACTAATATTTATCATGAGGTTAACGGGGCGGGAATTTCTTGCACTGACCCAATGTGAATACATTTTGGAGAGAAAAGATACTCCTACCTTAGATTAACCATTGGCATATAATTCAAGGTAGTTAGAGGTGGAACCAGACAGGGTTAACCTAATAATCTGTCTTTCGCAAAAAAAACGTGAAACCACAGCAAACTAGTCGACGGTATTAAAAAATTTTGCTACTTAAGAAAGAAGATTGCTTGTTGATGCCATAGGGGTTAACAGAAGCAGGGAGGATGGGTCAGCAAGAAGGAGGTTGAAAAAATGGAATGCCTGAGTCAGATACTACAGTTTTAGCTTTGGAAATTAAAGGATTTTTTTTGTGCGAATATCTGAGCTCTTATCTCTCCCTACCTGATAATGATTTATTATTATTATTATTATTATTATTATTATCAATAATTTAGCCGCGCACATGTCGATCTTTCATTAAAAAGAAATAGAGGTGACTGTGTCTTTGTAGGATCTTTTTCTAATCTCAGGAATTAATTTTCGTGATCGGCGCTGGAGGCCTTCAAATTACACAATGTTTTTCCAATGTAAGGAGACCAGAACGACACTACATTCTCCAATAAGGTTTCACAAGCACTTTCGATTTGGGAAGGATAATATAGTTCAATTTAAGCATATACATGTACTGTCTTGCTATATATGATTCATAGAAGCCTATTTGCCTCTTTTGAATCTGGAGTGCATTCTTTCTAAAATGTTAGATCATTTGAGATTAAGTGGTGTAAGAGAATAGCATAATGTACCCACATTTCCCCACCTCCTTTCCGAGCTGGCCGGTTATCAAACCTTTCCCTTTCGGCCCGATATCTGATGGTCTTCCGCCGGAAGAGCCCGCCGACCATTTTAGATAACCACCGCGTTCCTTCCTCGCCTGGTTATTAATAGATGGGAGCCCATCTTGGCTTCCCGTGGTTCCAGGAAGTTTTCAAAGGACAAAATGGAGGCGATAATCAAGCCTCTCTCACCCGAAGAACGGCGCTTGATATCAAATCTACTTTCGGAGCCATGTGAACCTCTCCCGATTTTCGAGTATAAAAGATGAATTCTTTTAATCCTCGGTAGTAAAGCTTGCACAGTGTCTGGGGTGGCAGTAATTGCCATCTATCTCGGTGTAGTGGTAAATCATTGAAGCACCAAGTCTTTAGAGAGGAGATAGGTCCCAGTTATGGGTGCTCCTTACCCCGTTGGTCTGCAGGTCAGTGCAGACCCAGGCTCGTACTCCCGTTTTCAGAGCCGAAGCTACAAACAGCCTCACTCTGGTTCCCTAAGCGAGAAAACCATATCTCGGCGTTTCTCCGTGACTCTACGCGTTGCTAGGTCACTTAGCCCCCCACCACTCACAGAGGCACCAAGATTCCTCGGAGTTCACGAGCGTGGAGCCCTCTTTAACAAGAAGCTCCCGTCGCCGCCTTCTTCAAGCAGAATCGTAATGGAATTGGGGGATCAGGTCGGTCCCTGGAGAGAACCTACCTCATCGTCTCCACCCCTTATCTCACCACATTCACTCACCAGCGCTACCCGAACATCTATATTTTTTTTTATTATTTTGTATATTATTTGTCACTGTGGTATAATTTGGGGCCTTTTGGGCAAGAAATTGATCGAATACGTTCAGAACGAACAAAAGAATGAATGTGAGGAAAAAAAGAAGAAAAACGAAGACAAGAAGAAAAGGTTATTCCGTTTTTTCTTTCTTGCAGTGTGTTGTATATATATATATATATATATATATATATATATATATATATATATATATATATATATATATATATATATATATATATATATATATATATATAATATATATATATATATATATATATATATATATATATATATATATATATATATATATATATATATATATATATATATATATATATATATATATATTCTGTTGAACATTATTAATACAAAGCGAATGCAGTTGATATAATTTCCATTTTCCATGAATTTAAAATAATTTTTGTCGATCCTATTTGATTTTATACATTATTTCAGCTGTTGTTTTAATAGAAATAATTTCTGATATTTTTGCTCATTTCATTTTCACTTACTTAACCCATTTCGAAAAGATCTTAGAAGTCAATGGGTTGGACATTTAGTCTGAAGGAGTAGGCCGCCTGCTCCCGTTGCTCAACTCTCGTCTAAGAGAAATCTTCGTTGCCCTCCCAACAGAAGCGAAAATAGATTATTCGTCTATTAAGCCAGAACTCTTATCCGCGATTAATTTAAAAAAGAGTGCTACAGACAAAAATATCGATCGGCTAGGATCCAGCCAGGCAGACGTATCGACAGTTCGGGTTCATCCAGAAGAAAAAACTCCAATTTTGGTTGAACTCGGCTAAAGTCGGTGGCGACTACGACTCACTGCTAGATTTTTTTTTAAGGACCAGCTAATGCACACCATATCATGTGTGGAAATCTGATAAGACTCAGATGTGTCATAATCTTGATCAACTTCCATATTAATCTCCTCATGGACCTCTATATGTTCAGGAGGAGAAGGTTTAGGAATTCCTGGACCATGGTGCAGGGGTTTGATGGCAGAAGGAACATCTGGTTATGCCGCATTATGTTTATTCTTCTTATTTATACCTCTGGAAAATATAATTGCATATTACATAAAGGAATTGATTTGGAGTTGCAGATAGTACATAAATGTTTAGTAAAAGATATGTTCATGTTGAAGTAGTGAATTATGTTAGTTTGTAATTTTATGCTAAGTCTTTGCATAATAATGACATTTCCAGGAGCCAGTATAATACAGAAAGCTTAAATACTTGATACAATGCTCACCTTTAAGATTTGTCATGCAAAAATAGCAGTCCGTAGTGTGGTCCTTGCCATCTCTCCACACCATGGGAACACCAAAAGAGAGGGACTTCTGTTCGCTCTGACTCCAGCGTCTTAAACTTATGTAGCATCCCTTGCAGCAGATATGTGGTGCAAAACTTTTATCTTTATCTCTTAGCCTTGCTCCAAAATATGCATGATACGAAGATTTAATTACAGGAGGGATTGTACTTTGCTGCTCGGGAAAAGTCACTTTGCCGCAAACATAGCAAAATCTGTCGGAGCTATTCTTACATTTTTTGTTCATTTTTAACTCAACTAATATTATTATTATTATTATTATTATAATGCTAGGGAAATTTATACCCTGCAAAGATATAAAGTTATTAACATAATTACTTAAAATGTACACAAAATTTACTGCGAATACAGTAGTGCAAACACTATTGAAATTTAGATGTAATATAGGACATGTATAAACTATAAAATTATGATCGCCCCCTGTATCGCAAAACCTGGACCTGATAGAGAAAAACGGATGCCAGATTCGGATTTAGGAGGTAAACTTTATTAAGAGACACTACGGAAAACCTAAGGTACATGTTTGACGCAGACCAATGTTATAAATACTTTCCCTACGAAAGTGTGAGGGAAAATATTACTTGAGATTGCACAGCAGAGCCTAGAAGTCACATGCAAGCTATCCGAGGATTAATATTTAATTATATCGTAGTTAACCTGCCTTTGTCCGAAACAATTTTTAAAAGATGTGTCATAAGTTATTTCGGGACCTGTAGATAGTACAGCGGTCAACACTGCTGAAAATTGTGATGCACACTGGAGATATAGATAAAAACAAAATAAAAAAACACGGGACAATATAAATCAAATAGCTTAAATATCTTGGTTAAAGTTTATTATAAATCCCTGATATATTGAAAATGAAGGAAAAGTTTATTCAAGGAAGTAAATACGATAGCTTTACTTTTAGAATCATTTTTTTCTTATTTTAAAGTCTAAAACAAAATAGGAGGCACGTAAGGAGCGGGGACAAAATATGTTAAAATCAATCAATAATAAATCAACTCCACATACAAACCGTGTAACTTTTTATTTGGTTTATCTCTGAAAAATGGGATTAAAAATTTTATGGTTTATGGGCGATATCACTAGCGAAGTGAGTGTGTTTGTATTTTTGTAGATTTATCTCATTATATCTCTTTCTCATTTCCTTCAGCTATGTTCAGCCTTTCTTGCAGAGGAGACGTTTGTTACATTCTCAAAATGCTCGCTGTTGGTTTAATTTCTTCTGTTGGTTGTTGAATTCAATTTATGCCTCAGTTATTGCAGGGTTTTATTTAATAAACCTTTTACTAGTACAAAAGTTCGGTAATTCTGGCTACACGGTAAAAGTATCAATTGTATTTTTTTAATAAGTACTTGGCTAACAAAATTGTTCCTAACTCGTTACTTCTGAACTGTTTAAGAACTTTGATGTTGACCTTTTCCCTAATTTCGTTCACTTTTGCTTCGTGAGATGATACGCAAAGAGCAGTCTGAGGTATCCGAGTGGTTTTATCTATTTTTACACCTAAGCGTACTACTTTTGGTTACCAACCTTTATTCAACTACTTTGTTGAACTAAGTTCACGATTGTAAATATATTAATTGTGCTCAGATCTATAATAATTTGAAAGAGAAGTTTGTAAGACTTTTCTAAAAATAGTTATTGGGTTTAATTTAGTAATGGTTATCTAATTGTTAACCTATCGTCGTCGGAACTTCTTTATTACGACGAAACCTAAATATTCTAAATAATTTTGAAGAATTTTTTAAATCCCTTACTATTCCAATCCTCGAATGTCTAAAAGGCTTTTGTCTAGCTAAAATTACAAATATTACCCGTACATATGAAAATTTTTACCAAAAATATTTCGTTATCCGTCAAACATTGCCGTTTTAATTAATAAATAACTGTAATTCACATAAACTGTATTTAGAATTAATTTGATATTTCCTAATCTTATATTTGTAAATTATTTTATTATTTCCTAGTGCGATTCTCACCACAGTATCTCTCGCACCAATCCAGCTCCCAGCCCCTCTCCGGAAAAACTACGCCCTGGCCAACTGGGATCGTTACAAGCAACCAACGACTTAGTGAATATGCGCCAGCTGATCTCAGCACGGCTCGTTAGAGGAGATAGACAGGGAGCTGGAAAGGATTACAACGTTCATACTAAATGCGGACCGCGAGAGCATACCCATAACAGGGTATAAAACACCTCCTCAGCTTAGATGGACAGAGGAGATGAGAGATATCGCTCGCGTTCACAGGGAAGTGTACGAAGAAGTAAGACGAGAGGGTCCCAACCGGGAAATAAGCTGGCTCCTTCGACTCCTAAGCTCAGAGCTTAGAGAGGCTATCAACCTCCAACAGGAAGAAATATGGAACATCTTGATAGCCACAGTCAACAGCGAACTCAGCCCGGCTAAGTTCTGGCGCCAAGTCAAGAACTTAAAGGGACTTGCACCTAGACCTAAGGCTCGAAAAAAGGAGAACAGAATTTACATAGAGCACCTGGTGGTTCTCGAGGACATGTTTAGAAACTTCTGGAAAAACATTTTTAGGATTACCCCTGAGGAAAACGACGAGTTCGACCCAGGAATTCGAAGGCCAACTGATCGAAGAACTAAATCAGGAAATGCATCGCACGCACCCACTACATCAAGTCAACGAACGTCCTATAACATCAGAGGAGGTCATGGCCACTGTAAAAGCCTTTCGACAAAAGGCATTAGGCTGGACATGCATTACCAGAAACAACTTGGTTAATGCCCCACAGCAGATCATTCAGGGAATCGTTAACATCTACAACGCTTCCCTGAACACGGGCTACTTCCCGGAAGGTTTCAAGATTGCTAAGGTGATCTTCATACCCAAGGAAAGTAAACCCCCTGATCAACTGGTAAATTACAGGCCAAACGCCCTGCTGGAGATCGTTGCGAAAGTCTACGAGAGATTCCTAGCTGAAAGGCTTCAAGAACAACTAGCCGAGCTGGGAGCTCAAAACCCTCTGCAGCACGGGTTCCGCAAGGGACGAGGAACGGAAACAGCCCTCGCCCTCCTTGAGGAAAAACTCGTTTGCAGTAAAGCTGAGAGGAGGTACGTAGACGTAGTGCTGAGAGATGCAAAGAAGGCCTTCGATAAGGTTTGGCTGAGAGGATTACAGTTCAAGATCCTCAACTTCCAGCTTAACCCACTCCTGGAAAGGGTCCTTTGCAACTATGTCTCTGATAGGAGAGCCCAAATTGCAATCGAGGGCTGCAAAGGACCCGAATTCAAACTCGAGGCGGAAGTCCTACAGGACAGCTGTCTTAGCCCTCTGCTGTACCTAGTGTACACGATTGACCTGCCTGCTTCAGTGAGGTACGATTCGATGTATCTGCAATACCCAGATGACATCACCCTAATCGTCCTGAGTCCATTCAGGAACTCTGGAAGTCAGGCGAGGGCGACAGCTGTCGAAATTGAAAATATCAACGGATATGAGAAGAAGTGGAAAATTAAAACCAACCGCCAGAAGTTCACTATCATTCAAATGAACCTGCCGTAAAGTAGACGACGTCATCGTCAATAACGAAATCTATCCCTACTCCAACGAGGGTAAAGTCCTGGGCTTACAACTCTTCAAAACGGGATACAAGACGCATATCAAAACCAGAGTCTCCCTGGCCAAAAGAGAGCTGAGGAAACTTTACCGTTTCTGAGGCCTCAGCGTGCCAAACATCAAAAAGCTGTATATGGCCTTGGTACTCTCAGTCCTAGTGTACCCGGCCGTGATCACGCAGATGGCAAGCTGCACATCTCTCAGAATGATGCAGAGGGTGCAGAATAAAGCCACTCGGCTGATCACTGGCACGAAAAGGATCGACCGTATTCGGCAATCGGTTCTACACCAAAATAGACCGAGTAATACTCCCGACTATGAACCTTAACCTAAATATACGTGCAAGCCGTAGACACGCAATAGGTAGAACTGCTTTGTTCCCTAGTAGTAGAACCTGCGCGAGAGAATTGGTACTACCTATGTACACGTAGTAGTAGTCCACTACTCCGATGTAATAGTGACAGCAAAAATTCAATAATTCAATAAATTCAAATTCAATAATTATAAACAAATAAAAAAGAGGCGAAGTGCCCACACTAAAGAAACCCCCCTCCCCAATATATATATATATATATATATATAGTATAAATTAAAAATTTAACTAACTTTAAATATAAAAGAGGTGAAGTGCCCAAACTAAATGATCGAAAAAATAATTGACATTTTAGAATAAAAAGAGGCGAAGTGCCCAAATAAAAGAGATAAACTAAGACTCAAAACTTATGAGATTCAGCATAAGAGAAACCTTTGAAAGGCTCGAATGCTTCGACGGAAAAATACAAATAATCAAATACACACACACACACACACACATATATATATATATATATATATATATATATATATATATATATATATATATATATTATAATGGAGGAAACTGGCTGTCAACGACAGTCAGCAACTTTAATGACGGTGGAATTTTTTAATATTAAAAAATACAAATAAGAAGAATGCTAGTGATGCCCTAACACCAGCGCAAACTAGAAAACATTTTCACACCTTTATATACCTACCACACAATTTGATCACTTTAACCTAATTATAATTATAATTATTTTCATCAATAAAATAACCTATGTATTTTTAATAAACAAGTCGTCCGTGCACCCTTAACTGATGTACGACGCTCTCTCCATCACATAGTCACAGAGAGTTCTTTCTAAGTTTTCACTTAGTCCCAGTCGTAAGATCTTGTACTGCATTCCCCGTTGCCACACCTTATCGAACACCTTTGATACATCCCGACAAACAATGCTTTGCATTGGCTAGCTCATCACGGAAAAGCTAGCCTATGCAAAACGGGAAAAGAGTTACGTGGACATTGTCATGGAGAGAGCGGCGTACATCAGTTTAGGGTGCACGGACGGGCCAAAGTTTCCGCTCAATGCGGGCCTCCCGCAGGGGGGGGGTACCTGTCTCCCACTCTCTACTTGATTTACACCGCGGATGTCCTAGCCCCTGTAAGCCCCCACTTGCCTCACCATACAATTCGCCGATGATTTCACCCAGATAATCACTTGTCCATGGAGGAATGCGCCTTGGCAAGCTCGTATGACAGCAGCAGAAGTTGAAAATCTTAACACCTACGAGGCTCGGTGCAAGATCCGCACCAACCAGGATAAGTTCAAAGTAGTCCTCATAGGCAGGAGACTACTTGATGACGTCAGGGTGGGGGATAGATGATAGCCCTACACCAATGAATGCAATGTACTCGGCATGTAGATTACCTCAACCGGGTACACAAAGCACGTCCAAGAACGAATCACCAAGGCCACTGCTGCTGTCAAGACTCTATATAGGTTCAGAAATCTTCGTCAAAGCAACAAAACAAGATCTGTACTGCACTAGTAAGATCAACGTTGCTATACCCCGCTTCCGCCCTCTCATGTGTCTCAAAGACACAGAAGAGGAGACTACAAGTAGTGCAGAACAAATGCGCGTACCTAATTACAGGTACACGCAGAATGGAAAGAAGATTACAGGAAGAGCTGCACCGGGAGGCAGGGTTGACTCCCATTAACGTTGTCATTGAAGAATGGACAAGGAATATGCTGGAAAAGGTCAATCGAGAATTAAGCGAGGAAATCGTACAAATGATTGACCAGAATAGAAGAGCTGTAAGTCGCGCCAGATTTCCAAGCTCCGCTGGGATTTTAGGTGGCGGAGCAGAAGTGCCGTTCTACGCAAGATGAGTTGATTTTTGCCCAAAAAATACAAACCAAGACGAATTAACCAAACTGAGAAACCAAACCGATTTTGACAAAAATTCCCCGATATCGACAAAACCCACCGATTGAGACAACCTACCGAAGAAGGAAAAATACCCAAGAAAATGAAACACACCATTCAAGATTACAAGAAGAAACAAAATACACAAACTACACACATTACAAATTTACGAAAAATCAAAGACACTAAACAAACATAGCAAGTTATAATTAATGAATTACAAAAACAACAGCAAACGCGCACAGCATAACCAAATACATTAGCTAATATGAAGACAAATGGCTTGAACGCCAAATTATATATATTATATATATGTATATATATATATATATATATATATATATATATATATATATATATATATATATATATATATATATATATATAAACAAAATGATAAACATCAACGGAACTACAAAACATAAAAAATTTAAAGCGATAGGCCTGATCACCAGGCTCTAGCATCACTTTGCACCCTACCACACTTCTTTCTCTTTTCACCACCGGTCCACTTTCCGCTGTCTATCCACACACCCTTTCTATCCCCTCACCTGCATACTCTTACATACCTGGGGTCGAATAAACAAGTCAGATTATCCCATGTCCATGGATGAATGCATCGTAGCAGGCTAGTATGACAGCGGCAGAAATCTAAATATTGAACAACGAGACTCAATGGAAGATTAGAACGAACTAAGAGGATTATGAAGTAGTCCACATTGGCAGGGAACTACTCGCAGATGTGAGGGTGGGGGATAGACGCTATCCCTGCACCGCGGAGTGCAATGTACTCGGAATGAAAATTAGTTCATCCGGGTATAGCAAGCACGTTGATGATTAGATTTCTAAAGCCTCGGTCGCAGTCAGGACTCTGTATATGTTTATAAATCTACGTGAAAGCAACAAGAAAAAGATCTGCAATGCTCTTGTTATATCTACGTTGCAATGACGCGCTTCTGCCCTCTCTTGTATCCCCAAAACACAAAAGAGGAGACTACAAACAATGCAAAATAAATGCGTGTACCTAATTACGGGTACACGTAGGCGGGAATAAGATCTATATAGGGAGGCGGAGATAACACCCATTAACAAAGTCATAAAAGAACGAACTATGAAAATGCAAGAACTAGTTAATCAGGAACTGGATAAGGATATCACTCGTATGATTAACCAGAAGAGCTAAAGGTCGCGCCAGATTTTCAAGCTCCGCTAACCTAGTGGCTGGCTGGGACGAAGTGCCGTTCTACGCATGAGGAGAATGTAAAAACCAAAAACCATCCAGAATGTGGCGACAATCTCGATTCAAGAATAATCACCGATTTTGAGCAAAGCACACTGAACAAGAGTAGCAAACCAAACGTAACGCGAAGAAAGAAGACAAGAAGAAACAAAAAACACTAATATAAACATAGAACAAAAAAAAAAAATACAATAAACACTAAGCACATATTTAAAGTAATATATTACAAAAAAAAACAGTAAATGCACATTACATAACCAGAAACATTAAAAATCATTATTATTTTATGGCTTGAACGCCATAAAATAAAAACTGTAACGAAAAGAACAAAGGAAACACATGAATGCCTGACCACCTGGCGTCTAGCATCTCTTTGCATCCTACCACACTTCTTTCTCTTTTCACCACTTGTCTATTTTCACCTATTTATGTATTTATTTATTTATTCATTTATTCCATACTAATCCAATATACAGTATAAACATATTACATCTTGAATCTTAATGACAAGTTACTATAAGTACTTATACATACAAAGATCAGTTATGGGCCCAAAATAAGTCAGTGACTTTTAGGGCAGAAACTTAAGACTAAGCATAAAATTATCAAGACTAAAAATCCCTTCATGTTTATACAAATATAAACAACTTAATATTCATTTGAGAACCTAACCATTGAAATGATTGCAAATAATGAATAATTATATAATTTAAATTTAGAGATAAATTAAAAAACTATTTTATTTCCAGCGATTATTTCAAGAGATATGTAGTTAACATAGTCAACAGTCTTATATAAATAATAACATATAAAAAATGTATAAATCAAAGTAGTAGTACACAGTATAATAGTGTACGGTAAAAAATAAATACACAATAACAAAAGCTGAATAGAAATTTAGTAAGCTGAAATTATATTGTTTTTGAGAGCTTTTTTGAATTGAGCTAAATTGGTTTGGGATTTGATATTGTCGTCCAAGCCATTCCCTATTTTGATAGATTTGTACAGAAAGCTACATTGTGATTTTGATTTTGAATACAAGGGTGAAATAAATTTTGTTCTATTGTGGGTTTAGTGATTATGAGTATTATCAGCTGTTTGTAACATATTAAATATATAGCTATTATAGGAACACTTTATTGTTTTGTAAAGGAATAAGGATGTTTAAAAAACAAAGAGATCATTTAATTTTAGAATTTTGGATTCTTTAAAATATCGATTAGTGTGCTCATTGTAGTCAAGTTGATGGATGGCTCGAATTGCTTTTTTCTGTAACATGACTAATTTATTGAGATAATTTTGATATTTTCCATACCAACTCTCTATGCCATATGTCAAGTAAGGTTGCACCATTGTCATATATAAAGAGTGGAAAATAGATTTAGGAAGAAACTTATTTAATTTATATAATATTCCAATCGATTTTGATAGTTTTGTTGAGATATGCGTAATATGTTTTTTAAAACTCAGATTTTTGTCAATAAAGATGCCTAGGAATTTGATATGTTTAGTTTCACAGATTATTCCGTCGCCCATTTTAATATGGGGCAATTCAATAGATTTTTTGTAAGAGAAAATAATATATTTGGTTTTATCTACATTTATTGATAGTTTATTAACATTAAGCCACCTGAAGACATTTTCGAGTTCTTTATTTATTGTAGATGTAATGTTACTCGGTTTGTCATATGGCAAGGAAGTTGATAAGGCACTATCATCCGCAAATAATATAAATTTAAACAGAGAAAATGATTTAACAATATCATTAATATAGATTAAAAATAACAGTGGCCCTAGCACGGAGCCTTGTGGGACCCCAGTTGTAATATTAAGGTGGGATGAGTCATGACCATTGACGGAGACAAATTGCTTCTTTCAGTTAAATATGATTTGAACCAATTTTGACAGTTGCCTCTAATTCCGTACATAGCTAATTTTGACAGTAGAATATTATGGTTGACATTTTTGAAAGCTTTTTTAAAATCAAGAAAAATTGAGAATACAATGTGGCTCTTTTCAATGTTACCATATAAATATTGAAGGTGGTTAATTATCGCGTGAATCGTTGATTTCTGACGCCTAAAACCATATTGGTGTTTATACAACAGTGAATTAGATTCCAGAAATTTATAAAGTTGATTGAATGCTATTTTTTAAAATATTTTACTGAACATTGTAAGACATAAAATAGGGCGGTAATTGCTGACGTTTGTGAGGTCTCCGGCCTTTGGTAACGGTGTTACCCGAGCAACTTTTAATACACTTGGGAATATACCCTGCGTAAATGATTTATTAATTATTGATACTAAAATTGGAGCAACTATATCGGAGATGTATTTTAAAATTTTAGTGGAGATTGAATTAATACCTGATTTTTTATTTTTTATTTTTTAGAACTAATGATTTTTTTTATATCGGCTACGCTTACAGGAGAAAAGAACAAGGAATTTGGTACATTAATGTCATTAAAATAGGAAAGAAAAGATTTATCGACTATTTTGCAGGAATCTGAGATTTTTTTACCTACGTTGACAAAAAATTTATAGAATTCATTCGCTTTTTCCTTATTGTCATCAACTGGTTTACCGTCAATGATAATTTGTTTAATTTGGTCTGTTCCTTTAGTAATTTCAGGTTTTATCACAGAATTGATTAATTTCCAAGTTTGTTTTATATTGTTTGTCGTTTGATTAAATCGTTCATGGTAATAATTTTTTTTGGCTATTTTAATTTGGTTAGTAACTTGATTCCGAAATTTTTATATGTGTGCTCTGGAATTTGACTAAGCTTATAAGGAGAAAAGTATTTTGGACGTTTTTTGATGTTATTTATAATTGCGTTTGTTATCCAAGGTTTTGTTTTGTGTTTATATGATATGGTTTTAGATTTTAGAGGACAATTAAGTTTAAAAGCATCGTCTAGCCTTGAAATTAACTCTTCGGTAGCAGAATCGATGTCATTTATATAGGAAATTTTATATAGATTCTGATTTAGAACATAGTTATAGAAGTTTGATAAGGTATTTTCGTTAATTATACGGTAGGTTATTGTACGGTTTTGATGAATATTGTTCGAGTTAAAAAAAGACTTTTGGATCATGAATATAGAAAGATGGTCCGATATGTCACAAAGGAGAATACCGGAAGAGTAATTTTCAAGGTGAACTCTGAAAATATTGTCAATTAGTGTTGCTGAGTTTTGGGTTATTCTTGTCGGTTTTGTTATAATTGGAAGTAAGGAATGAGAATAAAAAGTATTGAGGAAGGACTGAGTTGATGCGTGTTTTTCAAAGTTTACTGGATCGATGTTAAAATCTCCTGTAATTATTATGTCGTCATAGTTTGTAACATTGAAGTAATTTATTAATTCAGTAATCTTATCTATAAACATCTTTGGGTCACCAGAAGGAGGTCTATATACGGTTCGAATGATTATTGTTTTACCATTTGATTTTACTTCGATAAATAAAGTTTCAATATAGTTATAGGAAATACTAATTTCGTCAACTTTTTTAGTATTGAGTCTGTCAGATATATACACGCTTATACCTCCCCCTATCTTGTTTACGTCGCGTAGTGAATGAAAAGAGCTATAGTTTGGAACACTGATAAGGTGTTTATTATTATTTGTTAGCCAGCTCTCGGTGAATGCCAAAAGGGAAAATTTATAATTAAGTGTTGACAAAAATATTGAAAATTCATCAAAGTTTGCGTGCAAAGATCGAATGTTAAGATTTAAAATGGACAGGTCTGTTTTTTCAAATGAAAATGTAGTGTTAAATTTATCACAATCGTAGTATTGGTTTCTTACGTTATTTTCTTTAGAATTTGGATATAATTCATCAAAATGGTTTATGTCTGGATCGATATTATTGAAGTGATCGAGTTGTTCAAACATAAAGGAATTTAAAAATTGAAGGTTACAAATTGAAATTACGTATGAAATATCTATAAACAGTTAAAATACTATTTTTATGATAACTTTAATAAGAGAAAAAGGAATAAAGTATGTAATACAATTGAAATAAAAGTAAGTGAATGCTAGGTCAAAACATGGTTTGTTTGTTTTTGTTTTTTTTCATCTAAAACAGTAATATCGCCGAAGGTATTATTATTGATCGTTCCAGAGATTCTCACCATTAAAGTCTGCAAGCGTCGAATTGAGGTGTTCCGACAGAAATTTTTGGAGGGAAACTCGGGTATTGATAACTATACGTAGGTCACGGCGACCAGAGGGTGATGGCAGGAAGACGTTGATGAATCCATCTCTGGTAGTACAGCCTGCGATCTTTGTGGAGAATTTCATTTTAGCTTGGCGGAGGATGAAAAAGATTTTGTTGCGATTTGGAGTCAGTTATTCGTTTACATAGAATGAAGGTTTGAATTCTTTGCATGCTGAGAAGATATCACGCTTCAGATCACTTCTGCGCAACTTCACAATTATTTTTTTTTTGTCGGGACCTTGTACTTTTGGTTTGGGACCTAGACTATGAGCAACAGAGATGTCAGCTTCTTGAATTTGTATGTGGCAGTTATCTTTAATAAGTTTGCGGATGATATTGCTGCAGTTTTCATTATCGGTAGCTTCAGGTATATTGCCGGAGAATATAATCGTATCTCGTCGTTCATAAGCGTCGGAAGAATCAACCTTTTCTTCTAATTTTTCGATTTTTGATCTCATTTGTTCGTTAGATTTTTCGAGAGAGATGATTTTTTGTTCTTGTTTGGCAAAAGATGATTCAAAAAACTTAGAGAGAACGTTCATAATGTCTTTGGCATCAACTGATAGCGTAGATGAGGAATTATGGGTCTGCAGTTCATTAAAATTAACTGGTTCGTTTAATTCGGTTGTTTCTCTCGTAATTGGAGTATTTTTTTCTTTGTCTGCCTTCCTGAGAGTAGGAGGAGCCATTCTTTCTAAGGATGACTGGAGAAATGTGACAACAGTGTTTATGTGCTATGGGAGTTTGTTTAATTACTGGGAGAAACAGTAATGTTTAATTGTTAAAATTTTTACTTTGAAGGTTGTTAGGTTTTGATTGATGAGTGATTGTTTTAATTTATTAATTCAAAGAGTGAAGAGATTAGTTAAACAAGCTGGATGTGGCAGCGCTGCACTTCTAATCACTCAGTTGAGTTTAGGCCTAATGGCTTTCAAACAGACTCAGTGGGAACATGGGAATTATCGACGTAATGCGGTAATATCACTTTATATGTCCAAATAAATTAACTTACATACGTAGATTTATAATTTTAGTATTCAGTGCAGTTTAAAAACACTAGTATTCACTTTTATTCGATAAATAAGCAATATCACTGTTTGTTGATGAAAAACAAACAGTGATAAAGGAGACTGGGCAGCACACCTTCACTCTACGACATCATCGGGGGGATGATGTCGTAGAGTGAAGGTGTGCTGCCCGGTCTCCTTTATCACTTCCCTTTTGTTCCTTTTGTATATACAAACACTTACATCAAGGCGCAATAAACAAGACCGAAAAGCGATGTTTGTTTTTAATTTTATTAGAATGCTACAATTGGTGACCTCTAGAGTGACATGGTTTGACCTTTAACGGACTTAATACGGTGCCTTAAAAAGCGTTTGCTCTTATAATCTCCTTAGGTCTTAACGGACTAAATACGGCGAGTTAGTAGCACGTTTGCCCTCCAGCTTTCGTTGCCCTGACAGAGCCTAGAGGGCTAAATATGGCGTGCTACAAGCACGTTCGCTCTCTAATTTCGGCTGCTTTCAGAGAGCCAAACGGACTAAACAAGGCGTGCTATTCCATGTTCACTCTCTAAGTTCGCCTGCCTTCAGAGACCCGAGTGGAGTAAATACGATATGATACCAGGAGGTTAGTTCTCTTACTTCGGCTGCCTTCAGTGAGTCTAGCGAACTTAACACGGCATTCATTTACCACATTCACCCTCTAACACCCGCTGCCTTTAAACAGCTTAGCGGAGTAAATACAGTGATCGACAATAAAGCTCGTTCGCTCTGTGTCACCTACACTCGGTGATCTCCACTCCAGTACCGACACTATGGCTGAGGTGACTGTACACGTCACCCACGCCGGCATCAAGCTTCATGCCCCCTGGTCGTCCAACGTTGCAGTGTGGTTCAACCAGGCTGAATTACAATTCAATATAGCAAAAATTTTCATCAAGCAAAAAGAAGTTTGACTACATCGTCAGTTCGCTACAATCGACGATTATCACTGAGGCCAGGGACGTCATGGTTTCTTCGGCCTGCAAGTCTTATCGCCTTATGAGGACTTGAAAAACGCCCTCATCTCAAGAACGGCTGCATCGGAAGCCGAGCGCCAGAGATAAGTCGTTTCGAAAGAAGACGTCGGGGATCGAAAGCCTACACAGTTGTTCAGTTACATGCAGCAGCTTCTTTGTGCGCAAGTGGCAGTCTTCGACAAGCCCTTCTTCTGGCAGCGTTTCCTACAGAAGCTCCCTAACTCTATGCAAAAGATCCTCGCTGCGATGGATTCCACGACAACCGTGGAAAAACTGGCCGATACGGCTGATTCAATCGTCAAAGCCTCCGCCCCGCATATAGTTTCAGTCTCGAGCCATTTGGATGAACGAATCACAAGTTTGGAGACACAAAATGAGGTGCTAACACGCCTCGTAAAGAGTAACCTAAAAGGCCTTGGTCTAGATCCCGGTCGAAATCACGTTTAAAGTGAAGATCATGCTCTACCCCTTGTTTTACCATGCGAAGTTCCGTGAAGAAGCTCGAAAATGCGTGTCCCCATCTCAATACAAATGAGAAAGCTAGGATGCCGGTCTCCCCTAGCGCCACCCGTGCGGAACTTGGGATCCAAGATGCTCCGTATCACAGACCTTCGACGAAACTCACTTTTCTCAATGATACTGGTGCTGAAGTCAGCCTTCTTACTTCGAGCATGCATAAGGATTCTCGTATCCAGTACCTTTTTTACAGCAAAGGTAACCAAGATCCGCGCTCACGGAACACAGGTGAAGACAGTTTCTCTCGGTCTCCGTCGAAATTTTAAGGGGGTCTTCTTCACATCAGCGGTCCACAGCCCCATCTTAGGCGCTGATTTTCTCAGACACTTCAAGATCAGGACAACTTATTCCGTTCTCGTGCTTGCATGGCCTCAAAGAAATCAATAGCCATCTCCGCTGTCGTGGCGTTGATTTTGATCAAGAGCATCTGGAAAAAATTCCCTGTAGTCCTTACTCCGTTTGGCCAGCAACTGAGTTCAAATATAGCGTAACTCATCACATTCAAACCACCAGACCCTCTGTGTACGCCAAACTCCGACTACTTCCGCTGCAACGGTTAAAAACGTGAAAAAGAAATTCCAGCACATGTGAATATCTGCATGATCAGACCTTCCAAAAGTAATTTGTCCTCAGCGATTCACATGATACCCAAGAAGACTATAGACTGGCAAAAATGCAGTGACTTTCGCGCTCTCAATGCCATTACTAAGGGCGGCTAAGCGGTCTGAGCAACTCCGAGTAGCGATATTTTGTAAAGAGAATCCCAAGGAGTTCTTTTGATATGTAAACAGCCGTAAACCAATCCGTCGAAGGATTGGCCCTTTGAGGAATGAGGAGGGGGCATTAAAGCACCCAGCTGCAGAAAATGCTAACCTCCTTAACGACTAATTCTCTTCAGTGTTTACTGAAGAGTGTGGTCCCATCCCCCAGCCAACGGATTCCTATTTGAAGGAAAAGCTGGCGGATATGGACTTCACCTAAGGAGAAATAAAGAAGAAGATCATTGACCTAATGAGGAATAAGTTACCTATCCCGGATGGGTTGCTACCTAAAGTGTTGAAAGAAGTGCGCGATCAAGTGTCACGACACCTGAGCGCAATCTTCAACATGTAAATCCGGACCGAATGCGTTCCTAGATACTGGCGTGAAGCGGAGGTAACTCCTATCTTCAAGAAAGGACACCGTAGCCAATTGTCGAACTACCCACCTATCACTCTGACTTCAATAGTCGGTAAACTCATGGAAAGCATCATAGCGGACAAAATGACGCCGCATTTAGAGTCAAACCTGCGACTGAGGAGTTCCCAGCAAAGCTTCCGAAGGCAATGGTCATGCCTGACGAACCTTGTGTAATTCTTCCACTTTGTCTCCAGTGAGCACGATCGGGACAAGGTGGTGGATGTGGTCTATTTAGACTTTCAGAAAGCCTTTGACAAGGTACCACACCGCCGCCTTCTCCGGAAAGTGTGATGGCTGGGCATAGAAGACAAAGTAGTAGGCTGGATAGAGAACTGGCTAAGTGGCAGGTGGCAACGGGTGGTGCTAAATGAACAGGCTTTTGAGTGGGTGCCTGATAATAGCGGAGTGCCTCAAGGTTCTGTCCTGGGACCACTACTATCCATGATCTACGTCAACGACTTGTACGGTGACATGGTTGTCAAGATTTCTCAACTTGCCGACGATACCAAACTTACAAATACTGCCCGCCTGCAGGAAGATCTTCGGAAGATTGGGGAGTGGTCGGACACGTGGAAAATGCCTTTTAACGTGAAAAAATGCAAAGTGATGCATATCAGCCACCGACACCCCCAATCTCATTAAATCCTTAGGTGCAGTGCTCTTGAATCTACCGACACTGAGAAGGACTTGGGGGTAACTATAACTAGTGGACACAAATTCTCAATGCAGTGTATTAAGGCGGAGAAGATAGCCCAAAGGATGCTAGGTTATATAATGTGACAGTTTGGATATCAAAACAAGGAAATAGTACTGTTTGTACAATTCATTCGTCCAACCACACCTGGAGTATACCGTACAATTTTGGAGTCCTTCGTTTTGAAAGTACATCGCCAGATTGGAACCTGTGTAAGCCAGTGCAACCAAACTTATTCATTCTATTAGACAAAAAAATTATGAAGATAGATTAAGGGAATTAGATATGTTCTCGTTGGAAACCCGTAGACTTCGTGGTCAGCTCATCGAAGTTTTTTAAATACTTCGAGGGTTCGACAATGTTGACTACAGGGATATTTTCAGCCTTAATGAGAGCAGAACAAGAAATTACGGCTTCAAACTTGAGCTGAAGCGTTACAAGCGCGGTTTTGTGTGGGGAATCTTTCATGTACAGTATCTGCAGTTGCTGGAACACACTTCCAATGGAGGTTGTCAACAGCAATTCTATTGACCAGTTCAAGACAAGCCTAGACAAAGTCTTGAAAAGTGGCAGTTTAGGGAGGACGTAAGGCAATTGAGCGGGGATGTGCCCGCTCAAAAGCTAGTCCAAAGGTACCCTAATTGAATTGGCCGTAAGGTCTTCTATGGTTCTTATTTGTCTTGTTACTCATTGTTACTCCTTGTTACTATTCTCGCCAGCTATCCATTTCCACACATAGAGGATTTTACGGGCAATATACATTGTTGTACAATCTTATCACAGATTGACTTGGTGAAAGCTTTTCACCAGATTCCTGGCGAGCCGGGAGACGTTTTTAAAACTGCCACCATCACCATATTCGGGCGGTTCGAGTGGCTGTTTATGCCTTTAGGCCTCCACAATGCTACCCAAAACTTTCCAAGGTTCTTCACGAATCACTCGAGGATTACCCTTCTGTTTTTTATGCATGAAACCCGTAGGGGGCGGGGCGATTTGACATCCTGGCTGCCACGCTGACGAGATTCAGAACCCCGTCCGACCCCAGCTTAGCCTCTTCTCCATCCTTCAAAACACTTGTGTTTCTCCCCCGGTTCCCTCGCTTTTCATAAAACCTCTCCCACAACTTTCTCTGGTCAGACTCTAAATTCACAGGGTAGATGCTGACTTCTTCTTAGCCAACCGTCCTAGATCAGGGCTGACAGGGGAGGGAACAATGTTTATCTAACTCCTGAGCTCCAGTTTGGGATGTTGGTTTATAACAACTTGCTTCATCCCCACCCATACCTTCCTCACATCCCTTTTCCTTTCTCTTCACACACTTTCAATTTTACGCCGTGCCCAAGGTGGAGCAGCCATGCTAAAGGATTGCCAGCTGACCAAGCGGGAGGAGGGCCTTAAATGCAGGCACCTTGCTCTCTCAAGCCCGTACGCACCCCTTGCAGAGCGGGCTACTGCGAGGGGTGATGAGCTATTGCATCCCGTAAGAAAGAGAGGGTCACCATGCCCAATGATGAAAAATCAAGAATCTTCCCTCAATTTCCCCTTGTTCATCGACGGAGCCTTCCTCGGGCAGCTCCACAGAAAAAGTGCAGGTCCCCCACCTTGTGCTTGAGCAGGGCACCCTCCAAATTTTTCTAACCGAAGAAGAGTATTACTCCTCTCCTTCGCCTACGAGTGTAGGGGACTCCCCCTTACCCCCTTCTTTAAAGGTGCTTTCGGGCACCTCCCTCTTCCCAGCAGGCAGCCCATAGCCGACCGCTCCCAATTGAAGAGAATAGGTATGGAAAACACCTTTAGAGGGAAGAGGGAAGCCACGCCCCTTCGGTTGCTTCCCTCAAAAGAACTGCTGGCTATAATTTTAAACCTAGCGGGGATCAAGGCCTGTGCCTCCCCAGACATGACTAATAACGCTGCTGTCAATAGGACCTGTGATGTCCTGGGGGAGATGGTGAACTGGAGGCCCCCTGAGATAGACATGGCTCTTGTTGAGGCCATCCAGCCTCAGATGGTAGGACCTTCAATGCGAGCGAATCCGGGCTTGGCGCCAAGCACCGAACTAGATTCCGCCCCTATGCAAGGTCCTCCTCAAACGGCTAGGGTTTCCAAGGTAGTACATAAAGGGGAGGGATCTCCTCCGACCGATTTCCCTCAGACTGCGAGGACCTTCTTCATCTCAGAGAAGGACCTGGCTGAGGCCGGTCCATCTGGCCTGGGGGTTCCTGCCTGCGGAGGGGAGGAGCGGGTTTATTCCCCCCCCTCCTCTCCTAAAAAGAAAAAAAAGACTAAAAATTCTCGGGGATCCTCTCCATTCGCGGGGCCTGCTGGGATGGATGGGTCTGCTGCTTCGATAATCGATTAGGCCAAAAACGGCACATCCGGCCCCTCTGCCCTCAAGGGTGCGGAGCCCCTGACTAAAACCAAAAGGGCGCAGGGTGGAGCCTCGATGACATCGGGGCCCCTCATTCAGAGGTTACCTGGCGTTTTCGAGCATGCTGGCTTTAAACGCTTTCTCGTTATTCGCTGCATTGATGGCACCATGTTGGCCAAGGGCAACATAATTCATCAGAGGAGAGCATTAGCTAGTGTAATTAGTAGAAAGCAGAAGGTGACCCATTTATCGGATGTCAGCCTTGTAGTGAATGCGGCGGGTCCCGCCTGGCGGCCAAGATAAGTGCTCTTCGGACATTTGATTGCACCCCGGTGAGTGGGACGCCGCAGTCTACCATGAACTTTGTTAAAGTAGTAATTTATGAGAGGAAAGTCGTTGACTACTCCATAGAGGAAATCACTTTAGAGCTGGCGACCATGGGGCGGTCAAGGTCGAACGTGTGATGAGAAAACAGAAAGTGGCTTCGAGACTCACCTTTACACTCTTCATTACCTTCGACTGAGAAAAGTTCTCTGAGTTGGTGCGTGCCGGTTGGTATCGCAACCTGGTGAAGGCATTCGTGCAACTGCCGTGCGGTGCTATTACTGTCACCGCTTTGACCATATGAATCATTCATGTATACGTGCAAGATCGGGGGCACCCGAAGTATGTGTAAATTCTCCAAGGCCGCACAGGATAAGTCCAAATCGTGCGTGGCCAAGTATGTCAAATGAGGAGAGCTGCTGGCAGTTTCTTAGAAGCAATGTGGTACATATCTCCCCAGAAAGAAATACTGTCCGTTCATGCCCAGGATCGACTCTCAACCCGCGAGGCTAAGGACTTGGTCCTGGCGCGCCCGGCTCCGGCTGGGACGTCTTACGCATTAATGGTTAAAAAAGACCCCTTATGCTCCAGGCTCATCCAAGCCAACAAGCACGGTTGTTTCCGCACACATTCAGAGCCCTTCTGTTGGCTCTAATCAACCCAGGCGCTCCCTTGGTAAAGCTGACGGCACAAAGGGTTCACACCCAGCCACGGCTAAAACCAGGGCTCCCCGCTCTTTCCTCCAGCGTGACCATTTCCCGTAAGGCGAAAGGGCCACGCGCCTCCACCGAGTTGTTAGACTCACAGGAGGCATCACCCTTGAAATTGGTCGCCAGGCCATCTTTCGAGGTTCCTAAAGCTGTCCCCCGAAAGGAGGACAGCAACAAAGGAGCTTAGGCTCATTCTACCACGCCTAGTAGGTGGCTGAGTGGCTAGGAGACGGTGTATCCTTGAAAAGAGGGCCGCGTGCCTCCGAAGCCGCAACGCTGGCCTAAGCTTTCTAGGCAGAGGAAGAAAAAGTCTCGCATGGCGAGCCCAACTTCCTCCAATAAGTCCTCGAAGGCGACAGCGCCTTCAGCGCTTTGTCCGGCCAACAGCGTCCGGGGTTCTGCCTCCGGGAAGCGTACAGCCATTGCCGTGAGGGTCTTCTGCTCGAAGAGGGCCCCGCGTCTCCTCCGAGCTAAGCCCGGAGGGCATATTTCTTTAATGGAATTGCCGTGGCCTCCTGGCAAACTGGGAGGAGCTGCGGAGGCTCGTCTCGTCCCGTTCCCCTTAAACTATTTTTCTGCACGAGACCATGTTAGGCGCGTGCCCCCTGCCCACCCTCCCGTGGCATAAGGGTTTTGCGCCCCCACCACCACGAGATGGGGGCCGGGCTGAGGGATCTTTTTACTTTAGATACCTCCTTTCAGGCAGTGGCTTTGCAGATTCACCTGGATAGGAGTTATCGTATTAGTTTTGCGTACATCCACCTTCAGCTGACTTCGACGCGGGACTTTCGCCGCGTCGAGGCACGGGTGCCGAGACCTTTTCTCTTGCTTAGGGATCTGAACGGCAGACATCCCCTTTGGGAAGATTACTCAATAAATCCAAGGGGACAAGTCCTTGCCGATGTGATTGAAGAGCTTGAGATAGGGGTCCTAAATGTGGATGAGTTTACGCATCACTGCCTGAGAACCGCTTCATTTTCTTGCCTTGATATATCTTTGTGCTCTTCGGATGCACAGCCTGATTTTGATTGGGGGGTGGTCGATGAACTCCATGGTAGTGATCACTTTCCCATTCAAATATCATTTTCACGGCAACTGCCGCATGAGAGCGCACCTCTGTCATGCTTGGCGCGGGCGCGGTGGCCTACATTTCAGGAAATGACTGAATTTTCTATCTCAGTCGAGGAGTTTAGGTCGGTAGATGAGGCCGTTGAGTTCTTATCCGGCAACGTCATCGCTGCTGGCCTGACTACCATTCCCAAAAAGTCTAGACGTTTTGCACGCCGACCACTCCCATGGTGGTCAGCCGAGTGTGAAACGGCCCTCAAACAGAAGCGTTATGCCTACATGGGCTATAAGCGCCGCCCGAACGATTTCACTGTCGCTGAATTTCGTCGGGTTAGGGCTAGGTCCGGGTATATTTCAAAGTACGCCTGTTGCTCTTCTTGGCGGGTATATGTTTCTTCACTTAACGGGCAGACCCCTCTAGCAAAGGTGTGGAAGCGAGTCAAAAGGATCCGGGGCAAGTTCTCGCAGGACACCCCTCCCGTTCTCCAGGAGAATGGGACCGCAACCTCGGTCCCCGCGTCAATGGCGGAATCCTTTGCGACCGCTTTCTCCGCATTCTCTAGATGGGATGCTGCTCCGCCAGCTGCCAATGTACGTCATGATGTCGCGGAAGGCCGCCGACTGGACTTTCCCTCCAGAAAAGGAGAACCCTTTAACGACAGGTTTACTGTGAGTGAGTTGCATTCCGCTCTTGCTTCGTGCGCGGACACCGCTCATGGTCCAGTCGATGTCCTGTAGGCCATGCTTCGACACCTAGGTGAGCGAGGCATGGCCTCTCTGTTAGATTTTTTCAACAGGATCTGGGTGGAGGGTCTCCTCTCAGATTCCTGGCGAATCATTACTGTGCTTGCCTTTCGTAAATCGGGGAGAGATCACTCGATTCCAGCCGGTTTCCGCATATTTACTCTAACCTCTTTTGTGTGCAAGTTGATGGAGAAATTGACAAATGTTAGATTAGCCTTTCTCTGGACAGCGGAGGCCATCTATCTTCTGCACAGTGCGGCTTCCGCAAGTTTCAGTCCACGTCAGATGCTCTTCTCCAACTGGAAAATGCCCTCTGCAAGGCTTTTCTTCGCAGACAGCACTACGCCACAGTGTTTTTCGATCTGGAGAAAGCCTATGATACCGCATAGCGAAAGGATATCATGCAGACTCTTCACACGATATGGGCGAGGAGACGCCTCCCATTTTTTATATCTGAATTTTTGCGAGATCATCGATACCGGGTCCGGGTGGGGGGAGCCCTCTCCGGCCCAATGGAGCAGGAAGTGGGTGTCCCTCAGGGAAGTATCCTCAGTGTCACACTCTTTGCTCTGAGCATCAACGGCATAACCTCGATGCTTCCGGAAGATTTTTCTCTCTACGCTCTACGTGGACGACCTTTCGATCTTTTTTGGCGCAGCGCAGATGCCAACGCTGAAGCGTCAACTCCAACAGGCATTGAACCGTGTCTCTCGCTATGCCGAAGCGCACAAGTTTCGGTTTTCTTTGGCCAAGACTAAGGTAGTGCCCTTCTGCCGCCATTCACGGTTCCACTCCAATCCGGATTTGTTTCTTAATTAGGTGCTCTTGGAAGTGGTTGAATTGCACCGTTTCCTTGGTCTTGTATTTGACCGACGCTTTACCTGGGAGGCTCATATTCGCAGCCTTAGGGTCTCTTGTATCCGCGCGAAGGATATTCTCCGTTCCGTGACATTTAGCGCTTGGGGCGCTGATAGGACTACTGTCTTACTTTTTTATCAATCCTTTGTCGTTCGAAGCTCGACTACGGATGCAATTTTTATGCATCCGCAGCTGAGCATCTTTTGCGGAAGGTGGACTCGATCCACCACACCGGCCTTCGCCTGACAACAGGTTCCTTCCGCACTTCTCCCCTTGAGAGCCTACTAGTCGATGCTGGAAAAATGCCAGTCACTCTACGCCGTATACAGTGCATCATTTGCTTGTACGCGCAAGCCCAGCGCCTCCCCCAGTCGTCAACAGCTCTCACTGCATCCGCAGCTAATTTTGACAGTGCCTATGCCGGCGAGAGACGCCAGTAATACCCCAAGCCCTTTGGGTTTAGGGCCAGGAAACTCTTTTGAGTGCTAGGTATAGCTCTCGGGCCGGTGGCACCCCTGGTTTTGCCCAGGACGCCACCCTGGAGGGTACCACATTTGGCTATTTGTCACCACGCCTCTGCTCCCAATGCTTATACAGCGCCGGGAGTATTGCGTTCGAAGTTTTTAGAGCACACCTCGTGTCACGCTGGAACCGTGCCAGTGTATACGGATGGCTCCAAGTCCCAAGATGGGGGTCGGCTTCCACGACGTATCCCCTCTGTTTGAAGTCAGCGGGGCTCTGCCAGGCGCTGCGTCAGTCTTCACGGCCGAGCTGGTGGCAATACACTACTCGGTAAGGGCGATTACGCGACGTGACACATTCAGACACTGGATTGTCATCTATAGCGACTCATCCGCATCCCCTTGTTCGCGATATCCGTGACGCCACGGTTTTAGCGAGCCGGGCGAATGTCCAGATTAACTTATGTTGGGTTCCTGAACATGTAAGAATTGCAGGGAATAAGCGCGCCGATGAGGGCGCCAAAAAGCCCGCGAGGACTCTGTGACCGGACCAGCGTTTCGCTCTTGCTCAGACCGACTACATGGCAGGAATATGGGCAGTTCTTCAGGCCTCTTGGCAAAAAGGATGGAAGACGGTCGGAGGGAGCTTAAAGTTGCGTGCCTTTGCGCTGCTTCGTTCCCATGGACCTTCTCCTCAATGCCGCGAAGGCTTCAAATTGCTTTCTGTCGTCTCTGAATTGGACACACTCGCAGGACGCACCACCATTTGATGAAGCGCTCGCCAGCGCCCTACTGTAAAGACTGCGTTGTCCCTCAGACTGTTCGGCACATTTTGTTCAATATACCAGTCTGGGTTATCTTCGCGCACGATACCTGTTCCGGTACCGGGATGGGCGGGGTCGCTACCGCCTGTCCCTTGTACTTGGGACGAGTGCGTGCCCATTGACGGGTGGACTTGTAGACTTTTTGGGGGAGGCCGGCCTTCTCCCTATTATTTAACCATTTTTTTGGTTTTGCTTTGTTTGTTTTTTGTTCTTGTTTTTTTTTCCTTATAGGTCGCACGTTTCTGTGCCGGGGGGGACCTCCCCCCGTCACAGGAGCTTGCTTTCAGCTCGTTGCCTTTTCCCTTTTTTTAATTTTTGGTGTTGGGTTTGTTTTGTTTTTTTTGTGTTTTTGATTTTAATTTTAAAGTAGCCTAGTACTAGGCAAGTTTTTAATACGGCGATTAATGCTCAAGTATGTAGTCGCCAGATGTGCTCTTAAAAGAACAAATAAATGCTCTATAATGTTTTAAAAGAAAATACATCACAATTGGTGAAGTTCAGAAAATTTTGTAAAATTCAACCATCGCTGCTTTTTTTTAGATTTTAGATTTTAATCTTAGTAGCAAAGCGCAAGCTCCCCCCGTAATTGGAAGTGGCGAAGGCATTGCCTGGTAATATTAGGAAATAAATTAGAAATAAAATTACTTTATCGCGAACAGTCGGCGACTGTATTCATAGGTCGGAGTGCTGTTTTTGACCGAAAACATATATAGAGGTTAAAACGTGCATCTAAAATGCCGTATTTATCAGCATAACTATGATCTTATAACGTATAGAGAAGGACGAGCTGTAGCTAAGCTCATATTCGAAAATGATCATCTAATTGATTTTATTCGGGTTCAAATTCTTAAAAAAGCTCAAGACACAGAAACTCTTAAACTTTTCTAAGCATTTCATATCAATAAATTTCACACCTCAAATGATTACAAAGGTAACATTAAGTTAGTTTATGAGGATATCACTAGTGAAATGAGTGCGTTCGTCTTCTGTTGTAATTAGGTATATCTCTTTCTCCTTTCCTTCAGTTATGTTCAGATTTCCTTGAAGAAAAGAACTTTGTTACAGCTTCAAAAGCTGGCTGCTGTTTTATTTCCTTTGACAGTTGTTGAATTATATATATATATATATATATATATATATATATATATATATATATATATATATATATATATATATATATATATATATATATATATATATATATATATATATATATGCAAAAAAAAACAAAGGAAAATAAAAGGCAAATTCCAAGTAATTTCGAATTTGTTCACTTCATTCTCAAGGAATAACAAATAGTTTTACAAAGCTGGTATATATATATATATATATATATATATATATATATATATATATATATATATATATATATATGTACATATATGAGAAAAAACAAAGTGATCAGCTGCCCATGTATAACGAAAGGCCACAGAATAGAAAAATATTATCATAGACGAGTTTAGATACCGGATACGAAGGATAAAACCAAATAGATAAAGTTAAATTCCGGTTATTCCAACCGTGAGCAAAGAATGTAGACTTTAAGGTCACAAAACTAGGTACATACACACGCAATTATGAATAAATAAAAATAAACAAGAGAAACATAACTAAATTAATAAATCAGAGGGCTAAGATTTAAAATGGACAATTTCGCTATAATAAACCTTTTAATTACAGGGTCCAGTTTAAAGAAACCGGCAAATATATTAAAATTAGGCGAAGAATTAATGATTGAGCATTCCATAATATTTCTTAGACCTTTGATTCATTAATTGAGTTATGTTTCTCTTGTTTATTTTTATGTATTCATAATTGCATGTGTATGTACTTAGTTTTCTAACCTAAGTGTCTACATTTATTGCTCACAGTTGTAATTTAGGGAAGTAGACCTTAATCTATTTGGTTTTATCCTTCATAATCGGTATCTAAACCCATTTTTTATAATATTTTTCTATTCTGTGTCCTTTCGTTGTACATTGGCGGCGCCTCACTCGGCTGTCTCTCATATATATATATACCACCTTTGTAAAATTATTCGGTTTTCCTTGAGAATGAACTGAACAAGTTCGAAAGAACTTGGAATCCGCCTTTCATTTTCCTGTAGGAACGTTTGCATTTATTGCTCTACTCCCGCGCTACTTTGTGAGTTATTCATATATATATATATATATATATATATATATATATATATATATATATATATATATATATGAAGTAAAATAATAAAAGTATTTTAAAACATGGTTTTTATATAATGACAGCATAAATTATTTATGAGAAAAGTGCAAAATCTGGAAAAAAATATATATATTTAGTTTCGTAAGCAATGTAAAGTAATAAAGCGAAACATCCAACTCTCATTTATTAATATGAAACATGAGGATTAATAAAGCCATAAATAATATCAATATGTCTATAGTATTTTTAATGTTTACTAAATACAAAGAAAGTGAAGTGAATCGGAAGTCGCCGTTTAGAGTTTTGGCACACTATTTTTATTATTTTTAACCATAAAAGAGGAATAATTTGTTATTAATTCAAAGCCTACTGGTTTTACAAAATGTTTCCTATTATGAAGAGAACGATTGTTCAGCAGGATGCTGTTATCAATCTACCTCAAATTATAGTTCGTCGGGGCTAGGTGCAGCTGCAAGAACGCCTTTGAAAAGTGTATTCTTCAAAGGGAAGACCAGAAGGTTGCGACAGTTTTTCGTCGCGTCGGAGAGTATATTCGTTTATTCATCACTATTATTAAGACTGACACTAAATGTAATGTATGGATATTATGTAGGATATTAATAAACACTACATGTCATCATTTGTCAATAAATGACGAATTAAATGTTTGTTTCATCAGTAAAGATTGCTCAAGAACCTAAATATCTTATTCACATTTGAGCCTTGCCCTCATATTTTCTCATTTAAGGCAAAATCTGAGGACATCTCCCGTATAAAGTTCGTAAGACGTGTTCTGTAAAGGGTGTGGTGAAGATGATGGAAATGAAAATATTTTGGATAGATATATAGCCAACAAATTTCCGGGAGCTATCGGAAGCAGGAAGATAAGCAATCCTTCAGATGGCATCACAATAAAATATGATTTTGTCGCGGACTTTATCTCTTGATTCATTTTACCGCCCTCTTTCATCCCTAGGCTGGACATTTCGAGAATTAAGCCATTTGTAAGGAATAGATCAGTTTGATATACAAATACTACTCACTTTTTTCTTCTGCTTCTTCCATTCATTGCCCATTTCAACCAAGAACATGCCTCCGTCGGATTACATCTGTTTTCTTTTCAGTTAATACCAGCCCGCGATGAAATCTACCTGCGTTGTCGACCGAATCCAGATTCAGGAGAGTTGGGCGTTGTCTAAGTTCTTAGTGTTCTAGTCTTTACCTGATTCAAACTAATCGTATCTTTCTTCATTATATAATCACTTTCCCTAACCTTTCCAATTTCCAAATTTCTTTACCTATAATATACATCACGAATACTTATAATTTCGAATGTATTCTACCCCGACCCAAAATCGAAGCTTTGCACAAACAGCACATAATTCTTTTTCGCCTTCAATCCACAGGATATTAAACAAGTGAAATGCATTGATAACTTTCCCTTACAAGACCCTTTTCCACTTGGATATCTTGCTCCTCAAATGGACCCTAAATGTGTCCTTATATTAATTTACCCCTCGACAGAAATGGCCGAGACAGGTTGTCTTTAAAGACAACCGGAATTTCATTGTACGGCGTTGTCTCCCCAAAGGTAATTAAGCGTATCCTATTGTTTTACGGTCGAGCGATGCGTTAGAGCGGAGTGACGGAAGGGTCTTTCAAATGGAAGAGGAGATTCTGCATATGGAAATGCATCTTTCAAGCTATCGCCTTTCAGATTGGATTAAATTTGCTAGGCTCAATTTATTTGTTTAAAATTACAGGTATTTATGTATTTACTGATTAACAGTATTCGGGTAAAGCCTACTTTTCTTTTTTATTTCACAGATATTTTAACAGATTTAAATACCAATTCCACAACTCGCAACATTTTTTATATGTATGGAAAATAATGTATTGTCAGATAATACATGATTTTAAAATATGTCTTTTATTACTTTTTAGTGAATTTTAATAAAATGGCACTTACGTTCATGTGACTTTTTCCCTAGCCAAATTTGTGACTTTTATTATGACTCTTCTCCTACAACTGACTGTTAGACTTGATTCGTCGATCTGTATGTTGCTGCATTCGTATATTGTTGCCTTTTCCAATCATAGCGTCGTTATTGTCTAATAGTAATAATTTTCCATTTATCATATTTACGTCTTTTGTGGGATATGCAGAAAGAAAGGAGGGGTTGTGGGAATCGCATAAAACTCAAAATTCCATCTTCACTCCAGTGTTTTAATTATTTATGCTCTTGGAAAAGTTGATATACGTTCTCCTGCTAGGGAGAAAATGTATTTTTTTCGGATTTAATGTTATCAACTCATTTAAATAATCTAATTTCGCATAATTCAGAAACTTCATTAGACGATGAACGATAAGCAGCAATCTGCATATGAATGTTTACATCCAAATCTTAGCGAGGTAATTTCCATACTCAGGCGCATCCAGTGTCTAAGAAGTGAGTAAATATTGCTTCGTCACACCATGTAATTAATATCTGTCTATTGTTGAGTCATCCAAGTATTCATTATAGTACCAAATGTTGAATTCCCTTTCGAAATAGTTGCTCTGTTTTCTTCCAAAAATCTTGTTGGTTTGACTCTTCAAAAAAGATAATCGGTGGCCGATATTGTCTCGTGAAAAAGTATTGTCGTTTTGAAATGATGACTCATCCAAAAATATTATATATTTTACCAGAAGATGATTCGTTCAAAAACTTTATGCCGTGCCTAATGTTGGTGTATAAAAATATTAAATTCTTCAGGGCGTATTCTTTAAAAAAATCTATTATCCTTTCCCTATGTTGACTCATTAACAAATATTAGACTGCCAAATGTTCACTCCTATGCCTGAGTTGTCTCGTCTCCAAATTACTGGGATCAGTATGTTGTCAAAGGATTTATGTTGTTTCGAGCAATGACTCATAATTATTTTTTATTCAATTCCGATGCTGACTCAACCAATAATGTTATTACAACACTCCTTCCCAAAACAATATTCCTATGTTTAGGTAAAAAAAACCCACCCTATAATCGAATAAATATCTTATCATAAAATTTTTCAGGGTATTGTAATTACCACCTCGGGTAAGTGGTTACACCACAGACCTATCATCAATTGGCCTTAGTTTAAATTCCAATATCCCGTTGTAGCCGGTAGGTAAAATAGATGCTATTCCAGCTTCTCCTATAAATGGTCGATAAATTGACACATCTTCAAATAGGGGAGTGGGGGGGGGGATTCGCACTTAAAACTGCTGATCTCTACCTAAGAAATGGGATGATGGTAGAAATAGCCACACCACGACAGTACTTACGCTTTCCGTAGCCACCGTTTTAATATGTTCAACATTGATGATTCTAATGATCAAGTAAAGATAAGCAGGTACAATAAGATAGTGCTTAATTTTAAAGTGTTTATCTTTACTATTAGTCTTTAGTAGTATTTATGATTTTTAGTTGAGGTTAATAAACAACCAAAACATCACAATACTTAAACAAACATTAGCTTAGTGAAATTCTGGAGTGATAATCTTTACTCGTTATAATTTAGGGAGCACGTATCTCCACTTGATCAAATCTTGAATTCTCTATCTTTACTAGAGCTAATTTGTGAAGTGCTTTTATCGGTTAATTTTGTGATTGCTTATCTTTACTTGGTCAATTTCGTGAGTGATTATTTTTACTTGTCATTTTTTTTCAATTCTTCTCTTTACTTAGTAAATGTTCTTACTGCTTGACTTGACTTGGTAATTTATTTAAGTTCTCATCTTTACTTGGTCAATTTTGGGGATGATCAACTTTACTAGTCGATTTTGGACTGTTTTTCTTTATTTGATCCTATTTACGGAATTTAACTTATATCTTTTTTTTTCGTTCCTTAAGACTCTTATAGAAACACATCAATGTTCTCGTATAATACTGACCTGCATTATTTAATATTATGACTATATTTTGAAAGCGCGCAATAAAGTATGGTCAATAAATGCGTTGGTTAGAGAAGCGAATATATCTGCCCGTCCCATATTATTATCTTCTTCTGTCTGTAAAGATGGACGCAGTGTGGAATAAAAGAATGAAAGAACGAATATTTATAAATACCTTAAACAACCAAAGAAAAATGGGAATAAATCTTTTGAAAGGTTTCTGGAGAGGGGTGAAGATAGGGAAAATGAAATTTATATTTGTTGAGATTCAAAGAAACATCTCAAGAGAGATGTTCAAACGCGTTGAAATGGAAATATTCTTCAGCTTTTATCCTCTAAGTGGCAGAATTTTACATAGACCTTTTCACCCTCATACTTTTTGGTCTACCTTAACACTCTCTGGAATCCAAAACCTCACAGTAGGTTATGGTGATGCGGTCTTTCCACTCATGTCCAAGGTATCTTATTAATTACTACTCATAATCCAATCATTTCTGATCTCATTCCTTCGAAATGCGTCTAATTTAGAGTTTCTTTTCCCAAATGGTGGATTATTTGATGTACAGGGTGTCCACTAAATATTGCGCTTCAATGTAAATTTAATATTTTGTAAAACTTTCATTTTAAATTTTTTGTTTAGTTTTTAGGTCATATTCATTTTAGAACTCAGACATATATCAGACAGACGGGAACATGTTTTATGCATGATTATATGTGTAATTTAAAGGGGGAGAATCTCTACAATTGTTTTAATTTTCATTGAAATTCCATATTTAAAGGATACCTTAAATACATAGAGGCAGTCGCTTATGATGAAGTTGTGTCTCTGGCCGAAACACATAGTTTCATACGAGCTATTATGTATGTAGATGGAGAGTTCCCCCAGCCTCCCTAACTTGGACGGAAGCTTTAATTTTCTGCCTTATTGCCCCCCACCACCCCACCTTCCCCTAAATAACACAGATAATCTTTTGAAGGGAAAACAAAAAGATGAGAATGCTTGAACTAAAAAGAGTGGGGAAAGGGCAAACTCTCCTTAACATCAACGAAGGTAACAAAAATCAACGAAGGAATTCCTGGCATAAATTTTTAATTAAATAAATTGGTGAATTTAGGCAAACTAGATTAGTCTTAAGAGGAAACTACCTTGCAGCGAGAGACCGGAACAGCCGGCAGCAATCCTTCAGCTACCGTTGCTTTCAACACAAAAGCGGAAAGACACCTCATCCCTTCCACACACACACACACACAAATAATTCAATAGAGGAAAACTTAAAAAGGCAAGAAACTTCGAAGGAAAAGAATTTAATCCAAAATATCGGGGAGGATGGGCTATGGCGACGACATGCCCTGTTCAAACCCAGCGGGTGGGGACACAAAACTTCAACGACGTCACAAGCATCCAGCTACATACCCCCATTGGGCTATGTACCTCCTACACGCAACAGCAGTACATAACTAATCAGTACACCTCTATCATTCCCCTTCTCGCCTTCCTAGCGCAATGCAACATAACCCTCTCTGGGTTGAACTCATAAACACAATACTGCCTAGTCACCTATTCTTCCCCCTCCCCTAACAAGCATAATTTCCTCGTGCCTTCTAGTTCACCACCAATTTTCCTTTTGATCTTTATGTAAATTTCATTATCAGGTTGGGCGGATCTATTTCACGAGCGAATGGCACCTCTTCCTATAACGAAGACTATCACTGGTTTCGTTCACCAGCGACTGTCTTTCTGATTGTGATGTGAATTTCATTATCCGGTAGGGGAGAATGGCTTAACACAGAAGTAGCTATGCTAAAAAAATCAGCTAAAAAGAAAAACAAACCATGGCACGAAAGTGTTGAAGTTAGAGGAATAAAAATATGTGGAAGGTATAGTACATAGCCCAAGTAGTCCACCATGTGGAATATATAGTGTGGTCCGGAAAAGAAGGGTGCGCAACCCTCCTGTAACCTTTGCAACTCACACAAAATATCTAATTTGTGGCATTAATGCAGGAAGGATACGAAATCCTTTGGGTGTAAGCTGCTGCATGGTTGCCTATACTGCCGAGTGACACCACCTTGAGAGGGCAAGAAACCTGGATCCCTTTTTGAACAATGTGACTCCTTTTGCACGTGGTTACAATAGCCTAGAAGATAAGGCGTTGGATTTATAACGTGTGGGTTTAGGGTTCATTTCCAGCTTGAGCGGACACAACTGATTTCGGCTTGCGTGGGTCAACCGCTAATCATGTTGGGAGGCCAAGTCTTGCGCATGCGTGCATATCGTTTTATCCACACACATCATCAGACACATACGTAGTTTCAGAATCTCTTTCTATACTTCTTTCCTTCGAGCGCACACAGTACATCACTCTTTCTTCTACGGAATCCCTTGAATTGAGTTTTCAGTCCATACTCCCATAACATTTAAAGGGTAGTTCTCCCCTGATCTATGAAGGGGGGTTCCAAACTCTTTCTAACTGGTAGGCCTTGGGGCCCAGAAGTCCCTTCTACTTGTGTCCTTGGGCATCATATCATTGATTGTCCTTCTAATAATTTTCAGGTCGTGAGATCCTGCACTTGCTCAATGAACTTGTGAGAATAAATAACGAAAATAAAAGGGCCTCTTGCTGGAGGAAAAAAAAAGCACTCCTCGCTCGACTGTAGATCTTACATATTACAAGGGTCAGCTTTGACTTTGCCCAGTTGAGACAAGAGTTCCTACGTTGAACCAAACTAGGTCACATTGGTTATGATTAGACATATTATGGTAGGCCCAATTTGTGTGCGACTTGCGGTAGTATTCTAGCGACTCCTTAGTTTAGATTCTACTATAGGCCACTGAAATAGGCTGTAAACCCTGCAAAACGGTGGAAAAATGGGCATCAATACTGGTCAACAAAATTTGTTTAATATAGTACCACATAAGAAGATATTACTGAAAATTGAAGTACACAGAATAGGGGAGGGGAATTCTTAAATGAATTAAACACGAGCTCGTCGATCGCTCATAGAATAGTCATAAATGGGCTAAACTCGGACTGGGCCTCATTAACCAGCGGGGTCCACAAAGGTCAGTTCTTGTCCCATTATTGTCTATAATAAATATAAGCGACCTCATTAATTAGTAAAATGTCTACGTTCACCGACGACACCAAAATAAGAAATAGTACTACAGATAGATGCAATATTGTGGGACTGCAGCCAAACCTAAACAAAATTGTCGAGTGGGCGGATAAATGGCAAATGAAGTTTAAAATACATAAATGCTAACTCATTAACTTAGGATTAATAAATCTGAAATCGAATTATGATATAAATGGCAAACTTTTGGAATCCGCGTGGATGGAAAATGATCTTATGGTCGTAATTTCCGCCGAATTTAAAGTATCCAAGCAATGCATAAAAGCAACTAAAAAGAGAATCGAATGCTAGGATACATCTCACGGAATTTCTCTTATGAGTCTAGAGACATAATTTTACCTCTATATAAATCATTAGTTCGACTGCTCTAGGGTAAGCGGTTCAATTCTGGTCTCCGAACCTTAGCAAAGATGTGGAAATCTTAGAAAGAGTACAATGCAGGGCACCTAAACTGAAAGCTGAACTTTGGAATAAATCCAACAAAAAACGACTTCACTGCCTCAACCTATTATGCCTTCTGAATAAACGTTTACGCATCCAACTGATAGTGGTTTTGAAATTCTTAAAAGTTTTTTTTTTAAATAAAGTATTCGAGATGAATTATAGAACAAATACGTGTCAAAATAGATATAAATTAGTCAACAAGCACTTCAGCAGTGCCATAGCCCAAATTTATAACTTATAAATTACTTAGAGGTGGAACAGCCCTTCTGACCGATTATTGGAAAGTATATAGCTTAATATATTTAAAAACAGACTGTACGACTATTACTCGCGTCTAACTGTAACTTAGTAGGAGCACAGGAGGAATATCACTCTATAAAATCAGGACTGATTATTTCCACATATGTGCTTAGGCATCCCTCAATGATGCCAGCTGTTACTCGCAGGAATGAATAAGTCCACAAACGTTTTCTTCATTCTTTTCTGGCTTTACTCTCATTATTATTTTCAACACTAGCAAAGGCCGATGTGCGAAAGAGAAGAAATCGTTTTTATTAGCAATTTGAGTGCGAGATGAAATATGCATATTGGAACTTGTATATTTATATATACACTCGTAGACAAGTGTGCACATAATAAATATAGAATAGGTAAAGGCATGGACTGTGTTATCGAGGCTGAAATGGGATTGATCTTATTATCTATCTGACTGGCCTTGAGTGGACTCTAGGATCTTTGTCGGTCCTAGTTCTGTTGTTCTTTTTCTCTTTATTTCACTTTTTCTTTCTATTTATCTCCTTTTCTCTATTACCCTTTATTTCTACCTGTCACACCCTCTATTTCTCCCTCTACTACTTTCTCAATTTACTCTCTTGCTATTACTCTCTGCCCCTTACTTTCTCAGTCTATTAATCTATCTCTATTGCTCTCTATCTCTCTTCCTCTCTCTCTTTCTCTCGCTCTTTCTCCCTCCTTCCCTCTTTCCACTTTCTTTCTCTTTATTGCTACCAATTAATCTTTTTTTCTCAATTACACAGTTTTCTCTATTAATTATTTTTTCTCTATCATGATATTTCTCTCTATTACTCTCTTTCTATTACTCACTTTCTCTGTATTACTTTATTTCTCTCTATTACTCTATTTTTCTTTCTCCTATTTATCCCATTATATCTTTTACTCTCTTTCTCTCTCCCTCCCTCCTTCTCTCTCTTCCTCTTCCTCCTTTCCTCCCTCCCTCCTTCCCTCTCCTTCCCTTTCATTTCTTAATACTCTCTCCTTTTCTTCCACCCCCTCTTAATCCCACCCTCTTTCCTCTCTCTCTCCCTTCGCTTTCTTTCTCTCTCTCTCTATTACTCTCGTTCTCTCTTTTACTCTCTTTACCCTTATTGCTCTTTTTCCCTCCTCTTACGCTTATTCTCTCTATTACTCTTATATTCTCTATTACTCTCTTTCTTTCCTCTGGTTCTGTCTCTTTATTTCTCTCTCTCTCTTTCCTTATATTACTATAGGTAACACTTCAGTTTCGGGGCGCACGGTAGGTGGCGCTATTTATAGGCTACAATATATATGTTATGACGTCAGACGGTAGCGTCAGATGTGAACAATTACAGCGTTATATTTTGGGGGGTATATGAGTATATACGTCCTCCAGAACCCCCAATTGGTTGAAACTCAGGATCATCGCAGGGAAGCCCCCTGCAGTGATATCTCCCCCACGAGCAGTCCCCTTGAATTTACTGGGGGTTTTTCACCCAACAGCCTTTTACTGGCAGAAAAACCTAACCTAATGACAAACAATACTTACTTTTATAGCTTTCTTGATTAGTTTATGCGCCTCTAAATAATCTAAATGTTTTTCACGATTATACAAACTAAACCCGAATTCGAATAACGAAGAAGCACAACTAGAGCACGAAAAAACAATAACGAAACAGAAAAAAAGCTAAGCGGGTTCTATTTATAGCTACGACGTTGCCAGTAAGAAGCTGTTATCGTTCACTGCGAAACAAAAAATACGAAACAAAAACAAAACCATAAAAGACATCAAGAAACCTTACCTTACTTAGAAAAAAATATAAACGAGCAGAGGCGCAGATATTTAGTAAATAATACAGACTAAAAATTACAAATCCCCCCCAAAACAAAAAACTATAACGCCGTGATTGGTCACATCTGAAGCTACCGTCTGACGTCATAAGATATATATTGTAGTTCAAAATTGTAGCCTACTAACAACGCCACCTACCATGCGCCCCAAATCTGAAGTATTACCTTACTATATTCCTGTCCATTACTATTTTTGTCTATTACACTTTTTCTAGCTATTGAGTGAATGTACAAGTATATATGATTGAGCTATAACCTAAAAGAGTATCTTTGTTTGTTTTTGTGCGTTTGTAGTGAGTGTCGTGACTTTTTGCATCGTAGTTGTCTTTTTTTTGCGAATTGTTTATACTTTTTCTTTCCCCATGGCGCAATTTATTACACCTTTTATTGTCACTTTTGGTTTCTTCAATATGTGTTCTTAGTTAATGACCTAATAGTATCTTATTTGCTAAGATTGTCTTTATTTAGGATTAGTTGTCTATATCCACGCGAAGCTGATTATATTCGGGTTTAATTCATCATCAGCTTTTATTTCATTGGGAGCTGGGTAATAAATTTTTAACATTTATCACTCTTCCTTCAAAACAATGGCTCATAATTCATTCGTAGCTTACTTCTACTATGGATCGTTTCATTTGATCTTCATTTTTTCTCTGGTAAACTTGTTTGATGAGTTTGTACTACTAGCCCTATACTTCACATATCCCGGGTTTTGAAAAAGTTCTGTTACACTCTGTTTTTGATCTATCAAGAGGTTTTCGTGCGCGATAGGAAAAGTTACGTCAAACGAACTTAAACTTCTACTTTTCAACCACGTGTCATTAAAACATTTTTTCCATTCTGTGTAGGTTTGTCGAGATTGAAGTGAAAAGAATAAAGAACTTTACATCGACTACAGTATGTGAGCGGAAATGCATACAAGGTCCACCACATCAACATCGACGAGCTGAAGCCCTCCGTCAACCGTGTGTAGACCAGGATCTGTAACGACTTCGTCCGTAATGTCTCCCCGGCCTTTATATCTAGCTTGGGACGCGTGCTTTCCACCGAAGGTGCCCACATTGATTAATATTACAAATTAAACACATTTAAATATGTTAAAACAGTAAAAAGTTGTCTACCCGCCTAAAAAAATTATTTCGCCTTTTGTTGAGAATGTCTCGTGATGAGTGTAACAGGATATTTGCAATAACCTGTACCAATTCTTTGAATGTGTTTCAGTTTATGGTAACGTAATTTCTAGGTAAGATATTGATTATGTCATTGAGGAGTAATTCCACAATAACGTCTTCATCCTCATTTACATGTTCCTTCAGGTAAGTTATTCACTGCGGCTTTTCGTTTCTTTCATCTTGGAAGGCGATGGCCCTCATTGATGTACACTTTGAGTTTAAAGTCTGCTGCCTACTTTCAGTGGCCCTTTTCTTTCTTTCTTAACTTGTAATCGGTTCTTGTTCTGGGTACGCTTCCCTATGTGTTTCTTCATTTGGATATTTCCTTGTTCTTGTGACCTTGACCAGACTGAGGCTTATAATTTCTGAAGGTGAGTTTTCACGGAACCATGTCTTGTTCATATCATATTTTATAAAATGGTATTGAGTGTTTGGAAAAAAGTGCCGCCTGGTTTTCCTATATACATTAGCTACGCGGAAAGTATGTCGCTTACTTGCTCTTCTTTAGGAGTGCATAGCGGGTAGACTGACTGACAGCCTTCCTGTGTCAAAAAGGAACGAGGGAAGAAGGGTGAGGGCGAGGTAACAAGCCCGGACCCCTGGGTGACGCATCACCCCTGGCCCTGTGCCACTTGAAAAAAGAGGTAGGAAGTTTTGGAGAAGGAGAGGAGATAGAGAAATGAAGAGGAGGGAAAAAAGTTAGTAAAGTGGGAAACTAGGAAGAGATTTAAAAGTTGACCAAGGTATTCTTAGATCTACATCTAAACGTGTGTAAATACCACGGTGTGTATTACTTTATCCTTTTTTCTATTCATGTATATTCATAGACACTCTCCCACGTCTGAAGGTAAATCCCGTTTGATAGTGAGAGAGAGGGCAAAAAGGAAGGAAGTTGAGGGTTGCGGAGAATTGCATGTTTGCTTGGAAGTTAAGTTAATCTGTGTTCTTAGTATGATAAGTAAAGGTTTGAAAATAGTAGTATAGTAAATACCCGAGTTCCAGCTGCTTCTCAATGATGAAATTATTGTGCTATGGTAGTGTTTTGGTTAGGAAATCCAGCCTTTGTTAATTTTATACTTTTTCTAGTAAAATGTCTCTTTATTCTTGTTTTTACCTTATATATATATATATATATAGTATACTTGTTCTAATCTAACTCTTTACCTGTTTCATATATATATATATATATATATATATATATATATATATATATATATATGCAGATACACCCACAAAAAAAAATTGAAAAACGATTCCGAACGCTTTCGTCTTCATTCTTAAAAACCTTTTCAAGGAACGAACAGGAGGCTGGACATACATTGCCTTAAATAGTGGAAGGGGGGATTAGACTACCCACCTCTAAAGGTACAAAATTCTGAAACAACGTTATTTGAGATTTTATGTATGTAGTGATAATGGGGTCTAGCGTCAACAAACCCGGGCTAAGATTGAAATTTGGAAACGCGTTAATGGAGATACATTCCAATATATTTCTGGAAATATAATTACTGGATTTTATGACTGGTTTGGCACTGTTCAAGTTAATGCTGTGGTTAAGATTGTACATATGTAAAAAAAGCGCAGATTGTTCATTATGATTACGTACATTGGCTTGATGTTGCTTAACCCGGACATCTAGTACTTTCCCAGTTTGTCCATAATGACATTTTTGGAAGTTGTTGTAGCCTATCGGACATAAATGTTATTTTTAAGTACGAGAATACAATTGGTCGCATCCATGTAAATAATTCTCCTCCACCCCATCCTGGCCTTGTTTATTCGATAGGATGCAACAACTGTTTCCTTGCGCAAACATATTTTTGATAGCCTACAATAAAACCATTAGGGTATCAAAATAATAAGAAGGAATTTAATGAAATTTTCAGAATCTACAGATAAATAGTTTGTAAATAAAACACTTTTTGCAGGACCCCAAAATCTCCAATAGTTTTTGGGTTATACTAATTCAAAGTACGGTTAATCTCCAATAGTTTTGGGGTTATACTAATTCAAAGTACGGTTAACTTTTTTCTGGGACACCCGGTATAGTTATCCACCCTGGAGATTTCAAATCTGACATCAGATTTGGCGCTGGGTTGCGCCATCTAGTGGCAGAAGCCTCATTTAGCTATTCAAAGGCACTTCTAAGTGATTTGAACGATGAGAAACGAAAAATAAAATAACCACTTATCATCTTATCACAAAACGGCGCAAGTTATTCGAGGGAATTTCCCTCTTATTTGTGGAAGAGGGGTATTCCTTCTTTCCTGCTCTCCTAAATATTTCAAGCATTTTTTTGTGTTACTGTGAAGTTCCTGGTCGTATGGTCTTCAAGGATGTAGCAGTTATAACACATTTTTGTATTCATATTTTTCTGTTTTCTGCTCCTAATTTCATATTAAATGCTCTTAGTTCGTTTGTGGCAATTTTATTCGACATTTTAGGGTTCGTGCAAACTACTTTAAAGAGGTGAGTAGATTGGCCGAATTAAACTATCTGGGGAACTTAAATTCCCTGAATGATTCTTTCACGTTCTTATTTAAACTCTTCTGTTATTTGAGTTCCTACCCATAAATCTATCTTTCTACAAATTACGCTTGTATTAGTGATAATTTGTGGATCAATTGAGGGATTTAACCCTATTATTATATGGGCTTCTATTCTCTCTTGCGAAACCATTCTTTTCAAAGCTTTTTTCCTGATAGAATATACAATTATATCCTCTTAAGTTTTCTTTTAGATTACCTAGAGCGATTTTCATCTTTCTGTGAGTCAAAATGACAAGAGTGAGGAATTTATTTTACAAATTTAGGTGAACATAAGCAACTCAGATTGGAGAAATTATAGGAGAGAAAATTACCACAATTCATGTTATTTTTAATCTGTGAAAGACCAAGTAAATACAGAAATAAAGGAGAGAAAAGACTACAGTGCGCTTAAATTTGGAAAAGATCTTATACACGCCATTCAAAAGATTACAAGGACGTCCTCCTCAACTAAACTTCAACCTTTACGCTACGAAGAAACTAGGTGAAGCAAGAAGAAAAAACCCCCACACAAAAATACTACCACCGGCTGGGCCCGATCACACCAGTCAATCATGTAGTTTCACGATCGGGTAAAGGAGGAGATCCTTCTTAGACAGAAGGCGAGAAATTCAACCTTTAGTTTCGCCTTGTACTTTCCCCTTTTTCCCGACTCAACAGCACTCACCTGGGGTTTAATAACTTCTTAGCCACTTTGATCCCGTAGAGACCACCGGTTTCTGATGTATACAAACCTTTGGAGGAAGCTCTGCAGGTGGCATGAAGAAGGGGGGACCCATTAAAGGGAGTAGTCATTAGGAGCGCAAGATGTGTTCTACTAGACAATTTTTCTTAGATAAGAGAGAAAAGGTAAACCCAAGAGTATCGAATAGGCACACCTCTCATAGATAAGGGCCTGGTATGCTCTAAAGAAAGGACATCGCACTCTGTCAAGTAATGGACTAGTTGTACGGCCAGTTAGCCATCTGCGATAGTAATCAGGATATAGATAAGTTAATCAGCTAGAAATCACGGGGGAAATTGGAAGAGATTAACTTACTATCTAAAGTACCACCTCACAACCTCGTTCATAGATTCATAATATGTCAATGCCTGGACCCATGGGTTAGCTCACACACCACAGACGAGGATAAACTAAATGAAAATAAGCGGCAAACAAAATTGGGTGAAGATAAATGAAGTTTATAAATTTAAAAAAATTGGGTTGGAGGTGAATATACCCATTTATTCAAAGTCACTTTCCAAAAATCTAAGATGGCTGCAAAAGCATAGGAAGGGGGACGTATTATGATTTGCTCCTAAATTTCAGCCACTGGAATCGAGTGAAAACCAATCGTATCGATCCAGATGTGCTTCTTCAAATACGCTCTAGAACAACACGCGATTAAGGACTATAAATTGAGTGTAAGGTTTGTCCAGAATGTGCCAGTTCGGGACACACTTGGAAAGAGCGCAAAAACAATTGATCCAATTGTGGGAACCCCCAATCAGACGCGTTCAATGTCCCGTTCCATTAAAACAAACTTAGTCAATGAGAAAAAGAGAAAAATCTTCTAAGAAAAAAACATAAAAGCAAACGACCTACGCTCGACTAGTGAAATCCTCTGAATAAGGAATAACAGTTCTACAGCTGGAACTATACATGAAGCTGAATCTAGTAATATGCCTGATACACGCCTATTTCGTGAACATTGCGAGAAGAGGGCGCTATGCTACCGAGCTCAATAAGATGTAGGTAGAGAACGGAGTTAATCCAATGTGGTTTTCCCGACAACCGTCCTCAGGTGACTCATATCAGTCCCAAACAGGAAGCAAGCAGGGAAAAAAACATCAAGATCTCGTTCTAAATTAAGAGAACACTGTTTGACGAAGTAAAAGAGCGCATTGAAACATTTAAGCTATTCCAGGAGGAAAACATAACCTCGCAAAATGCAACCAAGAACGGAGAACTTTGAAAGATACCAAATCGACTACACCCGTCCAGACAATAGATACCTAAATATGAAAATCTATGTCTCTCCATTAGAACCGCCAATGAACTTAAAAAGAAGATGAAATCTTTGAAGGCTTGGTCAGAGGAAAATTTTTATGGGATTATGATCACGACGCACAAAGGAGGAAATACATCGCAGTACTAAAACACGACATCCTAAAAATATATCCTGATTAATGAGTTAATCTCCCTGACTACAATTTAAAAAGAAGAGATCAAGTATACTGAGAACGACAGCCAGAGAAGCAACAACTAAGATGAAAAACAGAGAGATTCAGCATGGAAAATAACGTAATATATCTAAGAATAATAATTGTCTCATTAAAATCATATGGCTGCAGAATAAGAAGAACCTATATAACAAAATTGTTAAAAAGATAGCTCCCGAAGTCGTGTTGATATCGAAACATTGTTTGGACGAAAAAAGTAGTTACATTAAAACATTAAAATCTTTAACTACAACGTTATAATGGACAAACTCACCAAGGAGATGTACGATGGTATGGCTATTGCGATCTGGAGAGGAATCAAGTATAAATAATTTGAAGAATCTTATCTAGCATCAAGATCAGTACAACCACTGATTACTTGGTCATAGCATTAGGCTACCAACCCCCAAAGCACCCGTACCTTCCATTTCCTAAATTTCTGCGCCTACTCAGAAGGAACACGTTACCATCCTGATCGATGACCTTAACGCCAACTATATAGAGGTTATATATACCACTTCATTCAATGGTGTAAGGAACTCAGCAACGTACTACAAACTTACGGTCCAGAATTTGCGACGTTCTCAATGAGATTATTAACTACTCAGGACGTTATTCTCACAAATCCAAATTTCACTTTGAACCATGAAACAATCACAGGTTCGTATAACCATCGGATCACTTCACCATGATCACCACTATATCGAGGGCCTACAGGACAGCATAGAAGCAGCTCCTTTAAGACTACAGATGTAGAACACCTGGACGGTTCCACGTTCGAAGACATTGGCGAGTACTATAGCCAACTAAAAGCAGGAATAGCGGAAGTGGACAGGATGGCTATACCCATAGTAGAATTCAAAACTCTCCCATATCTCCAGTGGGACGGTAACATTAAATATAGAATGGACTGGTGAGAGGCTCTAATTGCTGAAATAATCTTTTCTGGATATATAGCGGATATATGTAGAGAGTTGCGGAACATAAGTATGGAACTTAAGCATCTGATTAGTGTGCAGGTAGGAGAAGCCTGAGATAACATTAGGGGAAATATAGACCCCGAATGTGCTCCAAAATTTCTGGGGCCTGATAGGTAGACTCAGAGGAACCCCCTCTCAAGACCAGCTTTAACATCAAATTAAGCGGAAGAGAGGGGTTACGGACGACCGGTTAATTAAGCGCCATTTAAAAGAGCATTGCAAGTATAAAATTATGATAGGAATTGAGGAAGTCAACATCACTTCCATATGGAAAATCGTCAGTCAATACTAAAGATGAAAGATTTCGAAGGGCAAACCTTCACCATGGAAGCAGGTGTGCCCCGTGGGGGTTATCTGAATCTCGCCACTGTCAACAAGGAACGAGGAAAAAAATCTACATGACCTTGGTAAGGCCGATAACTCTCTACCCTGTCATCCTCATACATCTCGCAAGTAAGAGACAACAAAGCAAGGCATAAGTGGTGCAGAACCATGCGACCTGGTTCATTTCGAACGTGACACGTTGAGACCGCGTTCCATCAAGGATCCTGCATGATGTTGCCGATTTTTATGCATTGAAAGTAACTCTGCATGAGCGAGCAAAAAATATATGCATATCTTTCAGAAGAAGAGCTACAAAAGATTAGACTACCTGATAATGACTTCCTAGAATTACATTTCAAATGTGGATACGAGAGCAACTATCTGTGAACTGCGAGTGCGGCTGATTGTTGAACAGATATATAAATAAAACGACACGGCAAAACATGAGAGAAACAAAAAACTACCTATTTTGACAACAATATGATCAACCTAATAATGACTTCCTACATACCTGTATTTGCGCATATCTAGGCATCAACAACAAAACTGGAGCCCCATGCACTAAGCCCGAATTCTCTTAACATTTTGAAAACAGACATTCACAACATAAACCCAATTTAAATATTTTTTAAAATAAAGATACAGCCAACACCGAAAGCCAATTTCATACACTTGAATATCTTTATATTAGACTTACTAATCCCACTTTAAACTAAGCACACAAGCTCATTTCCACTTTTAATATACCTATGAACACCCACAAGTCACACACACCAATACCACTCCCACAAAAAAACAACCCATATTTTCCAATATTTACATTATCATCCTGTTTTTATTTCGAAGACACCCCAAAATGATTTTTCTCAGTTTTTATTTGAAAAAGCAAAAAACATATTTCTTATGTTTGTATATATTCCTAAGTCATAGCCTTGAAAATGGGCTCCTACCCGAAACTTCAGGAGTAAGTTAAAATAGAATAATGAATTTAATGGCAGCGTTATTGATTTTCATTTGTATTCTCTTTATTTTTCTTACAAGTTTTTGGTCTTGGTCTTGTAGACGAGAAAAAACATTCGAAAAAGACATTTTATTCCGAGACGACTTTCAACCGTGGTCGGTCATCTTCAGGAAATGAAGAGAAATTAGTGGAGTTTGTGCAGCTCCTCCAAGAATGTGGGCCATTGCATTCCGAACATATTTCTCTTTCCTTTCTTGGGCAGTTTACGGTGATGTGGTCTTCCATTTTGTGGCATCTAAAACAGATTTGTATATTGTGATACTGGTCCCTTTGAATGTTACAAGCCGGGATTCTCATACTGTATGCGATGATTCACTTCTCAAGTGCCTTTGTCGCAATCTCCGTTGACTCGCACATTATTTTGAACACATTTGTGTATTCCTTAAATTTGATTATGTCGTGTATCTTTATCCAGGGTTGTTGTTCCATTATTTCATGTTTTATTTCATCTGGGGAGTGTTCCACCACCCATGATTCTACCTTCCCGCATACAATGCTTCGGTTAGCAATAATATGGGATGGTACTTTAGCCTCTAAGTTAATTTTCCTTAAAGTGATGGTTCCTGCCGATGAAAGTAACAGTTCTACATCGTTATTTTCCGCACAGATGACAACAAATCCATTAGGTGTTTCTATGTATTCGATCAGGGTGATTTGTAAATCATTGAAAATGCTTTGTTACATCCTGTGGTTTCCGTTTTATCCCGTTCTGAATTAGCTGAAGTGGGAGCCTTTTGGCGAAGTCCTGTGAGTCAATGTTTAATTTTGCATGCCCCCTAACGGGGTCTCCTTTGGGAGGTTCTCTGGAAAATAAGGTAGTAGATTATTTACCCTACTCCACTAGTGCAAGAATCCCCCTATCTGTGCCTAATACTATCTCGCCTGCTTGCTCTGAAGCGCACACTCCCTGAATACCCTGCATAATTCGGCCTAGCCCTATAAGCGATCCTGCAGTCAGATTCGGGCTCGTCACGGATAACTGGGCTCGTTCTCTGGCCCCCTAACGGGGTCTCCTTTGTGAGTTTACTACATCCTACTACTGACTGTTTCTGATAATTTGCTGGTGGTCAGGTTATACTGTCCTAAGTGTAAATAAAGTAGGAGTATCAAATATACAAAGGTATAGCTTGAGATAGGAGAATTTAAGGAGATCACCGCTTTGGGGTGAATCCCCGCGAATCCGAAACAGGAGGTCTCTCCAATCAGTCCGATTCGTGCAAATATTTCTTCTTTCTTCTCTTTGGTATATAACTTAAACGTATATAGCAAATGCTCTCTTTGAAAGTTATTTCAAATCAAAAGATTGATGTAACTTGGCAGAGCGTAGATCGCTGAGTAGTCAGATGAACCGAGCCGTCGAAATGGAATGACTTACAGAATGCTACACTATCTTTCCTTTTAACTTGACATAAGGGATACAAAATTGACAAATCACAGTTTAGGAAAATTTTAAGAAGAAACTAACGTTCAAAACATGAACACTGCTTGTTTTTCTATTTGAACATAAGGGATACAAAATTGGCCAATCAGAGTTAGGGAAACTTGTTAAGGACAAACTAACGTTTAAATAAGAGGCGCTACAGAATAATTGACTTTAGACAAGACTAGATCTTGTAATGAACAACGCTAACCTATATATCTCTTACCAGATAAAGGAGGTAAAGAAAAGGGAGCCAGCCGCAAAAACGTAGGTTTTCTTCATTTTCCCCACGGGGACTTTTGAGAAGCATTATAAGCTGCTTCTGGGTGACTTTGTGTCGACCTACCCCTGCCCCCCCACTCCCTCGGCGGAGTTACAAAGCTTAGAGGAACTGGACTGCCTCGTCCCAACTATGATGTTCTTTGTGATAGTCATAATTGGGGGCGCCAAGGAAACCTGTTTTGTGGAGTAGCCTACAGTGGAACTCAGCCTCAGGGGCACCCGAACCAGAGGCAGAACTACAACTCCTAGAAAGGGAAGTAGGGGCCCGCCCCTATTCGTCCATCTAGGGTGACCTTCCAGGACTATAGGGGAAAGTACACTCGTCTCTATGGTATGCCGGATGCAGTTCTGATACCCAAACCTGTGAGGGGCGGCAACCCTAGCTAGTGCTACTTTATTCCGCGCTAACCAACAAAAAGTTCGCCATACAATCACACCTCGTGAGGGCCCACCCGGGTTCACCCATCATCATTCATCCACCCATTTAACAGTTCACGTTCATGGAAGCTGAGTTACGAAGAAGAGGGAGTCACTCTAAATGAACACAGATTAATATCGCAAGAAGAAAGAGTGCACGAACAATTTACTCACGAATCAAATTACGACAACCAAAAGAGTTTAGAGCATAAAGAAGATTATAACCCAAAGGGGCCACTCTCTCGAAGAGATGGCCCAAGATAATACGAATAGAATACCTCTGCGTTAATCGACATACAACCAAAGCCCAGCAGAGAAAATTTATTAGAGGTTGTATATGGCAAATTGAGCATTGCCATGGTAAGACTGCTGGAGGTAGCCTCGAGATATGTTGCTATCTGTGAGAAAGAGAACGGCATAGTGGCCATTACCCAAAAAAGGCAGTCAAGGTCCTTAGGAGAATTGGGCTGCAGCTCACCGTACCACCACAGATCCTGGCCCACAGAGGTGTGGTATGCCGGCGACTCAACCCATGGATCGGGCAACACTCAAAAGAGGAGATCAAGGAGGAAATTTAGCTTCGACAAACCTGGACCAAGGTAGCCGAAGTGATTAAATTCAAGAACAGGAGGGACAACAGTGACTACACTCACGTGCTTAAGGAAGTCTTTGCAGACACCACTATGGCCTAAAAGGCAAAAGAACATGGTCTACTCATGTTTAATGCCAAAGTAAGTGGAGACCAAATTGAGAAAGGAGAGTTCACTCCAGTTCAATTCTGCTTTAGATGCTACAGAGTGGAGGAACACGCGACAAATGACTGAAAGGAGCCACTGGAAACATGTTCCAAATGCAGCGAAAAGGGCCACAACTGGAGGACGTGTAACAAAAACTACGAAAAGTGCGTTAACTGTGTGTAGAGACACAAGTCAATGGCCATGGCGTGTTCTGTCAAAAAAAGAAACACGAATTGAAGAAACAAGAGGAAACGGTTAGAGCCAATGCAACCCATGCTTATGAATCAAAAGTGGCCCTTTGACACGACAAAAACATTCCTTCAGGCTGAAAAACGAAAATTCAACCAAGATTATGACGTGCATTCTTTACGCGCGCGTCATGAATCTCAGGCCCCCTGGAACGTTCGCTAAAGAGCTAAATCAAATGCTCTCCAAAAACGGTATGGACCAAATGTGATTCCTGGACAACCCCCTCTCTGGAGATGTCCTGCAAAGGCAGATGGTCCCAAACCAACAAACAAATGTACAAGACCAGAACCAAAAAGACAACCCCAAAATTGCAAATAAAAATAAGAAAGAAAAAAGGAGCAGTCGAAGTGAAAACTCCTGCCCCTAAACAGAGACAATAAGATAACGAAGAGAGGGAAAATGATGGGTCTACTACTACTGGTTCCTCAGAGTCTTCACACTCATCAGACTTAGAAGACTTACCAACAAATAAGGCCAAGGGGAATAAACGGAAGAACAAAAGGTTGCCTGCAGATAACATCAACCTCAAAATATACGCATGCGATAGGTTTCCCTTTCCCGAAGAGATGGAACCCAAGGAAATATTCCATAGAATTAAAACAAAAGTTTTTAAATAGGAATAAGACTTTGAAATCGACGCTGAAACGGTATAACAAGCTCTGCTCTGCCAAATTGTTGCCCTACATCACAACACTTGCGAGCAAATTTCTAACGCCCAGTTCAGGAAGAAGAGAAACGGGAGGAAGAAGAACATAACCCAGAAACACTAAAGATCCAACATGGGAGGAGTAAGCAACAGAATGAGGATCCTGACACTCAACGTAAACGGATGGGAGGGGAAAGCAACGGCATATGGAAACATTCCGGGTGATTGACCCCGACATCATTCTTATAGCAGAGTACGGCATTCACACTACATCTGGTCAAATTAAAATACCGGTCTACAGAGTGTTAATGTAGAATCATTCTCAGGAAAAGTTTGATAGTGCTGCAATAGCTATCAAGGAAAACATCTCGTTCAAACATGTACCAGAACTAGAAAAATCCTTTGTGGCGGTCGAACTCGACACATTGGTAGGAGACCTCGTGATAGCGGCAGCCTATCAACCCTCTCGTCAATCATATCTCCCGATAGATAACTTCTACACACTGTTTGGGCACCGCAGAATGACAATCTTATGGGCCGACCTCAATGCCAGATGCCGTGCGGCGGGCTATGTTAGAACCAGCGAGACTTGGAATTAATTATTGGAAGAAGAAACATCCAAAGAATAAGGCCGGATTTTCTGAACTATATCACTTCCACAGCAGCTACCAAACCTGACATAATCTTAAGAAGTGAAGGCTTCCCCTTTAACTACCATACTGAGCCGGGCTCAACAGTCTCAAGTGATCACATAGCAATCCTCACCACAATATCTCTCGCTCCGATCCAGCTTCCAGTCTTTCTCTTTAGAAACTACGCCTTAGCCAACTGGGAACGTTACAAGAGATGACTCAGTCAATACGCCCCAGCTGACTTAAGCGACGCAACCTTGGAGTAGATAGACGAAGAACTGGAGAGGATAAGTACGTCCATTCTAGAAGCGGACTGCGACTGCATAACCAAGACTGGGTACAAAACACCGCCTCAGCCCAGATGGACAGAGGAGAGGAGGGATATCGCTCGTAATCACAGGGAAGTGTACAAAGAGATACGACGGGGGGGGGGGGTCCTAAACGGGAAAGGAGTTCGCTTCTTCGGCACCTAAGCATCGAGCTAAAAGAGGCTATAAACCTCCACCAAGAGGAAATATGGAACAGCCTGATAGCGAAATTCAATAGCGAGCTGAACACGGCTAAATTCTGGCGCTAAGTCAAGAATCTAAAGGAACTAACCGGAAGAACTAAGTCTAGAATAAAAGAGAACGGATATTATATAGAGGACCCGGTGGTTCTAGAAGACAGATTTAGGAATTATTGCAAAAACATCTTCAATATAACCCCAGAAGACAATGAAGAGTTCGACCAGGAATTCGAAGGCCAACTGATCGAAGATCTGAATCAGATTATACACCGCACGCACCCACAACAACAAGGAGACGAAGGCAGGGAGATGGCTGGCCATGGTCGTCCCATAACACCAGATGAGGTCATGCTCACTGTGAGAACCTTTGAACAAACGGCACCAGGCTGGACAGGCATCACCAAAAACAACTTGGTAAATGCCCCACAGCAGATTATTTAGGGAATCACAAACGTTTACAACGCTTCCCTGAATACGGGTTACTTCACTGATGTTTTAAGATTGCAAAAATAATCTTCATACCTATGGGAGGTAAACTAGTCAATTACAGGCCAATCGCCCTACTGAAATTCGTTGAGAAAGTCTATGAGAAGCTCCTGGCTGACTGGCTTAAAAAAAAACTAGCCGAGATAGGAGTTCACAATCTTTAGCAGCACGGGTTCCATAGGACACGAGGAACGAAAACCGCTCTCGCTCTCCTAACGGAAAAACTCGCATGCAGCAAAGTTGAGAGAAAATACGTATACGTCGTGCTGCGGGATGTAAAGAAGGCCTTCGAGAAAGTCTGGCTGAGAGGGCTACAATTCAAGATCCTCAACCTCCAGCTAACCTCAATCCTGGAAAGGGTCCTTTGTGACTATGTCATGGAGAGGAGAGAGCCCAAATCGCGATCGAGGGCTACAAAGGACCTGAATTCGAAATCGAGGTGAAAGTTCCTCAATACAGCTGTCTGAGTCTGTTGTTGTACCTCGTGTACACAATTGACCTCCCTGTTCCAGTAAGGGATGATTTGATGTATCTGCAATACGCAGATGTCATCACACAAATTGTTCCAAGTCCAATCAGGAACGCTGGAGTTCAAGCAAGGGCGACAGCTTCCGAGATTGATAACATCAATCGTTATGAAAAAAGGTGGAAAATAAAGACTAACCGCCAAAAGTTCCTGATAATTCCGATGAACCGCCAGAAATTAGACGACGTCCTCGTGAGAATGAAATTTATCCGTACTCTAACGAAAGAAAGGTCCTGGGCTTACGTCTTTACAAATCAGGATACAAGGCCCACGTAAAAAACAGAATATCCCTAGCCAAAAGAGACCTAAAGAAACTATACCGTTTCTGAAGCCTCAACGTGCCAAATAAGAGAAACTCTACATGGCCTTGGTATGCTCCGTCCCGGTGTACCCGGCCGTGATCACGGAGATAGCTAGGTGTACTTCTCACAGGACGATGCAGAGGGTACAGAAGCAAGCCACACTGCTTATAACTGGCACGAAAAGGATCGACCGTATTCGAAAATTAGTTCTACAAGATAGAACCGGACTAAAACCGATCAATATGGAGATCCAGAGGCTAGGGAGAAAGACACGGGACAAAGTAGAACAGGAAATATTCCCAACAATCAACAAAAATCTAGATATACGGCAATACAGACAACGCACAGTAGAAATGACATCTCTATTCTCTAGGGAAAGAAACTGTGCAAGAGAAAATATAAAACGAAAAAATGAGAAAGAACAATAAAAAGTATAAAGATAAAGAAACAAAATGCCCAAGCTAAAATGAAATTAAAATAAAAAGATGAGAAGAATAAATAAATAATCAACAAAATTAACCAAAATAATAATAAGAAAAGGAAGATAGATTAACAGAAATAACACAAACGTTGTAGCAGAATGAAGTCAAATGGCGACCACGTGCGCTTTTGTACCCACGTGGATCTTGAGATCACCGGATGGATCTGTGAAAGCATTGCTGAACCTGGGCAAGGAGGCAGCCAGAGCTGTTATCACACGCCCAGCTGTATTTGCCCTGGGACCGATGTCATCGTCCCTCCCCCCCACGGCAACCTTTTAGCTAGCATTCTAGCTTTCTGCTCGAAGGTTGAAATCTGTTGGAAATTCCAACTAACGTTATCACGATTCCCCCTTTTCCCGTAGGAGTCGCCGACGTTTCCCCAAATTGGCGCGCGCGTTTGGAGCGACTACACCAGGCGCCTATATAATGCTTCTACTGAGTTTAAAGAGCAGCAATGGTAGACTTCCACCTCCTCCGGCGAACGAGTTAAAGGACCCTGCCCCCCCCTCCTCCCAGCAGCGATTTCGATTCGAGTTGAAGGCGAGATCGATCCGTGAACTCTACCCTAGTCAATCGGCAAGCTTCTACATCAGTGAACTCTGCCTTAGTCAATCGGCAAGGACTTGTCAAGGATTTCCTTTTGTTGTTTGTAAAGATATATTTTCCTTATTGTCTTTCTTTTGCAACCCCAACGCGTATCCAGCTACCTGTTAATCTTTGACCAACTTGCACTCTGAAATATTAGTTTAAAAAGACCCAGCAAAGCTAATAATAAACCAACCCCACTCTATTCTTCAACCAACTTCGGCCCCAAGCCCCAAAGTACCTACGTATATATAAATATAGAGTCTGGCCATTCCACGACAAACGTAAACAAAAAGAGGCGAAGTACCCAAACTAAGATTCAAATTGAAAATAAGAAATGAATAATTAAATACAATAACAACAAGCATAGCTATAATTTATGTAAAAAGAAACAACGAATTAATAGATAATAAAGTACAAATAAAAGAGGCAAAAATGCCCATATGAAACTAGAGAATAGTTAGCAAAATAAAAACTATCTGAAAGGCTTAAAAGCCACGACGGAGGAACCTATTAATAGAATAAAATATATATATATATATATATATATTTATATATATAACACAATGGAAGAACATGACCGTCCTCAACGGTCAACTAAATTATTGACTGAGGAAAAATATTTTTTTAAACAAACAAGAAGAAGAAAGTATGCTAGTGATGCCCTCAACACCAAGGCAAACTAGTAAACAATTTTACACCTATGAAAACCTACCACACATTTCATCACTTTCATTAACTTGAACTTGAACTTGATAATTGACGACTTTTACAGACATTAGTGCTGCAAAATGACCAAACACATTCAAGGAAAACTTTAGTTTAGATAATGACCAATAAGTAAAGGGAAAGGCGATTTTGTAATAGTGGAGGTCGACGCGGAGACACCGAGTTATCGGAAGTATAGTTTCGGCCTGGAGTTGCACATTAATTGCCGGTTTCTTCATTTGGATAATGACGGCTTGGGCCATTCACAATCTTCTGCTGTTTTTTAGTCTCAGGATGATGGGCATGTTTTCTAATTGCCCCATCCTGTAGGTGAGCCGTCAGTCACGTTGACGGGTTTGTGGAGGTCACGCCAAAATACTTGGAATTTAGGTGTTAGCAGTCACCGACTTTACACGAATACTCGTACACGACGTTAGTCTCCTGGAGTTCGCTCGTCGAGAGAAGACAGCTGTTTTTCATGATGCAACTACTTGTTTTCTTGGTCTTGTAATATATAAGCCTTTCTTAAAAAAGGTAATACTGCAGAAACTTTGACCACGCCACTGTAATCTTACTCTTCTTTAAATATTTTGTAAATAGCCGAGCTAGGAGGTCAGGAAGAATTTCACCCCCAACTTTTATTCGGTCAAAGGAAATCCCATCCTACAAAGCGAAATTACTATTTTTCTAGCTCTTAACTGTATATAAAATGTCGTCCTTCATTATAGTTTAGACCTCCTCTTTAATATATTAAGAAGTTGTCCTCTGGTGTAAGATGGCCATTGCTATTATAGAGTTCATGTTAGAATTTTGCATCTCTTTCAATGATCTTTTTCCTTTTTATTAATTGATTTTTCTGTTTATTTATTGTTGCCCTCATTTGATGTCTGAAAAATTTAGTTGTTTCATCTGTTTTAGTGATTTACCATATTTAATTCCTTTTATTAGTTTTATTATATTATTTTGGAAGCTCAATCATCAATAATTTTATCATGAGCTTATTGAATTATCTATATAATCAATAGTTCTCTAATTGTTTCATCCTAGGTTTTAAACTGTCCTCTGCTTTGTATCTTTGGGAAGGAGTTCACATTTTTTTCCATTTCTACAATTTTAAGTTCTGCGTTCATTTCCATTGGCTACAATAAATTTTCTATCGATTTACCTTTTGTCTTAGTTCTTAAATCTGTGCATTGAATATTTCCCTCATCGTCTTGCACTGATAGTTTTCTTAAGTGTGTAAGTTCATAAGTATTATATAGAACTCCATTATTTCTTCATCTTAGTGAGAAATTGTAGCTGCATATGTTGGATTATTTTTAAGAAATACCTATTTGATATTTTAATTACTAGTTTAATTAATCTAGCATATATTGCTATATTTTTTAATATAAATGCTGCCACGTCACAGGGTATGCGAAATCATACTCCCTATTTTGTGCAACGTTCCTGCCTTTATACGAGAGTATGTGACCATATGCAGGGAATAGGACCTTCTTTCCTTCCTACTTTGCTGAGGTCAATAAAGTTCCATTTATATACTCCTCTTTTTAATTCTAATTCATTGTGCTTTGTGTCATTTTAGAGTACAATTATTGTAAATGACCAAGGTCCTCAACTGCCGTAACCTGTTCCGTAAGCCCCGGGATTCTTATCAGCTTATACTTCAGAACTTAACTGTCTGTTATAAATGAGAGGGGCTCATAGCCTTTAATGAATGAGGATGTGTTCGGCAGAGTGCCATCTAAGAGAAAATGAGCCTGATAACTCACTGCGTTGTCATTGTTCCATTCACAATCTGCTGCAAAATGTCCATTCGAAGAAAAATAAAGACTGGTTGTGATGAGGTATTCATAATACAAAAATAGAAATCTACTTCTTTACAAATATTTATGGTAATTTATGATTTCACTATTTGATTCAAATTATTGACAAAAGAGGAATAACAAGGAAAATTGGACATTGTTCATAGTTACTGTGATTGACATCGTAATGTCAATGACAGGAATAACAAGAATCATAATAATACAAATTTACCCTATTTTATACAGGTGTACAATAAGGTGGTCTTGAAAGCGAGGCTAAAATTTTAAAGTGTACTGATCCTTTCTCCACACCACTGCTTTGTTTAGTGTTGCATTGTTCCCTATGCGTGCGAAATTTCATTATAATACAATGATATTTATAGGTCGCCTCACTTTTAATCCTATCTTTTTTCTTCTTATTTTCAGGTTATGGCAATCAGTACTCGTTCGATCTCCGAGTGCCACTCTTCCAAGTAAGCGGGATGTGCTGTTGTTGTACATGCTATATCACGTCGTGAAAAGAAGACCCTCTCGGAAGGCCTGAACTTGGCATGAGGCAAGGTCCTCACTGTATGGAAGAGGGCCAGGATCCCGACACAGTGGCTGGATGCTTGTGTGCGGAAACTTCGAGGAATCCTCGACGAATACCAAGCACTCAAGGGAACAGTGGACTCGTGGGTGAGAGTCGGACCGTGTCAAGGAGATGTTTCTAGATGACCTTCCAGATCTCTTCGATATTGCCACAAGCGATGCCCTCCAGACCATGACCAACGAAGAAGACAAGGAGCTCCTCAAAATTCAGCGTGAGGACATCTTCTCCTGCAGAATTGCAGGGATCGACGTCAAGAAATTTGGAGTCAAGGCCAGGCGTGGGAAGAGAAATGACCAAGAAATTGCTCTCAAAGGGAGATACGACCAACCAGAAGCCAAAGTTCAAGGGACCACTGCTGCCTTCAAATCCAACTCCACATCGTTGGAGGAGTCACAGGCTGAAGACGACTATCAACCTTCAACTTCAGCCTGTACATCTGGTCCTACCGCAAAGGGGACGATAAACATCCTTAAATCTCCTGAGGCGCGGCGCCTTCGATCGACTTAATCTATCAAATAGTGGTGTGGCGTTCGTCACTAGCACTGTTGCACAGGCCCTGGGCCAGGATATGGCCAGGATATTTGCCTTCGATCGACTCAATCTATGAAATAGTGGTGTGGCGTTCGTCACTAGCGCTGTTGCACAGGCCATGGGCCAGGATATTTCTGATCTGACGTTGTCCCGAGTTTGATACAACCGTCGCATCGTCACACATGCCAAATCCAAGACGAAGAAGTGCGGAAGAACTTTCGTGCAGCTGGTCACCTTCTTCTGTATTGGGATGGGAAAATCTTGCAGGAGATGAAAAGGAAAACAGTGGAGAGGGTTGAGATTATGGCAACTGGTCAAGGATTCAAGAAGTTGCCTGGTTTTCCAAGTGCTGCTCGAAGTACTAGAGAAGCTTAGGCCAGAGCGTGTCTGGATATTGCTCAAGTCTTGGAAGATTCACGACCAAGTAGTCGGATTGGTCTTCGATACAACTGCAATCAACACTGGCTTCCACAATGGCGCGTGCTTCCGGATTGAGGAAGGTCTTGGAAGGGAGTTGGTAATGTTGGCGTGCCGCCATCATGTGTTAGAGATTGTTCTCTGATTTTTTCGAGTCATCTTTGGGCACACTCGAGGTCCGGAAGTGGCCCTTTTCAAGCTTTTCCTGAATTCTAGAATGAGTGGCCGATTATCAACCAGCAAGACATCTGGAGCTGCTCCGCTCCCAGATGAGGGATTACCTGGCATCGGCCCTGGCTGATCCAACAAAGTGTCCGTGCGATGACTACTTTGAGTTCTTGCAGCTCTCAGCCCCGTTCCTCGGAGGTAGCACAATGACTAAACTATCGTTTCGTGCGCCTGGTGCCATCAACCATGCAAGATGTATGTCAAAGGGCATCTACTGCCTCAAGATGTCCCTGTTCCGAGAGACCAGTTCAAGAAAACAAAACGAGAGGAGAGTAATGTAACTGGCATGGCGCTGTTCATTGCCCTGGTGTATGTCCGCTTTTAGCACGAAACTCCCCTGTTATACTACGCCCCATACAACGACGACATGATGCTGACTCAACTCCAAAAGTACACGGACCAGACGAACATCGCTGCAACCGCTATCAATGTCTTCCAAAGCCATCAGTGGTATTTGGCGGAAGACTTAGTTGGCCTTTCCCTGTTGGAGCACCGGGTTCTAGGTAAGATGAAGGCCAATTGCGTGACTCGGATGAAGACGGAAAATCCGACCGAAGTTCACCCACGCCAGGCAAAAATCGAAGACACACGAGACATCCGCCTTGATGCCTTCTTCACTAAAAGGTCGCATCGGGTTTTCAATCTCCTGAAGAAAGGCAGAGCCAAGGAAGTGAAGCAGGGCTTCCTGCTGATGATTCTTCTGTTTTGGAAGGGCGACAAGCTGTACGAGGACTTTCAGATTAGATTCAAAAGCCCGAGAGTGGTGAACAACGCAGCTAAACGAGGCGTAGCCCAGGCAAAGGGGTACAATGCTACGTGACAAAAGATGAGGATCAGAAGCAATTCATCTTCCGTCTCATTCACCAACACCAAATGACCATCGCAACACTTTCAAAGATCAACCTGACGAGGAAAAAGTGAAAAGTAGGGCAAGCCCTAAGGGATGAGATGAGCGAGACGAAATTTTTTCGTGTAATTCCTTTTCGTCAAGTGTAATAAAATTAGCCTTGTGGAGAAAAAAATATATAATTTTCTTCAAGTTTTGGCGACCACCCTTTTGTAAAAGGATGAAGTTAGTGTACTTAACGTATTAATTTTATCAATGGATGTTAATACATCAAACTAGTAAACAATGCGCATTAAGTTTTTGCGGGAAGGCGCGGTTTATGTTATCCCTGTGTGTGAATAACTAAGAATGCGGCAGGGCATATATGGCATGTATGTTTGATTGTGGCGTCTATTCATTGAGTAGATGAAGTAGATCATGTTTGTCCATGTGTCTGTGTTTTACCCTGCTTACGACGGTTTAAAATCGAATGGCTAGAGTTGGTAGAATGCTGGATCTGTCATTATCAAATTGAGCTTGCTTCATATATTCTTTTGTCTCTGGTGGATGAAAACATGTTTAGTTTAAGTGTGATCTAGAATGTGATTAACGATTCCATACATTACATTAGCCTTATAGGCAAGTCAGATGTCGATCACATGGACAACAGTGTTACATTTCATTTTCATAGTATACGTAGATTTATGGGGATATTCATTGAAAAAGAATTTAACGATCAATAGTAGCAAATTATGTTCGATAAACCAAATAGAAATTTCTATTTTTTTACAATTCACGATGCATTACAAGGGAAAACTTGCTACAATTATTTATTTCCATCCATATTTAATGTTTAATTCGAATTAAAATGTATACAGTATTTTGCATAAAAATTATATATTAAAGTGCAATGCAAGTTACGTTCCTTATAAAATTAAAGGGAGAAAACTTCTTCGTGCATCCTTTCTTGGGAAGATGTATTTATATAAAGGATGAACACTATTCTTCTTTGTTCAACACTTTACAGTAGTGTTTTGGCTTCAATGATACCAATTATTGTGGGAGGTGACGACGGATTACGTCATGATTAGGTAAATCTCACTCGGTAGAATATTCGGTTATTGTGTTCCCTCTATGTAGGCTGTTGTATTCGACCGTAAATTCCATCTTATGTTCTATCAGGCGGTGATATAGGCGCTTATACAACTTTTTATATTTATTTAAAAGGTGAGGTACTTGAGAATTACTAGATATAGAAAAAGAAGGTGAGCGGGGAGAGGAGCCTTTTCACTGAGAGCTTATATTAATAAATTGATTAGTGGTGTCGGCCACTAACCTCAAATTATTTAGATTTGCCCAAAGATTATAATAAGATAAGAAATCAGCGCCTATTATAGCAGACTTAATATCCCAAATTAAAAACTTACACAAAAAAATACCTTCAATCACATTCTCCTTTCGGAGGAGAATGTGAGACTTATTTCTGCAGTTCATTATAATTTGCAGGATTGATGCTTATGAAATATCCTGTATCTACTAATGACCTATCAGTGATGGGGTCAAAGAGATTGAAGCAGGGATTTAAGGAAGACAGGGTTAAGATATCTTTCATTATTATCTCCTTCTTAGTTTTCCGATTTCCCTTTTAATTTACAGCCGGACAAATGGCGATGCACCTGGACACCAAATTGTCAGTGGTACCTGAAAATACCATCTTTGTGGATGGGAGAGTTACAAGATTCCAACGTGGATCACCACTTGAGCGAGTTCTTGATTTCTCATACCTTGCTATCTTTCGAGAGAGGGCTGCAAATTTTTATTTAATGGGAACCAGTGCCAGCTGCATTATTTGTTCAAGAAATTGGTGCAAGACCTATTTATTGACAGAGGCAAGAAATGTTGGTTGATAATAATGTACACAAAAAAAAGAAGTATTATTCGGAATAAGAAGTATCCGCTCGTGTGTGCGAACATTCGTTGGAGCATTAAAAGTTTAGCAAACCAAATAAATTATACATAGAACACCAAAATACCTTAGTACCTGGAAATTTATTTTTGCATTTAATAATAAAAGTTTTGTTCAAACACCCTTAACCATATACCTTTTTTGCAACTATTCCAAAATTTTATAGTCATTCGCAAGAGCAACTATGTTTTTGTATGAGTCGATGGCTAAGCTCAGGCTGTTATTAAACTCATGCAAAATGCAGCATGCAAGCTCTAAGGTTAACAGCCATTCTAACTACTGGATCACCTGCAACCCGATGCATTACATCCCTCCAACATGGGAGAGTGAATACCTTAACAACTAACATTCTTAAGTAATCTTAAGGTTGTTAAGGTGTATAAGGTAGAATTTAGTGATAGAAATGACAGCATAGTGTTAAAATTAGAATAAGGTGTAGGGATGTGTTAACAAGGAGGTGTGTTTTTGTAGTTACCAGCTTACTGGATGATCCTTTCCTTTCATTTTTTCTTATTTCCTATCACCTTCCGACTCTTTTTCTCTCGACTAAATAATCAATATTAAATTGAATTTCACCCGTTTTGTATAAACTGATTTTCTTTATCATATTAGTCTCAGGCTTATACAAACCTTGGGACTGGATTCGTTCTTATCTTTTTCATTCTACTATGGAGTTGAAGTTTCATTTCGATTCCCTCTCTTAGTCTCAGTCTGTCTTCCCAACCATTTCTCAGCTCCTCTTTATTCTTTCTTCAGATTTCCACTGCCCTCTCATGTAAGATTATATTGACCGGTTTCATTTTTACTTCCCTACGTAATTCTTCTTGCCTTCTCATGTCCATACACCTGGTGCCTGCAATCCATCGATATTCTGGTTTTGTACCTTCTGAATTTTAATCATGGCACTTTTCAGAGTTCTATGTAGCAGAACAGTTGGGTACAGTAGAGTGACTGACTATTGCCATGTAAAGTTTCCTCTCGTGACTGGGTGACAGCCAGGAAAACCTACCTAGTTGCGACAACTTAACCTTAGCTATTCTTATCATATTCGCTACGTGTTCTGTACCCGGTTTTACTTACTTTCAAACCCAATACTTTAGATTCGTCCTTATATTCATATCTTTTTGCTCTCAACTCTAATGCTCTCTACCTTTCTCCTGCTGATGGGTATTACTGCGAATTTATCACTATTAGTCTTTATCTTCCATTTTTATCCTATCTAGTTAAGTTCAGGATCTCTTTTGCTGTATTCTTGTCCTCCTTCCTTGCTGTTCTAGTTGAGGTCGCAATAATCTGTGTGACGTCGTCATCCGCGAAGTGTACATATGCTGTTTCTCGGATAAGGGGAAATGGTAGATCATTTGTATAAATGGCTTAGAACATTAGGGAGAGGCAGCTTCCCTGTGGGATACCCTCCTTTGTATTAAAGGCGGGGCTTTCATAGCATCCGAACATCATATAGGCCATTATGTTGGTAATGAAACTGCATAACAGCCTGGTCATTTTCTTCCCAAGCTCCATCTTTACCAATTTATATTTCAGACCATCCCTCCATACCTTGTAAACGCCTGCTGCACGTCGTGCACCACTAAGTCAACCATCTTCCCCTCACACTTTGCTTTGACCAGCTACTCTGTAATCAGCGCTAGGGTCATCTCTGTACCTTTCTTTCTCCTGAATCCGTACTGTTGGGGGTTGAACTTACGCTTGGTCTCTATGTGATTAATCATTCTGCTGCATAAATGTTTTATTAATACTTTAGCTATAAAATTGAGCAGTGAGATCGATCAGTCTGTACCCGTTGACTGCTTTTGTTGACTTGCTAGGTTTTGGCCCTAAAAGCATTTTGGCCACAATCAGTCTGTCTGGTAAGTATCCGATGTTCCAGCATGCATTGAAAATTTCTTCCATAATCCTTGTTTCGTGTTCTGCGTTAAAATTCTCATTATCTTCACACTTGATGTTGAATAACTGACTCTAGTGGTCCCAGAATGAATCATCTATTTCCTCTACTTTTGTTTTGTACCCATTTCCTCTCCTAATCCTTAGCTTTCTTGGTGGTGGAGTACCCTGTGATCTTTGGAAAGATTGCCAGAATTGTATCAGGTTCCGTTCATTCTCTAGTGTATCAATCAAATCCCCCCTTTCTCTATTCTCATAAGATTGCTAACTTCTCTTTGGAGCTCACGTTTCATCCTCTATGGCTCAATAGTTAGCCCTATGCCTCTTGTCAGTTGATTGATTGCCTCAAGTTCTAGCGTCTTTCTTCGTATTTCAGGTGGCCATCTTGGAGTCGGGAGTGTTCTCATCGCCAACTTTGGTATAGTAACTTCCTTAGCTGACTGTTTTTTTGACTCTAACTATTCTATTTTCCAGTCGATATCTTCAACACCTTTTGCCTTCCATCACTGGCGAGTAAAATTGAAATAAAAATTAATGTAATAAGAAAGAAAATGTGTGATATGTATATAAAGATAAAAGAAGTTGAGTTTTGCCCTGGTGTAGAGGGCATCTCTCAGGGTTTTCTTGTATTTTGTCTTCTCTTCCTTCCATTTGTTATTTTTTATTTATTTTATATATTTATATATATATATATATATATATATATATATATTTATATATATCTACTTCTCACAGATATACACATATATATACTTTTTCATTTAAATAAAATAAATAAATTTTTATCTTTCCTCTGTAACGGCATTCAAGCCTTCCAAGTTTTTTGTTTGCTATATATAATTTTCTTTGTTTTTAAAAAAAAACAATTTAGCATCCTTATTTTGCCGGTGTTTAGGTTATCATTTCATTTCTGTTTATTTTATTTTAGCTGTAAGCACTTCGTCTTTTTTTTCAATTTTTATTACAATTAGATGGTTGTGTTATTCTTGTGTATGTATATATTCCAATTTGGTTTTCTCGGGAGCAGTTTCTTCCACTCGGGAATAGGGCTTGCCTGGTGGCGCGTCCCCTAACTGCTCTCGGAATGTCTAGGTCGAGGTTTAAGGTAGGGAGTATTTTATTTCAAATCTTGTCCCAGGTCTTCCTCCCTAGCCTTTGGAGTTCCATATTCAGTGGATTTAGACCTGCTCTTGCGTGCAGATCTGTTTGTAGAATATGGTCCATTCTTTGTGCTCCAGCTATAAGCATGGGTTGCTTTGTTTTGCACTATCTGCATTTGCCTACGAGAGGTGAAACTCGCAGCCTGCATGATCACTGCTGGGTACACTAAGGTCGAGCGCGCCAGAGTAGTCTATAGCTTTTTAAGATTTTTGGAGCTGATGCTTTTAAATCTATACAGTTTTCCGAGCTGTATTTTGGATAGGGAGATTCTGCTGTTATTGTGCACTTTGTATCTTTTGATTTTAAGTGCAGACTTAGGACTTTGCCTTTATTTCCGTACGGGTATACTTCGCCGTCCACTAAGACATCCTCACGTTTTTGTCGGTTTATTGGAAGGATCTGTGACTTTCGGAGTTTGGTCTTGATTTTTTACTTTCATTCGTATCGACTGATGTTTTCGATTTCGATGGCTGTCTTCCTTGCTTGAAATCCAGCATGTATGTAGTAACTGGGGATGATCTGTGTGAGACTACCTTCGCTGCTTGAGCGTATGTTGCGTTTTGTTTTATGGTCTGCTTTTCTTTCTTTTATTGGACATTTTTCTTAATCAGTTCCTTTTTTCGAGAGCAGGCCATAGCCATAGAGCGGTGTCCTTGACCGCAGTTGGCACACTTCTCCCTCGGACTGCTACAACTCTTCCAGTGGTGCCTCGCCTTACAAAACCTTGAGCAGATCTCCTGTGGTTCGGGGCAATCGTTTTTCACGTAGCTCTCCATCTTGTAACAGCGGAAGCAGAATTGTATGGGAGTAAATTCTTTCCTTTCTATATGCTCTCCGCTGATTTTGGCATTGAATAAAAGGAGTCCATTTTCTTTTTCCTTTTAAGCCATCGATGGTTCCGCAAAGATTACCTTGAATACGTGTGCGTACTCTGTATTCTCTTTTTTGTTCCAGAATTTGATTATTTCTGAAACCTTGGCCCATGGTTGGTTTCTCGCGATTTCCTCCTTTATTTGATCCTCGGAGTGTTGTCCACTCAAAGGATCTAATCTCCTGCATACGACGCTCCTGTGCGTCTGTATTTGCGGCGGGATTGCTAGTTGGAGACCTATTTCGCGTAGTGTCTCTACTGCCTCTTCATTCGTTATACCATCCACATCGTTTTCTTTCTCGCAGATCGCCACATATCCTTTGGGGACCTCGAGACGACGGAGCATGGCGATCTTCAGTTTCCCGAAGACCACTTCGAACACCTTCTCTCGGCTGGGCCTGCTGCTTCCACTGATAATGCGCAGCGGGATCCAAATAGTTCCGTTGGGCTTCATTATTTACCTTGGGGGGATGACCCCCTGGGTTGAATTTCCTCTTATCCTTTTGCTGATGATTTTAGTTCTTAGTAGTTATTTCAAGTGATTTTTCCTTCTTGTAGAATTCTAGTCTTTTTGTAGAGCTCCCCCCCTCCCCATTGCAAAAAAGCTTTAGCAAACATAAACTGCGGGATGGGATGGATGAAAGATGGGTGGACCCAAGGAGGCCCCTCAGATGGGTGAAATGTGGAGGACTTAATGATGGGTGGTGATCGAATCAACTACCACCACCCGGGGGTGCCGCCCTGTCTGGGGTTTGGTTATCGATGCTGCTCCCAACTTACACAGGGACGGTTTCAAGTTCCCCTGTGGTCTGGCCGGAAACTACTCTTAGAGATAAGAGCGAATTCTTCCCCAAAGCTTTTAGCATCCCCTTAACCGGGTGGTATCTTCCGTAAAGTTCCACAGTGAGCTAATCCTCAAACCTTTTTTCCTTTAGTCTCCAGTTATATCTATCAATTTAGACCGACATAGTTGGAGTGATACTATATGAATGATAGTTAAGTTCATTTCCGCTTCCTTTCCCCGATGAGGGGGCCGTGGGGGACGGGATTAGCCATACATGGGTCGGCTATGTGTGGCTCCGTAAATTATCTTCGGTTTTAGAATTCCCGTGGGGAAAAGTGTGGTAAGCTTACGTTTTTGCCACGGCTTCCCTTTCCTTTCCCACCTTTGCTGGTGATAAACTTCTTTGGAGAGCTTGAGGAGAGATCCGTGTCGTACGATGAGTGGTCTATCCGTACTCTGTGATGTACTATGTACTCACTGGCCAGTAAGAAAGTAAGTAAGTAGAAAAGGTTTGGAAGGTGAGATCTGCGGCGGTGTCTTCGCTTCCAGTTGGAGTTTTCCGAGGGTTACCAATCCACCCGGAGATAGCAGTTTTTCTACATCATTTCCTTTTAGACACATCGCAACAAATCCGTTGGCGACTTCAATGCATTTAATTAAGGGTATGGAGAGGTTCTTGAAGATTTTCTCCACGATTTGCTACGGGGTACATTTGGTTCCGTTGATACTTTTCTGATTTCAAAAAAGAGACAGTCTTTTCACATCCTGCTTGTCCATCCTAGTTCTAGTCTGCCCCACTATTGTGAGGCTCCTAGTGGCAAAATCTGTAAGTAAACGTTATGGTCCTCAGAAGGGAGAGCCCTCTATCTGACGTAATTTTACCTCTTATACCTCCCGACTTACGTACTCTCCTTGGTCACCCTACCTATTTAGGTCTAGCCCTATAAGCGGTCGAGAATCGATCCCCCTTTTCTGGCCCCCTTACGGGGTCGCTTGCAAGGGTTTACTATACCCTTATTCTAAATGTATTTGAGACCTTACCAGTGACCAAGTTATGTAGCACTAGTTAAAAAACAAGTTGAAGTAAAAAAGTGTGAACAAAGTGCCAATAGTCAGAGGAAAAAGTAGCCCCTTTGGGGCAAGCTACCTCGCCCACAAGGAACAAGAGAAATCTCCAATCAGTCCTGTGGTAGTTGTCCGTTGGCTGTTATTGCGTTGAGTGGTAAACAGGCGTTTAGCTCAAATTACCGTGAAAAAAATTCACGTTTTGAAGAAAAAAATTACCAGGCAGGTTTGCTCCTTCTTTGAATGGACCGTAAGGTCTCCTAGGGTACCTTCTTTCCTTGTAACTCCTTTACCAGTGAGAACTTTGCCAAATCTTAAAAATACTAAAGTAATTACCACCGTTTATGTGGGAGTGAATAGGTTGATAAAAATAAAATTTTAATGAAGTAGGAAAAAGAACTAATATTATTACGCATTTCTTTAGAGTACAGACTAAAAAATTGTCGACTCTTTCTACTTTGGGGGGAATTGGGTCCCTCAAGGGGGTGATGTACGTCTCATTTTTAAGGAGTAAATAATATATGGTTCAAAGCCAGTAAGTAGAATCCGTTGATTTCAGCTGCCAAAATTTGGATATTAAAAGAAAGATAAATTTGTATATAAGTATTCAGTTCTATATAAATTTTAAAAATGCACTTGGAAGTGAAGTAATTGTACCCGTATTGATCCTCTTTAGCAAAGACAGACTTAGTTAAAGAAAGAAATTTGTTTTGCTAAATCTAAGATGGCGCAAATATATTTTTTGAGAGTTGTTTTTCATAAAAATTTAAACTAACTGCACTTGGAATCAAATTATTTTTTACTTGCATGGAATTCTCTATAAATAGATTCATGCGGAATTATGACATCAATTCATTTGGTTATTCGTTGATTCTAATTAATCAATAATTAATCATCTGACGATATATATGTCGTGAATTTCCTGTTTAACTGTTGAATTTTTATTTATGAACTTGGTCACTGGGAACAATTTGAACAAGAAACTGCGAGAAGAATAATTAAATTAAATTTTAAATGAAAAATAATGGCTGTAATATAAACTTAGTAAAAGAATAAAAATCTCAACTTACTTGCTCTAATATAAGGTGGTTATTAAATATCCTATTCACAGTGTCTAAGTATAATATTCCTTAAGGATCAAAATAGGTAGCTATTATTAATAAATGACAGCTAAATATATACTTAGCCTGTGGAATGGTGATTATTCTTGATCTTGGAGCGAGATAATGGCTTATTTATCCATTAATATTTATGAGATTTAAATCAAAATAGCTAAGTTATTATCATACGGCTTTGCACACCGTATGAACCAAAACTTGACAACTTGCGAAAACATTAGTAGATATTTAACGGGGTCTGTATTTACGTTTTGACACTGAGTCGTAGTAGCAGAGAAGAAAAACGGCTTCTCGGTACACCAGGATCTGTGCTAGGTGGCAATGCGAAACAATACACTTTCGCAACGATGACCACTTATTAAAAGTTAATTAACCCAAATCATTTTGATTACTACTCCCAACTTACTTTAATAAAACAAGGAAACTAAATTAAAAGGAATGTCTATTTACAATTCTTAGTGAAAGAATAAAAAATAACGTTTTTATGTTTTTGTGAGATAATAAACATAAGAGGATTAGGTTTGAACTGCGATATGTGAAATTAAAAGGTAATATGTATTTTCTATTAGACTTTACCGAAGATAAGTAGGATATTATTAAAATGTATTTATTTTTTATTATTATGATAGTGATAATAATGTAAAATAATTATTCATTGATTGTATAAAAAATATGTTATATTTAGATTTAACGCGAGTGACGTAGTGTCTTCTGTATATGGCGCATGAAATTGTCTAAAGATTTTTTTTTTATTATCTTCAGTCAAGAAAAGAAGCAAGAAAGAATGATCTGAAGACAATTTCCCCGTCATCGCCCAGTCAAAATAAACCAAGAAAATTCAAGATTTGCAGTAATTATTGTCCTTGCATCGCTTGGTTTCCAGTCTTCATTTCAATCGAAATAAATTGAAGCACGAAAGATTCTGGTATTCTACGAAGATCAAATTTGAGTCAGATCAAGCTGCTGGTGGAGTAATTTTAACCTTTTTCCACATATCGGTCTAACCATCACTTCGAATTTACCTCAAATAAAGCAGCCATTAGTTGAAAGTATTGTATCTACTCTACAAGAATCCTGGACCTGGGATCCACCACTTAAGGGCTTTACCACAATTGGGTAAGATAACTACAGTGATACCGAAAGTAGGAAACCTTTTAAAGATAAAAGGTTTAATATTAATAGTACATTGAAGTTTTTTTAAAAAAAAGACAAAATAAATGAAAAAAATACGAAACCTTACTTGAAAATATATTGAAATGTCATTGAAAATACATTTCCAAAGTTATCTCGACTTATTCTCAGCTAATTACAGTGGAATCATTGGTTAGCATAGAGAAAGATTGACATAGGAAAGTTCCAAATTAAAAAAAATATAGAAATTTCAAGGAAAAATAGCATTCGCTGATGCTCGCGGATTTTTATTGAACTATATCAAACGAGGCACCTGATTGCATGTCGAAGAATAAGGTCGAAGGGCGACCTTGTATCTTCGGTACCCACGTGGTCTCGAGATCACCGCATGGAGCGTGGGAAGCGAGGCTGATCTATGGCGAGGATGCGGTCCACCCTGTTTTATTTTACTCCAGCTGCATTTAATTAGGGGCACATTTTCCTCCTCTCGCATGCCCTTACAGCCAGCCTCCTGCCCTCCAGCATATAGCACTCTAGCACTGTAGTACGGTAGTACCGGATCCCAGCAGCCCAGCTCAGCACTGTTCCGCCTAACGCCGCATACGAACAAAGGACACGCTCACTCGTCGCGATCTGAGACACCGGCGATTTTGATTCGAGGACGAAGGATAAATCGACATCCGTGAACTCTACCATAGTGATTTGGCGAGTATCTGACGAGGAACTCCATCTCCGAATGCCAAACTGCCTGTGCTTGCTTATCCACCCCATGGGGTAACTCAGCTTCACCATCACAGTCATCGTATCCCGACTGGCCCTTAGCCGTAAGCAGCTGTAATCGTTGACGCCTCCAGATTATTCTATAATCTGGTCTACCCAAACCGTTCCATCCTTTGTTGGAGCCCCGGATTGAAACTCCTTTTTAATCACCGACCTGAACCCGACCACTAATCCTATATTTATCCCTCCTGTGATATGTCCCGTGCCGACATTTAATTTCACAAGTACAACCATTCCCTTTAAACTCTCTATCTGTATATACTTCAATTCTATTTATTTGTTAGTTGAGGTATATTTTTGCTATCGTTTTTTCTTGCAACCCTGGACGAGTACCAGCTACCTGTTAATCTTTGGCCAACTTGTACTCTGAATTATTTATTTGTTTTAAAAGGACCGCGCAATTGAAAAATAAACGATTCCCACTAAATTTTTCACTATTCCCCGTCCACGAACCGGCTTGGTCGACTCTCAAACAAACTTCAACCAAACCCCCCAAAAGCATATATATATATATATATATATATATATATATATATATATATATATATATATAGAGAGAGAGAGAGAGAGAGAGAGAGAGTCTGGCCATTCCACGACATTGCATATACAGTACAGGAAGAAAGCTAACTCTCACCAATGGAATTTAACTTAAATATGATATACATCACTTGTTTTTTATTTTATTGAAGTTACTCTAATTTAATGGATAGAAAATGTGATTTATGATAATTGTCTTTCTAAGGTCATTTTCTTTTACATGTTATTCAATTTTATTAAGACCAGTATTTTAGATTATTTTCCGCTTCATCATCATTAAATACTTTCCCCCCAAAATGTTATCTCTATTATCAACGGCCCTTAAAACTACTCATCCTCACAACACTTTATGATCCATAAGAAAAAACCCCCGATAACTTTCCACACCGAATTGACACTTCATAATGATGGGGTACTATCTGATATAGTCTCTCAAAGCATGCCCCTTCACACACATTCTTTGCCTTTTGGGGTTAGAGGACCCATGGTTTGCGTTTGGCTCGTTCACCAATGGTTCCAGAGATTAGCCTGTACTATAAAGTGATTATATATTAATTTAATGAGTGTAACGCATTTGCGTTAATAGGCAGTCAACCCCTCTCTCAGTAAAAAAAAAAAACTTCAGACAGCCATCATGTCAACTACTAGGACGAGAGACATATTGGTTTATTTTTCTCCTGAACCATCATTTAATCTCTGGTCCTTCAGTCGGGAGCTGCAGTTTACAGGGATTAACCGGCTTGCCAGTGACATTTGGTTAATGTTTAATGTGCTGATAATGATCCTGCTCGATTATTCTTTCTTGAGCGACCCTATAATTTCCGTGCAAAGGGAAGTTTACTTCTGAAAAATCTGGACGCCAAAAGGTGGGAGCAGTTGTCTGGCAGAGACAGCTCATCATTTTCAAATATCTTTTTCTGTTTTCCGAATCTCCACTGAGTTAAAACTGCACCAGTATGTAGTTTATTTTCATAAACCTGTACCTCGAATCAATAAAGTTGCAGACGAGCATTTCTCAATTTGAAACCTTGTCCTGACCACCTTCTTGGGTTACTGTAGTGTAGGCCACTGTAAGGGAAAGGGGACGCCAAGAAGAATACCACCTTCATTTGTTTCTTGAATTCCTTCCATCCCTAAGTGTCCTAAGTATAACTTCACGTGGAGTAAATCTCTGTATCCAAGGAGAAAAATAAAAGAAGAAAGAATTTGAATATCGGTCAGTGCCTCACAGGTGCACTTAAGCTGGGCGCTAAAAGTTTTCACCTCGCCGATAAAATGCTAATCCCGTAGTAGAAAAAAGGATAGCCGAAAGTTCCTATCCACATCGTTTAAGACGATTAAGACTGGTGTCGGGGGACAAAAGCTAATTCTTCTAGGCGCTGGAAGCTTTCTCTCAGACGTTTATGTCTTCCAGCAATTGAGTATAAAAAATGGCCGTCATATAAATACCCTGGGTTTTTCAAAGATCGGGAGATTGAGTTTGAGTCTCGTCGCCTTCGGTTCAGATCGTGTGTATGTTTCCCTAAGTCCCTGGTATTCGTGTATACCATTGAGGTTGGATCTCACCAGGCAGATCCATCTCTTTTGTAAAGGCTTACTCTGTTCAGAGCAAGCCTCCAATCGTCGTTTGATCCCTGAAGGACTGGCCGAGATTCCTTTCGTCTCATCTGGAACCTCCCTCTCAAGGATCTCCAGTTTCCCGTTTGAGATTGAACACGTGTGTGTGGCTTCTGAATTTGATGAGGTCATTAATTTTGAGGTTTTGGTTTTCCTTCCCAATCTCTGTGGTCAATTCTTCTGGGGTGTGGGCTCCTACGTATTCGTCAACTTTTCTACAGATGATTGACCGGTTTGCCAGGAGTTGCGGCGTTAATTTGGGGGTTAGACCTATTTTGTTTAGGGCCGTTGTTGCTTTCAGGGAAACCAATTTTTATCCATCTTCATGTTTGTGTCAGAGAGCCACATAACCGTTGGGGACGTCGAGCAGCCTTGTTACGGCTAATTTTAGGTCGATGTAGAGGGTTCTGATTAGATCTTTTCTCTCCGGCTTCTGTCTTCCTTGTTCTACCTTGAGTGGTAGTCTTTTATATTCCTCCATTTTTTTTGGTGGTGTGGGTCCCTCCACTCTTAAAAGAGGGTTGAGGGAGGGGGGTTATGCGATCATTGAGGATGATGCGCCTGTATAAAGATTAATATTATAACTCTCTTTTAGGTACCTCCGCAATGGGAGGATTTTGGTGTGGTAGGGAAAAGGGTGCAAGAGACAAGAGATGAAAGGAAAGGAAATGAATTTCTTTTCTTGTACTTGGGAAGACTCTTCTTCGGTTGAGAATGATCTGAAGTTTTGGCGGTCGTATGCGTTACCAAGCTTAACTTGCGTGGTATCAAGAACCAAATCGATTTTGCCTCAAAACCAAAGAAGACCACAACTACCTAGTTATGACAAGGAAGAATAAAAATGAAGAAAATAAGTAAGTAAGAAACACAGAACACACAAAACTGGAATGCAAACAACAAACGATGAATATAACAAAATCATTTACAAAAATCAAATAAGACACGTAAGAAATGATGTAGAAACATAAAACACATAAAATGAACCTAAACAACCAAATTACACGTCAAGTTAATATTAAAAAGCTAAATTAGTACACGAATCCAAAGGTTTGAACGTCTATATTAATATATATATACATACATACATACTTGTGTACATATATATACATATATAAAAACAACATTATTTAAACAAACCATATAAACAATGAAAGATATTAACCTGATTTCGAAGGCACCTTGGCAAATCTTGCAACCCTAAGATTTCCTTATTTTCACCACTATTTTCAAATGCCACTATTCTAGTAGACCAATATCTCTCACACTCACATAATTCCATTTCTGTTAATTCCCTGAAGATGACCTAACACGGTCGAAAACGTCTAGGAATAAAGAATTTCATTCATGGATGTTTTTTCTCGCCTGGAAGACCCCGTTAAAAACTTGTACGAAATATTAAGAAAATACAATTTAAAATTAATAACGCTGCCACAGCTGTGGACTTCAATATTACATACATATATATATATATATATATATATATATATATATATATATATATTAGAAAATATACGGTCGAAGCTAAAAAATAAAAAGGCTAAGGGATCCGTTTCTTGTTTCCATAAGCGATTTACATTTTTGAAATCTATTAACTTATTCCATTTTCCAGAGATTTAATTTTACCAGCTGTGTAATGGTATTTGGTCCAGAAATTTAGCGATTTAAGCTCAAATAACCAAAGTAGTATTTCGTTTACGTACCTACTACAAAATATTATTCTCTTCAACTTAGTCACTTTCACTGCAAACTATCTTTTCATTAACCTTCGACTCTTATTTCCAATTGATTTACCCTTTTACCGTAACCACACAAATAATTTAACAATTATACTGCTTAAATTTAACCACACAAAAGTTTATACCCTTAAGAATTATCAATGGAGTTTTTGCTGCCTTTCTTTATTTTAGCTCTCCAATACATGCATATGAATTAAAGAGCGGAAGAAACAATAAGAGTCATGCAAATAATGATCCACATATAATGATTGCTTTGAAGATTTTAAAGAAACGCAGAATTGTTTGGAATCTTGGGAGAGGAATTATATTTTTCACGCTACAATCGTGGAATTTAGGAAGCAGTAAATCTGTTTTTACGGTAAAAAGGAAAAAACTTAAAAGGATTGGATTTGTTTACCAAAATTCGGAAGCATCCAATTGTTTTTCTTTTGAGAAACCCAGAAAACTGAACATGAAATATGCGGCCACCACTTCAATTTGACAAAGCTGTTTCATGTGCATGTATGAACGCGTTAAAACGCTCACAAAAAACTTGTCTTGATATAAAGGGAAAAATATGGAATCTATGTATTTGTTATTAAAAATTCTGCGTCATATCAGTAGGGAAAGATTGGCTTTAGAGGGTGACGTCAACACTGAGTGTGGGGTAGCAGACGCTGGATTAGGATCCCTGCTTTTATATAATATTCCTATGAATTCAGCAAATTTCATTTGATTTGTGTAGGCGACTCGCTAGCCTGAACCTAAATTTCGGTTCACACTTATCTTTTTATATTCTATCTTCCCAGCAGAAAAGAAATTGAGAAATGGGGCGGTGATTTTCTCGTTGGTTGACGCCAAAAATAACAATATCTATTAAGAAAGAGTGTCATATATATTTGATTGCAAACTTTTAAGACATTCACACCTCATATTCGACTAGAGAATAAAATGAATGACTATTACCAATTAAGAATAGTATTATTACACATCAAACTATACAAAAACTGGTACGGAGAGATAATGACGTATTATTAAAAAAAAGTAAAGAATAAAGATGTAGAGTACGTAAATCATTAAAAAATAAGTTATTACATGAATGTGGAGACGCCAGCCCTCGATCTTTACCACATGACATGCACCGACTCGCATAGCATGCACGTGCAACCAACGAAACTTCCGGCCCACTTCCGCCAGCCTCTGTGGAGCGAGAGAGGAGGCTCCAAACGAAAACTCTCCTTGTTTCACAGATAAGATTCTTGTAACTTCTTTCCTTTTCCTCCGAAAACAGACTTACATAGGAACAAAATTATTTGTCAAATGTAGGATATGCCAGTCTTCCTCAATTTGTGCAAGAATGAAACCGCTTTGGAGAAAACAACCATTACAGATCAGTTCAGTAGTAAGAATCAAATTTCTTTACACGCTAGTAAGATTATTATGCCTCTTAGACGCCTTTTCTCCTCTCTTTGGTAACGATAAGACCGATCGACTGATAACCACTTCATCACTCCATTTCAACGTCGCCTCAACATGGTTCATACCTCATCGTCATGAGAATCCACATCGATGTTTACATTCTTCATCACCTGGCAAATTATACACACAGGTTTCACTGACTTCACGTAAATATAGACCATTTAATTCACTCCTTGTGTTTGCAAACTTTAACATATTGCGCAAAGAAAAATTAAAAATTCGCATATAATTTCAGCAATTTTGACAGTGCCTAAAGTAAAGCAAATAAATTCATTAAATTAAAAATGATTTATCTCACTGAAATCAAAATTCCAAATTTTATTTTATTGAAATATTTCGAATATTTAATTAGGAAAGTTAAATTCATTATTTTCTGTATTTAAGCACAAATCCAATCTTTTTGTTTGCAATCTTCCAGAGTAAATAGTATATATTGAGCATCTTCCAAATTCACCGTTAACACTGTTTGGTCAGTGGCCACCGAGGTGAATCATAGCAAAAGCAAAGAGGATCTACTGGCATATTCTCTAGTCCAGCTGTGTCAGTGATGGCTACAAATTGAATTTTCGAGCTGGCAAACAAGATGGTAACACCCCCCCCAAAAAAAAAACGAATTTGAGATTAATTTTTTATCCCCAAGATCTCATATCAGTCTTTCTGTAACCGAATTATGATGTTTCCATATGAAGCGACCTTGGAAAACTTTTTTAGTGTTTCAGCATGTTTTTATGATAGAGGAATATTTTTTTGCGTTTGCACAGGCACATAGACCTATTTAATTTAGTGTAAGATCTGAAGTCAAATTTTCTCTATAAGCAACAGATATTTTGCAATTCATCCTTTTCATTTTTTGCAAAACTTTGACGTTTCAAATATTGTTATGTTCTATAAAGCAATATAATACAACACTATAGTAAAATTAGGTTTGAGCCAACAGTTTAGGCATTAATCAGTATTTATCTCAACAGTGTGTATTTAAATCACACTAGATAGTAGAATTTGAAAGGAAGGCAACAAAAATGCAGCATCAAATTATGTATTACTACAAGTCAATTCTGAAGCCTGTGTCCATTGCATCCAAATATCACTATGCACCGATGCAATTCAGAAGACGAATGAAAGAAAAAATGCTAAAATCGTTCGTATTATGACAATAATGTGTGTTTGTAGCTTTTGTGTTTGAAGACTTAGTCGGAGTTCTATCGTTTGATACTCCAGCAGTAGTCCGCGTCACATCGTCCTTGATAGCGCTCTTTTATCCTCCTGAGGTATCAGTGGAAGCGCTCACCTTGTTAATTAATCACTTAAAGCTCCAAGCTTATCAGAGAAATGCTGAGGGGGACTATTAAATGAAATCTAACATGATACTCATGTTGCATCCAATATCATGAAAAGCCAACAACATACTACCAACCAAATTATAACAGTTTTCGGCCCTTTTGTAACCATGAGAGTTTTGTATAACCGCCACAAATGACGGCCACGCTGTCATCTCCCTATCATTCATCTTTGTGACAAGTTCCACATCACGTAAAAGGGCACGAATTTTAGGTCCATCAAATACGCCTGCTTAGATTTTCTCAAAGTACAGAGCAGAAAAGGCGGAAACTATGTGCTGAAATCATTCTCTGTCAGTACTCAAAGCCTTCAAAAACTGCTACATCGAACCAAGCTTGTGGTGCAATGGTGGAAAAATTATTTTCTCTCAACCTATGATCGGGTCATTCACAATGTTCAGCATGCCTACTTCCAGAGTTTGACCAATGGGTCATTGTGAGTGCAGTGTTTGTCTTAGGCTCGTCTCTCCCATTTGTAAAGAGAACATAAGATCTTAATGAAACCATTACTTTGGCCAAGGAGGAAGTTGAGTATTTTTAGGTCAACACAAATGAGCCACTTATGCTTTTGATATTTAATTAATTCAGTGATCAGTTTTTAATGTCGACATGAATTTTTCGCAAATACACTGAGTGACTAACCGGGACTGCACCAAAAACAAGGCTGAGCTTTGAATTGCCAAACCTAATCTCCATTCCGTAGGGTTATACGAGCAACACCCAACTGTGCTAGAAGTCTAAGATATCCTGCCAGTAAACAAATTGTTCACAAAAATCTGTCCCTGTGTTCTCTAATATGAAAATTTTGCAGAGCTGTCAAAAGTTTTTTTTTTATTTAGCATGGAAGGTAATATCTACGACGCTTTCTTGGAGAGTGCAAAATCAGGTAGTAAGGCATTCAATTCCCTTGAGGTAAAACGCTGAGCTGCTGACGATTGTTTTAAATTTGATGAGGAGTCTTCAGAATGTGAGACCATGTTTTGTACCTCCCGATTAGATTTACTGCTCTTATCTTCAATGGAAGCGCACCCATTAAAAACTGGAACTGGAATTTCATCAGAATTCGGATTAGCTCAAATTTCAGATGAAATATTGGGATAGGAAATATTATGCCGGTTTTATATTCCAACATAATTAGTGTTGACCGTGCAAAAATAACAGTCAGCTATGTACTCATTTGTCCAGTCAAGAAAACTTGCTTTTAAATAATGAAACAGTCTGTGGAACTCACTTCTTGTCTTGGTTACCAAGGAGAACGAGAAAATAGGCTTTGTAAGCAAGGCGCACAATCCTTGTTATATTACGCTTTTGATTATCAAGTGTGTAGCAGTCACATATATAAAAGAATACATTATGATTATTTATGCATTTATGTCTACTTTAAAAAGCGATCATTACCCCCTAAACAAAACTTAAACAGGGTTAATTTCAGAAAAGTCCTAACTTTTAAATAGCCTGAAAACTAGAGCATTCAGACAAAAGCCGATTTTAGATAAGCAATTAGCGTTGAAAAATAATTGGAATCAGTTTAAAAATCACATCTTGCAGAAAATGACAAAAAATGTTCTCTAGTCTACAAATAGGACATTAACTTATTTTATTTTTACCTTGTCATATATGTTTATGTAATGTATATACCTTCTGTGTGAGTCACTAGTAGCACCCGATTTATGATTTTATGTCCTCTTTGCCATTTGTATTTCAGTGTACAATATAGGAAAATCAATGGAATACTTGTTTTTTAACTATTTATTCGCAGTGAAATTATTAAGATACTGTACCAAGCTGCTTTACTTACAATGTTCGCAGTGCCTCCCTTCGTGATCATTGCACTATTGCAGCCTAGCACGTCCAGAGTTGTACAGTTCGCCATCAATGTTCTATAACTTTGCAATGTTTTGAGCCTTTAATTCCTGAATGCTACGAGGCTTTTCACGATAAACAAATATTTCATAGGCTCCTAAAGACCGAAATTTCGAGGTGTAATATTTGCGTATAATAGTGGCCACTCGATAAGATCGCGCCAGCCTTTCCACTTTCCGGGAATATTTTCATCAAGCCATTGATGAACATGATTGCTATAATGAGCCTGAATCTTTCTTGCTGAAAATACTAGTCCTGGTTTTGTTTTTTGCTCTACAGTGACAGCTCGCTAAAAGGAAAATGGCCAAATGAACCCTAATGGAGATATGGCTACCTAAAACTTTTAAGCCAGGTAAATTTACGTCATTATCAACTGTCGCTCACAGGTTTCCCGCAGGCAAGGAAAGAAAAGAAATTGTGCCGTTAAGCTTAAAACATGCCTCATTTGAGCACCAGAATTTGTTTACATACTAATTCGTCCTCTTCGTCACGTATAGCTAAGAACTCTTCTAAAATATGAAGATGGCGGTGGTCATCTCCATCACGAAGGGCATGCAGCAGGCGTGGAATGTAAGGTTTCTATTTTATTGTGGTAAAGGATGTGGATAACACTTTATTGGCTCACTTCATAACCTACAGATAAACGGAAGTTGCATTTGCGGATAATGCTACAATGTCCGCATGTTGTCTTTAGTCTTAGCTAAATATGTTTTCAGTCTCAGACGACCGTATTCCTTTGCAGTTGCTACCGACTATGTTGCTACAGCTTTTTGACAATAAATGGTATGTTTCTCCCCTTATGTGGGTTTAATATCAAATTTCTGAGAGAAATAGGCTTACGCCATCTACTGATTTCCAGTTTCATTTCTAGTAATGTTTCCCCCTGACAAAGCGTTGGTTCGTTGAAAGGTAATTAATTCATGATCAATTTTGTGCTGATTCAGTATCTTTCCAAAGTCTAAGAGTTGAAGATGGTAGTAGATACCGAATCTAGTGCTGTAATGTAATAAACTTATACTCCGAAAGCCTGTTTTTTTTATATCTTGAAATAAATTCATGCTATTGTGAATTTCTTCTGCATATATATAGATAGATATGAGAAACCCACAAAGTAGCGCCTAAGTAGAGCAATAATTGGAAAAAGTTCGTCAGGAACGATGAAAAGCGGATTACAAATACTTTCGAACTTTAAGAAATTACTTTACAAGGATGATTTATATATATATATATATATATATATATATATATATATATATATATTTTATATATAAATATATATAGTCCATGTTGTATACAATATTTGTTAAAATCAACAACGATGGTTGATTGGTTAATCTTGCGCTGCAGCTTTTTATCTTTCTTTAACCTTGTCTCTATCCCATCAACAAGTAGTTTGCAGTTGTTAAGGTTGTTTAAAAGCTTTTCAAGCTTTCAAATGGAGCCTTCTGTTGAACCTGCAGAGGACGAATCATATGGCCAAAGTTTTCTATAATTACAATTTCGAAATGTCCGTCGAGAGGCTGCGGTCATCTTCGAGGAATATTGGGTAATGTCTTACATCTTTTCAAAGTTAGAATAAAAGTTGAATATGGTAGTTAGATTTACAGAGAAATACATGGATAAATGATAAAGGAAAATAGTATGAGGGGTTAGAAAGTTTGTCAGGCCATCTCCTTAATGAACATGGATATTGAATATTAATAAAAATAAACCACTTAATAAGGTTGTCGTATCATGTGCCTTTATTTCAGACTATTAAAATAGGCCTTTCTTATATATCGTCTATTTCACCATTACAAATTATTCATTTTAAGTATTTGTATACAATTGCTTTGGTCGATGAATCAGTTTCATTTTACGAAAACTCTAATTATTATTACTACCACACTAATATTAAAATCATTATTACATTAATAATCGAACTACTATTACATTGATATTAAAATTGATTCGCTACTAGACACTAAACCTTTATTATTACTAGATCATTAGGGATTAGTTTATTATAGCTATTTTGTTCGCGGAGAATTGTGGGGGGGGGGAGGGTCATTCCTCCTTATGACTTCCTTTCGAGGAATTCCTCTTCTATAAAGTGACTCTCTCGCCTCTGTATTATGTATTGCCTATTTTCCTAACACATTTGCAAATGACTCACAGAATATAATTTAGTAAAGGAACAATTATGATGCAGACTGGGTTTTATTTCAACTTTTTCACATAGACATCGGTTCTGGGTTCTCTCATGGTGTTGGTCGTGCGCTCCAGAATTTTCCTCCTCTGCGTTCTCTGACCTCGCGAGAGATGCTGACGCTTTCTTTCTCTTTGTGTGATAAAATTTTGTTTAATCTCCTCTAATTCTCGCAGGCTTGTTTAGGAGGTTGCTTGAGTACCGGCTGCCTTACTCTGTCTCATCTCCTGATATATAAATTAGTAATGAGGAGGACCCCTTTGTTCTGGAGGGTAAAATTATACTGACTTTATCAATGTGCTATATATCTTTAACTTGTTTTTTATGTATTAAGCCATTTAAATTGGTACAGCCTTGTGATATTTAGGGGGGCTTTCCTCACACGTTGGTTGATGTAATTTTAATAGCTGTTAGACGTCAAAATTTGTCCTAGCATACTGCATTCGCTGTTGTACATGTAGACATCATCATACACCATAATATCTGCCTTTTTACTCAGGCCATGTTAGGTGCATCCCTATACGGTGATCATGTGGTGAGCGTCAGATCGCCTGCAAACTGGATGTGCCTAGAGGTTTCATTCACTGGGTGCGTCATGTCCATCTTGTAGATGCTGCATAAGGCTGGACTTAGACAGCCTTCCTGGGACCCTCTTTGCCAGTTCAAACCTGGCTCCACAATTTTCCTCCACTGAGATGCAAGCGGCCCTATCTCTGATGCAATCGTAAAGGGTTCTTCGATAAATGGGCGTAGGGCCAGGTTGGTAAATTATAAATGTAAGGTAGTTTGCCAGAACGAATTAAAGCCTATTGGACATCCGTCATCACGACGTCGACATAGTGGCCATCATGCTTGGCTTTGGCTAAAGTTTAGATAAGTAAGGCTACGGCGGTGGTGGTGCCACTTCTCCCAAATCAATGCTGTTGTCCGGGGCGTAAGTTACTTTATTCTAGGTAAAAAATGTATCTATCGTTCTTCCTTCTCTCAAATAGCTTAGCAATCACTTCGAGTATGGAAATAAGCATAAAGTGCTTGGGCAAGGTTGGCCGTTTGACCGCTTTGGCAATAAACATCATCTTTCTTACCTTAAAAGAATCAGGGAAGGCCTGCATTAGTGGATTCGTTGAAGCTGTTAACAATGCATCTCTAAAATGTGTCTAGGGCTATCAGCAGGTTCTCTCTCATTATTCTTGACTCCCCTGATTCCTACTGTTTGGTTTTGCTAGTAAAGATTTTGATCTCAACCAAGATCATCCGTTGAATTGGTTGGATGTCAAACATGTCGTCTAACGAGGCGCGTTCGGGGGAAATCTCCTGTTGTGTTCGTTGAGGAACTCAATCACCATGGCCTCTAGGTCTCTGTTTGAAATTTTTGTTCTCGCTAGGAGAGATTAGAAGATTGTTCCACCAAACTCTCAGAACCTACATTCTATTTCTGCTGTGTCTTCGATTACATTATCCTCTCTTTTGATTCCTCTCAGGATGTTTATATGATTCCATAATTTAGCCGTGTTAAGCTCTCGTTCACTCAGTCTATCAACTCGTTCCACATTAGGCTTGTTGCTTCGTTAATAACTGCTTTTATCTCCCTTCAAGCTGCTGTTATGTTTCCGTGTGTAACATGTTTTGGGCTACGCTCCTTAATTAGCTCCCTTATTCTTTTGCAGATTGTTCTTTAGATATTACCTCCACTGATCTTTGGTGGTCGTGAAGGGTATGATGATATCCTACTATAGGAATGTGATTCCTGTCCGCCGAGGTAAAACCTAGATCATTTTCTCCACTAACTGATTTATTTCTCCCAGAGTGACGTTGGACAGGTTGCCTGGGATGAATCAATGAAGCTGGATGCCATAGCTGAGGCTCTCTTTCCTGGCACAATCTTTCCTCGTAAGGCAATTTATCTGAATCGGGTTTTTACAGAATTGTATTGGATGTTAACTACTTCTACTGAGAAATGATTGTCTGGGAACAAAATCTCGCTGAATCCATTATTTTTAAATATCACATGTAGTTCTTTAACATAATTTCATGGCCTGGCAAGTTTCAGGAAATGTCCATGCTGTAGAATAAGGGCTAGGATGTTCAGTGATTTTACATGTTTCGACTCTACAACCATTTTGATCGGTTGACACTGTTATTCTGTGACTTGAGCGGTCTTAGATAAGGGGGATTTCGCTTTTTATTTTTCGATCCTAATTTTCTCATCCTCTTTCCTCTGGATCGTTTCCCTTTTCTTGGGAATGCCATTGCTAATATCATGTGCGGCCCCTCTCAGTTAATACCTTTTTTAATTGAACTCCTGCGATATCGCCACGAGTGGTTAAATTCACCACATACATTACACACCTGTATCTCTCCCTTCTGGCATTTTATGGTGAAAATTGAGTCTATAGAGTAGCAAATGAAACAAGTAAGAACGCTTATAAAGTCTTCACTGCTTATCTGTATGGGTGTAATCCTCAGGCTGAATGCCAGAAGGTCACTTTCTCTACATTTCCTCGCCATATCAGTTTGTTTGAAGGCTACTTTCATTATGTAGGTATATTCTTGGTCGGTGGTTTTGTAATTAAACTTAATCAATTATTTCAACTTGGTCTATTGATGCAGTCTATCAATTCCATTTTTCATTTCCTCATCTGAGTGTTTCCCAATGCATAGATCCAGTTACCTGCAGAAAATTGAGTGCTGGGTTTCGATGTGAATTGGAATCCTAGGATCAAGTTCTATGCTTTTCAATACAGTAGAAACTTAATATAATATTTACAAGTTAACCTAATATTTACAAGTAAAGTAAAAAATGAAAAGCTAGAAAAACATTTAGAGAGGTTAAAATCCAACTTATGTCAGTGGCCCTACCTACATCCATATTACCTAGCCCAAGCAGTTATTGCTCCAACCTTTGCACGTCCGCCGATTACAAACCTCTAACCCCTCAAATTCTAAGCTCTCAGCTGCCCAAAATAATCTTTACGATTTAGATAAGGCAATTATTGTGCAAGGGCATGTGACCCAGACGAGTGTTTGTAAGTGACAAGCCTTAAAGAGAGAATGGAAAGGAAGGTTGAGATAATCAGGCAGTAAGTCCATTTCTCAAATCCGGCACTTCAAAGGGACTCGATTTTGCAGGTATTCAACACTTCAACAAGAACAATCTATTCTTGAACGAAAAGGTTTCTGATAATGAAGGTACAATCTCTTGAATAGAAATTCCAAATTATGCTTATGTTACTAAGTAATGAAGAGATATGTTGATACTTATATAGTCTTAATAGTAAACACACAATAAAGAGGACTAATAAGGGAGCAGAAAAGAACTTTGCGGTAATGTTCAAAATTGTGTATAAAAATACAAAGGAAAACGGCAATAAATTGAAAGGAATAAAAAACAAAACACTTAAAACATGAAACAAACATGAAACACTATGGTAAGCAAAAGATTTAACTAATAACAAAATACCCTATAGAATTCAGAAAAAATTCACAGTGAGTTCAAATTTGAAGATAGAAAATAAGTAACACATTTCAGATATTAAGTAAAGAAGGCAAAGAGGGTAAGGGAGGTAGGCGAGCCGTTACGAAATATCACTTCGAGTTTTCGGAAGGACTATTTTAGACAAGATTTGCTTTGAGCTATTCTGACTGATACACCCATCCTCAGGTGAGTTGGATCAGTTTCACGGGGCATGATGGCTGTATTGTGATCCCATGGCATGTAACTCACATGAATGATACTCAACGAAAATACACTAACTCAGTGCCGTGGAAGTGATGCAAACCGACTGTTGATGGGTAAAGAAGTCACAATATTTCAAACAATTCAACTATCATAAATCAAATCATTTCTTTGAGCTCACAAATATTATGATCAATGATAACCCCGCCATACTGATCTGTAAAAGTGATCCAACTGAACCACGGATGGATAAAGAGAGTGACAATATTACCAAACAAAACAGTTGCCTAGAATTGCAGGACAATCACACAATTCTGTAAAAGTGGCGTATTTCTCAATATATTTGTTAGTATTTATTTGTTGCAGGCGAGAAACTCGATATTAGTAGCTAATTAATAACTAATGATATAGATTTCCATCTCTTTCTCTTTTCTTTCTTTTTTCTCTAGTATGTATAGTTATCACTAAATTGCTAATAATAGATTTGACTAGTTTGGTTTACAAGTCTGTTTCATTTTTATTCATTATGGTATCCTGATTTGGTATAAAATTCTTGAATTCAAGAGTGGTGATAGTTTTCGCTATATATATCGGTACATGATTAGTTAGATGTTAACAAATACATGAACATACTTATAGGGAATGGAATTTCTTAGATACATGAAGGTACATTTAAATGAGGGTTGAGACTGCTTAGGAAGGTTAATCTATAATGGACATAGGGTTAAGATCGGCAAGGATCACACTGGTTTACATAGAAAGTGAGGCAAGCACAAAAATAGTTGTTCTTGCCTAATTTTGTGGTGCTGATTTCAGAAACAATAACAGTTTTTACTCATCATCTCTAACTTTTGAAGTATAGTTATATACATGTATCAGAAATTTTTTGGAATTGTTTTCTTTAAAACCCTTACTCTACCAATGGCGCAATACATCCCAGAATTTTTTAAAAATACTTGTGGGAAGGATTTAGCTTAGATTAGTGTATATTTTTATCCCAATGGTAGTTCTAATGCATGAGCATATTATTGAATATCTGGCAACTCTCTATTACTCCTCAGTTGTTTTTGATAACCAGTAAAGTGAACTCGAGCTGAAAAGCTAACATTTGTTTTATAAAATTTTTGAGAACTAATTATTTAATTAGTTCTCTGGTATATTAGAAAATATATCTTGCACCAACTATATTTATGCTTTCTACTCAATATAATATATCTACATGGCTAAATTCATGCAAACGGGCTGCCCAAAATCTCAACCCCACTCTAACTAAACTTTAATGTTTAAAAATCTTTTATAACATTATTTGGACTAAAAAATATTCTTATAGTGAAATAGTTAAAAATATTAAATGTCCTATTCTTAGATTGTGAGGTTAGGGCTGGTCGAAAATCATGTTACAAAACCATTTTATATGTTGGACACATGTCTATACTATGATTTTGCAACCTTATGTATTTTCTAACCATATATATGATTAATGTTTATTTTGTTTTCCAGATTTTTGTGAGTTGATACATATATCTACAATGGCTTCAGGCACTTAAAAACACCAAGGATGCATCAACGAGGAAAATTAATTTTGTTACGTGTGTGGGGATTTCACGACAGTTCCACAGCGCCAAACAATTACTTTCCCCCTGAAAAATGTTAATTTCATTATTTTAACAGTATAATTGGACATCAGGACAACTCCTGTTCTCCACACATCTCTTGTAAAGCCTGTTACAATGGACTAACTGCATGGTTTAATGGCAAAAAAAACCGCCTTCAACCTTGCTGTCCCGATGGTCTAGAGAGAGCCAAAAAACCATGCAGATAATTGTTATTTTTGTCGGAAAAATATAACTGGTTTCAATGCTTCTTCTAGAAAAAAGATAAAATATTCCAACCTTCCCTCAGCTATGAGACCGGTTCCCCACTCAGATGATCTTCCTGTCCCTACACTCACAGCAAATAAAGATCTTCTTCCTTTATCAGATGAAAAAATGCCTTCAGGGGAATAATCTGCCAATTTGATCTCTTCTGAAGACAATGTCTCTATTAATTCAGGGGCAAGTAGCAATGAGCCCCACTGGGTCACGGAGGAAGATTTAAATGACCTTGCCCGTGATTCGAATCTATCTAAGCAGCAGGCAGATCTCTTGGCATCTCGGCTTAAGCATTGGAACCTGGTCAAGGCAGATGTAAAGATTACCAGTTTCAGGAAACGGAACAAGGACTTCACTTTATTCTTTGACATGGAAAACTGGTTGTGCTATTGCAAAAATGTCTCTGGCTTGTTCACTTTCCTTGGTTTTCCACACAATTCTTCAGATTGGCGTCTTTGCATAGACTCTTTCATGCGAAGCCTTAAACCTGTGCTCCTCACAATGGGAATAAATACCCTAGCATTCCCATTGCCCACTCAGTCCATCTGAAGGAGTCGTATGACGATATGGAGCTCCTTTTGGAAGCTGTCAAGTACAACCAGTACCAGTAGAGTCTCTCCCGGGACTTCAAGGTCATTGGGCTCCTTATGAGTATGCAAGCGGGCTTCACAAAGTACTGTTGATTTCTCTATCTCTGGGACAGTCGGGCAGTGTCCAAGCAGTATAAGCTGAAGGCTGGGGGTCTAGGAGCCCTTTCGTGCCTGGTAAGCATAGTGTCCAAGAACATCCTCTGGTGGACATGAACAAGGTGCTTTTTCCTCCTCTTCATATCAAGCTTGGGCAAATGAAGAATTTTGTCAAGGCCATGGACAAAAATGGCGCTGCCTTCCAACACTTGTGTACTCTATTCCCAGCTCTGAGTTATGCTAAGCTCAAGGAGGGCATCTTCGTCGGACCTCAGATCCGAGAGATGCTGAAAGATAATAAATTTGAGGGGCTTCTTACCTTAAAGGTACTGAGAGCATGGGAAGCATTTAAGTCAGTCTGCCATGGCTTCCTTAGTAACACAAGGGTACTAGATTACCAAGAATGTATCGAGAAGTTGTTCCAGTCTTATGAAGATATTGGATACCGAATGTCACTCAAAATTCACTTTATCCACTCCCACCTCATCTTCTTCCCTCCTAACATCGTGGCAGTGAGTGATGAGCATGGAGAAAGGTTTCACCGAGACCCTTCTAAGATGGAGAACAACTACCAAGGCAAGTGGAACCTTAGCATGATGGGGACTTATGCTCAGTGCTCTTGCGTGACATCTCGGAGGCAAAGTAGACAAGATCGTGAAATAAACTCACTTCTAACTGTGTGCTGTACTATGATTTGTGTGTATTTTTTTATCCAAGTAATTTATTTTCATTAATGTTCTGTATCTATTTTGTTTTTTCCTCTAATATACCTTTGTAACAGATGAAATAAACACATTATATTTTGAATTTATATGCAGTATAACAAAAATGGGGTATGCGAAAGCAAAATGACTAGAGGTGATAGAGCAAAACTGCTCAGAAATTTGAATTCATCACAAAAATTAGCAAAAAAGACCTTGCTTCAGAGCAATCTTTTTTTTGTGAACCAGTGTTATTATTCGGGGCGCGGGAACGTGAGGAAAGCAGAGTGAACTGTATGCCTGTTTGCGTATAAAAGTTTGCATGTTTTAATTTTATATATAAGGCTTCTAATATAAATAGCTGTCGGCGGTTTATAGCATGTGCTAGGATTTCGTTATTATCTTCGAGTGAATAGTGGAAGTCATTATAAGACTTTCGATGCTTCAGCTCTGACCTAACCAAGAGGCGATCTTGGCGTTTATTAGATGCGCTTGATCGTCCAGAAGACTTTTCGCAGGAGTGTAACAACCAGTCTTTATTAAGTTAGTAATGATTCTTTAAATGGTGTTCCTTGATGCAATGCCCTTAGCAACTATCTCCTTGTATTTCAGGCAACGTTAGGATAGAGCAACAATGGTAAACTCTTTTCTTTGTAAAGAAACAGATGTGGAAGAGACAAAGATTTAAACATTTATTTTAACCAAAAAAATATTAGGAAATAGATTATAATTAAGTATTTTACTCAACAAACTAGAAATACGCAAACCGATAGCGAGTTGCAGCAGGAAGAGTGTGGAGACACTTCGGTGGATATTAGCTGCAAGACTGGAACTGGGTGAAACTCTTGTATATTGACCAACTGTCAACGAACTCTTCATCGATGCATGTGAAACATCTTTACCTGAAGGGCAAACTAATTTATTCAGTTGAAAATAAGAAAAAACCCATTCTCTAGCGAGCAATGGTTGAAAACCAATAAATGCGTGCTTGGTCAACGCAGTGGAATTTATCCGACTCTGAAATTCTGAGAGAGGAGGGAGCCGTTGACCAAAGGCAAAGGTGGATAAGGTTGCATTATAGAACAGGAATGGTGACAATGGGAATATCGTGGAGACAAGTAGAAAGGATCCATTCTACTATCACCAATGAAGGTAAAAGATGTTACACTTGTGAAAAACTAGAACATTCCTCTCAGCAAAAGAAGAAGGGGACCAACGGCGTAAAGTGAAACTTCGAAGAGGGACCCAAGAAGACAAAATAAACAAGGTGCAAAACACAATTTTCACAACTCCCCGTCAGACTGAAAGACATTATAAAAGGAGCTTGCAGAGTTTTCTCTCAAGAAGTACACTGGGCAAGAAAGTGCCCATGAGAGGGAAATTATCTACAGGGAAAGCGGTACAAGAGGACTACGCAGTTGAAATAAACTTCTGCATATGTGTAGGGAAGGAATGATCACCCTTCCAGCTTTCGCGGCGAGTGAGGATGTGTCAGCAATACTGGATACTGGAGCCATTCTCTCACTTATCTCAATGAGGTTTAATAAGAAATTAGGGGCATCACTACAAAGGAAGGAAAGTATAAACATGAAGGACTTTACAGGCAAGGGTCAAGTGAGCTTGAGAGAAATAACAACCACAATAAGGCTCGGTAGCAAGGAGTACCTATTATTAGCTCAAGTAGTGCCCTTAAGATCCGCTTGATATAAAATTTGAGCTATAATTTTTAAAATCATACAGTGCGGTAGTATATGCAGAGGCAGACAGGCTCGAACTTTCAGAAGGACAAACTGTCTTGCGAAGAAGAGACTGTCGCGGCTGCAAAGATGATTTTAACAGCATCCGGTCTTGTTTTAGCATTACAGGCAAAGGAAAAACTGTTCTTAGCACAAGGAGAAGTAGCTCTTATTCAAGTAAACGCTCCGATTAGAGGAGTAATAGCAGAGTGTAGCGAAGAACGCATAATAATTACCGGATCCGTTGAGGAAGGAACGGGGTGCACAGCAATCATGAACCATGACGCGTGCAGTGTAAATATAGAGAGAAGTGACCTGCTCACATTAGTTTCAGATGCAGAGGTCATTGTTGCAGTTGGATGACGAGAAATTCCAACATAATACACCACCGAAGAGAGTTCGGTAAGAGAACGTGGAGATTCAAGAGTTTTGCCAAAGGGAAAATCAGATAGACTGCAGAGGTTGCTGGAAGAGCTGCTGAAATACGTTAAGTCGACGACCAAAGATAATAACATAATAGATGGGTTTTTGGTCGAAGAAATACAATTAATTAGTAACGCAAAAGTTTATAACACATAAATCAAATTGTATTTTAATATTTAGTAGCATAACCATTGTTGCTAATAACAGCTTGTAGCCGCTTAGAGTAAGGCTCCTAAGTACTTCTTACATGTGTTTGTGTTAATTATACTCCATTCCTCAATGCATATTTTCTTCAGTTCAGATATGTTTATTAGTTCTCTTTTTTTGGATTCTGAGCTTCAGTTTCTTCCAAAGATTTCCGATAGGGTTCAGATCTGGGGATTAACTAGGCCATTTTAAAACATTTACACCATTTGATCTAAACCAATTTTGTGTCAGTTTTGCTGTATGCTTTGGATCATTTTCTTGTTGAAAGATCCAATCCTGTTTCAATTTAAGAGAATGTACACTTGTTCGTAAATCTTTCTTCAAGATTCTTCTATAATGTCTTCCATTCATCCTTCTTTCTATGGTTTCGATATTTACAACACCTGCGGCACTAAAAGAACCCCAGACCATGATTGAGCCACCTCTATATTTCACTGTTGCGGTAGTGTTCTTCGGTGTGTATTCGGTACCTTTCTTTTGCCATACCCTCGGAGCTCCATTGCAGACGAACAGTTCTATCTTTGTCTCATCCGACCAAAGTACGTTGTCCTAAAACTCTGCAAGTTTCCCAACAAACTCTTTTGCAAATTCAAACGATCACGAACCTGTTTTCTTGTAAGAAGTGGGGTTTTCCTTGGAGGCCGTGAGTAGATGCCCATGCTACGAAGCGATCGACTAATTGTGTCTTAACTCACTGTAACTCCACTCACTTCTAAGTCACGCTAAAGTTCTTTAAGAGTAATCTTGGGTGTTTTACTGACCTTTTTTACTAATAATCTCCCTTGCGAGGATGGCCAGAACTGATCAGAGGAAGAGTAGAATTTTAAGACTTCCAGTGATGTAATTACACTGGTCTACGTCAAAAATGTACCTTAGGTTTTCTATAGTGTTTCTTAATAAAATTGACCTCCTAAATCCGAATCTGTCATCTGTTTTTCTCTATCACCTCCAGTTTTCGCGATACAGGGGTTGATAAATATTTTATAGTTTATACATCTCCTATATTACATCAAATTTCAATAGTTTTTGCACTGCTCTATTAGCAGTAAATTGGTGTACATTTTGAAGTAATTATGCAAATAGGTTTATATTTTGCGGGTTAAAAATTGTTTAGCATTATAATAATAAGAATAATAATAATAGTGGTTGAGTTAAAAATAAACAGAAAATGTAAGAATAGCTCCGACAGATTTTGCTATGTTTGCGGCAAAGTGACTTTTCCCGAGCAGCAAAGTACAATCCCTCCTGTAATTAAATCTTTGTATCATGCATATTTTGAAGTAAGGCTAAGAGATACAGATAAAAGTTTTGCACCACATATCTGCTGCAAGGGATGCTACATAAATTTAAGAGGCTCCTGAAAATGTCATTATTATGCAAAGACTTAGCATAAAATTAAAAACTAACATAGTTCACTTCAGCATGAACATATCCTTTACTAAACATTTATGTACTATCTGCAACTCCAAGTCAATTCTTTTATATAATATGCAATTATATTTTCCACAGGTATAAATAAGAAGAATAAACATAGTGTGGAATATCCGGATGTTCCTTCTGCCATCAAACCCCTGCCCCATGGTACAGGAATTCCTATACCTTCTCCCCCTGAACATATAGAGGTACATGAAGAGATTAATATGGAAGTTGACCAAGATTATGACACATCTGAGTCTTATTAGGTTTCCACACATGATATGGTCGCAAGACCATTCACTGAAGTTCAGTTAAATGACCTGACCAGGGATCTGGGAGTTTCAAAGGCGAATACACAACTTCTTGGCTCTTGACTTCGTGAAAGTAATCTTCTCGCTTAAGAAACAACATTTAGGGGGGTACAGAAATAGAGAACAAGAGTTTCGAAGCTATTTTTTACAGCATTCTTCCAGCTCTTTAGTATACTGCGCCAATATTAGAGGACTTGTTGAGGCCCTTGGAATTCCCTACAACCCATTAGAATGGAGACTGTTCATAGATTCCTCGAGTAGAAGTTTAAAAGCTGTGTTACTGAATATTGGTAACAAGATAGCTTCCGTTCCTATAGACCATTCAATCCAACTTACTGAAAGTTATAAAAATATGAAAAAATTGTTGATGCAATAAATTACTCTAGCTATAAGTGAAGGATATGTGGTGACTTAAAGGTAAGATCATTTACACACTTGGCATTTCTAAGCTTTTTGATATTGACATTTTCATTTTTAATTGTTAATACATGTATACACCTTTTGGTCAACTTACATTTTACAAGAATGCAAATCTGGAAATCATGAGTCATTTTTGAGTTATATTTTTTGTTGAAGTGTGTCTTTATAGGTTAATGCATCCTATTGAGTTAATGGGGAACTTATCCTAATTGAGAAGGTATACAACACAAATCAATAAACTCAAAATAAGATGTACATATATCCAATTAGTTCGAAAATGATGATTTAATGCATCGGCATACAGGATTTTTCAGTACATATTCATATTCTTATTGTTTTAAGAAATATTACTTTAAATTTGTTTTTAGAAATATTACACTGAATTTAAAGACCGTGCCAAATTTTTTTCAGGTAGTGTCTCTTACGCTTGGGACGCAAACAGGCTACACGAAGCATCCCTGTTTTCTATGTTTATGGGACAGTCGTGCAGATAGTATACACTATGAGAAGAAGGTTTGGCCTCCACGAGAAGCATTTAGAATTAGATCAAACAATGTGATAGCTGAACCTTTAGTGCCTCCTCAAAAAATACTTTTCCCTCCACTGCATATAAAGCTTGGCATAATGAAAAATTATGTCAAAACCCTTAATAAAGTAGGCCAAGCTTTTAAATTTCTTCTTCAAAAATTTCCACAAATCAGTGACGCTAAGCTCAATGGGGGAATTTTTGATGGACTTTAAATCAGGAACTTGATCAGCAATTTGATGCATCAATGAAGGACATAGAAAAAGATGCCTGGAAAGCTTTCAACGCTCTAGTTAACAATTTTCTAGGCAATAAAAGAAGCCTAGAAGAATATGTTGCCCTGGTCAATCAGCTCTTAACAAGTCTCAAACATTTGGGAGCTCGAATGTCTATAAAGATACACTTTTTACAGTCCCATTTGGATTATTTTCCCGACAACTGCGGGGATTACAGTAAAGAACAGGGGCAAAGATTCCACCAGGACATAAAAAACAATGGAATCTAGGTACCAGTGTAAATGGAACGGAAACATGCTTGCTGACTACTGTTGGTGTTTGAAGCGTGATGCACCAGATGAGAGGCACAAACGAAAATCGTCAAGGGCGTCTGTTCTTCGAAATTATAATTATTTTATTTATTATGTTGCATTCTTTTATTTTTTGTTTATTAAAAGAATTATAGTTTACATACGTGTATTCCTGTTTATATGATATAACAGTAATAATGCATTATTAGATAGAGAAAGGTTTTTTTTTTTTAAATTCAGAAAAAATGAGGTAATCTCAATGAAAATGGTGTATGCTGTATTGAGAAAATCTGACCTGATTGAACAAATATACATTCATTTTTGAGCTCAGGAGGTTGGATTCATTAAGAAACCACAAAGAAATCCTGGGGAACATAAATTTTTTTTTCAAACGCAGGCCTCTGTTATCGTTCCAACTTAACTCAATGGAACTACTAACTGACGAGATATTTTTTTATATCCAATGCCACTTTTATGAAGGTCTACAATACATTTTCGAAGATCTTGATCGATTCGTTCTGTTTCCCCATCGTGCGATTATTTACAGGACGCTGTCTGATAAAGAATGACGCGATAGCTTATGCGTAGATTAATGTAGAACGTTCTAGAAATTGTAAGAAGTTTCTCCTTCTCGAACATTTATGAGTAAGTAATAAAAATCGATGTGTTGTAAGCTTTTGTCTTACTAAATAATTGTATTTCTTCGACAAAAAAACTATATTGATGTTTTTGTATGGTCCTGATGATTTAATTTATTGTTTGAATACATATCCTGTCAGCAATAAAAGTTTTATTTACCTATCGTGCTTACAAATACATAAACGTCTGTTTTTCATGGTGTGTTGTAAACTTTTGCGGGGCAATATATATATATATATATATATATATATATATATATATATATATATATATATATATATATATATATATATATATATATATATATACATATATATATGAAATTAATAACTCACAAAGTAGCACGTCAGGTTCGCAATGAATGCAATGTCCCGCAGGAAAAATGAAAAGCTAGTGAAAGAATAAGGACCGCCTCTAAGCCAAGAAATCACCAATGAGGAAGTAGGAGAAGGATGGGTAAATTCACGTTAAGATTTAGCTATAAGAGGTAGCAAGGTCTAACCGAGAGGCAGAAATAGTCAAGAACAGAACCAAATGGGTAAAATGATTAACGGATAAAGCGATATTCTAAAGAGGAAGTTTAGGAGAAAGATGAGAATTAAACATATACGTAGGAGAGAGGGACAAGGAGAGAGGAAGAAAAATAAAATAATGTTAATACAAAATCAAAGCAATAATTAAATTGACAAATCGGATGCCCATAAAAATGAAAATTGCAGAAAAATTAGGAACATAAGTCAAAGAGAGATATATATATATATATATATATATATATATATATATATATATATATATATATATATATATATATATTTGGGATCGACACAGCGCACACTAAATTGGACCGAATTTAAATGTAAGTTAAGTTTAAGCGTCTAATTATTTTTTTTATTTTTCTTTTAGATTTAACAACTTCAGTCTTTGGCAATTTCAACCATGGAAAGATTAACAACGAAAATGGACGTTCAAACAGAAACGCATTTCGGGCACTTCGCGATTTTTTGGGTCAACATAATCGATCAACCGAGAGTGCAATTGGGAAAATTGTTCCTAAATTCAAACAAACGGGGTCGGTGGCAGATATTAAAAAGCCATTGCGTGCTCGTTTACGCCGTTCAGCTGAAAACATTGCTGCAGTGCGCGAGAATGTGGCCGAAGATCCAGTCACCTCTATTCATCATCGCGCGCAGGTTTTGAACCTCTCCACAACAACCTTACATCGAATTTTGACAAAAGATTTGTCTCTACACGCTTAAAAAATTTAATTGACACAAGAACTGAAGACTGCTGACCATTCCAAGAGCCATACATTCGTCAATTGAGTGCACGAGCAAAGACAAGCCGATGATGATTTTCGGCAAAAAATCATCTTTTGTGATGAAGCCCATTTTCATCTTGGTGGATTCGTTAATAAGCAGAATTGTCGCATTCGGGCTGATGAAAATCCCAGGAAGATTGTTGAAAAGCCACTGGCATCCACAAAAGGTCACGTTTGGTGTGCATTTTTTGCTAGCGAAATCATTTCTTCGAAAATGATGCCGGGAATTCTGGTACGGTGACAGGCGAGCGAGAATGGCCCCTTATACACACACTCACATTTGTTCCACCACAGGGTCTGCTGCCACTTTGGCAAGTGACCAAACCAAGATTGGCACGTCCAACCCTTCTACCCCCCCCCCCCCCGTGTGTGGAACCTCTGAGCTTGACTAAGACCAAAAGTGCATAGGGCGGAGCCTCGATAACATCGGCGCCCCTTATTCAGAGGTTACCTGGCATTTTTTAGCCTGCTGGTGAGCCCTGCTCTGCCTGGGACATCTTATGCTTCAATTGTTAGAAAGGCACCCTCTGCTACTGGCCCATCCAGACCAAGCTGGCGGCCCTGGTAAAGCTGGCAGCAAAAAGGGTTCATATCCAGCACCGGCTAAAACCAGGGCTCTCCCCCTCTTCCCCCAGCGTGACCGTTTCCCGTAAGTCAAAACAGCCACACGCTTCCACCGAGTCGTTAGACTCACAGCAGGCAACACCCCTGAAGTTGGTCGCTAGGCCATCTGCCGGGGTTCCTAAAGCTATGTCCTGAAAGGAGGACAGCAACAAAGGAGCTTTGGCTCCTTCACCCACGCCTAGTAGTGGGCTGAGTTGCTCGGAGATGGTGGTTCCTCGAAAAGAGGGCAACCCACCTCCAAAGCCGCAATGCCTGCCTAAGGCTTCGAGGCAGAGGGAGGAAAAGACTCGCATGTCGAGCCCAACCTACCCCAATAAGTCCTCGAAGGCAACAGCGCTTTGTCTGGCCAACAGCGCCCGGGGTTCTGCCTCTGGGAAGTGTACGGCCATTCCCATGAGGGTCTTCTGTTCAAAGAGGGCCCCCGCATCTCCTTCGAGCTAGGCCTGGAGGGCATATTCCTTCAATGGAATTGCCGTGGACTCTGGGCCAACTGGGAGGAGCTGCGGAGGCTCGTCTCATCCTGTTCCCTGTTTTACAACCGATATGCACTTAATTAAGATGATTTTATTTCTGGGTAAGGACCGACAAACTATCATAGGATGCAAACCACGGTTATCTACAGAATTTGGCAGCCACCGACTATAGAAAATGGAAATAAAATTTGACATAAATGAGCATATGAGACAAGAAATCGGAGTTGAATATAGGCAAAAGAAATAGACATAGGAAGACAAAGATCAAGGAGAGCAAAGGCAGTTAAATGAGGGAAATCTACAATAGGAAGACAAGAATTACGCAAAGAAAAAAACTTAAAATATGCTGGTCGGTAGTCGAACCTGGCTCTCTCGAATAGGGGTCAGTTATTTTCTACACTAATCTCTAAGGTAGAGAAAACCAAACCTTCCCAAAGCGTGACCTTAATCGTTGTCTTCCAATGCCCTTTTTTATTTCCTTCAAATTAGTCAAGTTTCTTGTATATTGCGCTTATTCATGCTATTTCTTTTACTATATTGATATATCCTCTGCAATGTACACTTTTTGCATTTTTCTTTCTAACTTCAAAAGGTTTTTGAAAGGCAGAAATTATATATGGCAAAAGCACTCTGGTAGTTACCAACAGCAGACTTTGTATTTGCTCCTTTTCAGTTGATCGAGAGGATCTTGAAAAGGCAACCGATGAAGCAGATCTTCAACTTACACCATTGAAGGGAACATTGATCGTGTGAGGTCACATGTGGAAGAAGATCGTCGATCTAATGTGGAAATCAGCACACTGATCAAACTTTTCGATGGGATAAGTTTCGACAATATTGTATCATCACCTTGACATGAACAAGATTTCTTCCCGATCCCTACTAAAACTAGTGTGCGATTTCTTCAACCTTGTTTTTGCTAAAAAAACGGGCATAGCAATATGATCGTTAAGATAAACAGTAATCAAATCATTGACTAAAAAGTGGTTCAAGTAGCCTGACTAAAAAATGTTAGAAGAAAAGTCAGACTCCCTAGAATAAACAAGTAGGCAAGTGTAACTCAAGAGCTTTGAAATATCCTTGGATAATTAATTACACAGGATTCGCCGTCCTTGGTAATCCTTCGTAGTTTTTGAAGATGATAATCTTGTATCGGATGACATAATCGGGCATGTGAGAATAGTCCAAGGCGAGATCTACATACGTTCAAAACGTCCCATACGTCCTATACGTCCCATACAATAATTACATGTAAAGGAGTACCCAATAATTAAGAGTTGCTAGTTAACAGTTACATGAATTGGACACTGGCAACAGATACTCATGACTCGGTCCCATGGTCTTTCTCCTCATCCCAGGAATCTGAAATTCTTCCAGGTGACTCTCATAACAGCTCCTATGATTCTTGTCGGGTCTCCTCAAATGGTCAATACGACACATTAGTGTTTAAAGACCACCGAGAAAATTAAATACACAGAAGTAACTCGAGGGAAATTGAAGCTCTCCCAGATTAATTTGCATATAAAAGAGTAGCTCTGGGTATTAAAAGCCAACTCTCGGCACACTAAAGTACACACGAGTAACCCAGAGGCATATAAGCCCCCTGGTGCGATTGCCTGTACATGAGTAACTAAGGTTTTTCCGAAATTACGTAGATAAGAGTACTACATGAGGGTCAGGAGAAGTTTTAGATGTCACAGAACTATATATACACAAAGGTAATAATGAAACTAGAACAATAAAGTAGCAATACGTACTCGTATATAGGAGTAAAAAGAGTTTACTTCACAAATCGTATCACCCCAACCGTACATCACACAGGAAGAAGCTCAATCTCTCCTGGATTAATCCTTGCAGGATATAAATTTGCCTTGGAATATAAGCTTTCTAAGTTTTAAGAAACCTATAAAAAATCATTTTAATTAAAACGCTATCAACGATTCGAATTTCCAAACTTCTATACTTAACGAGAAAACACTTCAAAACAAACTTCATTTTATGAAAAAAAATTCCGTTAGGCTACAATCCCATTTCAGTGAGTAACTCGAAAAAAAAAGTTTTATTGATGCATGGGAGAGAAAAGTGGTTATGACCAAGTTTCTCAACGAAAGAATAATGAAAGGTATTTTTGTGTTTAGAATTGTGTTCGTTGGAATTTTTTATTATTTACCGGAAGGTGAGGGTTCAAAATATGTCCCCTCCACCATTATCCCTTACAATTGTTAGGTTTTCTACCGCAATTCGTATTATTGTGTATTGAGTACTAAACACGTACGTATACATATGATGAATTACTGTTTTGTTTTTAATATTATCATAATAAAAATATGGAAATGAAGAAAAAAAGAATAAGAAGTAGCCTTGACGCTTGTTTTGAAGTTTTAATCAGGAACGCTAGATTTCCAGGCAAAATCATCTAGTCAACTCTATATAGCTGCATATAAATTTTAGGAAGATTCAGCGATCCGCTCTCTTTATCTAAACCTTCGAACGATCTACAGCTCGTTATAAGCAGATAACGATTAATTTTTACTTTAAGAAAATTAAATATTTGTACTTTCCTTTAGCTCCAATCAACGAAACATTCAGCGGCTTATTAGCCCGCAAAGATTCCAGAGCCAATTCCTCGCGAGGGGTATGGTATCTAGACAACTATTCTATAACTGGTATTTTAAAGATATCGTATGGACTTGGCTCTAACACCAGCAAGGAAGGCTTTGGAAGTAGTGGTAACGGTCCCTAATGCGTAAGGACAGTTACAAACTCTCGGGTACGTATGTTCAATTTTTCCTCTAAAACAGTGCGTTTATCAATTCTGCCTTCACTTATCTAGTCTTAATGAACTTGCTAGTTAACTTATTCCTAGTCAGAATAGGGGGTTCATAACCTTTATAAACAAAGCCTCTTACCATTCTCAGGTTGAAAAGATCGGGCTTAAGGGACCCTGGACGTAGAAAATCGTGTAATTGGATTGGATGATTTGGCCCAAATAACTACATTCCTAACGTTTAATGGACCATTCATGGGTGCTTAAGGATATACTCATTATAACAGGCGGGATTTGTTGCCTGAATGGCTGCTAGTTCAGTCAAAACTCTCATGTCGGGCACTTTGGAGTTGGATGCTAAGGAGTCGGCTAAGTAAGGAGTAACTCTCTGAGCTGGCCATCATCGATGGTTGTTTATTTGATATCAGTCTTCTATGGAGTTGGCCCGCCGAAGGGCAACCTCCAATTAGTGATCTCTGCTCCTGAAGGGTTTGAAATTTTTCCGCCCTTTGCGAGGCGACTTATAGAAGGTTCGTAAATTTTAGATAGGATAGGGTGGAGTAGCTAGATGGTAGATATAGCTCACTACCTTTTCCTACTCTCTTGTGGTTAAAAACTATCTTGAGGATCTACTGAGAACATGCGTTTTTAATTACATATACCTTTGCTTTCAAAAATTCAGGTGGATACACTTTGGAGCTAAACTGCGTCCCACGTTGGTTCCAAGGGTTGCGGGATTGAAAAAAACACTTATTTTATTATCGAAGGGTGGCTCTCATACCACCCACCTTTCTCCAAACTTGAAAAGGTCCGCTCCTTTCTTTTTTAAGGTATATCAGTCATATACGAGCCACAACTTTCGTTGACTCAAGGAAAAGTTTTACTTCAGCATCTTATCAAAATTGAATATACAAGACCTATCCCTTTTATGGAGCCGGCGTGTCGTCTTACGTTCATTTTGCAATGGATGCTATCCAGTTAGCCTTTAGTTAGTTGTTCCTGCCGTATGCGATGAAATGCGTCAGGGCAGAAGGGATCTTATCTCGTGTGGAACATAACCTCTGGTATTAGAAGAATCCCTTTCAAATGACAAAAGGGCACATTACACAAAACTGGATCACCCCAAGAAAGAACTAACGGAAGGAGGAATATCCTCAAATTCTTGTATTCTTTTGAGTGAGGATCAGCAAAAGTAACTAAAGCAAAATTTAAAGAAAGAGATAAAAACGAGAAAACTCAATTATCAATATACTAAACAATGAAGAAGCAGGGAAAATATTATTGTTACTAGACTCAAACAAAAAGATCCAATGGTAAGAAGAATTCTTTTCATATCTAAGGCACTAGGTTGGATACCACCGTGAAGCTACGGTCGTCAGTAAAAGAAAAAAGAAAAAAACATCTATATTTTAAAGAGGATCGAACGTGTCTCCGTAAGACAACCTGATAACCTAAATATTTTCGAGCCGGATGGTTAAAGACGCCAAGTAACTATTTATTGAGATGCCCCAACTCCTCGATGCTCAGCTTTTCTTTTTAGTACTCTTTCTTGATTGAACTGTTCGGAGCAATTTTACTCCCTTTCCTCAGGTTGTTCAGAAGTCAAATGAAGGCAACTCTTTCGTTCCCTTTCCGAAATGGCAAAGGAACTAGCCCTTCTCTGGAGCTCCGACTGAAGGAGGAGAAGCTTAGTCTTCTTTTGTCTTTTTACATCTTTTTTTAAGATCACTTGTCCCTTTAGGACAATCCTGTCCAGAATTGAGACCAGGCTCATTGTGTAGACCTCGGAAGCAGACCCCGAGCTAGACCACGCTATTTTTGGCAAAGGACCTTAGTTGGAGTAATGGGATCTCGTTCACCTCGAAGGGAGGGGGGGGGGGGGCTCTTCTAGGAATTCGCTCTCGAGCAGTCTCGGATCCCATCTGGGAGGTCCTGAGACATCTCTCATGGAGAAGGGGGCTATAGGTTGCCATGCTGTTGTCGAAGCTAAATTCATGTGTCTCAGGTGGCTGAGCCAGGGGCATCAAAGAAGAGGACGCAGGAAATAGGCACCCCAGATTCCATAAAAAGTTACTAATACTATCGCCTACTCTTTTTGTTTACCTCTCAAATTACAAATACTGTTTCGAAGAAAACCTCAGATCTTTGGAGATGCACCACTGCTTATATATTCTGATAAAAACTCTATTTACATTTTAAATTTACTCCATTAAAATTAATACATCTCTAAGAAGGTAATCTGTAGCAAATTGATACGAAGCATCGTAAAGGAAAATGAGAACAATAGAAGGGTGGGAAGAAGATGATTTATGCTAACACAAAATCCTACTTCATTAATCTTTATTAACTTCAAATTAGGTACAGTACGATGCATTTGAAAAGGTCCAATTACTTCTCCGAATGATACACGAGCAAAGATTAGGCAAATATTACAATCACCCTATCTAATTCCACCTACATTCCGTCAATTATATCTATTTTACACTAGACACATTCTATTTGTTAAATTGTTGAACAGGCCTCAAAACAGGCAGAAAAGTACAAAATGCCCGTGTTCACTTGTAGTACCTTTAGTATTTAAAAACGGAAAAGGAGATACTGTGCTGGAGAGGTTCCTCCGCCGTTATTTTTAGCAAATTTGAATTAACTCTTAAAACACTCAGCAGCAGAGGAAGTGGATGTAAATCTTTCTTTTTGAAAATAAATCGAAATTTCCTATTATATTTCTATCTTAGTGATAATTTGCCAGCCCAGCAACAATTAGAATTTGTTTTATATTTAATTCCCAGATTTGAAAAGTAATTATACGTGACGTGAAAATTACGTCACAAAGCAATAATTATTGTGGTTACAAATCTGATAGCGAACTTAGCTCTGAACAGAAGACCATGCCGACTAGTATAGAACTCCGAGGTCTGTAAATACCGATATATCTAGAAAGCTAGACGTAGGTAGGAGGTGGTTGTACGAGTATGTGTCCAGTAATAAGGTCTGCTGACCAAAGGTCACGTGCTCTCACTTATTCAGATTTATGACCATACGAGCTTAAAAACTTTCAATAATCCCTGGACTAACCTTTAGAGAAACATGGCAGTTAAATCATTCGAAAGAGAAAGTAAAACAACCTAAGGCTTTTAAATCTCGTTAGAATCAGCCGAATAGTTATGTTTTAGTGCCAAATAATTCCCGCGATAACCTTAGAAAGACGTTGGAAATTACATATATCATTCGAAAGAGAATTTAAAACAGCATAAGGGTTTGAAATTTCGTTAGAATCGGTCGAATAGTTACAATGTTATTGCCAAAAAAAACCCCAAAAAACGGGGACCGACCGACATAGTGAGATATAGATACAAGAAAAATGTAGCGAAGGATTAATCAGAGTAGAAGGGTAAATATTGATAACAATAAGCTTAAAAAACAAAGATCATGAAAATCAAATGCCCTATAAGAAGAAGAAATAGAAGTCAGATGTAGTCCAAAGGGAAAGAATATACAAGAACTCAGTAAATAGCGAATGGACGGAAAAGAGAAGAAACAAAATAGTTAAAGAAGAAAAAGAATTAGCTTAAAAAGCAAGTAACAATAAAAATAAACAAAAAAGAAGAAGTATTATTAAGCAGGAGACGCTAAAAAAGGAAGTAAAATTAAACAGATGCACATAAAAAAGAAGGAAAAAACACGAAGAAAAAGTAACATAATAGGGACGACACGAAATACAGAATTACCCTAAAGAGGAAGGAAGAGAAAACAGAACTAGACAAATAGATGCTCCAGAAACGGGAAAGAACATAAGACGTAATTACATAATTGAAATGATCACAAACAAAAGAAGCCAAAAAGAGAACTAAAATAAAAAAATAAAGGAAAATGAAAATAAAATAGAACTACGTTAAATGGGGAATTAATAAAAAATAGAAGTTTTCCAAAACACAACGATCAGAAGGGAAAAGAGAGAAAGGACAAAATAGAACAAACAAAATACGTAGTAGCAAAACTAGAACGAACAACAAATTTTGTCTTGGAAAGAACGGAAAACAGAAGTATTGCGAAATGGAATAAAAAAGAAACAGATGTTGCCTCTAATGTATTCAGCATAGACCAAAATAACTCAAAAGAGTGAACATAAAACAGAAGTATCATACGAAAGGAAAAGAAAAGAAAAAGTTATAGTTCAAAAGGTAACAAAAAAACAATAACAGAATTAAACACCAGCAAAGGGCCTAAGATCTTCAAGAAAGATTGGCATGAGTGAAAGTCATTGACGAAGGACAGGTAAAGCAAGATAAGACATGGATAAAGAATTAGCTCTATAGTTTTATCTCTTTTAAGTTATATTTGGTTATTAAGAAATTAATGTCGTTTTGAGAATACACACAAAAACTGCTTCTTAAATTTAATCAAATTGTTCCCAATTTGTTCTTAGCTGTTTAAAGACCTAAGCACTTTTTATGCTACAAAAATGGTGTTTGGGTGCTACGTAGTTTCTGACTAACAACGCTTAGATATGAACATTATTTCACTTTTATTGGCTTCAAAAGCCTGTGAGCCATTTCTGAAAAAAATGTTAAAGAGAGATGAAAAGTAGGTTCTTCACTGTAATATTAAACAACGCAAAGAACAATGGTTTGATCACGAACAAAAAACACAGCTACTGCTTGATGTGGTCTCTAACAGCATAAGACACGTTAATAATAAACAAACAGTTATTGACGATATTTATGTTCAACAAACGCAACGTTTAAATGATGCTCTTGAAAAAATCTTCCCTTTACTGATCAACCGAAAGGGTGTCCTCATCCTTCACCTAAATGCACGCCCAATGAGGCATGTTTGACCAAAGAAAATATAATGTCTTAGGTTTGGTAATTGTTGCTCATTTCATATATTACCCATCCTTGTGCCATCTGATTATCATATTTTTTAAGCCTAAATGGAAAACTTTACTGTGATATGGAGGTGAAAAAGATATCAAATAATTTTTCCTCTTGTTGCTCGGTTATTTAACTAAAATATTCATATTATTGAACTCTTTTAGTAGTTTAGAAACTTCAATCATTTTGTTTCGAAGATATCAATCTTCGAGTGAAAGTAAATTGAGGTATTTTAGTTTCGCATCATTGGATCTACCCTCATGAAAGTAATATATATATATATATATATATATATATATATATATATATATATATATATATATATATATATATATATATATATATATATATATATATATATATATATATATATTATTTTTTCATTCGTTTTTAAAATTTATGTTATAGGAGCTTTTCTATTCGATTAAAAGGATCAAATGATGACAGATATAGGGTAACTGAATGATATGATGTGATATAATCTATGTATTGCGTAAAAACTTTGTGTAAAAATAAATGTTTGAATCGTTTCCAAGTCCAGAAAAGATTATTTAAAAAAAATAAAACGTGCAAACATTGTTGCTTTGTACCAAAAGTGGCCTGAAATGCAAGGAACTAGTTTCTTAAGGGTACTACATCAAGGAACACCACCTTTGGATCAGTAATAATTTGAAAAAGATTATTTACACTCCTGTGAAGAAGTCTTCTGGGCGACCGAGAGCATTAAAGGAACATATGTTTGCTTCCTGGTAAGGTCCTAGATCAAGGATCGGATTGCCTTTAGTGCCAAGCTTGCTCACAATTCTAAAAGAGGCAGATGTGAACGATTCATCGATACAGTGAGGCAGAGACCTCTTGATAAAGGTCTCACATCAAACGGGGCTGCCTAGAAGCCTCATCCCAGCAAGAAAAACCTAACGGATAAGCTTCACTTCTGTATGAAATATAAAAAATGGACTGTTGAATTGTAACGAGACATTTGCCCCAAGAAGAATTGGCCCTAGGTCAGTTAGACTAATTACTCCCAGGACAGCTGCATCCCCTACCCCCTCATTTTGCTGAATATTTATTATATTACTAAAATATAAACTAGAAAAATCAACTACCACTGTAGTTCAAATATCTATAAAGCAAACACGTAAGTAAAATGTGACAAGTTTAAGTTAACAAGATCGGCTAACCCTGTGCATCTTCTGAAGGTTGAGAAAGGACGGGACAAATTTCAATTTATAAAATCAACTTTTACTTTCCTGTGTCCACAACCCTCTATTATCATGTAGTTTATTAAAAGTAAGAAAGGCCGTGACAAATTAGTATTTTAAGATTAAATTTATGTTAGACAAAAGAATTTAGCAAACGTCATTATTTCCTCTGAGTATGAACGCAGATATGAAGCAGACTACAAAGCTAAAGTCAAACTAGCTGGAAATAAAATTTTAGGGTGATGTTACAAAGTATAGATGGGTTAAAACTATTGAGAAAATAAAAGTGCATGATATGAACTGTCAAGGGCAATTATAGGTTTAAATGAGATTCCAAGAACGAATAATTCCTTCATAGGATGCTATAGGAGATTATTTTTGGCTAGTACTGGCTGTTTTCATCCGAAAATCTGCAAATTCATTTTGAAAATCCAAAGAGAACAATCACTTGAAGAGGTTTATATTACTCAGAGTTTAGTCAGCATTCGAACCGAAGGAGCAGGAAAAGAGTACAAAGAATGTCCTACGGTAGACTCAGTTTAGTTAAAGATTTATAACAACAGATATTTTTTGCTTTTTTAAGAGGAATTGATTAAATTTTTTTTAATTAAATCAATCCAGTTTATACTTTTCAACTTCAACATAAATATTTTTAACAATATTAATTCCATTTATCCTTAGATATTTTCATCGGGGGTAATTGTCCTAGATGCCTGTTGAAGGCTGGGGAGAAGATATTCTCCGCTTGTTTAGAGGTTTTGGAAGATTCGACATAAGGAGAAGAAAAGGGAAGTGTTTTCATGTGTCCTGTGTTATGCCCACGGTGAAACACTCGGACACTCTCCATGTCTGGGTATGCTTCTCATCTCATGGAACTAGAACATTAACCATCTTGCCTCAAAACACAGCCTCGAACTCAAATTCTCACTAAAACTTGCGTCATCAGTAACTTTTCCCGAAAGTTTAGGAAAACTTTGTGGATAATAACTGTCTTTCAGCATGATGACGCACTTGTCACGAGGCAAAAGTAATAAGAAAGTTTTGGGCTGAAAATATCATCGAACTTTTCGGACCTTATACTGGGAATCTAACAGATTTGAACCGAAAGGGAAATTTGAGGTCAATAATCAAACTGGCAGTTGATAAACAAAACCATCCAATTGTGAGCAATTTCAGGTGCTTATTGAACAAATAGATCAATATCGGTTAAAATATTATAAACACTTTAGGATCCAGTATGCCAAAAGGAGTTTAAGCAGTTCTGAAGAATATGAGATATCATTGTAAACATTGACTTTGCGTATCAATTAATTACACTGGGGAACAATGTATTTGGTGAATTGACAAAAGTACATTTTCCTACCTAATCCGAGTATACTGAATTTAAATCTGAAATCAGATTCTCTCTAAATGCTATAGATTTTTCGTAATATCAATAACTAATATTATACAATAATTTTCGTTTTATCACGCCTATCATCATGCCCTGAAGTAATTTTGAATCATCCTTTTGCGTTATTTATAGTAAAGCAGGTTTTTTTGCACAAACATTTGATTGCATATGATAATAAAACATGAATTACACATTAGGATTACAAATACTGTAATCAAATGGATGCTAATTTATTAATGAACATGCATCAGGTTGGAGGACCTATTCTTGATTTCAAACAGACAAAGATTTGTGTTGGTAACTCTTTCTCTTGTAAGTCTTCTCTGGCTGATCTCTTCTAATCGTCCAGCAGTAGTCCGCCATCATGTGTCTAACTCAGTGACCTTGGTAGCGCTCTTCCATCGTCATCAAATCCTGATGGAAGCGTTCCCCTTGTTCATCGCTCACGGCTCTCAGATTATTTGTGAATCGGTCGAGGTGGCTATTTAGGAAATGCACCTTCACACTCATGTTGCATCCCAGATTACGATGTGCTAATAGCATATTAGTCTCCAGATCCTCGGAATTATGCGCTTTTTGTGACCCAAGAAGTTACGAACAACGGCAGAAAATGAGAGCTATGCTGACTTCTCTTTTTCATTCATAGTGTTCACGAATATAGAATCACTCAGAACTCTTCGGATTTGGGGACCATCAAATACTCCTGCTTTTATTTTTTCGTATGAGAAAGCAAGAAACGTCGATACTATGTACTGAAAACGATCATTGTTAGTGCTCAACGCCTTGACATACTGCCTTATCAAACCAGTTTGAGATGAAGTGGAGGAAAAACGATCTTCTCTCGACTTACGATTGGCTCTTTAACAATGTTTTGCATTCCTGCTTCCAAAGTTTTCCGAACTGGCCACTCTTTTGGGGACCAGTGTTTGTCACGGGCTCGACTGTCCCACATACAGATATAGCATAGAAACTTTGTATATCCCTTCTGCTGGCCAGAGAGGAAATTGACCATCTTAAGGTCTACGCATATAATCCAATTGTGTTCATGGTACTTAAGTAAATCCATGACCATTCTTATGTCATCGTGAATTTTTCGCAGATGGACTGAGTGACCGAGCGGAGCTACACCAAAGTCATTGCCATTATGCAAAAGGACACACTTGAGACTACGCTTGGAGCTATCTAAAAACAGTCTCCACTTAGCAAGGCTATAGGTGCCAAGTCCCAACTCGCTAAACAGACCAGGAACATCGTGGCAGTATGCAAATTGTTTGTCCTCAGAGAATTCCTCAACAAATGTACTCTCCCTTGCTCGGTAATATGATACCCGTGCCAATCTGTTAAGCATATCTCTCTCACTCAACCTGGAGGCTAAAAGTTCTGCAGCTTTCTTGGAGAGCGCTAAATCACGTATCAAGTCATTTGAATCCTCTTGATTAAAACAGTGATGAACTAATGACTGTTCAGCATCTGGTGATGAATCTTCAGACTCTGAATCCATTCCGTGGACGTCTATACCAGGTACATAATTTTCATCCTCGGAGGAAGCATATCCACTAAAAATCAGAACTAAAAGACCATTTCTCTTTCCTTTCGTCCACTTACGAAGATGTTCCACACTGTGGAGGAATCCCTTTTGAATGATATTATCCCCCCTCCCTCCTGAGAGAGTAGTTCGGGAGAGAAATGAGTCATCTCCCTCCCCCCCTTCCGACCTCTCCCTCTTTGGACCCGCCGCCAGGTTCCCGTGAAATTCACACTGAAGCATTATCATGATCGTCTCACCCCACCCCCTATCGGGTCGGGAGAATGCCTTGTATCCTCGCTGTGAACAGCGTTTATGGCCCCGCCACTGTCGCCCGTCTGGCTGCTGATCCGAGCCGTTGACACTTCCTCGTAAGGATGCGCTCAGTTCATCACCCTCGATCACGAAGCTTAAGAAGTTCACAATCTCTCTCTTTCTCTCTCTCTCTCTCTCTGTTTTGAATAGCTCCGGGTATATATGCCCCCGCTCCAGGCTGACGGAGAGATTTGGTTAGAGCAACTTCCATGAGAGGAGTCCAATTCAACAAGCTCTTTCCCAAGAAGGGTGAGTGACGGTCGCAAACCACGGAAGAGCTGGACGTCACACCCGTCTCTACGCGTCTTGGACAAGAGTCTCGTGAGCCAATGTCAGCCTTTCTCATCGGCTTTCGGATCAAGGATTGGAGAGGCCGTCCTCCAAAGTTCATTTGGTGACCTCTTACGATAAGAGCTCTATTAGCTCGCTCAAGCCGAGTGTGGAGAAGTCATCTCCCCCTACCTTCGAAGTTCGTTCGGTGACCTCCTGAGGACAGGAGGCCCGCATCTCGCAAACGCGAATTGTAGAAGAGTAGCCCCACCCGCTGTGGGTTCTGTGGCTACCCCCCTTACTAATCAAGGTCACCAGGCCCTTCCCCTATTTGCTCTACCTTAGCCTCGAGTCTCAAAGGAAGTAAGTCATTCATTACCCCCACTCTTCCATTATGACTATTTCCTAACCACGGCTATCTAACTAGTGTTTGGAGTTTAAGTCCGTCTCATTTATGTACCTATATATATATATATATATATATATATATATATATATATATATATATATTTATTGTTGTCTCCTTTTAGTTCGTCTGTATTAAAAGTCAATTTTTGTCATTTTGTTTGTTGTATTCCTTGGTTACGCAGCTGCCGCTATATACCTAAATCACACTCTTAGAAACAATAACAGTTGTCGCCTTGCTTGGCCTACCTTAGTGCCTGTGTGCGCATATTCACGTACACTTGGCCATACTTCGACACACACAACAGCATGTAGGGCCCACTTCTTATCTTGATCGCTAAGAGGAACATCATAATATGCCTTATAAGTGCGGATCACTAAGTTTGATATATTTCACCTTTGACGAACTAGCATGTAACAGCCACATATGTAGCAAAAGGTGTCTAGATCATTAACTCAGTTTCCTCTTGACAAAGCCATTACTCTAACATGAGACCTGAAAAAAGAAACAATAATGTCAATATTTTGCACAATAACACTTATTACTATCTTACTACTAGGTACTGTGAAGTATTTGCTTTTTACAAGCACCCTTTCTGTCTGTCCGGAGGGCAGTTTTCTGGGAAACGAGAAACTCGAAATTACAGAATAACTATAGCATATAGGTAAAAATGGATTATATATTTGAAATCAGCATGAATTAAAATTGGCAGATAAATCTAAGTTACCACAAAATGTGATTAAATTGTTTCCCTGTGTTATCTCTCTGTATTTTGTTATAAAATGGGCTTGGGCTCTATATTTTTGTATATTTCATCCTAAAATTATGATACAAAAATAATAAAATAAAATTTAATGTTTCATTAGACCTATCAATTTTCATATATAAAAAAATATAGTACTCTCAAAAACCTTTGGCTAGGACTTTAGTTCTCAGTTCAAGAATTAATTTCATCGCTCGACGCCGCATGCGTTCTAATATTAGAATATTCTTTTGATGAGTAGAATAGCATGATGCACTTAAATAAGCTTTAGTAACCTCTATATATAGGTGAAGAAAAATATACTTTGGTTTAATGCTAAATGTTTTGCTGTCTCTATTCGCCTTCTGTGACGCTACATTGCCTTGTTTCAAGAATTTTAGATCACTCGAGATTAAGTCAAATAAATCCTTTTCCATGTTGACTCTATTTAAAATGTCACCAGCCAAATTAAAATGTCTTCGGAGATTATTATGATCTATTTGAATCATCTTACACTTGTCCATGTTGAATTTCGTCCTCCATTTTTCCAACCATTTCAGTACACTTCCAAGGCTTTTTTGCAAATTTTCACTCTCACTATGAGATTTTGCCCTATTACCTAGATCTTACTTTATAAATTCGTGGCAAACTCGTTTATACATATATATTTTTAAAAAACAAAGGTTTGAAAACAGATGGCATAGGAACGCCGCGAGTGAATGATGCCCATTATGAACTATTTCTATTTGCACAAACGCTTCAATCCTTTGTAATAGGTTAACCTCTATCCTGTGCATCTTAAGCTTTTTCAGGATCCTTTTATGTGGAATGTTGTCATAATCATCCTTTAAATCAAGATAAACTCCATCTACAGCGTTAATTTGTAGAATGTTGTGATTATTTTCTCAAAAATAGAGCAAATTAGTAAAACGTGAGCCTCCGCGTCGAAATACGGGCAGTGGATCATTTATCTCTAATAATAGACTCCCAAAGTTTACCAACGGCCGAAATAAACGAAATAAGTCTGAAGTTTCCAGGAATAGTCTGTATGCCCTTTTTTAAAATGTTGTTTTATTTGTCTCTTTAATTTTCCTAGGAGCTATTCTCTTTCTAATATATTTGTAAAAATTGGGCTAATTGGTTTTCCAGTTTACTTCTTAATTTTTCAGATTATCTTAATGTTTAAAAGTGTGGTGTCTTCATAAAATTTTATTAAATTTTGTATTTTAAGCAAGTTATAGAAGCAAATTACTTAAATGGATAGAGGACTGCCTTGCAAACCGAAAGCAGATAGTTGTTATATATGGTGGTAGTTCAAACTGACCTTCCGTGAGTGGTGGCATTCCTCAGAGGACTATTATGGGTCTATGGCGGGATTTCTCCAGACATCAGTTTATAGCTGATTTTGAATGTTACTCGTATCTGGTGCTAAAAGGTCCTCGGTGTTATTGCGCGTCTTAAGGTTACCGGTCTATGGGTGAGAGGTTGCTCTGACTTCAAAGGTTTCACGTAGATTCTGCTTCTAGACTGCGTTCCAGAAGGTGCCTTGGTTACCTCTGGGTTAAAGGAAAGGACTCGAAAGGAAATCAACGATAAGTAGGCTTTTATACTTAAATAGCGTCTACCTTAATAGGCGCAAGCGAAATAAATCGAATCCTATGCGGCTGTATGTAAGTTTACTAATGTTTTGAGGTAGCTGAGGCTAAAAACGACAGGACTTAAGGACAAGGAACAAACTCGTGATGGTAGTAATGATAATAGGGCTAGAGAGATGCCTTAACTTGAGTCTATCCAACCGAATCCCTTCACTCTCTTCCTATAATGTTTACGTTCATTTATTTATACTTTCCTTACTTAAGGGGGCGTGGCCTGTTTTTTTTCTTCTCAAGATGCGGGGCGGAGCTAATGATCGGAAACGCATTTGTTAGTCTCTCCGTTGACCGTTAGGTGGAGTTGCCAGAGATCTGTGCGTTCCTACAGTAGCTGTACACATTTTCAGACCGGGATGGCAAATACTCTTAAGATACGACAGTTTATTTTTCGTTTGACACTTTCACGAGAACTCAATCGGTCAAAGCATATATCACTCTGTATTTACTCGGCTCCCTTGTTATCAAGCATCGGTATCTTTTCGTCCCGCAGCTGCTCCTTTGTTTATATGTATGGGTGCGGCCGCATGGGAAACCAGTTATTCGCTTGCCTCTCTTATGTTTTTCCTAATAAATGTACAGTTGTGATATAAGTATTTCTCTATTTTACATTGGTTTACTACTTTTTACATGGCATATTGCCTATATAACTAATGTGTGTTCTCAATTTCAGGATTTCATAGATCCACCGAACACCCATTTGTGGGGGCTCCTCACTTGACCTACCTATCCTGCAATTTGGGAGCCGCCGCAGGGCTTCTTTCCTTGCTCTGTGATGCCACAGATCCATTACTGTTTATACTCTATGACATTGCTCTTGAAAAAAGTCTAATAAATAAAATTTCAAAGTTTGCTTTGACGTTGGTTCTAGAGAAAATTGTCAGACTGATATCGAAAATCTACGGTGAGATCTAAACAAAATAACTAAACAAATGGTCGAGAAATGGCAGATGAAATTAAATGTCAGCTGTCATTATAATTATAATATCAATGGTTATAATTTAGAGACTCTTGATTAGGCGTGTGAGTTAGGTGCTATAATTTCAAATGATTTTAAGCCCTCGAAGCAATGCCTTGAATTATCCCTCAAAAAACAGACCAGAATTGTCAGTTACACAACTAGAATTTTTACCTCTAAAAGCCCCCCCAAATCCGCTTTTACCCATTCAAAGCTTAAGTTGTGCAAAGTAAATCAATAAATATGTTAAAAAATCGAAGTTATAAAATTTATGTATTTTAAAATATAAATTTCATTTCGTATATCATGAACATAAATAGGCTAGCCATTGAGTGAACCATTTGATCTTTGTTAGCCCAAGATCTGTAAACCTATAAATCTTATACGATCAAAATATTTGTTGCATGTTTTAAATGTCTTCATCACCTGGTACGGAGCGTCGCTAAGGAAACCTTCAGCTTTCAGAAGGTGTCGGATGCAATCTTTAATTAGCTTATAATTATTTACATATCTATAAATTGCTTTGGTTCTTATGAATAAAACGACACTACTGTACTTTCATAGTTCTTTTTGTCAGTTCTAATTATGTACCCGAAAACGCGAGTATAATAATAGTATCAAATTCGATTATTGACAATATTGCTGGTTTTTAAACTTTTATTCAATCGATTATGTTCCCTTATATATTTTCTAATCTGACTATTTATCTACGACACATGGCTTGGGCTATTTTAATTGCTAAGTTTATAGATCACAAAACCAATTGCACACAAAAAACAAATAGCAAACACGACTAAAATATCACGAACAGAAAACAGAGATAGCTAAATTGGAAAGAACATAGAGACAGAAGTAAACAAAAATTTAACCAACCGAAAACAGAATAAAACTTACAAGGAGAGGACAAGAAAAGTGAAATATCTCAAAATGTAAGAAACAACAACAGATAATGCTCAGAAAGGAAGGAAAAGAAAATGTAAATAGCGCAAAATGGAAGAAACTGAAAACACAAGTATACCCAAAACGGAAGAAGAAAAGCAGAAAAACATCAAAATGGTACGAAAAGAAACCAGACGAAGTCCAAATGAGCACGAATAAAAAAGGTCATCGCCATTAAAAAACGGAAAAACAAACAGAAATAGCTCAAAAGGTAAATAACAAAAAAAAAATACGCCAAATATGAATTACCAAAAAAGAGAGGTAGAAGAATATGAAACCAAAGAATGCACATTTATCCATAAAAAGAATAAAGAAAGAATAGCTAAAAGGGAAAGAAAAAGAAACAGAAGTAGCCCCAAAGAAATGCAAAAATACCAAGGTAGATTAAAAAAGACAACAAAATAAGCCAGAAATGTTCCAAAAGGAAACTAATGCTTAAAAACGAAGTAAGCCAAACTGGAATGAATAGAAAATACGAGTAGCCCCAAAGGAAAAAATACAAGAAAAGAACGGAAAACAACCAAAGCCAAATGAGAGCAAACAGATAGCACTGGTCAAAAACACAAATGGTTCAAAAGCAAAGATAGTTAATTTTTACTAATTCTGGTTTAATGATGACGTAAGAAATAGTTAAAATTATCTATTAGCTCTACTTCTCAAGATACAGTCGTATCACTACCAGTACAAACAACACATCCATGCGCGTCGTAAACGACTCATTATTTCATTATTGTTATAGCTGCCGAAGAAGGTTGTAGTGTTGCTCAATTTCTGTATGAATAGAGGTAGAATAAAAACATATTAATTCATTTATACTCGTATAATAAGAAAAAAAGATGTATTGTGTATTTATTCCGTATAATGAATATGCTTATCTTTGCTATTAGGCTTAAACATTGATGTGTCATTTTTGTGTAACGATATTTTTCATTTTTCATTTTTATATTCCTGCTCTTTCAGACGCCTCGTACATGGTGAACAAGGAAGATAACTTCTGTTACATTTTTGGCCAAGTGATTTTTGTCTCGCAGAATCGCAGCATAAACTGCTATGAGTAAAAAAGCCTATTACCTATATCTTGTATGCAAGATTGTAAATCAGGTCAAGAAGTGAACTCCTTATACGAGGGGCGGTCAATAAGTTTTGCAATTTGGATATAAGGAAACGAGATATTAGGAAAAGTGTTTTATTATTTTTCAATATAACTACCTTCGACTTCAATGCACTTCGCCACTTGTCCCTGAGGCTTCGAATTCCTGACAACCAGAAATCTCCCGACTGCTGTTCACTCCACTCCTAGACGGCGAGCTGGACATCTTCATCGTCCACAAACCGTCGTCCACGCAGTGCAGCCTTGAGCTGGCGGAATAAAAAGTAGTCTCTAGGGGCGAGATCTGGACTGTAGGGCGGATGGTTGAGCTCCTCGAATCCGCACTCGCACAGGGCAGCTTGTGCAACTCTAGCCTTGTGGACTTTGACGACGTTGAAGTCGATCATGGGGCGTGGGGTTTCTAGGGACCCAACGGGAAGAGACCTTGGTCATGGCCAAATTGTCGTGGATGATGTTGATAACACTTGCATGTGATATTCCAAGTTCTCGCTCGATATCTTCGATCTTCACCCGTCGATTTTCGAGGATCATCGTCTCCACACGGGCATTTTGGACGGGGGTCATCTTCAAGGGACTCACGACCTTAGCAGAACTCCCTATTCCAGCGAGCAATGGTTGCATAGGAAGGGGCGGTTCGGTGTACACTGCAACCATGCGTTCATGGATCTCTTTTGCATTCTTGCCTTCCTTGGCCAAAAATTTGATCACTGCGTGGGGCTCAACCCTCTCTATTGTTGAAAAATTTGTGACTGACGATCTGCGATCAGCTACTGCCTCTTAAATAGACGAGGCAGGAGCGTGCGGCTGCAGGCCTGACTTGTCATAACTTGTCCAAACACCCCCACAAACAGCCATCCCCCTTCCTCTGTTTTGCCCTACGGATTCGAAAAACTTATTGACCGCCCCTCGTATATGATGCAACGCTTGTGCAACTAACCTACGCCAGTAGTTGAACAGGAAAAGGAAATGAATGCATTTTCCTGTCAATGATCTGAAGAGAAACAACACATCATAGTAACAATTGCTACTCTTGTATGATGTTATGTGTAGTTGTCCTTTTGTAGGGGCTTGGTTACCAATAATTATTTTTCATCAAGTTTTGATACCCATCCTGGGTAGCCAGATAGGGTTTGTTGTTGTTTAGCTTGATTACTACCAATTCCTTAACCCAGGGAGGCACTGACTTATGGGGTAGAATTACGTTCTTTCTCGATTGCCGGTTCGGTAAAGGAGATCAAGTATTCTTTAAGGGTAAAGAAATCTTTGGTACTTTATTCAGAATTCTTTATCCAGTGGGAACTTGGAATGTTTTCAGATCTCTCTAGCTCCATCTTGAGGTACTTTCCAATTTAGCTTTTATATCAAAGGCCCGCACACACCATGGCAAACAACAGATACGTATGGAATTAATTTTTTACCTTTGATTTAATTTCTACTTACATTAATTTATTTCATATTGTTTTACATTATTATAGAATTTTACAATTGTTATTTACTTATTCACAAGTAATTAATAAGGTAATTTTCTTTAATATTTTAATAAAATGGATTCATACTTAGAGCATTTAATAGATTCAAATAGAGGATTTTGCAGTATAGTTTATTGTATATGGGTTGATTTTAATTAATCATATAATAATTTGGGGATCAAATCGCAATTTCTTTGTCAAGTTGTCCCTTTATTTGATTTAAATTAAATATATATATAGATCATTGCATTATAATTAATATCTACCTTCCTTTACACACAGTTTTATAATTTTTTAACCGAAAATATTATATTCATCTCTTTTGTTTCTTTTTAAAAGAAGATAAATAAAATTATTTATTTACAGACACAATAACGACTGATGCATTTTATTCTTTTTCATTGGGGAACATATCGATTATTTGGTTGCAATATTTATTTTATAAAGTTTACTAATTTCTTTTCGTGCCAAAGGTTTAACTTTAGGAGAGGGGTGGGCTTAGTTCTGAGTTTATCCCTTCCTAGATCTAGCACAACCTCTCCTCATTACTTTAAGTCGTTTGGCAGTATCTTGAGGTGCTCGTTAATTATTTGTAATTTTGTATATTTTCTAATTGTCGTTTGCAACTTTTTCACAGATCACACAATCATAAGAAACAACAAATCTCAGTCATTTGACCACTGTCTATTCGGACTCTTCTAAATGAGACGTACTATGACTAAGGAAACAATGCTCTTTTTACAGCACTTATCCATTCGGATTTCCTTAAGACAAATTTTATTTTAATTTGAAGTGTACCCATAATAATATTTCATAAAACACATAAATGTGCTCACTTTTTTAGTTTTTTTAGTCTTTTATTCGATATTACAATGTTGTCTAGACAATGCCTGCAATTGGGAAAGGTTTGTCAACGAATATAAATAGTCAGTATAAAATTCAAACATTCCTCCAGCTATTCACCCATTATCTCACGGAGAAGAAAAACAATTACCGATGCAACAAAATCGTTCTCAGTTAAGTCAGATGAGGGAGAAATTGAGGATTGTAGTCTAGGACCAGCAATATGAAATGAATAAGATTTTAAGCAAGAATCCTTCTCTGAACCAAACCCCATATCTCAAGTTAAACTACATGACTCTCTCGGGGATTTGGAGCTCTTTAAGAATAAGGCAGAACTCTTGGCTTAGGACAACATCAGTGGTATCTCCTCGCAGGTGATGATGTTAGTGTTTCCAAATTTCGTGACCGTCAACAGCAGTCTAACACATTTTTCTCAATGGAAGGTTTTCTAGTGTACTGAAGTTTTTTCCTAGATTCCTCCAAGACGAGTCTTAATGATGTTTTGCTGCATAATTGGAATATTAAGCTCACAATTTCATTATATTATGCAGCAGATTGAAATAAACTTATGACAATATATGTAAAACAGTTGTTGAGGTACAAAAACTATGACCACCATATGTGAGAAGTCTGTGGAGATTTGAAGGTTTTTGCTTTTAAGATGGGTTTGCAAGGTGGAAACACAAAGTACTTTTGTTTTATATGTGAATCTGACAGTTGTATAAGATATATACACATATAAGAGCAAAGAGGAACAGGCTAAACGAGAATTCTGTCATAGATCCGTGTGGGAAACCCAGTACACTAATTTTTTTTCTTATTTGATATGAATAAAAGTTTTCGGTAACTTCCTGAAAATTCTCGAGGCCGTTAAGTACATGAAGGCTGACAGATGCTTAATACTTTCGAATGGGAGTTTTTCCCTTTTTATTGTCTTAAACACAGTCCGATTGTATTGAAAATTTAACCTTTAGAGAACAACAGTAAGGCCATAAATATAGTGAGATATTCATGTAAATAAATGCTATTAAAATGTCTATATTTGCTATTTTGTTTTCTACCGATGGATGAAATCGAGAAATCTGATATCTTAAGCCAGTGATAGCACATCAAAAAATATTGAATACTTATTGGCTTTAACTAAGAACCATTCAATTTTACATGTGTAAATGCGACCAGAAGTTACATTGATAATTAGATCTTTAAGTAAACGTTTATGTATGTCTAGCCCTTGACTTTACATATTTTCTCGAAGGGATTAATGAGAGACGACATTATTTGCCTCATTAGAAAGCTGGGCTTCACAAAATCCCATGTAGATTCTGGCTAATTGCTAGATCCCCTCGGTATTTTTAATACCGACATTAACATAAATATTAACTTAATGCAATATTCTGAACATTTAGTGCCACTTAGAATTTTATTCAAATTGGTAACAGGAATTTAGGATGTTAATATTTTTCAGTTAATTTAAATAGGAACCTTGTTTAGAAACCTAGTTTAAGTGGACCTACATAGTGTCAGTTAGTGTCCTGACCAATTTCCTCTAATGGCTTGAGGGGGACGACGCAAGGACTAAAGTGTCCCTCTGTAAGGTTAAACTACTACGTAGCTTACAATGCACTAGAAAACAACGTCGTAGCGGCTGGGATGGGTTGGGCGAGGGGTTGAAAGCCAGCATGCATTTAGTCATGTACACACTCCCGGCAAAGGTTATACATATGACACCCTGACGCAAAGAAACTCAGAGCTAATCAGGAGTTGGTACAAAGAGAACATGCTGTTACCTGCACTGCCTTAGCAGCCCTCTGACAGTACTTGTCGCCATTACCTCTGCCGCTGCACTTTTTGCAAGCTCCCGATGTACCCGTCTCTGTCGCTCTCACCGGGTACTCAGATACATCTGTGCTCGTTATGACCCTCCCTTATCTCCAGGACAACCACTATCTGTGTATTGCCTCACTACTTCCGTGACAAGTATTTGGAGTATCTCTTTTGATCTTGCACCCAATTCTTTCCTTCTCGTTATCGAGACGTACAGTTAATTACAAGGGCCGTAAGACGGAGGTATATTCCTATACTCATTATCCGGAGTTCAGTGCTTATTTTATAACCACATGTTGTCATTAGTGGTTTGATTCTGTGATATTTATTTGTGACATATTTGTGCATTTTATTCATTCAATGAAGCGTTCCTCGAATTATTTTACCCTGGCAGATATCTTAGCACTTTCATGTTGGACCTATTTATTTCTGTTTTGAGCCGAGACAACTAAGTTTCTCGTCCTGCCTTTACACTCTTGATGTTATCATGACTCTTGCTCATCCTGGGCATTGTTGCCCCACGCTCGGTCATCATTCTCTTAACGGTACCGAGCGTCTTTAGGTGATAAATCCAGAGATCGTCACCTTACTATTATTCGTCTTGAACCACTTACCCAGAGAGCCAGTAGGGACTTTGAGTGCTGGTGGAATGTTAATAACAGTATGAACTGCTAATCCAGGCATCGGAGTAACTTTAATTATATCCATACCCTCCCATTTTCTGAATATAGCAGGACGGCCAAAATGAGAGCCTCCGTTCGGTGTGAGCCTCCTGGAAAAAGTGTTGAAGCAGAATGAGTTGAGAGTCCTACGTTGTATTGAATATACCTGAAAGAAAGATGATAGGCGCCTTTGTTGTGATACAGTTGATAACTAGCAAAAAAATAGGTAAATTACTGTATTTCAAGGATATTTGGAGACAATCTTGACGATAAGGGTAAGGCTTGAGAGCAAAGCGTGATGGAGCTCATCCTTCGCATAAGGAATCGATCTCCTTTATTTTACTCCTATGCGCGAGTTCCTCTAAGACGTGCTATCCGATTGCGCGCACACCAGCAAGCACCCATTTGGGTGTTTTTTATCATATGCTCTGTTGTAGGTTTTATCCTTCAAGGTGTTTTTAATGAGTTTAAAGTTACCGGAACGAGTTGCCCGTTCATCTTTGTCCGCTCGCCTGTAAAAAGGGGGTAAAACTTTAGGTCGTACTAGTATTTTCGATACTTATACAGAGTGATAAGGGTAGTGACGCCTTCTCTGTATCCATTTAAATCAGGGGACCCTAGGTTTTCCCCAAGTGTGGTAAACACAACTGAATACCTGGTTGGAGAGTTTGTTTGAGATACTTGTCTTATTTTCATTGTTAAAAATGCAGCTCGAGAGTGTTCTTTTGGTGTCACCAATTGAGTGAATTGATACTACTTGGCGGCTAATATCATATTTCTCTTCCTCCTATTCTTAGGAAATGAGCATTTCTGGAACCTGTTTTTTATATGTCCCAAATTTGGATCTTCAGGGGCCCACACCACAGCTGCGAAAGGCGAGAGTGCACTGCATACCGAAGCAGGAGCGGCCTTCCTATGTATATTCTCCTGGGAACTGAGGGTAGCAGAGCGTGTGAAGCGTTGTACCAAGTTCACAAGTGATGCCTCGGCTTCCTCGGAAATTTCCTTGAAAAGAACGTGCTCCTAAATCGCGAGTTTCATTGGCGTGACTTCAAGTCTCCCGAGATTAATTAGCGAAAAGTGAACGTTGGTAAGAGAAGGAAGAAAATTTTGGACGTGTTAAATGGACCACATAAGGGAAGGAACTCGTCTAATAAGGGAGCAACGTACCCCAGCAAAAAGTTGACGGGGATACCAAAAGGTGAAAGAACGGAATTTAGTGTTATCTTTCTTATACATAAAATTAGGTCTGATAAAAACTTTGTCAAAGACTTGGTCGATAATGATAAGGCTCTCAAGTATTGCACTTTAAAATTTACCACATTAGGGAATGCCAAATTAAGGGAGGAGGATGTTATTGGTCTCAGATTGGTGAACTTCTTAGATACAGTGAATTTGATCCTGTATTATATGGAAAGGAGAAGACAAGTGTTAACAATACTTCTTGTAATTAAAAGAGTAGTGTCATAGTTAGAGAGAAAACGCCATGTAGACGGAAATCTTTAAGCAGTGCCATAAGAAGCAGACCCAGTTTCGGCGATAAAAAGAGCGATGGATTGACCGAGCAATCCGAGGATAGCGGCGAAAGCTCCGTAGGGTCGTGTGAACCAGGCTAAGGTTCCCTTCCGTCGGCGTCGCATCTGATAAGGCAGACTCACTTCAGGGTCAGAGAAAATCACTTCCGGCGAGCCCCATATAAAATATCAGATGCGGGACTCAAGAATTTAGTGTCAACCAGCCCCTTGAACGCAACGCGTAAACTTTCGATTCAGCTCCCCACCCCTCGAGTTCGAAGGCGAGAATCCTATCCAGCTTAAACGATAACACTGGTCTGCGTCAAAAATGTACCTTAGGTTTTCTATAGTGTTTCTTAATAAAATTGACCTCCTAAATCCGAATCTGTCATCCGTTTTTCTCTATCACCTCCAGTTTTTTTGCGATACAGGGGGTGATAATAATTTTATAGTTTATACATCTCCTATATTACATCAAATTTCAATAGTTTTTGCACTGCTCTATTCGCAGTAAATTTTGTGTACATTTTAAGTAATTATGCAAATAGGTTTATATTTTGCAGGTTAAAAATTGCTTAGCATTATAATAATAAGAATAATGATAATAGTGGTTGAGTTAAAAATGAACAGAAAATGTAAGAATAGCCCTGAGAGATTTTTCTATGTTTGCGGCAAAGTGACTTTTCCCGAGCAGCAAAGTACAATCCCTCCTGTAATTAAATCTTTGTATCATGCATATTTTGGAGTAAGGCTAAGAGATCAAGATAAAAGTTTAGCACCACATATCTGCTGCAAGGGATGCTACATAAGTGTAAGACGCTGGAGTCAGGGCGAACAGAAGTCCCTCTCTTTTGGTGTTCCCATGGTGTGGAGAGATGGCAAGGACCACACTACGGACTGCTATTTTTGCATGACAAATCTTAAAGGTGAGCATTATATCAAGTATTTAAGCTTTCTGTATTATACTGGCTCCTGAAAATGTCATTATTATGCAAAGACTTAGCATAAAATTAAAAACTAACATAGTTCACTTCAGCATGAACATATCCTTTAATAAACATTTATGTACTATCTGCAACTCCAAATCAATTCCTTTATATAATATGCAATTATATTTTCCACAGGTATAAATAAGAAGAATACACATAGTGTGGCATATCCGGATGTTCCTTTTGCCATCAAACTCCTGCCCCATGGCCCAGGAATTTCTATACTTTCTCCCCCTGAACATATAGAGGTACATGAAGAGATTAATATGGAAGTTGACCAAGATTATGACACATCTGAGTCTTATCAGGTTTCCACACATGATATGGTCGCAAGACCATTTACTGAAGTTCAGTTAAATGACCTGACCAGGGATCTGGGGGTTTCAAAGGCGAATACACAACTTCTTGGCTCTTGACTTCGTGAAAGTAATCTTCTCGCTTAAGAAACAACATTTAGGGGGGTACAGAAATAGAGAACAAGAGTTTCGCCGCTATCCTCGGATTGCTCGGTCAATCCATCGCGCCAATATTAAAGGACTTGTTGAGGCCCTTGGAATTCCCTACAACCCATTAGAATGGAGACTGTTCATAGATTCCTCGAGTAGAAGTTTAAAATCTGTGTTACTGAATATTGGTAACAAGATAGCTTCCGTTCCTATAGGCCATTCAATCCAACTTACAGAAGTTATAAAAATATGAAAAAATTGTTGGATGCAATAAATTACTCTAGCTATAAGTGGAGGATATGTTGTGACTTAAAGGTAAGATCATTTTACACTTGGCATTTCTAAGCTTTTTGATATTAACATTTTCATTTTTAATTGTTAATACTTGTATACACCTTTTGGTCAACTTACATTTTACAAGAATGCAAATCTGGAAATCATGAGTCATTTTTGAGTTATATTTTTTGTTGAAGTGTGTCCCTATAGTTAATGCATCCTATTGGGTTAATGGGGAATTATCCTAATTGAGAAGGTATACAACACAAATCAATAAACTCAAAATAAGATGTACATATATCCAATTAGTTCCAATACGATGATTTAATGCATCGGCATACAGGATTTTTCAGTACATATTCATATTCTTATTGTTTTAAGAAATATTACTTTGAATTTGTTTTTAGAAATATTACACTGAATTTACATACCGTGCTAAATTTTTTTCAGGTAGTGTCTCTTACGCTTGGGACGCAAACAGGCTACACGAAGCATCCCTGTTTCCTATGTTTATGGGACAGTCGTGCAGATAGTATGCACTATGAGAAGAAGGTTTGGCCTCTACGAGAAGCATTTTGAATTAGATCAAACAATGTGATAGCTGAACCTTTAGTGCTTCCTCAAATCAGTGACGCTAAACTCCATGGGGGAATTTTGGATGGACTTCAAATCAGGAACTTGATCAGCAATTTGATGCACCAATGAAGGACATAGAAAAAGATGCCTGGAAAGCTTTCAAAGCTTTAGTTAACAATTTTCTAGGCAATAAAAGAAGCCTAGAAGAATATGTTGCCCTGGTCAATCAGCTCTTAACAAGTCTCAAACATTAGGGAGCTCAAATGTCTATAAAGATACACTTTTTACAGTCCCATCTGGATTATTTTCCCCACAACTGCGGGGATTACAGTAAAGAACAGGGGCAAAGATTCTACCAGGACATAAAAAACAATGGAATCCAGGTACCAGTGTAAATGGAACGGAAACATGCTTGCTAACTACTATTGGTGTTTGAAGCGTGATGCCCCCAGATGAGAGGCACAAACGAAAATCGTCAAGGGCGTCTGTTATTCGAAATTATAATTATTTTATTTATTATGTTGCATTTTTTCATTTTTTGTTTATTAAAAGAATTATAGTTTACATACGTGTATTCCTGTTTATATGATATAAAAGTAATAATGCATTATTAGATAGAGAAAGGTTTTTTTTTTAAATTCAGAAAAAATGAGGTCATCTCAATGAAAATGGTGTATGCTGTATTGAGAAAATCTGACCTGATTGAACAAATATACATTCATTTTTAAACTCAGGAGGTTGGATTTACTAAGAAACCACAAAGAAATCCTGGGGAACATAAAAATCTTTTACAAACGCAGGCTTGTGTAATCTATCGGCAAGTGACTTCTATTCTGTAATCGGCTCCGTTCCTGTCCGGCGTAGTACTCCCTCGATCCTTTCCCTTTTGGTTAAACGTGGCGATGTCCATTTCCACTTTGCAATCTCTCTCTACGACAACTTCCCAGAGCATACTGGTAAAAGTAGGCTTCTCGCGTAACCCTGCCTTGTATTCAGTGTCCCATTTTCTTGGAATTGTGTGTTTTAGTTTTTCGGCGCGCCATCCGCCTCCCGTTTTCCCTTTAACTCTGGGGCTCATTCATTCTTTTTATTTGAAATTTGTCTGTAAATAGTAAAGTATATTTTGTTTCACCACAATCTTACTTAATTTTATTTATATCCACGCACTTGGGGGTTTTAAATTCCCAAAGATTTATTGCGTTCCATCTGTCCGGATCAAGAAGGTCACGGATTTGACCTTCACCTACGACATAGATATATTAAACTGGTGTTAGGTCCTTAAAGGTAAGATTCTGGATTAGAAAGCGTTGGAGAAACAATTATATTCATCTCATATATTAAACTGGTAACTTTCGCGCTTGAACTGCTTTGCAAACTAATTTTCTGTTTACTTATTTCCTATTATTGGTGAATTTATGTTTGGAGATATTTTGTGACTGTGCATCTCGTGTATTTCCTAGCGGAATATTTGTCCTGTCAGGCCCCATTTTCATCTGGTCTAATTAAAAGGTAGAATATTAATTGTGGTTTTTTTTATTTACCTGTGTGATTTGGCATGATCAAGGGGTAGGTGCCAGACTCTCGCTCAATCTCAGTGAGGGGATTTATTCCGAGTGTGTGTACGGAATAAATTTAGCATCAGGCGAAATATTTGCTTGTGTGTTTATTTTGTGTTGCGATTTTATTTTGGGTCATTCACAACCCACTTGCACTCCCGCTGTATATTTAAGTGATTAGTGTGAATTACAGTTATAATTGGGCTTGACAACTCCGTTACATTTCCCTTTGTGGTGCTTGGGTTTCTCGCGTAAAAGTTGATAAAACTCGACAGCATGTCTTCCTTTGACATCTTTAAGTCCCAAGGTGAGTCTCTTGGACTAGGTGGAAAAGAGTTATTAATGTACATTCAAGAGGAGGAGAGAATAGAAAAGGAAGAAAGAAAAGAAAGAGAAGGGAAAAAGAGAGATCAAGAAGAGAGAAGAGAAGAGAGAGAACGAGAAGAAAGGGAAAGAATTCGTCTTCATCAATTCGAAATGAACAGGACCTGGATTGAGACGCTTTGCGTCAATTCAAAGACCGACATTCACCAAAGAGCGTCCGTAAAATTACCCATATTTAAAGAATGTGAGGCTTTTGGGTCGTATCTGACTTACTTTAAGAAGATTTCTGAGGTCAACCATCTGGATATTGAGGCTGACGGAGTAGCCAAATTGTTGGCACTACTGACCACTCAACTCAGGGATATATTTATTTCGCTCCCATCATAGGCAAAAAGTGACTACTTTACGTTGAATTCAGAATTACTGGCAGCCTATAATATGACTCCGGATTTCTACCGCGCAAAATTACGGCACTGCCGTATACAGCCAAACCAAACCTACCGTCAGTCTGGTTATACTTTACACGTCACATAAATTTTCGGCTGGATGCATCTAAGATTCCCGATGACTATGATGCGTTAGTCGACTTCGTCCTGATGGATCAACTTTTGGTTTCACTTTCCCCAGAAATTAGATCCAGCGTAAAAGACCGGAGGTGTTTTACATTCAAGGAATGTATCGAGGAAGCCGATGTTTATGCGGCTAGCCATAATAGCTTACCTAAAGAAGGAAAGAAGGCAGAACCTCCATCTCCCAATCCAAGGGTAGCAAGACTAAATTAACTTCCCACAACGGAAACAAATTAGCCAAAGTGACTGGCCCTTCAAAACCTAAACAGTTCTTCTCGTCCGACCAACGTGATGTCAAACCGTTCTCGTATAATTCCCTCGCTTCTTCATTTACCAGAAGGCCTATTTTCTGTTACTCTTGTGGGGTTGAGGGCCATGTGAGGACCAATTTCCCTCAGACTTTGCAACTTTCAAGCAACCATTATCATCAGGTGTGTAGAGAAATGGCTACATTAAGCATCCTAGAGGAGTATAGGTACATTAAAGCCCCTCCCCCCACGGCCTCATGAGGAGAAGCGTGGAAAAGGTAGCCGGCGAATAACCATAACTGCTTACCCTGATTGATCTCCCCACTGCTGTGGGCAGTTCGAGCTAACATCTGTTTTCAGGCGACCAGATAAGGGCCTTAAACGACGCTCTAACGATCCAATTACCTACGAGACCCATAAACCCGTGGTTATGGAAAAAAAGCGGTGCGAGTCAAAAGCAGGCCAAGTAGCGGTGCGGTTGCGAGCCTCTAATTAACAAGCTGACTTAGGCACCCCAGTGCCACCTCAGCAATTCTCGCTCTCCCCAGATGCTAACTCACCATTTGCGTCCCCCCCACTTGCCTCTGTGGCCTGGTCACTTCCCCCTTTAGATGGGGCGGCAATCCGCCTATAAATAAGCCCCGCAAAGAAAGAGAGAGGATTATCAGAAGTCGATACGCCAGAGAAGGATTAGTTCGTGAAAATCGATCCTTCAGCTAGACAAGAAGATTAGAAGTCGATACGCCAGAAGAAGGGTTAGCTCGTGAAGATCGATCCTTCCGCCATACAAGACTATTTCCGTGAGAAACAATAGGATCAGATTGAGAAAATCGATCCACCCCTTTTGGGGCCGTATTAACCTAAATAGTCAAGCTTTATATCGGTGCCATACCAAAGAATCCTTTACAGACTGCGAAGAAGTCTGACTGAAGAAAAGCAAAGCCGCTCACTCTCGAGTGACTTTCACATCTCAAGCTCCGTAAGAGTGAGAGGAGAAGAATCCAGCCCCAACGAGCTCCCGTTCTTTAATTACGTTGAAGAATCAGCCCCCGTCACAGGCTGCAAGCAATCCCTCCTCGACGAAAATTCAACCAGCGGCCACAACACTTCAAAGCGAGAGATAAGTCCTTCAGCGACATCCGGCAATACCTAATACCTTCTGTCATGTAAGTTAAAAAGAACATTTATATTCATATTGCGATAGTAGAAGTTTAGTACGTCTAACGTTTTAAAGGGGAGTAGAAACCGTTGTTCTTGAACCTAGGTCATATGTGCTAGTAGACGAGAGTACGTTAATTTAATGTTTAACGCTAATTAAATAGAGTCGCGATAAAAATACTAATCAGGAATTGGTATGTTTCCTTGAAGCCTATTTGTTTATTTTTTGTCATTGTATCCATGCGAAAGATCTTAGAAGCCAAAGATAGGAATGTGTTAACTGTTGGTTTGTTATAGTTAAGTGTTTCATTTAAAATACATGTTTATTTTGGTAGATATCTGGTGTTTCCTCTTATCCTTATGTGTTTAAAATAGCTCTTCCTTAAGAACAAAACTACTGAATTAGCACTCTTAGAACAATGCTTACTTCATCATAGAAGTTACTCACGCACCACAAAGCATACCGCTACTAAAAGGGTGTCAAAGAGTATAGTGATCAAAACCAAGGGTCATTCTATGACAAGGTGCACCAAATAATTGTCACGTCCGCGCCACAATCGTCGCAACTAGAATCTATTCTCATTTCGAGAATTTCAAATCCCGCTGGCCACTAGGTAAACTTTTTGTTTGATAAAAGCATCCCTGGGGCCTCAAATTCAAAACTAGCGCAGTAAACGGCTGCGGAATTTCCACCCTTATACCTGATACAAGGTGTATCTACATCGTAGTTTAAGATAAGCTACTCCCACCTGTAGCCCAGGAGCACGACAAATTTGCCGTAGTGCACGACTACTTGGGGCATGTAAATTGGTTCCTTTTAATCAAGTGCTTTATTGAGTGCATTTAATTTACTGGCTGGGCAGAAGTGGTAACAACCCCTATCAAATTATGTGCTGTATTAATTGGCCAGTGTCCATGGGTATCCTCCACCCCCGTGGCTCAACCCGTGATCACCCGTTCGCCAGCGGAAAAATAATTAGGGACCCCCGCACCGCTTAATACCCCCTGATTATCAGAATTCAAGCATGTAACGAACGAGGAATGCGCGAAGAATCAGAAGGAATGCAATTATCTTCGCCCCCTTTGGGCAAATGCCCAAAATAAGGGGCAAGAGGCCGCTATAGGTGATAAGGTGATCTCTTACCTCGTTAAGGATTGCCTACTTTAACGCGCTTGCTCTGAAGGCGATAACTCCGAGTCCAGAGCGTTATGCAATTATTTTATTTGGCCTGGGAAAACAGACGAAATTCTTTACTACTGTCATTCGTGCGACACCTTTCAAAAGGTGGCCATAAAGTTGTGAGTTAAACCCACACCTCCCCAGAAGGGACCTTGTATCTCCGAACCCTTTTTCCGAGTGGAAATCTATTTAATCGGTCCGATTCATCCCCCGTCAAGTGAAGGCCATAGCTACATGCTAACTCTGGTCGACTTTGCCACCAGGTTTTCCGAGGCCGTGCTCCTTAAGCATCTAAAATGAGCTCTTCATAATCAAAAATTGGATCAAGAAATTCAATCCTCCTACACCCATCTGTTGGAATTAAGGCAGATACTAGAAAAATGTGCCGAGATCGCTTACCAGAACGCCGATGCTAACTTGGACAAATACAAGACGTACTTTGATTGTAAGTCCGAGAAGAGGAAATTAAATCCCAGTGAAGAGGTATTATTGTCACTTCCTACTGACAATAAAAAACTACTAAGTCAATGGAAGGGGCACTATTAAGTGGTTGAAAATGCGGCCCTGTCGACTATTTAATTCTAACTCCTTCAGGAAGAAAGCTTTTCCACATGCATATGTTAAAGATGTACCACCGTTGTGCGAGTGCTATCCATATCGTAGAAATAGAGGAAGAATCGGCCATGGAGTCAAGCTATCCCTTAAATCCCTTAATCGTGGTACAAGTTGCGTTCGTGGAGCAAGTTAATGAGTATCCATTGCACGTATTGCCAGACGCCACTGATTCTCCTTCAGCAGAAATGAGAGTAAACGACCGGCTCTCGTTCACCCATAAGAACCAACTTCAGGCGCTACTGGTTCAGTTTAGTGACGTCATTTCTGAAACTACTTGTGCTGCTCATTTCGAGCACAACATTTAACTAACCACACAGGAACCCATCCGATCTAAACATATTCCCTGCACATCCACCTTAGAGAACCCTTCAATAATGAGGCCGATTATAAGTTATTAAGGTTAAAAATCATAGAATCCTCCGATTCTAGTTATTGTTTCCCTGTTGTTATGGTTAAATAGTCAGGCGTATCCTACCGAATGTGTATCGACTTCCGAAAGTTAAACTCAGTCACTGTGTTCGATGCCGAACCCATCCTCATCACCAACCAAAATCTGAATTTGTTCGAAAAGGCCAAATATGTACATCACGGAACTGGATTTGTTCAAGGCCTACTATCAAATCCCGTTAAGAAAAGAGGTCAAAAAGTACACGGCTTTTCCAAAAGACAAAATGCTGATGCAATTTCTTCTGCTCCCCTTTGGCCTTGTCACGGCTCGCAGCAACTACAATCGTATAATGAGACTAATATTAGCTGGGTTAACTAATATAACATCCTATTTCGATAGCATCTACCTGATTACCCAAGAATGGGAACAACATGTGGCTGCACTCCAAGCATTATTGCGTAGACTCCAGGAGCACCATCTCACAATCGGCCCCAGCAAATGCCACTTTGCCTTTGGCACTATCGATTATTTAGGCTTCCATATCGGGAATGATCGTTTAGCAATTGTAGAAATGCTTTTTCCAGCGACGAAGAAACAACTGAGATCTTTCATGGGCTCAGCGTCTTTTTCCCGACGGTTCTTTCGAATTTTTGCCGCCATTTCTTCACCCTTGTGCGAATTATTATAGAAGTTCCCCGAGTGCCTTGTTTGGACTTTGCTATCAATCGCCAGCTTTAACCAACTTAAGGAAAATTAGCATCTGCACCCCTCCTTTATTTGCCCGACCCCAATAAACCATTTGGTATTCGGACAGAGGTTAGCAATGACGGAATAGGTTGCATCTTAATTTAGTACGGGGAGAGTGATGAAAGCTTCCCATCGCGTATGCTAGCCTTAAATTACTTCCCCGTGAAAAGAATTATCCGGTGATTGAGGGAAAGGTCCTTTGGATAATTTGTCTATCCAAAAGTTCAAAATGTTTTTGGTAGGCAAAGAATTTATCATAGAGACGGATTATAACCCCTAGCCTACCTACCCAATGTTAAGAATATAATGGTCGTCTTATGCGTTGGGGCCTGTTCCTCAAATAATTCCAATTTATTTTTTTTACATAAAAGGCTCTAACAATTGTATAGCAAACAGTTTGAGCAGGAATCCTACAGATCCTCTTTCAAATTAACCTGGAACAAATTGACAATGGAGTTTAAATATGGCGAACTAAGAAGCCAAAGTTTCGTTGACTAAAACCCCTTCAAATTCGCCTGGCATAGGATCTTGAAGATTTTTTTGGGCTTTGTTTGACGTTGCTACATCTTGTTGAAGGGTTAAATAGGCAATTTCTATTGTGGCATCCAGCGAGGGAAGACATTCTCCTTTACTTTGTCTAAATAAACATGTACATTGATCTTTACCACCTCTTCAATGAAGATGGGAGGTATATTTTGGACAGTTGATGTTACGTTCGTTCACACACACCATTACCGAAGCTAGTGTGTGTACTATGAAAGATGTCTACAGTTCAACCGGAACCTGATTTTTATTTGGGGTCCAAACACGATCAATCTATGTGTTTTGGGTGGTCTGGAGAGTGAATGACTTCTCATCCAGATATAGAGCCTGACGCTGCGAGTCATCAAGGATAGGTTGAAAGAGCAACTGTGCTATTTTGACTCTTTTAATTTTGGTAGGGTTAAAACGCGGATTTGCTTTTATCTTGAATGAACGAAATTCAGATCTTATGGCATTTTTTGCATCATCAGATGCAAACGGTTTGCCACTCCTTATATTTAGCCTCATCGTCTTCATCATGTTCTAGATGAGAGTTGGGATACTCAATGATCGAGATAGAATGGTCCTCACTATTGGAAGATAACTGCTATCTCTTTATGCCTGCTGATAGTCTTAAAACCGCTAGATCTGTTGACAGTGTGGTCCAACATTTTGAAAATATCGCCAGTTGTCTGCTCGTTTCTTTACAAATAGCCGATTACTTCACATTTTCCCGTCTCATTTGTAAATGTGTATTGTTTTCTGTGAATTTACAATTTAATCACAAAATTAAATAAATCTTAAAAGAACCTTCAAGAAAGTAATTAATTAATTTTTTTTAAACAAAATCAACTTGACTTGCAAAAAGCAATTTGTACTTTGTGTTTCCACCATGTATAAGATAATATAAGAAAAAAACATCATACCCTTTGTACCTTTGGAATAATATCTAACTAGCTATTTTAAATGTTTCTTTAGATTTAAAAGACTGAGAACACAAGAAAAATAACCCATCTCATCTCAGAAGCCAAAGTAGAGGTAGCCTCAAGGGAACAAAGATAAACGGAAGTAGCGCAAAAGGTAACGAAGAAAAATATGAAGTAGCAAAAGAGGGAAAAAACAGGAAACAGATGTAGCTAAAGAGGGAAAGAATAGGAGCTATATATAATGTAGCTCAAAAGGTAACGAACAGAGAACTGAAGTAGGCAAAAAGGAAAAAAATGAGAAAACTTCTTTCGCCCACAAGCGAACAAATAGAAATTTGAATCAGCACAAAAGGAAATGAAAAAAAAAAACTAGCACAAAAGGAAAGTACAAAAAATCAAAAGAGACAAAAAGAGAACGAAAAAAAACAAATTTACGCGAAAAGGAAATGACAGAAAAACATGGGAGCACAACAAGAACGAAAGAAAAGTAAAGGAACAAAAAGAAACCCAGCATAGACGGATATAGCCAAATGGAAGTAGCTAAAAGAGAAGTAAGAAAAAATAGAAGTAGCCAAAAAGCACTAAAGAGAAAGGAAAGTAGCCCAAAAGTGAACAAATAATAAATAGAAGTATCCCATAATAGAATTAATCAAAAAGAAATCAAAATAGGCAACAAAAATGACATGTAGCCGAAATGGGAAACAGAAATACAGATGGAGCCCAAGGAGAAGGAATAGAATGCAGAATAATTCAAAATGGCACGAATCGAGAAGAGAAACTAACCGAAAAGAGATGTAGCCCAAATTTTACGGAACAGCAAACCATGAGTAGCAAATAGGGAAAGAATAAAAAACAGAAGTAGCCCAACAAAGAAGGAAGATAAAGCAAAGATATCACAAATGGAAGGAGCAGATAACGAGGACACAAAGAAAATCACAGAAAATAAGTAATGTAATAGAAAAAGGACATCCAGGGTCCTAGCAAAAGCGGAAAATACAGAAAACATAACTTTCCAAAAATCTTCTGAGGAAAAGACAGAAATAGTATAAAAGTAAGGTTAATAAAACTGAATTAGCTAAACAAAAGTAGCACATAAAGAAAATACAACTGACCCAAAAGCAAAAGAAAATGGAACAGAGGCAACTCCAAAAGTGCAAAAGCAGAGAGCCTAATAAGCCAAAATCAAGGTGAAGAGACAAAAGAATGACCCCAAAATGAAAAAAACAAGTACAGAAGAATCCAAATCTAAGAAAGAGAAAATAAAATTGGCAAAAATTAGAATGAAAACCAAGCATAAGTAGCATAAAATTAGCCTAAAATAGAAGGAATAGAAAAAAGAAGTCCAAAAGAAAGAAACAAAAAACACAACTTTCTCAAACTGAAACGAACCCTCAGAGAGGAGAAACTAAAAAAGGAAGGAACAGATAGTAGAGTAGCCCATATATGGAACAAGAAGAAAAGAGATAAAAATATCATAGACTAATAAAAAAGAACTGTAAATTTACGAGAAAGTGTTTGAGTGACTAAGGGACCCTAATGGACAAGAACTATAGCAAGAAACCCTCTCGCCAAAAGGGGAAAAATAGATTATCCTCAGAGAAAAATAAGAGGAATTTTTTTTATTATAGCAACCATCTGGCGACTTCCGGCAAGGGCATAAGTCACCGCTCGAAATAAAAGGAAACAGCAGTATCCTCTAGATCTACGACTCGAAAACATACCTAAAAATGGAAGAAATTTCTAAAGGCAAAAAATAAGATTTAGTCCCCTCAGATTTAAAGCGAAATACCAACGATACACGAGATTTGTAAGGAGAGATATGTAGAGAAGAAAGCAGTGAACATAGATTAAGGGGAGAATGTGCCAAAGATATAGAGTCATGTATCTTCCCTCTCTAAGCATTTAGGCAAACTGAGGGTATTGTAGGCGGAAGAGCACACAATTCTCCAAATATCAACTGCAGCAAGGTTGGCAATTCTACACATGAAATTCTCTTGTATGCGCAACAAGGAAGTGGCCAATGAGGGTACGAAGAGATACATGAAGCTAAAGAAAAGACGAAGTTGAAACAGAAAGAGTCAGTAAGAATGCGGGAGAGCCAAAAAACGAAAAGGAAACCAACGAAAACAAAAGAAGCCGAATAAGAATTGCAAAAAAATAAGTAGCCAAAAGTTGAATACAAAAGTAGCAAAAAAGGGATAAGTAAAACAAAACAACTTATATAATGGAGAGAAGAGAAGAACAAGAAAAGGAGTGTCCGTAAGATGGGCAAAATGGCCAAAAATGGAACGGAAAAACGCAAGTCAGTAAAAAATAAAACTAAACAAAAACATAATTACTAAAAACAGGCAGAAAAAAGACAGTAAATGGAACTAGCCAAAAGATAACGAGCAAAAAATAGAAGTAAACAAAGAGGGACGAAAAGAAAACAGAATTAGCCTAAAGTGACAAAACATAAAAAAGTTAAAAAGAGAAAAAACATAAGCACAATGTAGAGGAATTACAACATAAAGCCTCCCGGATGGCCAGGCGAACATATACATTAAAGTCCCCCCCTCCTGCGGAGAAAGCAAGAGAATCGAGCCAAATGAGGAGAGTCGTGGAAACGTTAGCCGGCGGAATAACCGTCTAACTACCTACCGTTTTTGATCTCCCCGCCGCATAGGTAGCCGGAGCGAGCCGCTGTGCTAAGTTGACCACCAAAGGCCCTTAAGCAGCATTCAAAGGATCCAATTACCTACGAGATTGGGAGGCCCGTAGTTAAATCACCAAAAAGCGGTGCCAGTCAATAGGATCACCAAGGATGGTGATGGTTAGTGGTGTCTCTAATTAACAAGCCGACTTGGGCCCCGCGTGCCACCCTCCTCACCCCTCGCTCTTGCCTCTGCGGCCTCGCCCCTTTCCCCTTTGATGGGGCGGTCGCCGACCTATAAATTAGCCCCTGAAGTAAAAAGAAACGATTATTATTCGAGGAGAGATGATAAAGGATAGTTCGAGAAGATTGATCCTTCCCCCATTGCCGAATTAACATAGAACGTTAAGTTTTGTATCGGTACCCAAACCGAACTATCCTTTACAGACTTAGACGAAGTCTGACTGGATTACCATTCCTAGTGCCAAACCAGGAATTTCGGCAGCAGGAGAAGAAAGATTATGATTCAAGAAGAGACGATAAAGGATCAGTTCGAGAAGATCGATCCTTTCCCCAGTGTCGAATTACCTCAAAATGTCACGTTTTGTATCGGTACCAGACCAAACTATCCTTTACAGACTTAAAAGAAGTCTGCCGGATTACTATAGCTAGTGCCAAACCAGGAATTTTGGCAGCAAGAGAAGAAGGATTATTTCGGCGCCAGCCGAAGCATCCTACACAGGGTTAGTAAGAAGCTTAGCAGTACCAATATTCCTAGTGCGAAACAGGAATTTCGCAAGTGAGATAATAGAAGAACCAGTCACCCTCGAATGACTTTCAAATTGCGATCTTAAGACCGAAGAGTTAGACATGGGATTCCCTTACCTACATCCCATCTCGAAGAAAATCTACCATCAGCCGCTCCAACACCTTGAAGCGCGAGAAAAGCCATCTAGTGACATCCCGCAACCCCTGATATTTTCTGTCATATTAGTTAGAATGACTATTTATATTCGTATTGCGTTAGTATGAGTTTATTACGGTACTCAAATTAACTGAAGTAAAAACAATTGTGTGTGAACCCCGTCATATTTACTAGTAGAAGAGTGTAATTTAATTTGATGTTCAATACTAGTCTAAAAGGTTCACTATAAAATAACTAATCGGCAATTGGTTTGTTTACGTGGAGCCTATTTTTTATTTTGTCATGAATAGATTCTGTAATAGGCCCAGTTGCATGTATGTTTAGTCTCGTTAAACTTATTAGGTGAATATAAATATTTTTACTGTTTTTTTTGTATTTATTTGATAACTTTAAAATATATGTTTATTTTGGGATAATTCTGGTGTTTCAATGGATCCTTTACGTGTTTAACTGGCTCTCTCTTTAAAACGGATTAAACGCTGTGGCACTCTCTCAACAATAAAGTGATTAAAAAGTCCACTCAGCCAATATTGAAGTATTGTTGTCTTTCATAATTAATAGGATCAGACTCACTTCCTTAAAACAACAAATACAATACGATTATACGACACACAAATACCTAATAGGAAAATAACCTCAAGCGAGAGTAGTAAAAATGTGGAAGAAAATCTCATTTAAGTAGTTTAAAAGAAACGGGCAGAAAGAAGAGAAAAGAAAAATAACCCCAGAAGAAGCAACTGCCAAAAGAGAAGTAGGCGAAGAGACAAAGCACAAAAAACAGAAATAGTAGAAGAGAAAGGACAGAAAACAAAAGTTGCAAAAAGAAACCTGAAAAAACAAAATAATATTTTTTTCCTAATAGCGTGGCATGAAGAAAAAGAGATAGGAGAGAGAGAGAAAAAAGGACAATGTGTTTTTAGTCCTTTAAATCAGACCATATAAACAAGGGATTTTCAATCGCCCTATTTCCCTCACTTGGCCTGACAGCTGACCTTTGCACTAATTCGATAGCCAGCGAACGGTCGGAAAATAAACAAGAAAATAGGTGGAATCGCGAATTTCATGCACTAAATTATAATTCCTGAGCAGAACCGATTGCTCCTTGAAAAGTTAGATATAAAAAAGGTTTCTTTACGATCCGGTTCCTATAGCCTTTCTTAGGTCCCTTGGCACTGTGCCAATCTGCTTCCCTGTAAGTGCAAGATAACACCGCTAGATCTGCATTTATTCTCGAGTTGGTTCTTTTAGTCAGCCATGTGGGAAATAATTTGCTTCAGAAGTTGGTCACACTGTTTGAGCTAGTTGTTAAAGGGAATTAAACGTATTTATGGCTAAGGATCTCATTACCTAAAGAGATCCTTTTAATCTGATCAGCGTAATATTACATGGACTTCTCGCCTCTCTTTTTCTCCGATTATCTGAAAACCCTCTGAAAAGCTTGGTTTAAATTCCACACGATTTAACTTTCCTTTACTATACCATTTTCTGCGCGGACCTCTTCTTAAAGCATCGTAGTTTAAATGCCTCCGTCAATGGCCTTAGTTTTAGTTTTCTTATATTTTATTAAATAAATACCTCTTCCCGCCAAAAGTTTTAACTAGTGACCAAGGACTTCTGAATTTGATGTCCTACAGATCAACATAAGTGGGTTTTGTCTGAGACTTTCCTTTATTGCAACGAATCTTCCACTCAGGAAAACAGCATGAATGTCTTTTAAAAAAATGAAGACTCTTGCTAAACTCTGTTTAAAGCTTTTGTTGTTTGAATCATCGCCTGTTTTGGTGCTGAGATCAGAAAGTATAAGAGTGCAGCACCCAGCCGTTGCTGCCTCTCAACGCTATGCCTCGTTACTCTGCTTACGGAGGGGTAAATCATTGGTTTTTATGCTCAATGGCGCTTTCCTTCAAACTCGATCATTTGTAGTTTATGATTCTTACAGAAATCTTTGTTTATCGACTTATTTTTCTTTTGTCCCTCCAGTAATTTTTGACACCTCAATGGCTTTACCCACCGCGCCACATTCGCAAAGGGAGTTTATAATTTGATATTTTAACAACGATCCACGCCGTTTTAACCCTATCACAGTATAACTCAAAGTTTAAGGTAGGATGAGAATCATAGGTAGTCACTGTAAAGATAACTCACCTCAAATAGGATTACTCCCTATCTGGTGACTAATCATATCCAATTTGGACTTACTTTGTTTAACGATAGAAGTGGCACTTTCACATTACTAGCTCTTAGATGCATTCTGCCCATACTTTACAATTCTTTATATACTCTATTTTGGCTGTTTGGATTATGTACCTTCCACCCGTCGTTTCTCTTTCCCAACTTCACTACTTTTAATAATCAAAATGTTTCTTGTAGAGATGCCCACCTTTAACTTCTTGGCGCTCTTCAAATACATAAAACTATGCCATTCATTTCCCTTTCGTTTTATTTCAATTAGTTTTTGTTACTTTACTATGACTGGCGTTCCCGAACTATTACATGGTTATCTCATTCTTAGATCAAGACATTACTAAAGTACTATTTATTGGTACGTGATTGACCGACCATATTCTTAATGGTGAGTGAATCTCTGACTCAATTTCAGATCCATTGCCACCAGGCTCTCTTATCCAATCTTCAGTCCAGGAATTAATCAAACTCATCGGCAACTAAATTTCCGCGTTTTTTGGAGATTTTATTAATTAATGTTATTAGTGCTATTCGAAATTTACTATTTTCAATAATAGTAAGTGATTAACGAACTATATTATTAATAATAACTTTAAAGCTACCTAGCCACGAGGGTGGGGGGTGGGGAGGCAAGCCATCCTAACTCAATGTCAGTCCCAAGCCCGGATAAATAAGGAAGGTTTGAGTCAGGAATGGCTTCCGTCTGTAAAGTCTGTGCTAAAACCTAAATGGATGTCTTTTACCGAAGAGGTGCACTAAACAGAAATCTTTGGAATCGACTCACCAAGAACGGCCACCTTGGGGTAAAGAAAAGCCGAGAAGAGGAAGAAAAAGATTATTAATAATAAATTTCCAAGAGTCAATATGAAATTAGCTTAAACGAGGCTATCCTATTCAATGTTGAGTCGAGCTCTTAAGTACACGTATGAAAAATGAAATTTCTACTGTTAAATCATTGTATCATTATATAGTATATTAATATCACTGTTAGTTTTTTTATGTAAGATTCTTGAAAAAACGAAAAAAATAAAGCTATTTTCTTTATTATTTTTCTTATATCTTAAAAAGAGATATTTGTATTTAACCTAATTTAAACTGTCAAGTGACTTGCCATTTTTTCGATTTGACATTTTTCTTTATCCACCAATCTTTATCTGCCATTTATTTATGCTCTGTGTTACTAAATTACAATCATCGACAACATTTCTCTCCATTCAGATTGTAATTAAAATTTCTCTTTATTTGAAACAGTTATTGCAGATTTCTGCTGCATCTTTTGCAATGCACGACATTGACAAATATTTATACGCATGCAAAATACAAACTATGTTGCCTCGACCCGACCGACCCTTGTAGCCAAAGAAATAAAGAATATATTTAACGAACAAAATGTGACCCAATAAATTTCTCTCAATCTATTGTGTCGTTGTTGATGTCAGGTCTGCTTCTGCTGGTCCCCATTTTTCATCGCCGGGCGTGTGTAAAAAATGACTGTCAAATGCTACATGAATTTGACCAGGAATCTCTTTCGTTAGCAGTCCATGACGTTAATAGTCTACTTTGACGCAAAGCTGAATGTACGACACTGAATATGGAAGATATATTTGCTTCGCTTCCTTACTTTTTCTGTGCCGGTGGTAGTGGATCGAGAAGTGAATTCAAAAACCATTTTTATCAAGTGAAATTCAACCGAGGATTTTCCATATGGAATTTTAATTCTGTCTGTATGCTATGATATTTCGTATATCTTGCGCTGCACTTCCAATGTGTAACGCATTTATGGTTTCATGTCTGATGGAGGCATTCAAATTTTCCATATGGCTACGAACCCATTAATAAAATGGGTTCAAATACAAACATTCGAAAAAGAACGGTATTATCGCATCACATAATCATAAATTCTGCTATTATATCTCAAATTGGCCCCATAGAAAAGGTAAAAGAGGGTGAAATTTGTATGATGGACCTCCCCTTTAAATCCGGTTGTTGGCCGTCTTCTCTCCTTACCATACTAGAATACCGTATTGGGAGGATTACTTTATTTTCCTCGAGATTCTTTTTATACATTCTTATAAAGAGAAGGGAAAGAGTAGAAATGGGGGAAGGAAAGGGTGGTAGCCATACTAGGGGAGCCCTAAAGGGGAACCAAAGCTTTCGAGATTTTCGGCAAAACAAAGACATAAATAAAATCAAGAGGAGGGGCCATTGCTTTCGGTCTCTTCTATGCGAATATTGGCCAATTGTTCCGCATTCTACCGGGAGAGGGACCCACCTGCTCTTCTCTCTCTTCCATGCATGTAAATTACTCAATTTGAGACCGATACCCCCTTTTGCGCGCGTCTCTCCGATGTATTTGGATAAATATCGATACCAGAAGCGATTATTTAAATAGGGTTTATGCCCTTCATGTCTCCGTTGAACTTATAGCTGATAAGACGGTCGGGGAAGGAAAAATAACTTCTTTTTCTAGCGGTAAACCGAAAATTAAAAATTTGCCACCTGTGAAAGAATATTTCCCCTTTAAGGTATACTGTACTTTGCAGGGGCAGGAATTTAACGTTAAAAACCACTTCCTTATATTATATATTTACCCAAAGAATTAGCTATGTAAATTTTTCTTTATATCAATACCTCAATAGTGTTTCAGTTTCCTCCCTAATAAGGCCCGAGATAAAGAGCAAAGTGCCTGCCGTGCCGTTAGGACAGTGCTTTGGAACACTCCATCTTAATCTTTTTTTCTCAAAGGAAATAAATTAGATATAGTTTACTCGACCCAATTACACAGATACATAGAAGAGAAAAGGTGGATTTACGGTTGATAACTGCCTCTAACATATTTCAATGCGAGAGAAAATTATAAAAGATTTAAAGTCATTAATTATTCAATGCGAAATAGTTGATACTCGTAGTTGTAATTCGCTAAATAATTTTCCTATCAATTTGAAAACCGTTTGGAGACTTGAAGTTGGAGAGGAGCGGCCAATCGTTGACCCTTAAATTTCAACCTGACTATATAATTGATTTGCTAATTTTGACAATTGACCCCAAATAAAATCTACCAAACGATGCAGAGACGAGGGGAAAGAGAACGGTCAGAAGAAGAAATCATCTTCTCAAAAGAGATGGAATATTAAGGAGAGATTAGGTCTATTATAGTAGTAAGTTGCGCTACCAATCCGTTGGATCGAGGACGAGATCAGCCGACCGGAGAATGAAATGCATATAAAGAGTAGCGTGACAATATTTGGCAAACCATAAGTCACCTGGGTGCCGCTCCTCTTTAGGTGCGGTAGGGGGAGGTGGGGAGGGGGGCACCATTTTGCATTGACACAAGGGGTGATCATAGAACCATTTGGGCCTCTGCGTCAGGGGTATATAGGTATGAGTACCCCTATATGTGTAAATAGTACTCAACGATAGGGTATGTGGATATGAGTGATTCCCCTGGGCCCATTAGTACTCGATTAGCAGGGTTTGGGAGCAGAGGATAGAGTTGGTAAGTTGTGAAGACTGGGGCTGAAAGGCAGCTGTGCTGTGTGTGATTGCTTAAATAAGATCAACTTACCCTCGCCAGTCGACGGCCAGATCTTTAAGTGCGCTGAAGTTTTTTGTCCGCTCTCGCTGGGAATGACCACGACACATTGACGTCAGAAATCCAACGCCGTGTCCATTAGCCTAGCGAGAGCTCCATTGGATCTATTGAAATTCATTTATTTATTCATTTATAAATTTACATTAATGTTTTTTTATTAAAACCGAAACCAACGATGGAGCTCCCGTAGAATGTTTGTAAGGAGAAATCCGTGACTTGGGGCCTGTAGGGCACGCATATGATGAATTTGTATTTGAACTATGGTAAAGTTATTGGAAATGACTGCGTTATCGGTCCATGGCAAGGGTAAGGCAGGCAGGTAGCTCCCATGAGCCTCTTATCGTTCCGGAAGAGAGTTAAGTACCGCCATCTGGAGATCTGCGTGCCCTTCTGGCCTCAACTCCCGGCAGGTTGCTGGCTCCTTATAATGGAGGCTGGACATTACAGTGTTCACATCTCATAACTTCACCACTCTATTTATGAATCTTTTCTCACAAAATCATCAACTACTTTCACACAGGGTTGGCGTGCATCAACGACAATTGCCATTTTTAGAGAAGTACGGATATATAAAACAAAATAGAGAGTAATCCAACGAAGGTATCTTGGGCCGAAATTTCTCAAGGAGAGATGTATAAAGAGAGTGGAGAAGATTAAGGCAGTAGAAATATGTGGAAGACTTATCCGCCATAGAGACAGGAGGTCACACAATCCTATAGATATCAGCTGCAACAAGCTGTCCTACACTACACCCACCTGAAACCCTCTTTCAGGATGTAGACTGGTACAGATTAGGCGCGCCCTTCTTTCAGGTTTTAGGGGCAGTAGAGTCTTTCTCTTCGCATCACCCATGGCGGGCAGAAGCGATGGTATCTTCCATCGCACCTCATCTCCTCTCCAACAATTGGAATTCATATTTTAAAAAGCACAGGGGCACAAATGCTTATCATCCGCCTTTGAAGGTGACCTCCCTCACCGTTATGCCATTTGGAAGCCGAGTAGAATCCTCCTTCGCTAACCAGATAAATCTATACCAGGGATTCTTAACTTGGGATCCACAGACCCACAAAGGGTCTGTGAATGGGCGCTTTGTAGATCAAGGTAAAGAGGTGAAATCAGAACAAGTTTCTCATTGAAATGCACTTTAGGGCACAATTAAGGCTTCCGTTTGTTCAATAGATACAAGTTGGATGTAATACATTATTTATTCGAGCTAAATTGTGAGAAAAAATTCCAAATAAAAAATGGTCTTTTTATATGCTTCTATGATTTTTTTTATAGAGAAGGTACATAATTTTTGCCAGTTTGTCAAAAGTGTCGTGAAGCACAAAAGGTTAAGAACCACTCGTCTCTACAATACGCTACTCATTCCGTGATTTCATCCAGACGGCAATTTCGTCGACTACAACCGCACACAATTCTTTAAGAATAGAAACATCATCATTCTTTTAATTAAAACCTGTTCCTATCAGCATCCATAAATATTTACCTGCATTAATTTAAACTTCTAACTACACATCACCATCAAGCTGCATATTCGCAGGCATCATACACCTATATACCAGCTTAACAAAGAATATAACATACAAAAGAGAAATAATTGTGATGTCTTTCGGATGATACACCCATATACAACTCTTATTAATTTTCATAATGGCTGATTCGTTCAAAAATTCCTATAATAAATTCGCCATTCCGGAAAATTTCAGTCCCATTAAACAGATAAAAACTGTTAGGTCAACTCTTGGAAAATAACCGTAACATTAACGTCACACTCGCAGAGATAAAGCGAAACCTTTGTCAAAACATAAATGTTATCTGCGAATTTACCATTTTCAATGTTGAGTCACTTGCGTCATCAGCGAGGATTTTGTTTTCAGTTTTGCTTCACATCTTGAGCAGACATCTTGGGCGTGCAGTGACCTGGAATGCCCAAGGATCGGATTAAAATATTTGCGACAGTGAGTGTCAGAGGTGAAATCGAGCGAGACTTTTTAGGGAGTATGATGAAAACTCGTTAAAGGCACAAAAGGCTTTCTCTCACTCTCTATCTATCTATTTATCTATCTATCTATATCTCATGTGAGTTTTGAGGAAGTAAGATTGGAAGAATGAGAAATTATTAAAGAATTATATGTGATTCCATTTAATCCAACGAATGTATCTTCCCTCATATCCAATTTAATGAGATAGAAGATAGAAATATCAAACAAGAAAAACTAAAAATGCTGAAAATTATAAATTAAAAGAGTTAAAACTTAATAGCTAATAAACAGGGACGGGGAACGGCGAAGACAAGGTTCACGAGGTATCCGAAAGGTCACGCATCCTAGATTTCTTTTCATTGTCAGTTTAATCATACCGAGGCAGATTCAACATCATTTATCCTAAATGATCCTGACCGTGTCATGGAAATGTGCGAGTGGTTCTTTGTAAAGGGCCAGATGAACTCACGCATGAAAATTCGTCACATTGTTACTCCGGAAACAATAAAAAAGGAATTTAACTACTAATGGTATTGTGCGGAATCTGGAACGACCGCGTCCTTGAACAATTCTTCTTCCTCGATGCAGTGACGGGTGGAACAAAACTAAATATGTTTCAATAACAGTTTATGCCTAAGTTGGCTCTTCTTAGTGAACGCCAAGGCAGTTCATGAAGGATGGTGTACACTCTACTATGCCACATGTGTACGGCAATGGCTCGGCCATAAACTTTCCCTATAGGAGGGTCGGATACAGAGGACCTCAAGAGTGGGCCCCCAGTTCGCCCCATCTTCACTTTACTTTGCGCTCTGGGATTAAGCTTATTTCAAAGATATACCAAGTGAAAACTCGTGACCTGACACGAACGTGGATTGGGGAGAATGGCACCACATAGACTTCTAACAAAACTCAAGTTCCGCCTCGAAACATAATTTGAACTCGTACGCGATTTGTTGTCGAACAACTTTAAGAAATTATTTTTGTGAATACATGTTTCTCTTATTGTGTGGCACAACATCATCATCATCATCATCACTAACTCTATAATTTAAGAACGGGATTTTTTAAGTATTTGAATCATAATTTCCTCATTGTTTGGTTATGACATTTTTTTTTAACAAAGTTCAAAAATACAACCCAAAGAATTAAAAATGGTAAAGTTCCCCCAAATTATTTGTATATATCTTCTTCTTCTATAACTGTATTTTTTAGCAACGTGATACTTTGAAAAGGGGAAAATTTAGTTTAGAGTTCCTTTTTAAAATTATTATAATTAGCGAAGTTCAGAAAATTTATAAAAATTGAGCCATGGCTGCTGTTTTTAAGATTTAAAATTTTTATCTTAGTAGCGAAGCGCAAGCTCCCCAAGTATGAGGGAGTGGCGAAGCCATTGCCTGGTTATATTATTCGATCGGAGATCTCGTCCGGGATTGAACGAGAATGATAAAGCAAATATAACAAATGTAGAATAAAGCGAATAATAAGAAAAGAATACAAAAAAGAAGAAAATAAAAGTTACAGGAAAATAGAAAATAAAGAAAAACAAAAGGAATAGGAAGAAGAAGAAGGACATGAAGAAGTCGAACAAGAAGAGCAAAATGTAGATATGAAGACGAAGAAGAAAGGTCGGAGAAAACGAAGAAGAAAAAGAGGCAAAGAAGAAGAACAAGAAAGAAATATGTCTCACTTTGAAACTGTAGAGATCAGGTGGAAATTTCAGGAGAGTTTCGTATCCTCTCGGGCAACTTCCCTACACTTTCACTTGTTTAAACAAAGCAACAACAACAACAACAACAACTAAATTGTGAGCTTCTGTTACCATATATGGTGAAGGGTTTGATTCACAGCGAGAGCAAACACAAAGACTTTGCGTTTTCCGTAGGAAGCTAACCGCGTGTTGGCAAAGCGCTTAGTCTGAAGAAAAGACTCAGGCAGTTACATCCACACATAAAGCCAACAACTAATCACAGCATCGCTTCTCTTCAACACACACCTCCAAGAAACTACAAAAAGGATTATATGTCCGCACTACACAGGCGAGGAAGTGGTAGAAGCCTCGTTGGGACGTGAAGGGTTTCTCAGCTCGATGTTTGATGGAAAACATACTAATATAGTTCTCCCTCCACCCCTAACGAAAACCAGTGCTCGTATTTGCAGAGATTATATCACTCTAATCTTTATGGGAATTTCATTATCTGGTCGGAGATATCGTCCAAGATTAAAAAGAAAAGGCATATAACTAACCTTTAAAAAAATGTTTCTCGTGGATATTAAATCGGTAGTTTTCATTTTTTGCATAATAAACAAATTTTACCTATTCAAAATCTTTTCATTCGAATAGGTATCAACGAATGAACCCTAGAAAGGTAATCTCCCTTTTCATCTAGAAATCAAACCTAGAAAGACAATCAAATGACTTCTTTATCTGACCCAGTCAACGAGTTTAGGTCGGCGGATGAGGCCATTAAGTTCTTCTCCGGCAGCCTTATCTTGTGCTTAACTACTATTCCTAGAAGCGCTGTTTGTTATTCACGCCGTCCACTTCTTTTATCGTCTGTCGAGTGTGAGACTGCCCTCAGACACATGCAATATACCTACAAGTACGTAAGCTAAAGCACCGCCCGACCGATTTCACTGTGGGTGAATTTCGTCGACCTTGGGCTATGTTCCGTATCTTTCGAAGCACAACCACCGCTCTTCCTGGCAGGCATACGTGTTTTAACTCAACGGATATACACCTCTTCCAGAAGTTGGAAGCAAGTCAATTGGATCCGGGCCAAGTCTCGCATGAGTCTCACACCACTCCTCCATTCTCCAGAAGAACCTGAGCACAATCTGTGACCCCGCATGGGTGGCGGTGTGTTTCGTGGTGACCATTTACTCTAGATTCTCTAGCCAAAATTCTCCTTTGCCAGCATTAACTGCCCCTCGTGATGTTGCTGAAGGCCAACGACTGGAGCTTATCTCCAGAGTTGGAGAGCCCTTCGACGACAGGTTAACGTTGAGTTAGTTGCGTTCCGCTCTCGTTTCATGCGCGGACACTGCCCTTGGTCCGAGCGTTCCTTCGTACGAGGAGCGGTCAATATGTTTTGCATTCGGATATAAGGAAACGAGATATTAGAAAAAGTGTTTTATTATTTTTCAATATAACTACCCTCGACTTCAATGCACTTGCAACACTTGTCCCTGAGGCTTCGAATTCCCGACAACCAGAAATCTCCCGACTGCTGTTGAATCCACTCCTGGACGGCGAGATGGACATTTTCATCGTCCCCAATCCGGCGTCCACGCAGTGTAGCCTTAAGCTGGCGGAATAAAAAGTAGTCGCTAGAAGCTAGATCTGAATTGTAGGGTAGGATGGTTGAGGTACTCGAATGCGAACTCGCGCAGGGCAGCTTGTGCAACTCTGGCCTTGTAGACAGGGGCATTGTCGTGGAGGAGCAGTACACCGCGTGTCAACTTGCTGCGCCTCTTCTGACGGATGCACTTCTTTAATCCAGCCAGTTCCTTGACGTAATATTCACCTGTGATGGTCCTTCTACGAAGTGCATAGTCCACCATCAACACTCCCTAAGAATCCCAGAAGATGGTGGCCATGATCTTTCGGGCTGAGGGTTGGGTTCGGAACTTGATGGGGGTCGGAAAGCCCTGTGCTTCCAGGCCATGCTGTCGAGCTTGGTTTCGGGATCCCAGTGATGGACCCACGTTTCATCACCTGTCACTATGCGTGACTCGAATCCCGCCGGGTCTTGGTTTTACAGGAGCAGCAGCAACTTTAAACTTTGACGACGTTGAAGTCGATCATTATGCGTGAGGTTTCTAATGACCTAACGGGCAGAGACCTTGTTCATGGCCAAATGGTCGTGGATGATGTTGATATCACTTCCATGTGATATTCCAAGTTCTCGCTCGATTTTTTCGACCTTGACCCGTCGATTTCCAAGGATCATCCTCTCCACACGGGCTACATTTTCCTCGTTGGTCACGTTTGGCGGGCGTCCTGGATGGGGGTCATCTTTAAAGGACTCACGACCATGGCGTAATTCCCTATTCCAGCGAGCAATGGTTGCATGGGAAGGGGCGGTGTCGGTGTACACTGCAACCAAGCGTTCATGGATCTCTTTTGCATTCTTGCCTTCCTTGGTCAAAAATTCGATCACTGCGCTGTGCTCAACCTTCTCCATTGTTTAAAAATTTGTGACCGACGATCTGCGATCAGCTACTGCTTCTCAAATAGACGTGGCAGGAGCGTGCGGCTGCAGGTCCTGACTTGTCAAAACTTGTCCTAATACCGTCACAAACAGCCATCCCCCTTCCTCTGTTTTGCCCTACCGATTCGCAAAACTTCTTGACCGCCCCTCTTATGCCATACTTCGATACCTACTGAAACAAAATATAACATTTCTACTATATTTGTTCAACATGATCTATTTTCGCAAACAGGGAGATCCTTCGATCCAGGCCGGTTCTCGCCGAATCTCTCGAACCTCTTAAGTGAGTAATTTGATGGAGATTTTGGTGAATGTCAGATTATCTTCTTCCTGGACAGGGGATGTCACCTGTCATTTGCAGAGTGCGGCACCGTAAGATCTATTTAACCTTGGGTGCTTTTTCCTGACATGGAAGTGCTATCTGTGATGCCTTCCTTTGTAGACAGAGCTACACATCGGTATTTTTTTCGATCTAGGAAAAGGCCTATGATACCGCATGACGATACTGAATCATGGAGACCCTTCACAACATGGGAGTGAGGGAACACCTCTTAATTTATATTTTTAAATTCCTACGAGATCTTTCGGCTGAGGTGAACTTTAAGTTGTGGGCCATAGTGTTGGAACTGCTAGCGTGGACCTACTACACAATGCTAAGAGGGCTTCGAATTAGGCAGTGTCGCGAGATACACTGCAATTTTATAGAGTTTTTTTTTTTTTAATTAAGGGGCTATCTGGCGACTGCCGACTAAGGCATAAGTTGCCGTAAACAAACAGCCTAATTTAGGCTACTTTAAAAAATTAAACAGAAAACAATAAAAAGAAATAACAATAACAATAACAAAGCAATAACAAAACAATTACAAAAAAAACAACAACAATTAAATCGCGTTAAATAAAAGGGAGAAGGCCGGCCTCCCCCAAAAAGTCAATAAGTCCACCAGTCAAAGTACACGCACTCGTCCCGAGAACAAGGGACAGGCGGTAGCGACCCCACCCATCCCGGGCAATTTTATAGAGCGTTCCCCTGCACCTCACTGCGATGAGTGCCTTGTCCCCCATACTTTTCGGTACATTTTAGTAGAATGTGCGTCTGCGTGATCTATGCGCACGTTATTTGTCCCGGTGCCTGGGCGAGCGATATCACTACGGCATCTACCTTGAACGCGAAACGGGGTCGTGCACGCAGACTTGAGGACTATTTAAATTTTTGGAGGAGAGTGTTCTTTTCCATTTTATTTTTATCTCTTTGTTATGAGTCACATGCTTTGGCGGAGAGAGGTGGGGACTCCCGCGACGCCAGAGTATGCTTCCTTCTTTTTTATTTTGTTTCTCATTTTTGTTTGCGATTTTTAACTTTTGTTTCCTTTTTGTTGGTTTTTGGATTTTTTTAGCGATTATGGTCTTGTTTTTTGGGAAGCATATAATATTAGACTGAAAAGTAATTTCGATGACATATGCCTTTGGAGGAAGTTGCAAGATAGGTGGCCAAAAAAGCCTTCGAATTGAGCACACTGACGGGACGCATCGCCATTTGATGGAGCGTTACCGTACACCTTATTGCGACGACCATCATTCGAGAACTGCTAAATAGCAAAAAGTCCATCATTCTCTGGGAGATTGATCGACGACGACTGCCCATGGTTTAAGCTGTGAAAATATGGAAGCGAAGGCACCAAATAATCATCCAGTTCTAGCCAGAAACCAGCTTGCTAACCACACACGGTCTAAATATCAACCGCATTGCATCATAACCCACCTACCGCTTACCTTGACTCCTCTACTAAACAGTTAATTTTTAAAATTGACTTAGAGTTCACCTATCTAAACATTATTACGACTGAAGAAGGTATGGTAAACTCCATACCGAAACTAGTCTTGCAAATAAATTCTATGCTCCTATAAAGTGGTTTCACTATAATATACAATAACTTGCTATTGAGTTCTTTGAACTTCAACCAGGTTGCCGTGTCTTCATGGCTAAACCCAGATCCCAGCCGACCTATCACGCTCCGCAGGCAGTCAAAGTTCGCTGTTTGGTAATTTGGATATCGGTAGTGATGGAACCGTACATATTGCAGGGAGATAGAACGAAAAAAGTGATTGTTCGATGATTGTTCCTGCCCAAGCAATCACTCATGTTGATTCTAAAGAGAATATCAGACTGGATGGTGAATACCACGTCAATAAAGATCTCATCTCTCTCCGGCTCTTTAACCCAGTGTATCAAATATTAGGTTGGAAGCAACGTTCCCTCACAACCTTTGTTAATGTTTATTTGTTTTTAGATTTATTTAAAAGTTTATTTATTTAAAGATTTATACAGAGGGTATGACTAGTTAATGTCTAGTGGCCTAGTATTTCCTAGGCTTCGCTTAAAAGTGCACATTGACCTAGAGCTTAGGTAGACTACATATATCACAAAACACTTTCAAGCGAGGCCTAGGAATACCTATGCCTCGACACAGTAATTATTCAAAGTTTCAAAAATTACCCATCAAATGACTCTTTCTCGTAAACAGAAACGTTCTCTTTTGCCTTATGATTACAATGCCGACCTTACCGCTGCCCAATTGCAACGTCGTATACACCAAGCATTTGGAGAAGACACAATAAGTCGTCGCAACGCATACGATTGGCTTAAGGAGTTTTCGCGTGGCCAAATTGATCTTCAAGATCAGCTAATATGTGGCCACCCCTTATTTATTGACATTGAAATTTTGTGCACCTGTATCAAAGTTTACACTGGGGAACAATGTATTTGGTGAATTGACAAAAGTACATTTTCCTACCTAATTCGAGCATAGTAAATTCAAATCTGAAATCAGATTCTCTCTCAATGCTACGGATTTTTCGTAATATGAATAACTAATATTATACAATAATTTTCATTTTATCACGCGAGCATCATGCCCTGAAGTAATTTTGAAACATCCTTTTGCGTTATTTATAGTAAAGCAGGTTTTTTGCACAAACATTTTATTGCATATGAGAAGAAACTTGAATTACACATTAGAATTACAAATACTGTAATCAAATAGATGCTAATTTATTAATGACCGTACATCAGGCTAGAGGACCTCTTCTTGATTTCAATCGGGCAAATATTTGCGTTTGTGAGTCTTCTCTGGCTGATCTCTTCTAATCGTGCAGCAGTAGTCCACCATCATGTGTCTATCCCAGTGACCTTGCTAGCGCTCTTCCATCGTCATCAGATCCTGATGGAAGCGTTCCCCTTGCTCGTCGCTCACGGTTCCCAGATTCTCTGGGAATTGGTCGAGGTAACTATTTAGGAAATGCAGTTTCACACTTATGTTGCATCTCAGATCACGATATGCTTAAAGCATATTAGTAACCAGATCATCGTAGTTATGCGCTTATTTGTTTCCCAAGAAGTTACGAACAACGGAAGAAAATCAGAGCCAGGCTGACTTCTCTTTTTCATTCATGGTGTTCACGAATCTACAATCACTCAGAAGTCTTCTGATTTGGGGACCATCAAATACTCCTGCTTTTATTTTTTCGTATGGCAAAACAGAAAACGCCGATACTATGTACTGAAAATAATCATTGACATACTGCTTCATCAACCCCAGTTTGAGATGAAGTAAAGGAAAAACGATCTTCTCTCGACTTACGATTGGCTCATTAACAATGTTTTGCATTCCTGCTTCCAAAGTTTCCCGTACTGGCCAATCTTTTGAGGTCCAGTGTTTGTCACGGGCTCGACTGTCCCACATACAGATATATCATGGAAAATTTTTATATCCCTTCTGCTGGCTAAGTAGGAAGTTGTCTATCTTAATTAAGGTCTACGCATATGATCCAATTGTGTTCATTGTACATAAGTCAATCCATGACCATTCTTATGCCATCGTGAATTTTTCGCAGATGGACTGAGTGACCGAGCGTAACTACACCAAAGTCATTGCCATTATGCAAAAGGACACACTTGAGGCTACGCTTGGAGCTATCCAAAAACAGTCTCCACTCAGTAGGGCTATAGGTGCCAAGTCCCAGCTTGCTCACAGACCAGGAACAACGTGGCAGTATACAAATTGTTTATCCTCAGAGAAATATTTAACAAATGTACTCTCCCTTGCTTGGCAATATGATACCCATACCGACCTGTTAAGCATATGCCTTTCACTCAACCTGGGGCTAAAAGTTCTGCAGCTTTCTTGAAGAGCGCAAAATCACGTATCAAGTCATTCAAATCCTCTTGATTAAAACAGTGAGGAGCTAATGACTGTTCAGCATTTGATGATGAATCTGCAGACTCTGAATCCATTCCGTGGACGTCCATATTAGGTAAATCATTTTCATCCTCTGCTCCGAGGGAATGTTGGGGTAGTCGATCTTGTGCCTATTTTTCTTGCCAATCCATAGAGTATTCACCAGACACAAATAACAGTCTGATACATGATCATTTGGCTCTTGCCACACCATGGGGATTCCAAAAGTAAGACCATCTCTCTTTCCTTTCGTCCAGTCACAAAGATGTTCCACACAACCCTGGCAAACAGCATGTGAGGCCCACTTCTTATCTTGATCGCCCAGAGGAACATCAAAATATGCCTTATAAGTGCGGATCACAAAGTTTGATATATTGCGCCTTTGACGAACTAGCATGTAACAGCTACATATGTAGTAGAAGGTACCTGGATCATTAACGCAATTTCCTCTTGACGAAACCATTACTCTAAAATAAGACCTAAAAAAAGAAACAATAATATCCATATTTTGCACAATAACACCTACTATGGACTGTGAAGTATTTGCTTTTTACAAGCACCCTCTCTGTCCGTCCGGAGGGCAGTTTTCTGGGAAACGGGAAACTAAAAATTACAGGAATAACTATAGCCTGTAGGTAAAAGTGGATTATATATTTGAAATCAGCATGAAAAAAACGAATTAAAATTGTCAGATAAATCTAAGTTACCATAAAAAGCGATTAAAATTGTTCCCCTCTGTTATCCACATCTGATATGCGAGCTGGCTGAGAATTTTGCGACAACCATACAGCAATTTTGAATTATTTAGAGGAAATGGGCAAAGTCAGCAAACTGGACGTATCGATTCCACGTAAGTTGACCAAATTCGACCGACAGCGCCGCATAGACGCCTTTATGATATTACTATCCAAGAAATTTCGTTTTGATTGGCTCAAAAAAGTAGTTACTGCAGATAAGAAATGGTGTCTACACTCCAACATGGGACGCAATAGAAGCTTGACAGACAAAAGTGCACATGCACAACATTAGGCAAAGGCCGACCGAGATCAAAATAAGTTTATAGTTTGTGTCTGGTCGGATGTGAAGGAAGTGATTAACTTGGAATTGTTAGAACGCAATTAGTCTATTTATGCTCAATTTTATAGTCAGCAACTATAACATGAGGCAAATGTGATTGCGCAGAAAATATCATAATTGACAGATGCCTCTTTCCTTAGTGATAACGCTCAAAAATACTTTTCAATTCATACACTTAAAAAAGTCCAGGAGTTGGAGTGAGAAGTTCTCCTTCACCCACCGTATTCGCAGATCTGGCGCCAACAGACTACCATCTGTTCCGGGCAATGATGAACTATTTTTTTATAGAGCCCATCTGGCAACTGCCCACTTGGGCATAAGTCGCCGGAAACACGACACAGCCTAGAACTAGGCTACTTTAAAATAAAAATATGAAAACATAACTGATAAAAATGAGAAAAACTTAACAATTAGGAAGCAATCTCCAGCAGCAGGGGGCGGTCCCCCTCACCCCGGTGCCAGAGCGTGCAACCTACAAAAAAAACAATAACAAAAAAAGAAGAAATCTTTTAAATAAAGGAGAGAAGCCCGGCCTCCCCCCAAAAGTCAACAAGTCCACAAGTCATTGTGTACGAACTCGTCCCGAGCACAAGGGACAGGCGGTAACGACCCCACCCATCCTGGTACCAGGACAGGTATCGTGCGCGAAGATCACCCAGACTGGGACATTCGACAAGAATGTGGCGAACAGTCTGGGGGACGACGCAGTGGTCGCAATAGGGCGCTGGCGAGCGCTTCATCAAATAGCGATGCGTCACCCGAGTATGTCCGATTCGGAGATGACAGAAAGCGACTTGAAGCCGTCGCGGCATTGGGGGATAGGTCCATGGGAACAGTCGCGGGGCAATGGCACGACAATTTTAAGTTTCCTTCGACCGTATCCCATCTTCTTTCCTAAGCATTCCGAAGAGCTGCCCGTATTCCTGCCATGTATTCGGTGTGAGGAAGAACGAAACGCTGGTCCGGTCGTAGGGTCCTCGCAGGCTCTTTGGCGCCCTCATCAGTACGCTCATTCCACGCAATTCTTACATGTCTAGGAACCGAGCAGAAGATAATCTCGACATCTGCCCGGCTTGCCAAAACCGTGGCGTCACGGATATCGCGAACCAGGGGATGCGGAGATTCCAATGCCCCGAGAGCACTCAGGGTGCTTTGTGGGTCGCTATAGATCACAATCCGGTCTCCGAACCTGGCACGTTGCGTGATCTCCCATACCGAGTGGTGTATTGCCACCAGCTCGACCGTTAAGACAGACGCAGCACCTGATAGAGCCCCTCTGACTTCAAACAGAGGGGATACGGCGTGGACCCGACTCCCTCTTGGGACTTGGAGCCATCCGTATACACTGGCACGGTTCCAGTGTGACACGAGGTGTACTCCCAAAAGGTCGAACGCAATACTCCTGGCGCCGTACAAGCTTTAGGAGCAGAGGCGTGGTGACAATAGCCAAATGGGGTACCCTCCAGGGTGGCATCATGGGCAGAACCAGGGGCGCCACCGGCCCGAGAGCTATATCTCGCTCTCGAAGGAGTTTCCTGGACCTAAACTCAAAGGGCTTAGGGTATGATTGGCATCTCTCGGTGGCATAGGCACCATCGAGATCAGCTGCGGATGCAATGAGAGCTGTTGGCGACTAATGGAGGCACCGGGCTTGGGCGGACAGGCAAGTGATGCACTGAACGCAGTGCGGAGTGAGTGGCATCTCTCCAGCATCAACCAGCAGGCTCTTAATGGGATAAGTGCGGAAGGCACCGTTCGAAAGACGAAGGTCGGTGTGGTGGATCGAATCCACCTTCTGCAATAAACGCTCGGCTGCGGATGCATAAAACTCGCATCCGTAGTCGAGCTTCGAACGAACAAAGGATCGATAAAAAACTAGGGCAGTAGCCCTATCAGCGCCCCAAGCGCTGAACGTCACGGAACGGAGAATATACATGGCGCGGGTACAAGAGACACTAAGGTTGCGAATATGAGCCTTCCAGGTGAGGCGTCGGTCGAATACAAGACCAAGAAAACGGGGCAATTCCACCACATCCAAGTGCACCCCATTAAGAAACAAATCTGGGTCTGGATGAAGCCGTGGATGGCGGCAGAAGTGCACCATCTTAGTCTTGGCCAAAGAAAACCGAAACCTGTGCGCTTCGGCATAGTGAGAGACGCGGTTCAATTCCGGTTGGAGTCGACGTTCCAGAGTTGGCATCTGGGCCGTGCTAAAAGAGATCGATAGGTCGTCCACGTAGAGCGTAGCGAGAACATCTTCCGGCAGCACCGAGGTGATGCCGTTGATGCTCAAGGCAAAGAGTGGGACACTGAGGACACTTCCCTGTGGGACACCCTCTTCCTGCTCCTTTGGGCCGGAGAGGGCTCCCCCCACCCGTGCGCGGAATCGACCATCTCGCAAAAAATCAGATATAAACATGGGGAGGCGTCCCCTTGCCCCCATCGTGTGGAGAGTCTCCATAAGACCGTATCGCCATGCGGTATCATAGGCCTTCTCCAGATCGAAAAACACCGTGGGTAGTGCTGTCTACGAAGGAAAGCCTCGCAGACGGCATTTTCCAGTCGGAGCAGAGCATCCTACGTGGAGTGGAACTTGCAGAAGCCACACTGTGGAGAAGACAGATGGCCTCCGCTGTCCAGAAAAAAAGGCTAATCTAACATTTACCAATTTCTCCATCAACTTGCACACCTAAGAAGTTAGAGAGATTGGGCAGAAACCGGTTGGAGTAGAGTGATCTCTCCCCGGTTTGCGAACGGTGAGCACAATAGTGATTTGCCAGGAGTCTGGGTGAAGACCCTCCACCCAGATCCTGTTAAACAAATCTAACAGAAAGACCATGCCTTGCTCACCCAAGTGTCAAAACATGGCGTAAGGGACATCTTCCGGACCATGGGCGGTGTCCGCGCCCTAAGCGAGAGCGGAGCGCAACTCACTTACAGTAAACTTGTCTTTGAAGGGTTCTCCGCCTCTGGAGGTAAAGTCCAGCCGGCGGCCTTCCGCGACATCACGACGTGCATTGAATGCTGGTGGAGCAGCATCACGGCTAGAGAATGCGGAAAAAGCGGTCGCTAAGGATTCCGACACGGACGCGGGGTACAAGATTATGGTCCCATTCTCCTGGAAAACTTGCCCCGAATCCTTTTGACTCGCCTCCACACCTCTGCTAAAGGGGTCTTCCCGTTAAGTAAAGACACGTATGCCCGCCAAGAAGAGCGGCGGGCGTGCTTCGAAATATACCAAAACCTAGCCCTAGCCCAACCAAATTCAGCTACAGTGAAATCGTTCGGGCTGCGCTTATAGCGCATGTAGGCATAACGCTTCTGTTTGAGGGTCGTCTCACACTCGGCCGACCACCATGGAAGTGATCGGCGTGCAAAACGGCCAGACGTCCTAGGAATAGTAGCAGGCCCACGGCGATGAGGTTGCCGGAGAAGAACTCAACGGCCTCATCTACCGACCTAAACTCCTCGACTGAGATAGAAAATTCAGTCATTTTCTGAAATGCAGGCCACCGCACCCACGCCAATCACCACCGAGGTGGTCTCTCAGGCGGCAGTTGCCCTGAAAATGATATTTGAATGGGAAAGTGATCACTACCATGGAGGTCATCGACCACCCCCCAATCAAAATCAGGCTGTGTATCTGAAGAGCACAAAGATAGATCAAGGCAAGAAAATGAAGCGGTTCTCAGACAGTGATGCGTAAACTCATCCACGTTTATGACACCTATCTCAAGCTATTCGATCAGATCGGCAAGGACTTGTCCCCTAGGATTTATTGAGTAATCTCCCCAGAGAAGATGCCTGCCGTTCAGATCTCCAAGCAAGAGAAAGGGCCTCGGCAACCATGCCACGACGCGGCGGAAGTCCCTTGCGTCGAAGTCAGCTGATGGTGGAATGTACGCAGAAATGATAGTATACCTCCTCTCCAGGTGCAGCTGCACAGCCACTGCCTGAAAGGAGGTATCTAAAGAGAAAGGAAGAACGGAGACATCATGCTGTTGTAAACCGCGCATCCCCCAGCCCAGGCATCCCGTAGTGGTAGGGTTGGGCTCGCCATGCGAGTCTTTTCCTCCTTCCGCCTCGAAACCTTAGGCGGGCGTTGCGGCTTCGGCGGCGGGGGACCCTCTTTTTGAGGAACCACCGTCTCTGAGCCCCTCGCTCCACCTATAGGCGTGGGCTGATGAGCCGAAGCTCCTTTGTTGCTGTTCTCCTTTCGGGGGACAGCTTTAGGAACCCCGGAAGATTGTCTAGCGACTAACTTCAGTGGTGTTGCCCCCTGTGAGTCTAATGACTCGGTGGAGGTGCGTGGCCGTTTCGCCTTACGGGAAACGGCCACGCTGGGAAAAGAGGGGGGAGCCCTGGTTTTAGCCGGGGCTGGGTATGAACCCTTTTTGCCGCCAGCTTTACCAGGGGAGCGCCTGGGTTGAGTAGAGCCCGCAGAAGGGCTCCGAATGGGCGCGGAAACAACCGTGCTCTTTGGCCTGGATGGGCCAGGAGCAGAGGGTGCCTTTCTAACTATTGAGGCATGTGACTTCCCAGGCAGAGCCGGGCGCGCTAGGACCAAGTTCTTAGCCTCGCGGAATAAGATTCGATCCTAGGCCTGAACGGCCAGGATTTCTTTCTGAGGATATATGCAAAACATTGCTTCCAAGAAGCAGGGTGCGTCTCTCCACAATTGACACACTTGGCCACACATGATTTAGAATTATCGTCTGCGTCCTTGGAGCAATTTACACAGACTTCGACTGACCCCGACTTTTCACGTCAACAAGATTGATTTGTATGGCCGAAGCGGTGACAGTAATAGCACTGCCGTGGCAGTGGCCCGAATGCCTTCACGCTGTAGCGGTACCAACCAGCACGCAGCGACTGAGTGAGCTTGTCACAGTCGAACGTGACGAAGAGTGTAGGGGTGGGTGTCGAGGCCACTCCCTGTTTTCTCGTCACACGTTCGACCTTGACCGCCCCATGGTAGGCCAGCTCTAAGGTAATGTCCTCAATGGAGTAGTCAACGAGTTCCCTCGCATAAACTACTTTCACAAAGTTCATTGTAGAGTGCGGCGTCACACTCACCGGGATGCGATGTGTCCGAAGAGCACTTTTCTTGGCCGCCTTGGAGGGATTCGCCGCATTTGCCAGAAGGCTCCCGTACGAGAAACGGGTCACCTTCGGCTCTCTACCAATTGCACTAGCTAATCCTCTCCTCTAATGGATCATGTTGCCCTTGGCTAACATGGTGTCATCAGTGGATCGAATAAAGAGGAAGCGTTTGAAGCACTTCCGAGCCGCTTCGATGTGGAGCGGTTGGCTAAAGGCTGCCTGCTGGCTTTCTTGGCAGTCCCCTTGGAAAGAACAGAGGGGACTGCCGCTGAAGAAAGGAGGTGCCTGAACGCACCTCCAGAGGAGGGGGTGAGGGGGAGTCCCCTCCCCTCGTAAGTGAAGGAGAGGAGAAGGCCTCCTCTCCGGTTAGAGAGATATGGAGGGTCCCCTGCGCAAGCACAGGGGGGGCCTCCATTTTTTCGGTGGAGCTGCTTGAGGGCGGCTCCGTTGTGAGGGGGAATTAAGGGGATATTTTAATTTTTTCATCATTGGGCATGGTGACCCTATTTGTTTCACGTGATGCAATCGATCATTACCTCTCGCAGTTGCCCACACTGCAAGAGGTTATTACAGGCTTGGCAGAGCCAGGCGCCGCCATTTGGGATCACCCCTCCAGCCTGGTAGCCTGGCAGTCCATCGGCATGGTGGCTCCACCTTAGACGCGGCGTAAAACTGAGTGTGAAGAAGAAAGGAAAAAGGATGTGAGAAAGGTATGGGTGAGGATTAAGCAGGTTGTTAAAAAAAAAAACATTCCGAAACGGAGCTCAGGGGTTAGGGAACGTTTCCCCCCCACCACCCAGCCCCGATCCGGGACGGTTGGCTTGAGAAGAAGGTCAGCATCTACCCTGTGAAATTAGAGGCTGACCATTGAAAGTTGTGGGAGAGGTTGTATGAAAAGCGACGAAGTAGGGGAGAAATACAGGCTATCTGAAGGAAGGAAGAGAGGCTAAGCTGGGGCCGGACGGAGCGCTGGATTCCGTCAGCACGGCGGCCAGGATGGCAAATCGCCGCGCCCCTTACGGGGGCAATGATGAACGTCTTGAATGACAAAACGTTCGCAAATGATGACAAACTGAAAACTGCAGTTGGAGACTTCTTTGATATCAAACCATTTTAATTTTACAACGAAGTTATCCATGGTCAGTACCGTCTTTGGAAGCGGGTGCCAAAAAATAAAGGGGATTGCAGTGTTCATTGATTTTTTTTTCGCTGCCTTATTTCTTTGTGAATCATTTTCGATAAAAGTTGTGTGAAACTTTATTTCTAATTTATTAGTTATTGTCAGCGAAATCGATTAGTAGCCTCTCTTTCATGTATCCCAATTTTCTTTCCAGTCAATTTCTCGGCAGTTAAAGTCCCCCATCAGTAGCCTCTCTTTGCCGTATCCCAATTTTCTTTCCAGTCAATTTCTCGGCAGTTAAAGTCACCCATGATCAATCTTGTGCGACTATTCACCATCTCGGCTAGCTTAACATATAGGTTCTATCTGACTCTTCATACTAAGTTTACGACCTGTACACGACCATCAACCGATGTGAGGATCTACTTATGTTCATATCCCCCCTTATATTTTCGTGGCCGTTTCTAAAATTGCAGGTGACAGCTTTGGGGCAATTTCGTATGTATATCATTTTACAGCCGCTTTCTTGATATTTTCGATCGCAGTGGAACATCGCATAACCGAAGATCCCAAAATCATCCTCGATGTTTCGATGCTTTCTACAGAGCCAAGCTTGCACAATAGATAAGATACCTATGCGAGAATCATCGGATAACACGGTCACAAGTTCGTCCCACTTGTTCTGTATCATTTGAGTTGAAGAATAGGACTTCATGGAAACGCAGGCTATTACACACGTTCCCTAATCTAATACGTTTGTCTCCTTGTATTTTTGTTGGGGTCCTGTCTACTGAAAAGGGCATATCACCTCGAGAGTCACCCGAGCTGCAAATTTCTTCCCAATAGGTTCATGTAACCTCTTTGGCGGCAAAGAAATCCGTACTGCCCTCTAAACTGGTATTGTGCGTTTGCTGTTGACCGAAGTCCTCACACTTACCCCTCCACTGGGCACAACAGGCATCGGCAGGGTGGTGGGTGGTTTTAACTCGTCCGCCAGTCGCCCATGAACGCGCGCATTGTTAGGTGTCGCGTTTCTCTCTCCTATCGGACCTGTCGCGTTTCCTTCCCCTGTCTGGCTATACTCGAGCCTTAGTCTACCCCTCGAGTATCTCACCGGTAACGCCCTTGCTATCCTCAGCATCCAGAAGGCATTTTGGTGGATAAAGTTGGCCAGAGCATTCTTACCTAAACAGTTGAGTTGTAGTACATCCTCCGCATAAAGCTCGTCGCGTCCAAATAACCGGTCGAACGGGTCCAGAAATTTTACTACTATCAAGGCACTTAAAGTATTCTAACCGCGAATTTATACAGAGAAGATTGGTAAGTACATGCGCACTAGTTAATTTAGCTGATAATGTTGCTACCATTAAGTTCTTATGTGTCTTTACGCGAAGATCATCCACAGTTGTCATCACCCTCATCGGTATATTTTTAGTTTTTCTGACCACTCCTACTAGGAGGAAGATCGTTTTCACTCACATGGATGCTAAGGCAGAGTTCTTGGATAAGATTATCATCTTCTCAAACCATCCACATATGATTCATTGACCCGGACCCTAAAGCATCGGACCTCCAACCAGTAGTTGCCTGTCACTGAAGTAGTTCTTCTAGCATCAGACCTGTGAATTTCCCATATTTTTACACATTTCATCTGCAATGTCGAGGGAAGTGCAAAGCGATTTAGGGTCGTTCCTGGTTTATTGGTAACTCCTAAGTGCACCTTCTCTTTATTTAGCTCAGGAAGTCCTTACAGGTCTGGCACCGTTAATCCCCATCCATGTCTTTCAATAATGTGTCCGCCTCGCTTGTTCCAATCACCTCAGTGCTCCATCCAGTTGACTGTGCTACACCTGATATTCATTCTTTCTCTTTCTTTATCTCTATTTATTCTTCTTTACCTCATTGGCTTCAAGTGAATCGCAAGAGATTTTAACACAGCTATCCACATCTGCACCTAGGATTTTGGCAGGGTCTCTGCTTCCGGCAGGGCTACACCAGATATCGCGGAGATCTTTGGGACGAACGGCAGCCGGGTGGGTGTCTCTCACCTCCTCTTCCGAAATGCTCTCGCTTTGTTCCATTTTTTCCTCCAGACTTATTCCCAAGCCCACCCTTGCAAAAGCTTTACCAAAGATTCTTTTCTAGATATGACTCATTGTAGTAACCCTTCTTGGCTCAGATCCGGTCGGCTTAGTCTCTCTATACTAATCTGAGACATTACCCCTCCCTCTCGCATTGATCTCACACTCCCATCCTTCCCCACTTTCCGTGAAAATGAACCCTCCCACCCACTTCCCATCTTTAACGCCGCAAATGCCCTATATTATATAGAGCTCAGGCGCCTTTTGAGTATTCATACCTTCCCAGAGAGAGATCGGGAGTAGATGGAAGGAGACAGAGAAGGAAGGAGGGATGGTGGGTTGCACTGAGGGAAAGATTAATGCAGTGAAAGAAGAAGGAAAGCAGGGCGGAAAGGTTGGGTTAGGAGGGGAGAGAAAGGCTGGGAGGGAGGGAAGTACTGAAGGAGGAAGGGTGTAGGGGTAGGGAGAGAGAGAAAAAAGTGGGGAAGAAGGGTGTGGAGGAGAAAGAGAGGGATTGAGAGAGTGGAAGGAGTAACAACAAGGAGTAACAACAAGGAAAGAAAGTACCCTAGGATACCTTACGGTCCATTCAAGGAGGGTACCTTTGGATTTGCAATCGAGCGGGCACATGGCTGCTCAATTGTTTTGCGTCCCTAAACGGCCACTTTTCAAGACCTTGTCTAGTCTTGACTTGAACTCGTCAACAGATTCACTGTTGACAACTTCCACTGGAAGTGCGTTCCACATACCGCAGATACTGTAAGTGAAAATTTTTTCACACAGATTGCGGTTGTAGCGCTTCAGTTCAAGTTTGAAGCCGTGATTGCGCATTCTGTTCTTACTCAGTGGGAAAATATCCCGGTAGTCAACATTGTCGAACCCTCGAAGTATTTTAAAAACTTCGATGAGCTGACCACGCAGTCTCGGGTATCCAGCGAGAACAAGTCTGATTCTCTTAGTCTATCATTATAACTTATATGCTTGATAGAGGGAATCAGTTTGATTGCCCTGGCTTGCACGCGTTCCAATCTCATGATGTCTTTTCGAAACGAAGGACTCCAAAATTGTACGGCATACTCCAGGTGCGGTCGAACGTGGAAGTTGTACAGACACAGTACTATCTCCTTGTTCCAAAATCCAAACTGTCGCTTCATATACCCTAACATCCTCTGGGCTTTCCACCTAAATACACTGTTTCGAGAACTTGAGATCACTGGTGATAGTTACACCCAAGTCCTTCTCAGTATCGGTGGATTCAAGAGCAGTGCCCTTAAGGATATAGGGTGATTGGGGATTTCGTTATCCGATATGCATCACTTTGCATTTGCTCATGTTGAAAGGCATTTGCCACGTAACCGACCACTCCCCAATCTCCCCAAGATCATCTTGCAGGCGGGCAGTATTTCCATCCTTTGCAACGTTCATACCAAGCTTGGTATCGTCTGAAAATTTAGAAATCTTGACAACCATGTCACCGTCCATGTCGTTGACGTAGAAATGAATGAAAGTGGTACCAGGACAGAACCTTGAGGCAACCCGCTAGTAAAGGGCACCCACTCAGAAGACTGTCCATTCACCACCACCCGTTGCCTTCGGCCACTTAGCCAGTTCTCTATCCAGCCGGCTACTTTTCGGTCTATGCCCAGCGCTCGCACTTTCCGGAGTAGGCAGCGGTGTGGTACCTTATCAAAGGCTTTCTGAAATTCTAGGTAGACCACATCCACCGCCTTGTCCCGATTGTGCTCACTGAAAACGAAGTGGAATAATTCCACAAGGTTCGTCAGGCATGACCGTTGCCTTCGGAAGCCGTGCTGGGAACTCTTCAGTAGCAGGTTTGACTCTAAATACGACGTCACTTTGTCCACCATGATGCTTTCCATGAGTTTATCGACTATCGAAGTCAGACTGATAGGTCGGTAGTTCGACGGTTGGTTACGGTCTCCTTTCTTGAAGATAGGAGTCACCTCCGCCTCACGCCAGTCTCTAGGAACGCATTTGGTCCGGATTGACATGTTGAAGATTGCGCTCAGTTGTCGTGACACTTGATCGCGCACTTCTTTCAACACTTTGGGTAAAAACCAATCTGGGCCAGGTGACTTATTCGTCATTAGGTAAGTGATCTTCTTTTTGATTTCTCCTTCTGTGAAGTCCATATCCTCCAGCTTTTCCCCCGAGTAGGAATCCGTCGGCCGTGGGATGGAACCACACTCTTCAGTAAACGCTAAGGAGAAGTAGTCGTTGAGGAAGTTAGCATTTTCTGCATCTGAATGCTTTAATGTCCCCTCCTCATTCCTCAAAGGGCCAATCGTTCCTCGGATTGGTTTACGTGTGTTTACATATCCAAAGAACTCCTTGGGATTCTCTTTACAGAGTCTTGCCACTCGGAATTCTTCAGACCGCTTAGCCGCCCTTATGCTGGACTTCACTCTCCTGGCTAGCCTCCGGTATTCGTCAAAGTCACCCGAGATCTTCGATTGCCGGTACACATTTCTCTTCTCCCTAAGTAGTTGGCCGATTTCTCGATTAAATCACTTTGGTTGAACAGAAAACCAACGGGGGCATTTCAGAAGGATGAAACGCGATTGAAGACTCATGAATGTGGTTTTGAAACTATTCCACGACTCTTCAACAGCATCGCACACTTCTAGCCTCACGTCAGTCAGTCCAACACGAAGGCTTGCAAAGTCTGCTCTTCTTAAGTCAAGTTTTCTTGATTCACTGGCAACAGACCTTACCTCCGGGATCTTGACGGTAAATCTAACTAGCTGGTGATCACTGCCACCGAGCTCTTCGCCTACAGAGACATCCTCAACGATATCATCCTCAGAGGTGAAGTCCAAGTCGAGGATATTGTCTCCTCTCGTCGGTTCTCTGACCCATTGAGTGAGGAACTCGTTGTTGGCGAACTCCAAGAGTAGCGCGCTCTCGCCACAGGCTGCTCTGGTTTCCCAGTTAACTTGGCTGTTGAAATCGCCCATAACGATGCACACTTTGCCTTGAACCAGCTCACCCAGCAGCTGGTACAGTTCCCTGTCCTTCTCAACGGGTTGGGAAGGGGGTCTGTAAAGCACCAGGGTCCTGTATCTGACAGGACCGATCTCTAGGTCAACGCCTAGGAGCTCGTGGTCGGATATAACGTTGGAGTTCGTAGATTTGATTGTATCCTTGACACACAACATTACACCACCACCCTTTCTGTCTGGCCTATCTTTGTGGAAGAGTTGGTAGCCAGGAACCGTAAATTCGCCTTCAAAGTCTCGGTTTGACGTTTTTATCCACGATTCTGTTATGGCTACCATTTCGGGTTCTTCCGTCGCTACGAGGCCACGGAGCTCAGGAAACTTGTTCCTGATTGACCTCGCATTGAACAGAAGAACTTTTGGGGAGTCCCCTAATGTAGGACCCCCTATACTCTTCTGTTTCCTTGCTTCTTGTTTGTCGCGGGGGCACCATTTTTGACAAACTCCGAGAAGGTTGTTTGGGGAGTGACTCGGGCGTACTGGCGTACGTCCGCCTTCCCAATGGGCCGGGCACTCCTTTGGGTGCGCTCCACGACATCCTGGATGAGGTTAGGTAGGAACGCATTGCCCTTAAAGGAGAGGTGCACCCCGTCCATTTGGTAGAGGTCTTTTCTACCATAGAATACGGCGTACGGGTCGACAAAAAAGACACCCTTCGCCGTACAGAGGTCTGCAAGGCGCCTGTTTAGTGACATGTTCCTCATGTGGGCAGTCCGGCCTGGACCCCACCTTGGGAGCATCCCCCCTACGACGCGTCTGCGGGTTTTCAATTCACAGGCGTCGACAGTGCCGATAACTGTCCTACTTTCTCATCTTCTATTTCTACTTTCTCTTCTTTTTTCTTTCTTTTCTTCTTTTTGGCTCGTTGAGAAAGCCTTTCAGCAGAAGAAATTGGCTGTTGGGCGTCAGGAGCCTTCTCGCCTGAGTATCTGCATCTCTCTGTTTTTAAGAGTTGAACTTCCCTTTTAAGGAGGGAGTTCTCCTCTCTCAGTTGAGCGATGCTCTTGCTCAGGCGCTTCTCGAGTTTGCAGAAGTCACAGACACTGACAGCATCTGTGAGCTCCTTGCAACTCCTGCCCCCGAAGTCTTCACTCCATCTGTGGACTTTGCATATTTTGCAGGTTAGCTTTCGAAACGGAGGACCATTCTTCTTCGCCATCGTACAAAAATATGGGACCATACGCATTTAAAAAGGGTTTTTTGGTTGTGATTTTCTCTCGCACTAATCACATCCGCCTATTTCCAGGAGGTTTTCGGTCGTTCGGCGAACAGAAACCCTTTGACCAAGCACACCAACCCTAAGGTCTCCCCTGGGCCGGACGTCCCCAATCGTGCCGCAGCTCCCAACTGAGCAGCACGAGAGCCCCAGTGAATTGGTTCTCTGATTTTTCGACAGGGGTGCTTGAGGTGAAATTGTCTTCCTACTAAGCCCTACTAATCAACTAAAAACGGCCAGACTTGAAACAAATAGTAAAGCTGAGTGCTCACGGCTTCATCCGAGATCTTTAGCGGATCTGGCAACCAGCAAGGCCCAAAAGCTCTCTCACCAAAGATCAGTTGGGCCTTTATTTACCAAGTAGCGGTCACAAAGAGCTGGTCAGGCAATTACACGTTAGGAGAAAGCTTCTAAGAGGTACCTAGCATTTCTCCATTAATCGTACCCCAAACTCCTGAGATCCCTTCAATCTCAGTCTCTTGTAACCTATGAGTGCTCCAAGGCGTTATTTATAGAGGTTTCAAAGCCTCTTTTCTCACGTGGCATAAGGGAGCTGGTGAGGCCCTTATTAATAAACAACTTATGTGTAATGGAGATGAAGGTTTGTTTTTTGTTATTGGGTTTTTGTTTTGATTTTCTGACAATTGAAGAGAGTTGGTGAAACTTAGTACTAACAAAATCGAAGAGGTTGGTAGAGGGATGCAGGGAGACGCATCAAAGAAGTGGTAGAAAAGTTTGACAACCATTAGTCTGGATCCTACTAAAGCTACCTTACTAACATGGGTGACCCTACCGGACTAAAAGTCCCCCAGCTTAGCTAGCTTAACTCAGGCAGATCACGCAAGCTCTCTCACCGACGACAAGGTGGTTGTGTTGAGAGGGTGAGAGAGAGAGAGGGTAAAAGAGATAGTTTAAAGGAGAAATATTTGTATAGGGTGATTGAGAGGGAAAGAGCAAGAGAAAGATAGAGCAATTGAGGAGTGAATAGGATTGGGAGTGAGTGAGAGTGGGAGAGTTTGCAGGAGAGATTGAAGGATGGAATGAGTGAAAGGGGAGAGATGCAGGGAGGGATTGCGAAAGAGAGTGTTAGAGAGATAATTATATATAATTTTATTTTTAATACCTCTATTAAATTTATTAAAATTTTATTTTATGTTCGGTCACTTAATCTTACAAATCCTACATTAATATTATTCTTGTAATTCCAAGTATAGAGAATTCTTAACCCACCACTTAAGAATTGCAGTTAGTTATGAAAACACTGCACGCTAACGTCGGTTAGATAATGCGTCTTTACCGTTCTCGATTTCCATTTTAGATCTAAATAAAAGAAAGGAGAGCGTGGCCTGGCGGCCAAGGACAGGGTCAGTTCTTCTTTTTAAAGGCTTTCATTCACTACTAATCAAGGGAGGCGGATTCCTCCAAACCTGCTTTGACCTTTATTCTGCATCAGAGACCGTTCGATGGCTGATTCCAACTCAGGATTGGGAGATGAAGAGAAGATGGGCATTTGAGGGATGGAGCTAGGAGTATTTAGGGTTACAGAAAGGATTTAAGGAGTGGGGGCTTTTTTATCCATACGGTAACTAAATTGAATTACGTAGAGGTCATTTTCGGGTCGGGAGAGGAATATTGGCACATTGATCTGTGGCCGTTGTGACTGTAAGTGATTAGGCGCTGTTGTGACTAGAGGTTATTGGGCGCTGTTGTGACTGGATGAGAATGAGTGTTGTTGTGGTTGGAGGAGATTGGGCGCTGTTGTGACTATGTAGATAAGATTGGGCGATGTTCTGACATAAGTAAATTGGTCGCTGCCCATCTGGCGAAGTTTGGGAGATACTGTAAGTGGAAGAGTTTAGGTGCTGTTGTGACTGGAGCAGATTAGGCGATCATGTGGCTGGAGGAGATTTGTGGCTGCGCTGACTGGAGAGTTGGGCGCTGCTGTGCTAGGAAGAGATTAAGCGATGCTGTGACAGAAGGAGATTGGGCAGTGTAGAAAATCAAAGAGATTGGGCACTTCTGTGACGGAAGGATATTAGGCGCTCCTCTCACTGGAGGAATTTGGGCGCTATTGTGACTGGATGATATTAGGTACTGTTGAGATTCGAGGAGATGAGGTGATGTTGTGACTGGAGGAGATTGGGCACCCTTGTGACTTAGGGAGTTTGGGCCATGCTGTGATTCAAAGACATCGGGCACTGTTGTGACTAGATGAATTTGTGTGCTGTATTGACTGAAGGAGATTGAACACTGTTTCGACTGCAGGTGATTGGCTTGGTTGTGACTGAGGGGAATTGGTGATGTTGTGTATTAGAGGAGAATGGACGCTGTTGTAATTCAGAAGGAAGTAGGTGTTGTTTTGACTTGGACGAGATTTAGCGCTGTTGTGAGTGTAAGCGATTCAAAGCTGTTTGCGAAGAAAATCTTGAAGTGAGGAGACTTGAAAATGTAAAGAAATAACAAATCTAAAAAGAAATACTCACCATGATAAATATCTAACTGGGCCGTAAATCTTCTCACCATTCGGCAAATTAAGTCCTTAATGTGCGTCGGGATTAAAAAGGAACGATCGTTTTCCCGACAAGGTGATGATCACTTTCGGGGTCTGTAGCAGCTACGAAAAAGAGCATCTTTAATCACTAGGTAAGATTGACATACCCTAATTAGCGCCACCCTAACATAAACCACATATATGGGGTTTAATGGCCCCCTATGGACGAAATTTAACGAAGTCTGATTTTAATGGATGCTCCTAAATTTGACCTAGCTTTTCGTGCACGTTTGTTATTTATACCTCGTTTCAAAACAGGGCCTCGCCTTTACCCTCTAATTCGAGCTCTTGTTTGGGCGTCTTATTCTAGGTGGGATTGGTTAACATGCGATTTGAGCTTCCATTTGTGGTTTCGAAAGGATCCAAAGTCTTTTCATCAGATAACCTGCCCTAGTTACTGATTGTGTGGCCAGAATCAGGAGATTAGCGCGTCAACTTCCGCATTTTCCTTTCACTTACCTTACCAATTTACGACAATATTTTGTCCCAAACTTTCTTATGACGATGACAACAGTGCCTTTGATTTATTTTTAATAAAAAAATATCGCATCGCTAGTTTATTTCGAATAGTCCGTTTGTAACGATTATATATAAAAATAATATTTAAACTCCAACGAGAATATCCACCAGTGGAAAAAAGAAAAAGTGTTAGTAAGAAATATAATAATGAATACCATTGTGAATCCTATCAACCCCAATTTTTTCGAGCCGGATGGTAGGCTTAAGCGCTTTAAGAACAAGTTGTATCAAGATTATGTATATATACAGGTACTCAAATATATAAGTTCCTATAGGGGGGGGCCACTGAAGCAGGTTGCCTTCCCCATTCCTATCTCAAAGTGAACCAAGAATACCTCAGCCGAGAAAAGCCGAGTAGGGCGCCAAGAATAAGCCAAAATGGGTACCTATAAGCCAATCAGAAGTATGGAAACAGAAGAAGGTAAGCGCTCTAGCTCAGAAAAGCCAGTTATGTATTATAGAAGACTTTTTAGAGACGCAAAGAGGCAGGCCAGAAAAAGGGAGGAAAAAAACGCAAAGGAGTCTAGAATATACACTGATGGTTTCCCAAAAGAAAGAAAGAAAGAAAGAGGCCTATGATAAAAGGCACAAAAAACTCAGAAAGGTGACCATTAGAAACCAAGCAGGAGCTATAAAAAGACCAAAGGGGGAGCCTAGCATGGAGTCGAACAGAGAGCACAAGAGAAGCCCAACAATGAGACGATAAAACCTAGCAGTGAGCCCAAAAGGAGCTTAGGATAAGCTTAGCATGGATCCACTCATCCAAAGGTAACAGAACGACCAGAAGCTAAGATAAATTTCAGCATTTCTCCCAGTATAATGCCCTTGAAGCAGAATTTGTATATTAAAATCAGGAAATGTCAAGCAGCATTCTTTGGGGAAACAAAATAGTAACCCCTGAAACAGCCCAGAATGGAGTCCAGTTGCAAGCCAGAGAAAGTCAGTAGTCATAACAGTAGAAGCTTTGCAGTGAACTCGGAAGAATCCAAGTAGTAATAACAGAAGATGCCCAGCAGCCAGCTCACAAGATGCCCATTAAACGTCAAGCAGATATCGAAAATTAATCCAGTAAACTTCGAGCATGGATCTCACTATAAGCACCAGAGAATAATAGTGCGAATCCCAGAAGAAGCCTAGCATATTATGAGCAGGTACCCTTATGGAAACTAAAGGGTAACCAAAGAAATAACCTAGCAGGTAGTTCAAGAAAATACCAACATAATTCCAGTAATATAACTATAAGAATCCCAGCAGAGCCAAGAATAAGCCAAAAACAAGAAGCACCGAAGAAGCACAGCAGGGATCCCAGAAGATGACCAGTTAAGACGTCTTAGCCCTTATAAAGATGCTGTTAGCATTTTCCGCTCTCAGTTCCTTCAGGATTATGAGCTGAGGGACGGGTTCCCGCTGGTAACCGGCCCTAAGGGAAATGTTACCGTAAGTGGATAGGAGTTAGGTGAGGATAAAGAACGACTCATACTCCTTCAGTGGGGAAAAAATAGAAAAGAAATAAGGAGAGAAATGTTTATTTGCGTATTCGTGAAGAGAAAACTATATAAGCATCAGCGCCAGATGAAGTGTGTCTAAGCGCTTCTCTGTCAGGGTAGAAGTGTCTTTGTAAGCCTCCGCTAGGTGAGAAGTGTTTGTCTATGTCTTCCTAGGAAAGAAGAGTGATTGTACGCTCTTAGCGAAGGTAAAAGTGTTTGTGTGCGTTTCTGCCAAGTGAGAAGTGTCTATGTCCTTATCCTTCAATATAAAAGTTCTATGTGCGTCTTTGGCAGGAAATATATGTCTCTGTGTGTTTCTGCTAGAAGAGAAGTGTCTATGTGCGTATTCGACATGAGTCTCTGTTTGCGTGTATGTCATGAGATAATTTCTACGTGCTTCTCCGCCAGTTGAGATGTGTCTGTAACTTCTCTGCCAAGATAAAATTGCATGTGCGGCTGCAACATGAGATAAATGTCGGTTTGCGTCTTCACTAGGAGAAAAGTGTTTGTGTACATCTTCGCAAGTGAAAATTCCTCTGTATGCATCTACACGAGGAAAAAAAGTGTGTATGTGCGTCTCCGCCAGGAGACAAGTATGTGAGTGTGTCTTCGCAAGTAGATATATCAGTGTGTGTGTGTGTGTCTGCGAGGAAGAAAAGTGTTTTTGAGTGTCAAACAGGTATGTGTGTGTTTTCGCCATTAGAGAAGTGTTTGTGTGAATCTATGCCATGGGAAAAGTTATAGGAATGACCAGTATATGGTGAAGGTGAATTAAGTATCTGATTCCAAAGATGATTTCTTCATTGTGTTCTTATTTTATCTGGGCTTACCGAATTCAGGGAAAATCGAGGTAAAGAAGAACTTTTCAAAAATATACTTTATTCTAATATTGGCCTATTAACAGGACAAGCGGCGTGTCACAAAGTTACTTTGCGGGCGACTAGCAGTCTATATATATTCAACGCGAAGTATTAAACTCTGGAGCGACAAGACTTGTGAATTTAAAAAAGGCAACGAGAACGAGATAATCTTCTCAATGACAGAAATATAATAATCTTGATAGTGCAACAATCATTCCAACTGACCTGCTCCGACTATATATATGTGCTTATTTTCTAGAAGGCGTGGCCTAGAATCGTCCGTGGAATGAGCTTTCAGTTGTGGAGTTTATTGTTATCCACCCCAAAGGCTGAACTACCGAAAGCTGTGTATGTCGAATTGCTTACATAAAATATGATACACTTGTCGCAACTTTGTGATACAATTCCTTTTAATCAACGGGTGTACAAATTTAGCCAGGTGCTTCGTAGACTTCCGTCTTTTTATAAACCTATTTTAAGACGCGAAGTGTTTTTATGCGTTGTCTTATTAACACAGGTGTCTCTGACCTTTCGCGCATTCGTACATTCGTGTGTCCCGCGCGCACTTAAACACTTAAAAAGGCCACTTGCCTTCTATATATATATATACATATATATATATATATATATATATATATATATATATATATATATATATATATATATATATATATATATATATAGGGTCTTTCAAACGGGGGCACTCAATTTTTCAAGGTAAATAAAACAAGTTGTGTATGATATATGCACTCAACTTATTTTAAATTTGAAAGTACATTTTATGGGATTAAGTGTGGAATATGACGTCGTTCAAATGTCCGCTGCGGCTTCGCTTGGTGGGAGATATTCGGGAGGCCCAATTTTAGATGATTTTGTTGCATAAATCTGGCTGATTTTGCTGGATGGTGTTCGTTATGTTCACTTTGAGGACATCAACTGTTTGTGGATTATTCGCATACACTTGCGATTTGAAGTAGCCCCAAAGAAAGTAGTCTAATTGCGTTAAATCGCATGATCTCGGTGGCCAATTGACGTCGCCGCCGCGCGAGATGACCATACCCTCAAATCGCTGGTGCAAAATATCTATCATCGTGTGCGCAGTGTGGCACGTAGCGCCGTCCTGTTGAAACCACATGTCTTCAGTCTCCATATATTCAAGTTGAGGCCACAAGAAGTTGCTTTTCATCGATCTGTAGATCTCCCCGTTGACGTTTATGGCAATCCCATCTTCGTTCTTAAAATAATACGGACCGATGATTCCGTTAGACGAAAATCCGCACTAAACAGTGAATTTTGGGGGATGCAATTAGTGCTGGTGTATCTCCTGTGGATTGTTTTCGTCCCAAATCTGACGACTTTTCATGTTCACCCATCTATTCATCCAAAAATGGGCCTGGTCGCTGAAGATGATAGAATTCACGTAATGCGCGGAACGTTTGTCGAGCAGAGCACTGATTTTGATAATAACATTTGATGATTTGCACACGCTGTTCAATGCTATAACCTTCCATCGTGACCTGCCAAGTACTACTTAACAGTTCACAGTGAGACTGCCAGATGTCGCTTTAACAACATGGCCACTATCTCCTGACAAAGCTCGAGCGTACTTATTGAAAGACCCTTTATATATATATATATATATATATATATATATATATATATATATATATATATATATATATATATATATATATATATTAACAAATATATTTACATTACTTAATTTTTGTATTTAAATTTATAGATGCAAATTAATCTATGCATTATCATTTGCTTATTCAAATTTTAGACATAATATTTCATATGTGTGGAGTCTACTGGGATTTAATATGACCACTACGCGTCCATTTTGTGGACGTTTTCGCTGGGCTTATTAAACTCTGCAATTTAGTGCCAGTAGCCTACCTATTACATAATCTGATCACCAAAAAGTGTCTATATGTGTATCCGTCAGATGAGATGTATCTGTGCGCGTCTCTGTCAGGAGAAGGGTGTTTGTGTGCACCTACGCCAGGAGAGAAGTGTCTGTATGCGTCTCTTCAAAGAGAAAAGTGTCTGGGTTTGTTTTCCTCACTCTACAAATGTCTGTGTGTTTATCCACCAGGAGATAATTGATTCTGTGCGTCTCCGTCTGCACAAAGTAAGAAGTGTTTTTGTGCGTCTACACCGGGAGAGATGTGTTTATGTGCGTCTTTTCCAGGACAGAAGTGTTATGTGCGTCTCTTTCAAGAGAGAAGGACGGTGTGTTTCTGCCAGAAGATAAGAATATGTGTGCGTCTTCGCCAGGAGAGAAGTGTCATTGCGCGTCTGTGCCAGGAGAGAATTTTCCATTGCGTGTAGCGGCGAGAGGAGAAGTATCTATTTGCATCTCTGCCAGTTGAGATGTATCTGTATGCCTCAGTGCCAGAAGAAAAGTGTGTGTGTGCGTCTCTGTTAGTAAATAAATGCCTATGTACGCCCCAGCCAGAAGAAAAGTGTCAAAGTGCGTCTCCGCCTGAGATAAATGACTTTCTACCTCTCAACAGTGAGATACTTCTTTGTGTGCGTCTCACTAGGAGAGAAATTTATATGTGCGTCTCCGCCAGAACATATGTTTATTTGCGTCGTTGCCATAATAGAAGTTTCTTTTTGCGTCTCCGCCAAGGTCAAGGTTTGGGTGGGCGTCTCAGACAGGAGAGAGGTGTCTGTGTACGTCTTAGCCATGAAAGAAGTGTTTATGTTTGTTACTGCCAACAGAAAATTGTCTGTGTGCATCTCCGGTGTGATAGAAGTGTTTATGTGTGTCTTGGCATAAAAAAGATTGTCTGTCTGCGTCCCTGCCAGTTGAAATGTGTTTAAGATCCTCTGTATCAGAAAAAAAGTTGCTATCTATGTTTTCACCTTTAGAAAAGTGTCGTCTTGTGTCTCTGACAACAGAAAAGCATGTGTGAGTCTCTGACACGATAGAAAAAAATTAGGTGTATCTGCCTAGGGAAAAGTGGTTATGCGCTTACCTTTTAGAGAAAAGTGTCTTTGTGCGTCTCTGACAATTGAGATGTGCTTGTATGCGTCTCCGTCATATGTGAAGTGTTTATGTGCATCACCGCCAGCGAGAAGTATTTATTGTATCTCCAACAGGAGGGACGTACCTGTGTACGTCTCTAGCAAAAGAAAAGTTTTTATGTGCTTTTCCATCAGGATACAAGTGTCTTTCTGCGTTTCTGTCAGAAGAAAGGTGTCGGCGTTTGTCTCTGACATAAAAAAAGTGTCTATATGCTTCTGTGCCAACAGAGGAGTGTCTGTATGCATATTCTCCATGATATACATGTTTTTTTGTCACCACCAGGAAAGAAGTTTCGGTCTGCGCCTCTACCAAAAGAAAAGGTGTTATGTGCGTTGTCATCAAGATAGAAGTTCGTTCTACCAATTGAAATGCGCCTGTGAGCGTCTTTGCCAGGAGAAAAGTCTATGTGCGTCTCCGCCAGGAGAGACGTATTTTTGTGCGTCTTCCTCAGGAAAGAATATCTTGCGTATGTCTCGTCGATAAGAGAAATGTCTGTATTCATATTTGCCAAAAGAGAAGTGTCTCCCTGCGTATCTGCCAGTTAAGATGTGTCTCTGAGCGTGCCCCGAAGGAGAAAAGAAAAAGTGTTTCTATGCTTCTTCACCAGGTGAGAAGTGTTTATGTACGTCTCCGTTTAGAAAGAAGTTTCTCTTAGTCTCCGCCAGGAAAGAAGTATCTGTGTGCGCCTCCGACATGAGAGAATTATGTGTGGGTGTCTCCACAAAGAAAGAAGTGTCTGTATGTATCTGCGCCAGGAGAGAAATGTATGTGAGCTCCCGGTATTCTCCTGTAGTTCAGACAGACCGTAATATATTTTTTCGCAGCACACCTTACTACAGGGCTGATGTGTATATTTAGCCAGTGTATGTGGGAGAAAAAGATAACCAGTTTGGAAGGGAGATTTTATTTAGTCGATGTCAGTTATAGCATTGGTAGACATTCTTCCGCTGCTCTCATTCGGATTGGCTCGCCATCTCAGTCACCAACTCTCAGAGGGATATGCGGCATTGTATTTTTCACTCATTTTGACTTCTTTCAGCTTCATCGCTTTCTTTACAAATTTTTCTTTGTAAATTTCCTGTTAGAGAAGGTCTCTTTGTTTTGCTTTTTAGTAAGTAAAAATACAAACATTGTCTGTTGAATGGTTGACGTAACTGGGTGACTCGCTGATGCCGAACACAAAGAGCAACAAAAGAGAGAAAAATAAAACTTTAAAAACTGAAGTCAAGCTTTTCAAAGAAAACTCAAAAGGGAATTTTGTTTTTTTCAAAAACGAAATGAAAATTTTGTATCCTAAAATAGAATCTTTTTCACTTTGTTTGTTTTATGGCCTTCGAAAATATGTCTCTTACATGGATTCTGTTGGATCTATCGAACAAAATTATTCTGTAAATATAATCACAATTTCTTTGCTCCTTTATTATCTTGGACAAAATATTCTGGATTGCATGGCCCTTAATTTTAATGTAGTAGATGATCTCCTTCCGACAGCGAAATGTGTGCATATTTGACGAGGAATCAACTCACTCCTCCTAAATTCCTTCAGTTCCATGACTAATGGCAATAGAAGGGACGTGTCTCAAGTTAGCAATATGTTCGATATAAAAAAGCCTCAAAGATAATCAGGTCTGGTTATCGTCGTGGTTGCTAAAGAATTAAAAATGTTTCTCATGTAAGGAAACCGATATCGGAAAATAAGCAGAAATAAGATCGCATAAAGACTCATGTACTTCTGTACGATCTTCAATTAAAATCCTTGAAATAAGTCCCCCCGGTCTCCTATTACATCTATAGAAGTTTTTTAAGTCATCCACAAAAATGAAATCACATACCTAAAGACAAAGAGCACAATTAGATGACAACCAGAAATAAAGGGGTTAGTAAAAATGGAATTTATTGATGACTATTTGAAGAATAATGGACTTTGTAAAATTTTCATCCCGTAACGGACAATGGCTTAAAACAATTTTGAACTGTTTGTGAGTTTTCATTGTGCAAACGAAAGATGAAAGACGAGCCATTATAGGGAAAAAGAGATAATGATCCATCTTCTAGCTAGAAGTAAAATTATATTTCAAGTAACATTGTATTAAATAAATCAAAAGGAAACTTGCGTGCATACTAGGTAAGGCACATTACTATGGACAAGGTTATTTAAACTGCGCTCGTAGGAAGGCTACACCTACAAACTTTATATACTTGGAAATTATCAACATAAAGAGAGGTTGGAATATATAATAAAAAAAGAGGAAAGGATATGGGGTGTGCTTGGCAAGAACAAGTATGAAAAGACGTAGAAAAGAATGACGGAGAACCCTGAATAAGAACTACCGTGTCCATTTACATAGTAAAGAAGAGATGTGCCTGTCCGTAGACTGTTCGATAGAACATTATAAATAAATATTTGATGGCTTGTTAGCAATAAATTAAAAGATATATTTTTAGGAGATATTTTAATATCATCATAAACTTATAATAAAATGATTTAAGTCCCTAATGATATCCAAAATAAAAGTAACGTGATGCCATGGTACGGAAATTCAAACAAAGTTTGCTATTTGGATTTGCGATATCCGTCTCTGAAAAGCTTACGTAAATAGGGTTCCACTACCTGATCACCACCTGCTCTGTAAACTGGATTCATTCAACCATGAAAACTACTCAATTGATAAAGAATTAACATAGTCAAGCCACACATATGCATAAAGTTTCAATAGAGCTCAACCTGATCAAAACAACAGAAAAGTAGAAGCGCTATGAATAAAACACATTTGTAGTATGAGATTCATTTTTAGTCTCCATATATGCGAATGGACATTGTAATATTGGAAAGTGTCCAACGTCAAGCAAAGAATTTATGCTCTGAACTTAGAAATAGATTAAACGAAAAAAGACTCAGGCCCATGAGTTTACTTGTACTGGAATATAAAGGATTTCGAAAAAGTTCTATTACACTCGGGGATTTTTTCTTTCGAGAGGTTTACTGTGTAATAGAACAAGTTCAGTGAAATAAACTAAAAGTTCTACTTTTCCAGCACATGTTCTTAAAACTTCTTTTCATTGTGTGCAGGTGTGCTGAGAAGCAAATCAAAAGAATCGAGATCTTTTCTCTCTTTCACGCGTGCCACAACAAGTCCAACACTGGCAAGTGACTCATTGTCAGCCGGATAACTGTCCACAGCGTCGCGGAGAGTCTCAAGCACCGAAAAGACCTCAAAGATCGACTTCATTGATGCAGACCTCAAGTTGCCAACCGTTTGGCTGTGAGAAAGGGCTTCTAAAGTGCTCCAAAGCTCAAAACGCCACCGCTCACAGAGAAGAACATCTCGGTTGACACGGTATCCAAAGCCATAAAAAAGGAGGGCGGCAAAAGCTTGAGCAGCGTGGAAAGACTTGTGCTCACCGATCGTATGCGAGAACAACCTCAGTAGCGCTTTCCTTGCCTTACAAACTACTTGAAGAGACATTCCAATCGAATTCTCATTTTTTTTCACGGTCGATCCGGTCAGCAAAAAGCAGAACGACCGCGATTTAAGCTTCGTGGACTACTTCTTTCAGCAGGATGGTGCCTCGGTCCAGGTGGCCAAGACCGTGCAAGTGTGCTTGAGATCAAACATGAACTTTTGGTTGAAGAACAATTGGTCACCGCAGTCGCCCGATCTCAATCGCTTGAATACAAAGCGTGGGCGTATGTCGAGGGCTGAGCTATACGTCAACCGCATATAGGCCAGCATGGAGAAGGACTTCGTCCGTAACGTATGTGCGACCTTCAGGTATAGCCTGAAGCGCGTGTTCGGCTCTGAGTGCGGCCAAATTGATTAATATTACAATGTAAACAAATATATCTATGTTAAAACATTAAAAAACGTGTCTAACTGTATTAAAAGTATGATTGAGTCCTTTGATGAGAGCATCGTAACGAGTGTAATAGGACTTTTACAATACCGATAAAATCTACGTGGCTAACTTACTGGTCTTTAAAATACCAAACAGTTTGTGTTAATATAAATTTTGAGAAAATATTTGACCTAGATACCCTAGCAAACACTAGAAATAACGGTTTCACGCTAGTAAACTAAAGATTTAATTCTGCGATTTTATTTTATTATAATATAAAGTGAATTTGGAATAACTTGCCTACGAATCTGTTTGGAAGCACTATAATAAATATTTTAAAGACTATGATCGATATATATTAATTTCAGATATAACATTACAAAATTAAGTGTCGTTAAACTAATTCTTTTTTTTCCATAACCTCCGTTTCTTTTACCTGTTCTTTACCTCTGAATTTTGCCTATTCCCTTCTCTCTTGAACTAGCCTCTAGTGTAAGCTAGTTCAGTAATACCACACCTTGTAGCCATACTGGATCACATGGCGGTCTAGACATAGGACAAACATAATTTTAACCAATCATTCTAGTCAGACATTTATTTGTAACAAAAGTTAGAATAAAAATTGTAATAAATCTAAACTAATTAAAAATTATAATTTTTGTAATTACTTTAATAAGCAAGTTAATTGCTTTCCATTTTCGTGAAATAAATGAATTAATGTTCTTAAGTGAAGTAAATTAGGTAGCTACTTCTTTAATGGCCCTTCGGCTATACAGGTGAAGTCGAGATTCATCTCGAATATTATAAAAAATTCCCTTACATGATTTACGCACATTAGGGAGAGTTATTTGGTATATATTAGAAATATTTACATTTTTTAATAAAAATTAAACAAACATATTATTCACATATATTAAAAAGATCAGTCAATACTTGGGACGATAAAATTCTAATGTGGCTCCCGGTATTCTCCTGTAGTTCAAACAGACCGTAATATATATCTAATCTGACTATACCTTCCATAAATAATAAAGAGATGTTCGTAACGTACGTAACTAACAACGGCTTGATCAAAAGTAGGGGAAAACGAGAAAAATATACAAGAGAAAATAGTTTGCAAATAAGAAGAGAGAATTAATACAAAAGATGATAAAGATTGAAACACAAACATCATCGCAGCTAATACTGTGAGTGGAAAAGGATCCTGTTGGGTTCGAGCAAATTGTTGGTACAAAAAAAACAGACTAAAAATAGGAGGTGAAATACAGTTACAACACAGAGGAACTGTTTATTCCATTCACTTTAAGACAAAAAAGATATGCTGGGCCAGAGAGGCAAGATCTTTAGCATGATATCCTCTGACACACTGCGGCAATGGGTGTAGGAAGAAATTGTGTTTGGTTGCAAATGGCTTTTCTAGTCAGTAAATCGTTGGTTTTAACTATAACTTATAATTCATAGCAATACTATGAATGATTGTAATATTATCGAGCGCAGGCTAAATAAAACAATGCCTAATTTCATTCAAAGTAAAATGTTATCCTTCAAATGACTTTTCTCCATTTGATCAAAGACAGAATTATTATCAAATTCCATTCGGTTATTCAGGCTAGAATCCTCTTAGCCTTTTTGCTTAAATATAATGACGGAAATTCTTTCTTTTTTGTTATCTTCATATATCTTTCTCTATTAATTTATTGTTATTTATTGTTGTCTAATAGGATTCAAACCCATGCGATGTAGAGCTGTTTGCCATTTGAGCCACCACCATAGCCAAATATTTCACATGCCTCTTAGGCAGCTTTATGTGGGTTGGGCCTATATAAAACTATGCAGTAAGGGAAGAAGGAGAAATTATAACGCAGAAGCTATGAACGCTTAAATTTCGCAATACATTACCAAAATTCAACAAATATAATTGTATCTCTGCGGGGAAATAGCGTAAATTCGAACAAATGCTATTAACGCGTTCCTCGTCTATTAAAGAATAGGTGAGAAGAAAGGGACGAAAAGAGTATGTAATGGAAATTTCTTGAAACAATAAAGCTCGGGTAGACTCAAACTAGTTTGAGACTGGTGGGAGCACTCGGGTAGGGAGGGAGAGCCAGTACTCCATAAATATATACAGTCTGTTCTTAGAACACCTTGATTTTGGCTCCTAGCTCAGCCTTTGTATTTTAGGTAGAGTGATTAGCGTCTTTCTAAACCGCGCCCCACACAGATTATTCCATAGGATTACAATCAGGGGAAGAAGGAGGCCGGAAAGTGGGGCTGGTGAGGTCACAGAAATTCTCCGGCAAACACATCTGACTCCTTTGTAAGGTACGGCCTTCCAGCAGCAACCTTCTCAAGCTAGGATTTGACCACAGTCTCGAAATGCCCTACATAGTCGTCTGAATTGAGCCTAAGATCCTGCTTAAAGGTGGGGAGGGCATGGTGTCACTCTTCCTTGTAGAACACCCACAGACCATAACAGTCTAGCAGAATTTTGTCTTTATGATACGTGTAACGTTGCTTGGATTTAAGCAAGCCAACTATTGTTCTATGTGTTGCGTATGTGGTCCTGCGGGAGTTCTTTTCATCGGAGAAGAAACAAATCTTCCATAGATCAACAGGATGCTTCAGGTGGTTTAGAAGCCCTTCTGCTTTCGTCAAGTGGTTTTATTAACCTTGGCTGTCAGAATTTGTCCCTTTCTCCTCTCCAACGAGTGGGAGCGAAGGTCTTTATTCAGGGCCACCAGCTTCATTGTAGTGACTCCGACACCCATCTCTCTCACCAAAGCTGGAATCCTTTGCTTGGATCTACCATGAACTTATCATGCAGTTGTTTGATGAATTCCATCTTGCAGGCGTTGTCGGAACGCATGCTTTCTTCCCTACTGCTCGCCACGTCTTTTTAGTCTGCGTTCCAACTGCGCATGACACTTCTTACAGAATATACATCATTTAATGAGTATTGATCACCAGTCATGATGTCGGCATTTTGATAGGCGGCACTAATCATCATCATGGATTCTATTCCTCCATGTTAACTAACTTTTTCTCAACTAAAGGTTTCGTCTTTGTGCTACCCAACGCTGTTGACTGTATACCGATACATGGAAAAATAAAAAATCGTCAAATTTAGCCAGAACACCTTGTATATGCTCAACTATAAACAATAATTAACTATATATATATATATATATATATATATATATATATATATACATAAAAAGAGCAATTTTAAGATCTGCGGATGATAACAACAACCACCACAGGGCTTTCACCATATTTTTATTTTTTGCCTTTAAATCAATTTTTAAGATAGAAAGAAAGATGCAGAAACCTTGTATAGCAGACTATATATATATATACATATAGTACAGGAGAAAGAGAAAATTGGACGCGAATGAGCAATGAGACAAGAAACAGGAGTTTTTTAGAGCCAAGAGAGAGGGATATTAGAAGAACACCAGAATCAAAGAGAGCAGGGGGCAGCACAATGAAGGCAATCCTTTACCAAGAAGACAGAAATCACGCCAGGGAAAATAGGTTTCTGAAAATTCTTTGCCTGGACTCGAACCTGGGTCTTCTGATTGCCGGTCAGATCATCTACGGCAATCTGAACACTCGGGTTCGAGTCCCGGCCAGGAATTTTCAAAAACTTTTTACCCTGTGACTATGCCATGGAGAGAGCGGCGTACATCAGTTTAGGGTGCACGGACGGACCAAAGTTTCCGCTCACTGTGGTCCTCCCGCAGGGGGGTGGTGCCTGTCCCCCACTCTCTACTTGATTTACACCGCTGATGTCCCAGCCCCGGTAAGCCCAACTTGCCTCAACATTCAATTCGCCGATGATTTCACTCAGATAATCACTTATCCATGGAGGAATGCGCCTTGGCAAGCTCGTATGACAGCAGCAGAAATTGAAAATCTTAACACCTACGAGGCTCGGTGGAAGATCCGCACCAATCAGGAAAGGGTCAAAGTAGTCCCCATAGGCAGGAAATTACTTTACAACGTCAGGGTGGGGGATAGACGTTATCCCTACACTACGAAGTGCAATTTACTCGAACTGAAGATTACTTCAACCGGGTACAAGAATCACGTCCAAGAAAGAATCACCAAGGCCACTGCTGCAGTCAAAAATCTATACAGGTTACGAAATATTCGTGAAGGCAATAAGAACAATATCTACAATGCACTTGTAATATCGATGCTGCTGTACCTCGCTTTCGCCCTCTCGTGTGTCTCGTAGACATAGAAGAGAAAACTAGAAGTTGTGCAGAATAAATGTATGTACTTAATTAAAGGTACATAGAGACAAAAGAGAAGACGCCAGGAAGAGCTGCACCGGGAGGCGGGGTTAAGTCTCATTAACATTGCCATAGAAGAACAACAAGGAACATGCAGGAACTGGTTAATCATGAATTTGACGATGATATCGTCCAAATGACTGACAAGAACTGGAGAGGAATATGTCGCGCCAGATTTCCGAGCTCCGCTGGGATTTTAGTTAGTTGAGCAGAAGTGCCGTTCTACACATGAGAATTAAAAATGTATTTTACCCTAAACCAAATAAAAATCCCGACCAGAAAAAAATTACCTAATTGTGAAACCTCACCGATTTCCACAAGAATTCACCGATGAAGACCCAAATTTACCGCGAAGAAGATATCCACGAAAAAACAAAAACACGCTTTACACTCACTACAAGATACATAAAAAAAACAAGACACTAAGCACAACACTAAAGTGACTAATAAAGTAATTATTACCACAACAGCAAATGCGCATATCATACCCAAGAACATTAATTTTTTTTGGAAGACAAATGGCTTGAACTCCATATTATATATATATGTAACAAAGCCCACAGGAAAAATTAATACAAGGATTCCAAGTACTTTCGAACTTTATTTCGAGTTATTTATCACGGAATAACAGAAGTATTGAAAATTATAATATTTATAAGGCTGATACAGAGGAGAGGAGACGCCCACAAAAAAAAGCAAAAACCCAATCAACAAAATGAATTAATATGAAATGGAAACCTTAGGAGAACCAAAGATAAATACAAAATAAAATCAGACAAGTCTCACATCTAACGTTGAATTCATTGCAGAACGCCGAGCAACATGGCTTTCATAATAAACGTAGCACGGCGACTGCAATCGCCTTAACATACCAGTATGCGGCCAAAGGACCCGCCTCTGGCTGCATGGTGGATGTGGTCTCCTGGGACGTAAAAAAGGCCTTCAACAAGGTGTGGATCGACGGACTCAAGTACAAGATCTCAAGATTCAGGATGGCGCCTCATTTCGAAAAAATCCTCTACATCTACCTTACAGGCATGAGAGCAGTGATAGCATTTGGGGACTACGTCGGAATCTCCTTTGACTAGCTATCCGGAGACCATCAAGGTGGGTGTCTGAGTCCTCCCCCTCTTTACTGTATATACCCGGGATATTTCCAAACCGCTGCTCCCCCGAACCCTCAAAGTACAATACGCGGACGACATCACTCAGATTGAAATTCACCAAACCAGATCTGTAAGAATGATGTCAAGGGTAACTGCAGCCAAGGCCCAGAAAATCTCCAGGTACGAAGATAAGTGGAAAATCTAAACAAACCAAGCAAAGGACGGAGCTTATCCGACTGAAAAACTTGACAATTAATTATTCCCCGAGCGCGAGTATCATAGGTTTGATGATTTTAAAACACGGCTTTGGAAGCCATATAAACTAAGAATTTCAAGTTGCAAAACTAGAATTCAACAAACTACACAGATTTCGTAACCTACGTACAAAGAATAAGAAATTATATACTGCCATGGTAAGAACTAAACTGATGTACCCATCAGTTCTATTAAAAACATCGTCAAGATGTAGATGATTCAGATGCAAAGGTTGCAAAATAGGTGCCCTACGTTTCATTTACAACGTCAAATGTGATGACCTCATAACCTCAATGGAGCTGCACAGGAAAACGGGAATAATGACAGTGAATGTATTCTTGCATTCACGAAGCACCGCCTCTGGGACAGTCTGGATTCAACTCTCCCGCCAGGTACTGTAGACGACCTCATCAGACTACAGTACTGGGAGAGATCAAAGTCTTACATGCTTCCCGCGAGGTCGGCGGCCACATCAGGCATCTACAAGTGACTCTGCGAACAACTTATTAGTCACCTAAAAATAAATAAACAAAAGTGACCAATTAGTATTAAACTTAGGAAAAGGAGTTTAATTATCACTTTGAGAAGTAAATAAAGAGCAAAATAAAGAAATAGATTGAAAAAAGTGTTTCTGAGTTACTTTGGCCCTTATTATATCTTGACTAATTGTTAATCTATCACTACAAAGAGAATATTATATATATTATGTAGTACTCTTTCAACTCGGAGGAAGAGCTGGAGGATATGGCCTTCACCGAAGGAGAAATAATAAAAAAGATCACTGACCTAATGGCGAATAAGTCACCTAGCCCGGATGAGTTTCTACCTAAAGTGTTAAAAGAAGTGCGCGATCATGTTCTAAGGCACCTGAGCGCAATCTTTAACATGTCAATCCGGACCGAATGGGTTCCTAGAGACTGGCGTGAAGCGGAGGTGACTCCTATCTTGAAGAAAGGAGACCGTAGCTAATCGTCGAACTACCGACCTATCAGTCTGACTTCGATAGTCGGTAAACTCATTGAAAGCATAATAGTGGACAAAATGACGTCGCATTTAGAGTCAAACCTGCTACTGAGGAGTTCCTAGCACGGCTTCTGAAGGCAACGGTCATGCCTGACGAACCTTGTAGAATTCTTACATTTCGCCTTCAGTGAGCACGATTGGGACAAGGCGGTGGATGTGGTCTACTTAGACTTTCAGCAAGCCTTTGATAAGATACCACACGCCCGCCTTCTCCGAAAAGTGCGAGCTCTGGGCATAGACGGAAAAGTAGCAAGCAGGATAGAGAACTGGCTAAATGGCAGATGGCAACGGGTGGTGGTGAATGGACAGGCTTCTGAGTGGGTGCCCGTTACTAGCGGAGTGCTCCAAGGTTCTGTCCTGGGACCACTACTATTCATCATCTACGTCAATGACATGGACGGTGACATAGTTGCTAAGATTTCTAAATTTGCCGACGATACCAAGCTTGGTATCGTCGGCAAGATGATCTTGGGAATATTGGGGAGTGGTCGGATACGTGGTAAATGCCTTTCAGAATAAGCAAATGCAAAGTGATGCATATCGGACACCAAAATCCCAAATCACCCTATATCCTTAAGGTACTGCTCTTGAATCCACCGACACTGAGGACTTTGGTGTAACTATCACCAGTGATCTCAAGTTCTCGAAACAGTGTATTGAGGTGGAAAGCCCAAAGGATGTTAGGTTACATAAAGCGACAGTTTGGATATCGGAACAAGGAGATAGTACTGTGTCTGTACAACTCCCACGTCCGACCGCACCTGGAGTATGCCGTACAATTTTGGAGTTCTTCGTTTCGAAAAGACATCGCGAGATTGGAACGCGTGCAAGCCAGGGCAATCAAACTTTTTCCCTCTATCAGGCATATGAGTCATAATGATAGTCTAAGGGAATTAGACTTGTTCTCGCTGGATACCCGAAGACTACGTGGTCAGCTTATTGAAGTGCTAAAATACTTCGAGGCTTTGACAGACTGGACTAAGGGCATATTTTCCATCTTAGCGAGGTTAGAACAAGAAATCACGGCTACAAACTTGAACTGAAGCGATACCACCGTGATGTGTGGGAAATTCTTAACATACAGTATAAGTGGTAGTTGGAACGCACCTCCGACGGAAGTTATCAACAGGGAATCTGTTGACCAGTTCAAGTCAAGACTAAACAAAGTCTTGCGAAATCACCGTTAAGATCCTCGCGAGTGATCTTCGAGGGTACCAATGGACACCTTCGAGGATTGCGCCCAAAGTACCCTCCCTGTATGGACCGTAAGGTCTTCTATAGTACTTATTTTCCTTATAGCTCCTTGTACAAAATTACTACTGAGATGGCCTGATCCCCGGGCACATTTTCTACCACCCCTTGTACTTAAGTTTCACCGCTATTCCTTTCTATCCCTGTCCCCTATTTCAAGGAGGGGGGTCCCTTTTTTTACCATTCTTCTACATGAATAAATAAATAAATAAATAAATCGAAATAATTGTCATTGTTCATTCCTGACGATGACCTGCCACAGTATAAAGACATCTTGGAAGAAATTATGTCTTCTGTGAGTGTTTTTTCTCGCCTCACAGACCCAGTAAAACAACTTGTATGGCGAATAAAGGGAGTACAAGTTGTTAGAGTGATTAACGCTGCCATTGATGCAGTGATTAACAGTATATATATATGTGAAGAAGTGATACACAGAAACAAAAAAGATGTCGTGGTTTTCCATCCTTACACTCACAGTTTCATTTGTGCGGTGGTCTCTGGAGGTGCGAACGAAAAAGTTAAATTGATGAAATGTGTTGTCATTGCGAACGTGTTCTCTTAGCTCAGTTGGTAGTGCACTGGCTTATATAATTAGATGACTCAAGTTCGATTCCTTGCCGGCCAATGTTTTTTTTGTCTTTGATTTTCTCGGTGTCACCTACAGCTTTCGTTCGCTCAAAAGGATGGATGCCGTGCTTTTCCAATTATATATATATATATATATATATATATATATATATATATATATATATATATTAAATTATAATTTCATAAAAGTATTGAATAGCGAGCTTGAAAGATTCTAGGTTCTTTTTTAAAAGCCTTTTGTATTGGAACGTTTTCTTTCACGCTAATCTGTCAAATTTGGGGCTGAGTAATGGTGGCCCCAATAGGGCGAGTTGCCACTTACTATATTTTGAGTAATGGAAATTTCTTTTAACTTCTGCGTACAAGGCTGATAGTGAATATATGGAACATTTTATTTCTGTCTAAGCAGGAATGAAATAAATTTAAGAAACTATATTACAATTTTTCAACCACGGTAAAATAAGTCTATCCTGTTTCCGAATTGTTCTTTTCACAACAAGCTCAAGAGTTACGGTCAGTGATACAAAAAAAAATATTGTTTGGTTTTTCATGACTTTTATTTAGAGGGAAAGTTTGTGGACAAGAACTAGAGGTAAGGAGTTAAAACATTTATCAGAAAGCATTCACAAGTATGAAAGTAGCACAACTCACCTAAAAATGCGGTTCAATTTATTATGCTGGGAACAATAAACGTTTTATATGCAAAACAGGCAATGGCTTCGCAGCTTCCGCTTCGCTACTAAGATTAAAGTTTAAAATCTAGAAAAGGCCAGCCATGGTTAAATTTTTATAAATTTTCTGAACTTCGCCAATTATAATAATTTTAAAAAGGAACTCTAAACTAAATTTCCCCCCTTTCAAAATATCACGTTGCTAAAATATAGTTATAGATTTTAGAAGATATATAAAAATAAAATTTTCTGAACTTCACCATTTGTAATTCTTTGGGTTTTAAGAAATTCACAAAATTTCGATACTTATATTTATTTCTGAACTTCACCATTTTGTTTTTTGATATTATAAAAGAATTATTAGAAATAACTTGGAAAAAAAATAAGTCATTTGTCCACTAAGGAAAAAATCATTTATTATTTTTCACCCATCTTCAAGAATCCCGTTATACAATTATAAAGTTAGTGATAATGATGATGACGATGATTGATGTGGGTCATTGACTTGTATTCGAAAGCATAATCACTCAATTAATAAAATTACTCACGCTTTATCAAGAATTTTTAATTGCTTAAAATTTTGTTTTTTGCATGAAAGTGAGCAATCTGTTAATCAGGTGGTATTTTTAGATATGATTTCTTATACAGGTATTCATGACAGTGTATTTAATGATCATGGTAACATTTCAGAATTACCTTTTAGACTGCATGTATGATCTTTAGATAGATGAAATAAAAAAATCAAATTTCCGAAACAAATTTTGTTTCTGTGCAAACAGACGAAACAACCGATTTATCACGTTGTTCACAGTTTTTAATGATATTGCTTTATGTAAAAGATTGTCGACCTGTTGAAAAGTTTTTCTCTTTGTTCAGATCTCACTAACTTATTGCTTAGGCATATGACGGAGCGGCCTTCATGAGAGTTCATAATGTTGTACATATACAAATGAAGGATTTTTATCCGTACGCTCATTACATTTATTGTTATACAAATCAGTTGAATCTGGTAATAAAAAGCATGTTCTTCAAATAGAAGTATTAAGCTTTTTTATTCAACTTTAAATGGATTGGTCTTCTTTAATTAATACGTCTCCAAAATAAAACAGCATACTTCGTTAAGTTTGTAAAGCCAGAATTCCTAATGTATCTCAAACACATTGAAACTTTTATTATTGGAATGTTGATAGAGTTAAAAAGAAAAGGAGGAGTTAATAGAATGTTTCACACAAGAATTTTGGATGATGATTGGCTGGGGTGAGGAATCGATATGCGAATCTTTTGTGTTCAAACTAGTCTTGAAAATAAAGTGTTTAATATTTAGTTCTTAGGTTACGCTTAAACAGGCCAACATTGTATACATTGTTTTGGAGGCCAAAAAAATCTAATGCTGTGCAAGCAATAAAGGAATTTTAATCATCTATAAATCAACCCTTTTTGCTGTCATTATCATTAATTTTATTTATTATCTATTTTATTTATCCACTATAGGGCTAAACAAAAAAGCAATAAAATTTATATTTGCAATTTTATTGAAACTTCCCTAAAAAAATATATAAAAACAAGTAAAAAATGTTAGAAGTGAAAAGTTTTCCTCGATTTCCATTGTAATATAAATCATTTTCTCCCCCAAATGTAATTTCCCATTGTTTTCATCGTATAATCCTTGGTATCTTATGTTCAAAGTTCAGCATATCTTGATGGAAGCGTTCTTCTCACTACTATGGGTATTTTCCCATATTCGTCTTGAACTTTCCAAGCTGGGCATCAAAGGATATCCACCTTCACGTACATCCTGCACTCCATTGGTATCCAGAAATATACAAAGAATTAATAATATAGTCATTATATACATAATTACAGTGTATTTATACATATTACAGAGATAGATTATTATAAACATGTGCCGGTGAGAATAAAGAGATATGTCATCTAGCATAATATTTGAAGCAATATATATTATTACTTATATAACAGTAAAAAATACACTGTAGAAGTCTAAATACCACGTAAATTAGTGTACGCAGAAATACTCCGACACAAGCTGCGTGTCCCTCCCGTATTCCAAATTCACCTTTCGCCTCGAATTCCCTTCGCTTTTTTCGCGCCTTTGAAACAACCAAATTCGAGACGGCCGTTCAGGAAAATGTCTGCCGGTAAAAGACACCTGCTAGCCGATGAAGGTCCGAGTTTTTCGCGCCGTCGTAAACTGCTACTCGGAGCGAAGGTGTGAAAGATTTACTCTGTCTGACAGCAGATGAAAAGGTCTTTCATGCAGCAATATGGAATTTAGGAGAATTCGGTGCTCTCTTCCGATTCTTGCTCGTTAGGGAAATAAAAGGGAAACTTCTCCTTTGAGTCAGGCAGAAGAACTTGGGCCTACGTCAAGTTTGTAAAGCTCGTTCCACAAAAGAAACAGTTCGTTCGTTGTAAGAAAGAAACTTCGGGTAATTTGTGTGTTGCCGTCACGGTACTTGTAGGTGCCAAACTTCTCGCAGGCCCCCCATTCAGAGTCTGAGGTTACACAGGACCTCCCTGTGCGGATTATCCTAGACGTAGCTAGGTAATCGGTTTTGGCTCCCAACTCCAGGAGCCGAATAATAGTATAGTCACTTCGAGGAAGAATAAGTCCGATTTGAGCCACAGTTTGGCTTGCCTTCGTGATCTGGCATAGGATCAGTATATCACCGGCCTAGGAATACCTTCTCATTCGGTAACCTTAGACGGTCGGACTAAGTGTGATCATCGGCACCAGAAGAAGATCTTCACCGTCATTCTCAGAAATACTTATGAACTCACAGGTATCGTCAAAAAGAATTATCCCCTCCCCTAACTTCACCAGTTTATTCGTTAACTATAATTCCCATCCCAAGCCCATAACTTCGAGTATTACAAGTGATTAATTCAGTGCTTAATTCAATAATATTATTCCATTCATTCTGTTGGGTGCCATTAAGACGCAGGCATCCTAGTGAGTAGTTTTCAAGTATAATCCCCACGACATGTTGTAGACTTACTTATTCAGTGCAAAGATTAATTCTATTCATACCTATATACGCTGTTTCATATTTCTAATTCATGTACATTAAAGATTATTTTGGTATCTGTGTGTTTAACTATATTGGACGATCCTTTGGCAATTATTAAGCAATCTACTACACTTAAATCTCAATATTACACCGGTCCACCCATGACTGGCTTTTACTGAGTGGAAACACACTCAGGGGATCATTATCTTAATTTTGATCAAAAGGGAAGCACCGTCGTTATTCTTATTCACCGGAAGTGGCTACGGTAGGTGTATTGGATACACTTCAACCCTGCTTCACCTTGGTGCGGTAATAAAATATATGTCCAGGAAGTGGGACTGGGATTACCCACTCACTAAACCTCGACATACACCTTTGGAAGAAGTGGCAAAATTTAGAGAGATGTGAAAAAACAAAGAGTTCTATTCGAAAGAAATAAACAAATATTTGAAAGCTGCCTTACACAAATACACATTATACACCCTTCCTTAAAATACCACCGTTTGTTAAACAAATTAAATAAATTGTGAGTGGCTGCTTTAGATAGATCTTTCTTGCGGGCCTTGTTGCATTTATTGCTTACTCACGCGATATTCTGCGAGTTTTCCACTCATAAATGAGGTTAAATGCATCGCCTCATATTGTATTCGATCATTACGAATATATTTCGGTAACTGGATACATCCTGAAAGTCAACAAGTTAGATGCGTCATCGCATTACACTCAGGGGAGGAGAAAACGTTAGGCAATGATGTAATATTCCATACCATACGGACACCAAAAATTAACGTAGACAGTTGCGTATATATATATATATATATATATATATATATATATATATATATTTATATAAAAGTCCTATGAGGTTACATAGAGATGTATGAACACGCCGATGTATTGACGATAAATACACAGATGCTATCTACACAATCGCAAATAATTCGATATACTGAAATTCACCCTGAATCAGGAAGACAGAGACAAAAATGAACGTAGACAAGTATGTTTATATGAAAATGTCCTATAAAAATAGAGATGTATGAATATACTCAGCTAGCAATGGCAATATACAGCGACGTTACCTACACACAGCTCCAGCTAGTCAATCAGACATGTAAAAGAAAAGTGAGCAAGAAAGGCAAAAACCGACGAAGGACATCACAGTCGGCAATTTATTTGTAAAGAGAAATTTTCTAGAAAACTGTGTAAATGGAGAAATGAAAATTTGGAAAAAAAAGAACGAACGAAGACCAAGTAGAAAAACATAAACGGAAGAAGAAAGCTATCACCTTTTGGAAAAGGAAAAGCATTAAGAAAGTTATTTGCTGAAAATAACATCGAACTTTTGGCACCTTGGCCAGATTTGAACCCAATAGGGAATTTGTGTGCGATAATCAAACTGGCAGTTGATAAACAGAAACCATCCAATTGTGAACAATTTCGGAACTTATTGAACAAAAATTTATCAATATCGTTCAAGATATCCTCTCAAATTTGGTTTCCAGCATACCAAGACGAATTGAAACAGAACTGAAGAACAAGAGTGGTCGCTTTAAATATTAATTCCGTGCATCAATTAGCTGCAAATCCGTTCAGAGCGCAGCAATGATGCTTAACCAACCTATTCTACAAATTCTCTACGCTATATCAATCACAATAAATTAGCGAAGAAGGGATAAGTAAAATCACTGGGAGATATATAATGGTAGTCGCATCTTCATTCATTGAAGCGGTATGCATAACATTAACCCCAGATGTCAACAACAGCACAGTAACCATGTTTAGCCTGACCTTTATTTGCTGTAAAACAGAAGCCATTATAGTGCAGCCCATGAAAGTCTTGATATACCTACCTCAATATTATTATTTATATTTATTAATAATTACTTAAAAGAGGTGAGAACTACGATCCTTTTACCGACAGCGAGGTTTAAACTAGGATAATAATATTTTTTCAAGCGATACAACAAAAATTAGAGAAGAAAAATATTCGTTAAACCATACAAAACCGAGGAGACACCATCAATAGAATTTGTAATAGTGCTTCTTCACAAAGTGGTAAAGTTAGAAAGTGAAAATGTGCAGAAGAAATAAGTGTAATAGAACGAGTTGAAGCTGCGTTAATTTTAACTTCTATCACATAATAATCAAAACCACGATGTTGCCCACGTGCATCTTCGATTCGAAGCTTGGCGTCTTATCACAGCCACAGGATGTCAATGTTTAAACAAGGAGGTTATCGTCCCCCCATTCGCCCCCATACGCCGACCTTGCCAGATTAAGTTAGGCTTATGGGCAGATAAGGCATTGTTCTCCGGCTTGGCTGTGCGTTTCCTCGAAGCTCCCACCCCATTGTCTCCCACGCCAAGGAGATGTCCTGGCTATTTATATGGAAACTTTACCACTAAGATCAGATTGGAGATCCAGATTTTCGTCGCGAAACATCACCACGACCCTCTCTCCCTTTGTCCGCCAAGGGACCTCGACGACCTCGAGATTCACCATCACTTGTCCAGAAGGAGGACAATATCCCTTGAGTGCCAAAGTTCGAGCCTTTGCGACGCCGAGTCCAAAAGGCTTCCCCCTTGTTGTTCAGAGGAGAACAGCAGTAGAACAGCCATTGTTCGTTCGAGCCCCGTTGACAAGAAACGGTTTTCACCCTTCCCCCTTGTTGTTCAGAGGAGAACAACATTAGAACAGCCATTGTTCTTGAGCCCGTAGACAAGAGACGGTTCTCACCCCTCCCTGTTGTTCAGAGGAGAACAACTTTAGAACAGCCATTGTTCTTAAGCCCGTAGACAAGAGACGGTTCTCACTCCCCCCTGTTGTTCAGAGGAGAACAACTTTAGAGCAGCCATTGTTCTTGAGCCCGTAGACAAGAGACGGTTCTCACCCCCTTTTGTTCAGAAGAGAACAACGTAGAACAGCCATTGTTCTTCAAGCCGTTCGTCGAGAAACAGTTCTCCTTCCCAAGACGCCACGTCAGGATCCTTTTATTCCCCCCCCCCCTTCGGCTGGAACTCGCCAGCGGACCGAAAATTCCTTCGCGCCACCTTCCACTGCACCACTAGTGTAAAAGTTACGTAAGCCAAACGTCACCTTTGAGTACTTAACCCTTTTGTTAATTCTATCCTGTGCTTTAAATGGTTTATCGAACCATCCCATCTCTTTAACTCTATATTTGTTTTACCTTTTTAAATCCTTTAAATCCTCGGATTAGCCCGAGTCTCCACAACCCTTTCCATTCTCTGTTTATGTCAATATTTTCCGTTTTTGTGTTTGTTGATAGTTATTATTAATAAAACTCTATTTTATTAATGATAGCAATATTATTATCCTTGAGCTCAGTCCTACTTCTTAAGCATATCGAAGATACCTAATATCGGCCGCCAGACATTAACGCACTCTAAAGATAATCAGGGAAGTTCCCTCAACGAATAGTGATATATGGTATCGTCGGGAGTCATTTTACGACATATATATATATATATATATATATATATATATATATATATATATATATATATATATACTATTTAAATTTGGTACCAGGTGTGTAAGGTTTAACGCTATATCTTTGCAAACACTGGTCTCAGTCGAGTAAAGCATAGTGTTATTCGTTATAATGATAGAGTATGGTAGTTCTCTTTTGTTTTAACGATTTCTATCCCCTTTTTTTTAAACTTAAGAAGCTGGAGTAGCTCAAGGAACTGTTATAATAATTTGTTTGTGTTTTTTTTTTATTTGAGTTAGTGGTTATTTAGAGCAAGAAACCAAGTACGAATAGGTCAGTGCCCATATTTAGGTAGGCTAATTCTATAGAGGCATAATTCTTGTTGCAAGGAATTTTAGTTGGTTGACTAGTGGGCCCCCAAGTGCAAAGATGACTCAGTTCGAAATCTGTAAAGCGCAAGGAGAATCCTTGGGACTTTCCGGAAAAGAATTAATTAAGTACATAAGAGAGGAACGGATAAGACAAGTTGAGCTTCACCATCAGATTGAATTAGCTCGGATTGAAGCAGAATTTCAAAGAAAAGAGGAAGAAAGAGAAATACAACGAGAAAAACGAGATAGAGTAATCCGACGAGGGAACGAGAAAGAGAAATACAACGAGAAAAACGAGAAAGAGAAATACGAAGGGAGGAACGAGAAAGAGAAATCCAAAAAGAAGAAAGAGAAAGGGAAAGAGTAATCCGACGAGAGGAACAAGAAAGAGAAATACAACGAGAGGAACGAGAAAGAGAAATACAACGAGAAGAAAGAGAAAGAAAAATACAACGAGAAGAACGAGAAAGAGAAATCCAACGAGAAGAAAGAAGGAAGGATTCGCGCCCCTTCCCAGGAAAGCTGACAAAGTTTCCGAGCCCCGTAAAACCCCAAAACTTCTTTCCCCCAAACCAACAACGGGACTCCAAACCTCCCGTTAAGACTTCTCCTCCATCTCTCTTCCCGAAGCGACCAATAATATGCTTCACCTGTGGTGTAGAAAACCACATGAGCTGGAATTGCCCCCAAAATTCTAGGCTTAAAAGCGGACCAGCCCACCAAGTTCACCAGATTAATACAACCCCGGCTTCCCCGGTGGTGCAGACCCAAGCAGAAACTTCTCCCCCTCCGTCAGGCCACCAGGTAAATTTTGTTTTTGATAAAAGTTCATCGGGAACTTTGAAATTTGAGGAGGGCAGCGTGAACGGCTGTCGAGTATCGACTCTCGTCAGGGACTCAGGATGTACGTGTTTCATCGTGTCCGACGAACTTCTTCCCCCAGTGGACCCTAACCACAAAAAATTTGCGGTGGTACATGACTACCTTGGGCGGGCGAACCAATTCCCCGTCGTTAGATGTTACCTGCAGTGTCAATATTATGATGGCTGGGCTGAAGTCATTTCAGCACCCATACAATTCTGTTCCGTGCTTATAGGACAGAGCCCCCAAGTAAGTTTCGACCCTGTGTTTCAGGCCGCCCTTCCTCGAGGCCGAGATAATAAAGAAGCCCCGGAGCCCATTCCCATCAGAACTCCGATACCGTCCGATTTCTAGGAAACCCTTAACCAGGACTTCAGGACGGCACAAAAGGAGTGTGAATCACTAACACCCTTAGCTGATAAGGCCCCAGACAAGGACACGGAGACTGTCCCTGGACCTCAAGAAAAAAAGAACCCCCAACGCGCCCATGGAAATACCTTCGTAGAACTGGACGAAACATCGGCGCTTGAAGAAGATTACCCCGCGGAGTCCCTTAATGTAATCCAGACGGTGTGCATCCAACCTGATGCCGATTACCCTCCTCCTTCCCTACCAGGTGGGTCTTTGGAACCCACTGACCTGGAAAGTGACGCGCAGCTGATACCACGTCAGAAGAGTCAGCTACAAGAACTAATTAAATGGAGTCACCATTTACCCGCCCTATTAGCTCTTTTCGAGTGACTGCGTGAAAATGGCCTCACCATTGGCCCCAGCAAATGCCATTTTGCCCACCAAACCATCAAATATTTGGGTTTCAAAATAGGACAAAGCAAGTTAGGTCCCCACGAGAACAAGATTAAGGCAATCGCCGACATGCCCCTCCCGATTACAAAGAGGCCATTAAGATCGTTCCTAGGATCAGCTTCTCCCTATCAGCAATTTGTTCCGAAATTCACTGCAATTTCGGTCCCCCTCAGCCCCCTTCAAAAAAGAATTTTCCCGATCGTTTACGTTGGAATGATGTCGCTGTTTCCCATTTTAATCAGCTCAAGAGTAAGTTCATTTCTGCCCCTATTTTAAAGTTGCCCAACCCGGAAAAATCCTTTGGGATTAAGACCGACGTGAGCAACGAGGGCATTGGAGGTGTACTCCTTCAATACGTGGATGACGGAACGAGTCATCCAGTTGCATATGCTAGTTGTCAATTATTACCACGCGAAAAGAGATATGCCACTAGAGAAAAGAAAGCTCTATCGATTATCTGGGTCATAGACAAATTCAAAATGTACTTGATAGGTAAAGAATTTCAAATAGGAACCGACCACCGTCCGTTAGCCTATATTAGAAATGTGAGACACTCAAACGGCCGCATCATGCGCTGGAGTTTACGCTTGCAAGAGTATCAGTTTAAAATAAATTATATAAAAGGTTCCGATAACCAGGTCGCTGACGCCCTCAGTAGGAATGCGTTACCGAATAGCGTAGAGTAAGTGTATTCATGGGATTAGTATCTCCATGTAGGTATATACCGTCTTGTACGACTTAAATTAAGATTCTCTTGTAATATAATTAATTAAGGTATATGTCTGACTTTTGTAACGCTCAATGTCTAATTTTTTTGTATGTATATATATTTTTACCCATTAATTTACGTATAAATTATTTTGTCCCGTATGTACTAATTTTATATCATTTAAATGTTCCAGGCCCTTTTTTTTCTTTGATTAAGTTGTATTAAAGGTTATTTTCCCCTGTAATCTAAAGATCAAAATAATCATATGTATTGAGGTAATACTAGTTAGGTGCAGGAAGGTACGGTTGGTACCAGCAAACGAGTTCCCCACAACGGAGCTCTATCGTTGTCCCTTCTCTCTTTTTTTTCGAAGTGACAACTTCCCCCGGAATGGAGGGGTGTAATAGAACGAGTTGAAGCTGAGTTAATTTCAACTTCTATCACATATTAATTAAAACCACGATGTTGCCCACGTGCATCTTCGATTCGAAGCTTGGCGTCTTATCACAGCCACTGGATGTCAATGTTTAAACAAGTAGGTTATCGTCCCCCCGTTTGCCCCCATACGCCGACATCGCCAGATTGAGTTAGGCTTATGGGCAGATAAGGCATTGTTCTCCGGCTCGGCTGTGCGTTCACTTGAAGCTCACACCCCATTGTCCCCCACGCCAAGGAGATGTCCTGGCTATTTATATGGAAACTTTACCACTAAGATCAGATTGAAGATTCAGATTTTCGTCGCGAAACATCACCACGACCCTCTCTCCCTTTGTGCACCAAGGGACCTCGACCTCGAGATTCACCATCACTTGTCCAGAAGGAGGACAATATCCCTTGAGTGCCAAAGTTCGAGCCTTTGCGACGCCAAGTCCAAAAGGCTTCCCCCTTGTTGTTCAGAGGAGAACAACAGTAGAACAGCCATTGTTTGTTCGAGCCCCGTTGACAAGAAACGGTTTTTACCCTTCCCCCTTGTTGTTCAGAGGAGAACAAAATTAGAACAGCCATTGTTCTTGAGCCCGTAGACAAGAGACGGTTCTCACCCCCCCCCCCTGTTGTTCAGAGGAGAACAACTTTAGAATAGCTATTGTTCTTGAGCCCGTAGACAAGAGACGGTTCTCACCCCCCCCTGTTGTTCAGAGGAGAACAACTTTAGAGCAGCCATTGTTCTTGAGCCCGTAGACAAGAGACGGTTCTTACCCTCTTTTGTTCAGAAGAGAACAACGTAGAACAGCCATTGTTCTTCAAGCCGTTCGTCGAGAAACAGTTCTCCTTCCCAAGACGCCACGTCAGGATCCTTTTATTCTCCCCCTTCGGCTGGAACTCGCCAGCGAAACGAAAATTCCTTCGCGCCACCTTCCACTGCACCACTAGTGTAAAAGTTACGTAAGCCAAACGTCACCTTTGAGTACTTAACCCTTATGTCAATTCTATCCTGTGCTTTAGATGGTTTATCGAACCATCCCATCTCTTTAACTCGATATTTGTTTTACCTTTTTAAATCCTTTAAATCCTCGGATTAGCCTGAGTCTCCACGACCCTTTCCATTCTCTGTTTATGTCAATATTTTCCGTTTTTGTGTTTGTTGATAGTTATTATTAATAAAACTCTATTTTATTAATGATAGCAATATTATTATCCTTGAGCTCAGTTCCACTTCTTAAGCATATCGAAGATACCTAATATCGGCCGCCAGACATTAACGCACTCTAAAGATAATTAAGGAAGTTCCCTCAACGAATAGTGATATATGGTATCGTCGGGAGTCATTCTACGACAATAAGTTATCAGCCTATCTTCAAACGATGGGGTAGGGATAGATGGCATACTGAGATGTCATCCGCAGAATGACTGCAATTTGTGTATTTCTCTTTGATACCTGGGTATCTTTACACATTTATAGGTATATATTGTACATACACATCTGCCTATGTCCATTTGGGTCTTTATGCTTTTTGTATTTTTGCCAATATATCTCTATATTCATACATCTCTGTGTATTCCATTAATGTCTTTGCATATATATTGTTGGTGCTACTCCTGCGTTTAACACTTTGCCCCAAGAAAGGTGTGTAATGTCCTTTCTGTCAACGATGTAAAAGGAAGGCAGTGCTGTTCTTATACAAGAAAATTCCACCGATCAATTTTAGTAAAAGGAGATTGATCTGCTCTTTTGCAGTACTTTACGAAGTAACAACCAACAAGGGCATTAGTTCCGGAGAAATGTGTTTCAACGTTGCTTTGAGCGCCGAGTAGTCTCCACTTTACATTAATCAGGAACGCTAACTTACATACATTTCAGTTTCTCCACGGTTTCTAGATTTAATAGTTTTGTGATAAATATTGGAAACTGATAAATAACTGGATTAAATGCTGAAAACATTTAGCATTTGTAGGTTTTATGACTAATGCTAGCGTGATTATTCATTACTATAATCATCATTTTGGAGGTAATTGAAAATGTGATTACACTAGGGATTATTTCGCTTTCCTATTTCATAGGATTTTTCAACTGATCCTAATTATGTTTTCGAGGCTAATTTCAAATTTATAATCGGCTTTTTTCTGTATGCTCTAGTTTTAAAGCTATTTGAAATTTATCATTTCTCTTAAATTACTCCTATTTATGTTTTCTTCAGACCTAATGATGGCTTTTTCAAGTAGATACAAATGATGAAATGATCCTAAGACATTCTCCTATACACAGTGTCACCCCCACAAAAGGGGCCTGAACGCACTATTTGTGATATATCCTTTATTCATTCATTCACTAATCACCCTTACTTTACAAGACATGACAGAAGCAACTCCTGTGAACACAACTAGATCTCAATGGGGGCTCTAGCAAAGAATATACTACCTCAAACATTACTACAATACAGGCTCGTTCAAGAAAGTGCAGGACACTTTCGTGCATCAGTTCGAATGTGCAAAAGCCCCCTCCAAGAGCTGAATTCCGGACTGGGTGGACAACTTCGAGAACCATGAGACAGTGAAGAACCTCAATGCAGTCAAAGACAACCGTCCAAGCCTTTCAGGACGCCCCAGGAAGCGTACAGCTGAGCTGTTCGAGAGCGTGAGAGAGTCAATTCAGCAGAGTCAAAAACACTTTGTGCGCAAGCGAAGTCAGTCCCTCGGTATTTTCTGTGAGAGTTGCAGGAGAGTGCTAGTAATGGATGTAAAGGCCTACTCATACAAAATACAGACGAAGCAGACCCTTACAGCCTTAGACAAGGAGCAGAGAAAGCCTATGGCAGTCAATATACCGGAGAAGACTCCCGACTCCCCAACTTTTCTTATCCTCTGCTGGACCTCAGATGAAGCTCACTTCCATCTTGAATGAAATGTAAACTCGAAGACAAATATCTTTTTGGCGACCTCCAGACAAAATAAGGTAGTCACCAAGCCCTTACACTTTCCTAGGTGCACGGTATGGAGTACAATCTCAGCCAGAGATATCATCGGACCCTTTTTCTTCGACGAACCTGGGGCGACAGTGACAGTCACCAAGGAACGGTATTTGGAGGTCCTCAAAACTTTCAAAAGGGAGCTTCAGACCCTGTTCCCACCGCTTATGGGGAAGTTCTGGTCCCAGCAAGATGGAGCGAGCTCTCACACCTCAAACCTGTCCCGAGATTGGCTGAAAGAGAACATTGGTGGCCGTGTGATCAGTGCCAAGACAGATTTTGAGTGGGCACCTCACAGCCTAGATCTTAGCCCCCCAGATTTCTTTCTCTGGGGCTACCTTAAATATACCTGTAATAAAAAATGTAAATTATGTGATTACTGCAGCACTCAACATTCTCCTATTTTAAAAACTATACAAAGACATGAATGATGACCACGAAGTCCTTCTTTTCTACACAGCAGTACGTTGGTCATCAAAATGGAACGATGATAATCGTGTCTTCGAGGTAAAAGATGAAATAAAGCTATTCCTGGAGGTTCAAGAAAAGAAAAGATCTTGTAGCTCACTTTGAAGATAGAGCTTGGATTAAAAGGGTTGCGTACTTGCTCACATTTTCGACTAGTTAAATTTGAAGCTTCAATGAAGTGAAACACATATTCTCCTTCTTCAAGATATTCTGAGAACTGTTGCCGGGAAACCAATTTTGGAAACATCACTATGTTCAAAAGGTTTTGTGGAGTGAATGATGAGTCTCAGGTCCAACTAAACATCTTTAGTTTCTAGAAGAGGAATTCGAGCGATATTTCCTTGAGCTATCAGAGAATCAGGAGGCCCTGGTAAGGATCCAATTTTGTATTGCTCTTTATGTATCGATCATTCCAGATGAGATTCAAGATGAATTTTGGGATCTAAGGAACGACTCTCTAGCTCGAGATCTCTTCAAGGTGAAATCAGTGACTCAGTGCTGGTGCGCTTTGTATCAGGCATACTCCAAAAAGAGTATGATAGGCTTACGCATCATTGTTCCATTTGCTTCTACATACTTGTGTGAAGCAGGATTTTCAATTCTTGTCAATATAAAAACGAAGAATAGGAACAGATTGGATGTTGGAGATGACATGAAACTGGTTCTAACAAACGATCGGCCACGAATTTCAAGGCTTGCTGCTCAAATGCAACATCAAACATCCAAATAGCTGGCCTGGATAACTGTTGAAACCTATGTTGATATTATTGTGAGAATAATTGTCCTTTTTGTGAATTAAGTTTGAACCAATGTTGTGATTAAGTTTGCTGTTAAATAATTACAGGATTCTTGAATAATTTTTTTGTTAGATGTTTCTTTCCCTCTTCTTCACAGAAAATAAAATGTAAATCAAGCTGCTGATAGTAAGGAGTCGCGTGAGTTTCAATCTTTTGGGTAATGGGTCGCGAGTGCAAAAGTCGTTGGGCACCACTGTTCCAGAGGTTCTTAATTTGGTTCATGTACCGGCTCTGAGAAGGCCCCTTCATTATTTCACTATCTTCTTGTTCGAAATGATATTTTACTCACTTTATAGTATGCTGGCTGGCTCAGAGAAGCTCGGAGTGAAAGTAGAGCATGTTGTTCTACGAGGTTTAGGTACCCATTCGCATTTGCAGTTCCAAGTTCCAATTATTCGCACTAGCGCACATACTCCTTCAGATGAAAACATCCCCCATACGATCAAGCTGCCTCCTTCCTGCCTGGCAGACTTTTTAACCCATTTAGAGTTAAGTCTCTTACGTGCAGTGGTATTGAAAAACGTCCGGCTTCAGATTCAACTAAATTAAATTTACTTTAGTAGCTCAAATGAATTCTCTCCAAATCTTCATCCCTCAGAACATCATCAGCGTTAGCATTCAAGTCTCGCTTGCTGATTCTTCTCACTGATGATGGTTTTGTTGCTTGAGAGCAAGCTTTAAACGAGATGCATTGAGGCTACGAGACACTGAAACGTCTCACTTCTTTCCAATCTTTGTCTTAATTTTTAGAGAAATTCCTACTGGATTTCTGATGGGATCTTTCAAAGAGAAGTGGGGGCAATCTAATTTTTACAAGAGATTAATATGTTTCCTCTTCATTGTATAACTTCAGAACGCTCGAGATCAGAATCTTGAGCCTTCCTACAACTATTGAAATCGCAAAAAGAACCCTCCCAGATGTCTTCAAGAGAACGATTTTCTGACGGAGTCCCCCAAGTCACATTCCTTTTCTCTGCAGAATGAGTACGACAATAATTGCTGTTGTACAGTTCTTACCTCCTGGGAAAAATGTTACCAGATGATTTTAGGTAGCTTATAGAATGTTCCTGAAAAAATCGTTCTCTTATTTTGTATGTGTCAATATTTTATTTTGTTAGTTTATTTAGTTTAATTTCTTGAATATACATTTGGATCATATAAAATCTTCATAAAGTATATTAAATGCATGTTTTTGTGTAACATAGAAAATTCATTTGCCAACCTATCATATTTAAAAAAAAATATTTTAATGAGAAAAAACTCGATAGTGTAGTACGACAATAGATTGCTTAGATAGAATGTGATATTATGAAAAAGGTGTCAAATTTCGAAATTAAAATTAAAAAGCTGAATTGCCAAAAAAATGCAACGAAATATTTGTTTTCTAGTGCAATCACTATAATAAAATATTATTGTAGAAACAAATTTAGCGACTAATACACTAAACATGGAATTTGTTTTATGCAAAAATCTTCAAACATCTCATAATTATTTCAGTATATTTATCCTTACCTTAGGCAATTTTAATACTTTTAAAGTAGAGTGAATTGTTAATTAATTTTGTAATATCCATTCCAGCTACCTTTTTTCTTTATTACATGTCTAAACCTCTTTGTCATATATGAATTGTTAATTATTCTTTTTAATATTCATTCCACCCACCTTCTTTCTTTATTACATGTCTAAACCTCTTTGTCACATATGAAACAAGGTTTGAACGAGTTTCTCCCTATTACCGAAGAGGTTCCTCTGCCTTTCCTTGTGAGCCATAGGTTCTTCTACTCTTTGTTCTAGCTCGAATTCACAATTATTAACTATGTTGGCCTCAAAATTTTAAGTAGGGTTTAGGTCACACCCTTTGTTTGGCCAATCCAGTAGCTGTGACAGCCCTCTTCTTCAAAACAGTTATTGGATTTATTTCCAGTATGTATCGGAAAGCGGTAATGAACGAAAATAATTGGTGTGGATGAAAAGGGATGTTTCCTGTCCTGAAGCGAAGAAAAAAAACGTTTTCTGAAAATATCTAAGTATTTTGCCATTTTTATTCTCCTGTCGATCCGAATAATATACACCATACCATTTAACAAAATCCATCCCCACACATTGATGGTCAAGTGGCCAATTCGCACCACCTCCTGAATGTTCTGCCGTTCATCTCTGTAAAAGAAGATTCCTTAAGTTGATATGTAGTTTGACGTCTCATACCAAATATTTTCATATTTAAAAGAAACAATAAAGAATAACTATGTCTTAGTTTGCACAGATCTATGTTACCATACCAGATCACGCGGAAAATATATTAAATAAGGTTTAGAATACATTGTAATTGCAAAACTTTTAATTACCTACGGTGAAGAAGCAGAGCTGTGGCAATATGTCGTGTACATATTTTCGAAGAGTAAATAGAGCGAGAAAAACAGATAGAAACAAAGAGAAACAATGAGTGAACAAAGAAAGAAACAGAGAGAGGGAGATTTTGAAGAATTGAATTATAGTTTTTTTAATGTAATAGCGAACTGCTAATTACTAATAAAGTTGTAGGATAAACAAAAATTATAATTGAAAATAATTTAAATAAACTTTGTTTGAGTCTCTAAAAATTTGTTTCACCTCACTGTAAATGGTAATTTTTTTGAAGCGTCTGTAAATATTAAAACAATGAAAAAAATAAAATTCAGAGTATTTCCCATATTTTGTTACTGTAGTATTTTCGTTACTGATCTAGAGTCTGAAAAGATTGACTCATAATATTTTGACTAAAACTGAAATGGTATAAACTTCATAAGTTATCTTAATGAATTTCACGTATATATGTTTATTATAAAGAAAATATTGTATCGAGAAACTACACGAATTAATCGTTTCTTAATTTGAGTACCTTTGTCTCTACAGCCTTCGCACGTGGCTCGTCCTGAAGAAGATTCTTTCTACCCTAATTACTTAGCCAGGAAAACAAGATAATCCAAATCCTTGTCCGCCTCCAGGCGAATAAACGTCCGTCAACAATCACGATATGAGTTTGTCAGGTTTTTTATCTCGCGGAGTGCAAACGACTTCTGACAGGGCTACTTACATTCCTAATAACAGAGCGATAACTTTCTCAACAGATTTTCAACAAATTCTCAACAGGTGATCTTTGTTATTGGTGGCATCAAGTAGAATTTTTCGTTATGTTATAACTTTCAATCAAGTGAATAGAATGAACAACTAGAACAAAAGAAAGATTGTTACCATTATTTAAGAGGAAAATTTTGAGCCTTCTACTTGAATAGTCTATAGATAGTCTACATTCAAACTGTTATCACATAACTCCTAAAGCTTCGATCAAACCCCTAATCACCGTGCAGTACAGCAAAGCTGATTTCTCATGGCTAGAAAAGAACTTCATGAATTCTTCATCCTTACTTCTGTACCAGTAATATGTTGTTTCTGATGTCAATACATTGTTCTCTCTAAGAAGAGACCGAAGCGTTTGAGACGGTTCTTTTGATAATCCTAACTCGTGTGATCCTTGAGCTGTTTGCTTTTGTTAATCGTATTGATTCAATGAGACTAGATGATTGCACACTGAATGTTTCAGAGTTTTCTTCATTGTTTATTTCATCACCAGGTAGTTCTGGAATTGCAATAACTGGTCTATGGTGGAATTGCAATAACTGGTCCATGGAGGATTGGATTTATGTCAGAGGGACATCTGGATATTTAGCACACTGCTTGTTATTCTTGTTTACTCATTGTTTAAATAAAAATAAAGGAAAGCAACAGTTTCCTGATTTTTGCAGACATTTTTTGAAAATAGTAGCTGTTTTAAGTTATCAGCCATTAGAAGTACATACTCGTACATTTCATCTGGTAACCAAGTGACAACCAGAGGTTTTTGTTTTTTACAACAATACTTCAGTAAGCCATAATAAATATTGGTTTAGAAATGATTTTCACTTATTTACGCCAAGTAACTTTTAAATTTGGACAACCTTCGAATGCTCACAGATTGTAGTTCTATGTTAAAAAATAATTAAAAAGTGCATGAAATCGCCTATTTTACAAGTTTGTTATGCAAAGAAGCAATTAGTCACATGTTCTTTTTCTTTCTTTCTAACATAGGTATGCCAAAAGATAAGGTCTTGTTCCATCGTCTGAAGTATAGGACACATGTTCGGCAGCCTATGTCAAGAGCAAAAACCTTATCTTGATCATATGAATACATCTTCATTCCAAAATAGGCATGATAGATAACAGGTTTTTTACAAGTGCTGTTCTGCTCGATTGTTGCACAGGCAGCGCAACTTTGCCAAATACTTAGGAAAAACTATTGGATTCATTTTTGCATTTTCTATTCAGGATGAGATATTTTATAAAAAAATAATGAATACCTCTAAGCTTGTGATACACAGTTCTCTTCGAACTTTTCAATAAAAAATCTGCATTAAAAGGGAAAAAATGCATAAAAATAAAAGGTGTGGGAAAAACTAGACCTGATTTGCAAAAACTTTATATTGGTAGATAGGAGTTTGAGTGAAAGTTTGGAAGTTAAATCGGGAGTATTGAGGGTGGAATTCTTTCTCCATTCCTTTTATTTTGATCATCGACTTTGTAATGGAGAAGGCCATCAGAGAAACTAATACTGGAATATTTGCTCAATTCATAAGTCAATTTTAACACGGAGTTCTCTTTAAATTGCGGTTTGATGTTCTTAAGATGTTCTTCATTTTGGACGTTGTTGTAGATGTCGTCTACATATCAGACGTATGTTTGTGGCTTATTTTCGATGTTTTCTAATAAACTGTCTTCAAGTTGACCCATATAGTAGTTGACAAAAGTCTGCCACAGGGGCGATCCCATAGCTACTCCATCGACTTGTGTGTAGAGATTTCCGTCCGTGTCTTAAACGGAGCCTCTGATGTGCATGAACCCAGAACTTACCTTAAGATGTTTGGGTCAAGGTTAGGAGGAGACATGAATTGAGCAGAAACAATAAATTACATTTTCTGGACGTAGAGGTACAAAACATCAACGGTAATTACGTCACAAAAGTGTAGAGAAAAGCTACAGACATGGAAGATGCATCAACGGGGATAGTGAATGTCCTGAAAGGTACAAAAAAACTGTAATCGGCTCATAGATCCGCCGAGCATACAAATGCTCCATCAAGAGATCGCCCGCATAAAAAAACCCCTTGTGAACAACGGTTTCTCGAACAGCATGATTGAAAAACAACTTTAATCAATCATTTTTAAGAGGGCAATTTAAAGAGAAGGATGAAACAGAAAGTAACCAGGATGCAGTAAATAACATAAAACTGTACTATAGTAATCAGATGTCATCGGCCTACAAAATAAACTTGAAAAACATCAAGGAGATTGTTAACTGTATCATCAAAGTTAATGAGCAAACAGACAAGATTTAGATGATTATATATTATAAAAAGACAAAAGTTAAAAATCCCATTATGAAATACAACATCTGCAAAAACTACTTGATCCTGAAGTCTACGAACATAGTTTACGAGTTTACCTGCCTAAATGAAGACTGTAAGCTTCAAAACAACCAAATATATGTTGCTATGACTACCACCACACTTTCGAGGCGTTTGACAATGCACCTGCAACATGGAGCCCGCCCAAATGATATAGAGACTGTGCATAACATCAGCTTAACCAGGGATATATTGGTTAATAACACAACACTGATAAGAAAAGAGGGAAATAAAGCTTGCCTGAATAACTTAGAAGCCACATTAATTTACGAAGAAAGGCGAGCTGTCAACTTGCAGAATACGGGCAGGAATCGAACATAAAAGATGTTTTAAAATTCCGCTTACACAGGAGTGTCCCGTTCTCTTGACATAACGTTTAGGCGAGGAGGAATAAATATCCCCTAAAATCCGTTTTCTTTTCATTCTGACTACACCATTCTTCACCGATAAAGGAGTAAAAACACTGTGAGATGATCGCATAGATCGAAAGCTTAGCAATTAAAGTCAAGTTTGGTTTACCAAACACATTTCATTTAAAAAAAGAGATGAAAGTAGAAATTGTTTACCATCTACAAGATGAGCTAATAAAGATAATCAAGAAAAATGGAAAGTTTCCAAAGAAAATTAATAAAGGCGAAATACTTGTATACTATGGTCTTTAACAATATCTGCATACAAGGTCTGCTACCCTTTTATATATATATATATATATATATATATATATATACACAAGAAGGTCTGCTACCCATTTATATATATTATATATATAAATATATATATATATATATATATATATATATATATATATATATATATATATATATATGAGTGGAAATGCGAACGCATCCTTTCTTTAACAAACGTAATTCTTCAGTTTAGGGAAGCACGATAGGAGGCGCAGTTTCTGAGCTACAATTTCGCCCCTATGACGTCAGACTTCATAGGGCGAAGCCCTTCATTTCGAAAATAACCAAAAATAAAAAATGTTAATTTTTGGCAGAAATAGCCTAAAGTAGGCGGCGCATTGGTCTTTATTATTTCGATAAATGCGCAGAGCCGATCGCGAGTTTATAAAAAATATCAAAGACGATAACTGGCCTGATTTAGGCTTTTGCCTCCAAATATTAAATTTTTTTAGTTACTTAAGAATGGGCGCTTCACCCCCATACCCAACACTTAATTGTCGGCCCCCTCCCACGCAACTTAAAAAGAACTCGCAATATTCCTAATTCGAAAGGCTAACATTAGCCTTTAATGCATAATGCGATTATTAAATGTCGGCAGCTATATCGTCGTCTTTAATTACCTAATATTATAATCACTTCAAGGCAAAAGCTAAACCATTTCTAACTTTCACTATTATAATCGAGCCGTGCTTCTTTTCCACACTTGTAACAAATCTTCGCTTTTAGAATGAGGCCACGATCTATAGAAATTCTATTAAATTGACCAAGGAATTAACAAAAGGCGTATTAAAGTGGAACATGCTGATTTCTTAAAAGTCGCACGCTTTTGACTGCTTGGTTTCAGGGTTACTAATCTTTGAAATAAGGTTAAATTAAGGGTTGCCAGTGTGTGAAAATAATGGTTTAGTTTAACAAAAATAGGAAAGCGAAACATACAAAATGTATTACATTGATAAACATTAAAAAATCAACGCATTACTAAATTATAGAATTGAGTAGAAGTGCAGGAATTTACTAAATAATAAAGAATGAAGGCTAAAAATAAAAACAACAAAACAAATACAATGCCGTGATTGGCCATATTCGAAGCTATCGTCTGACGTCATAAGCCTAGATTGTAGCCCAAAATTGTAGAGCAGGAACAGCGCCCCCTATCGTGTGCCCCTAAAGTGAAGTATTACGTCGGTCAGTTGTGGTTGGCTTGCAAACTAGCAATCATCTACCAGGTTCAGGCATATGATGCCTGATAAAGAGGGTGTGTGAAAGATTACATAATATATACTGGCTTACAAAAATAGATTCTGTTGGGCGTGATCTTTGGAGATGCGAACGGAATAAGTTTATTTGAGAAAATATATCGCTTTGCGTGTTGGTCACGTTAGCTGAGTGGTAGAACACTGATCTAGCTAACGAGAGGGCTGAGGTTTGAGTTCTTGCCGGGAAGATGTGTTTTTTTCTCGTAGCTTTCTTTGGGTCATATCCTGTAAGATCTCTGTTCGCATGATCTGTATAACCGTTGTATATACAGGGGTTGGACTAAATATTTGGAAGAGTAGTAATTTAACACTAATATTTCAACTACGAATATCCATACAAACTTCATTGTGTGTATTTTGTTTTTATTGTAGATACATAGTTTTATTTATTAACTTTTAAGATTATTTGTATTTCTTTTTCAGATCGTGGTATAGATGCTAAGATGTGTGACCTCACTGAGTTCGAAAAAGGGCCTATTGTTGGAGCTTGAATTGCAGGAACTTCTCTCACCAGAACAGCTAAACTCCTTAGTTTTTTGAGAGCTACCATATCTAGGATCATGACAGAATTCAAGAGGCAGTGTAAAATCTCTAGCAGGAGGAGTAATTCCGACATGACTTCGAAGCTGGTTGAAAGAGACCGACGAGTGTTAAAACGCATTATGATGAAAAATCCCCCGACAACTGCCCTTAAAGTGACTGAAGAGTTGAATCAACATCTCATTAGCTCAGTTTCGACCAAAACTGGTTCCGTGAGCTAAATAAAGCCCGATATCATGGAAAAGCCACCATCAAGAACCCTCTGCTTTCTCATCAAAACATTAAGAAAAAGCTGAACTGGTGTAGAGAACACAAAAGGTGGTCAATCGACCAATCGAAGCAAGTATTATTCTCCGACGAGTAGACTTTTTCTCTTTTTCCCACTGCAGAGCGAGTTTATGTGTGGAGGCAGCCTGGGGAATCTTCTAATCCTGACTGCCTTCTCCCTACAGTGAAGCACGGAGGAGGGACCGCGATGGTTTGGGCAGCCATATCTTGGAATTCTCTTGGTCCAATCGTTACCCTGCATGGTAGGATCAATAGCAACGAAATTCTGAATATTTTGCAAGATCAACTGCATCCCATAGTCTACACATTATTCCCTGATGATTAGTGTTTTTTCTAAGATGACAATGCCCGAATACACCCCGCTTATGTGGTTAAGAATTGGTATGAAATGCATAGGAGTAATCAATTCCAAGTTTTGGCCTCTCTCGTTGGTTCTACCGTAGCCCACCGCATGGCATCTGTCATTGAGGTCGACCCCTAAGATTGGCATTCTCTCGTGCCGAAACAGCGTGTAAGAGTTATTTATTGGGAAATAGGCTCGACGACGAGAGGGTTTATAGGATGCTGCTATCACGAGGTCTCCTACCAATGTGTAGAGTTCAACCCCCACAAAGGAATGGTCCAGCTCTGCTAGGGGTTTGAACGAGACATTCCCTTTGACAGCTATAGCAGCGCCATCAAACCTTTTTTGTAAAGGATTTTTCGTGACAACTATGTAGCCCGGTATTCTACTTTGACCAGATATAGGGTAAATACCGGGTTATGTTATTAAAATATGTCGGTGGACAGCACACGAAATAGGTTTCCATATGCCGTTTCTTTTCCCTCCCATCCGTCTACGTTGAGTGTCAAGATCCTTATTCTATTGCTCACTATATCCATATTTACCTTTTAGTGTTTGTGGGGAGTGCTTTTTCTTCTCCCGTTCCTTTTCTTCCTAAATTCAGCATCTTAGACCTGTTCGCACTTATCATCATGTAGAACGACTTTGTGGCGGAGCAATGCTTATTCTACTGTTTCTGCGTCAATGTCATCAGCGAATTCCCACTTGTATATTTTTTATCTAATGCCTTGGAAGATTTCCCTGTGTTCCATATCCTCAGGGAAGGGAAATTGTTCGCACGCGTAGATAAATAGGTTGATTCTATTCGCGTCCAGTTTCTCGTTTTTATCTTTCTTCCCCTTAGCTTCCTTGGTTTGAGGAACATCTTCCAAGTCCGATGAGTCTGAGGACTCCGAGGAGTCCGATGTCACCGTCTCTGTTCTTTCATTTGTTTCTTTGTACTCTCTTTTTTGTTTCTCTGCAGGAGTTTTTAATACTTCCGCTTCGTTTGTCTTTTCATTTTTGGTTTTGTTCCCTGTTTTGAGATTTTACTTTCTGATCGCCTCTTGTTCCACTGATTCTGATTGTCGATTTGGTACTATCTGCAGTTGCAGGACATCCCCGGAAGTGGGATTGTCCGGAAACCACATTTTGTCCAAACCGCTTTTCAAGAGCATTTCATTCAGTTCTTTTGCGAATGTTCCCGGCTGTGTTAGATTCATGACGACGCGCGTGGGGAGAATGCACGTCAGAATCTTTGTCGAATTTTGTATCTTAAGGTAGATTTTTTTGCGTTTACTTGCGTGAGTGCCACCTTTGCTGCTTAGGCAAATGTTGTATTGTTTCCTTTCTTGTTGCTCTTTTTGATCACTACTTTCTTGCCTGGACAAGCCATGGCTATCGATCTATGTCATTGTCCGCAGTTGGTGCATCTTTCGAATGTGTTCGTACATTGTTCCCTCGGATGGCCCTTCTCGCTGCATTTGGAGCACGTTTCCAAGGGTTCAATAGTCAGAAATGAAATGAAAGGGAAAGTGGGAGTAAAAGATTTAGATCTCCGTGTCCCCCCCCCCTTAGACCAGTCCCTCCCGGGGAATAAACCCGGTCTGAGGGCGGGGCGAGGCCTGGTTCCTCCGAGTTTCCCGGCGCCCTTCTCCCTTGGGGCGTTCAGGCCCTAAGTGAAAAGAGCTCTGGAGAGGGGGAGAGAGAGTGGAGAAGAAGAAAGAAGTGAGGAAACGACAGACTGAAATTTAATCAAAAGCTTGAAAGTTGACCAAGTTGGCCTTTGGACCTGCTTAACGTGGGACCCGGGCCACGGTGTTTTTATGTTTTCCTAGATTTTAATTGTTACTATTATTTCTGAAGCCGAATTGTTGATTGTTCCAGAGATTATTTTCTGTGAGATATTCATTTAATCGTAGGTTAAGGATTTTTTCAAACACCTTCCCGATGAAGTCGAGAAGGGGTATAGGTCTGAAGTTTTCGATCTCCGAAGGCAGTTTTTCCGCTTCGGTATGAATATCATTTTGGCTATCTTTAACTCATCGGGGAAGTATCCTGTGTTAATATACGTTCCTTATCCCCTCGAGTATATAATCCGGTGCTTCTATATAATTTTTATGGTGAGTCCCGATTTTCCAGGAGCCTTTGGTTTAAAATTGGAGATAGTGTTCTTTAATTCCTCGATTGTGATATCGGTGTCAAATCCTTCGTTCGCATACCATTCCTCTTCTACGTAGCGATGTGGAAAAGTCCTCTCAATCAGTTCATTTAGCTCGTCAATTATTTTGTTTTCCATTGTCTTTCGTTGCTGCTGCCGCCGCATATGAGGTGTTTCCTGGTGCTTCATTTCGTTGTTGTGTTTCCGTTTCTTTTCTCTTTATTATTTCTTTTCGCTTCATACATGTCATTGCCATTGTACTGTGGCTCCGTCCGCAATAAACACACTTTTTCGTGGAGTTTGTGCAGCCCCTCCAAGAATCTGGGCCAATGCATTCCGAACATTTTTCTCCTTCCTTTCTTGGGCAGTTTGCGGTGATGTGGTCTTCCATTTTGTAGCATTTAAAACAGATTTGTATATTGTGATACTGGTTTCTTTGAATGTTACAAGCCGGAATTTGTATACTGTATGCGAGGATTCCTTTCTGTAGTGCCTTTGTTGTAATCTCGGTTGACTTGCACACTATTATGAACACATGTGTGTGCCTTAAATTTGATTATATCTTGTATCTTCATCCAGGGTTGTTGTTCCATTATTTCATGTTTTATTTCATCTGGGGAGCGTTGCCCTACCCATGATTCTTTCTACCTAATAATACGATGCTTTAAATAGCAATAATCTGGGGTAGTACTTTTGCTTCTAAGTCGATTTTCCTTAAAGTGATGGTTCCTCCTGATGAAAGTTGCAGTTCGACATCGTTGTTTTCCGTACAGATGACAACAAATCCATTAGGTGTTTATATGCATTTGATCAGGGCGATTTGTAAATCTTTGAAAATGCTTTGTGCTACATCCTGTGGTTTCTGTTTTATCCCATTCTGAATTAGCCGAAGTGGGAGCCTTTTGGTGAAGTCCTGTGTGTCCATTTTTTATGCCACCCCTTAAACGAAGGGAGGGGGGGGGCAGGAAAAATAAGGTAGTAGATTATTTGCCCCACTCCACTAGTGGGAGAAGCCCCCTATCTTTTCCTCATACCACCTCACCTGCCTGCTCTGAGCGCACACTCCCTGACCACCCTACCTAATTAGGCCTAGCACTATAAGCGGTTCTGCAGTCAGATTCGGACTCGTCAACGATAACCGGGTTCCTTCTCTGGCTTCCTAACGGGGTCTCATTCGGGAGTTCATACACCCTACTACTGACTGCTTCTGAGACCTTGCTGGTGGTCAGGTTATACTAGGCTAGATGGAAATAAAGAAGGAGAGTTTCAGATATAAATAGGTATAGTATGAGATAGGAAAATTTAAGGAGATCACCGCTTTGGGCTGAATCACCGCGAATCAGAAACAGGAGGTCTCTCCAATCAGTCCGATTCGCGTATATATTTCTTCTTCCTTCTCTTTGGTATATAACTTAAACGTATATAGAAAATGCTCTCGCGCCGTCTCAATAGTCACACCTTTGGGTGGGGGGGAGGTACGGCTCGTGGTTTCTCCCTTCTCTGCACCCCTCCCACGATCGGGGGGGGAGGGGACACAGGAGAGGAGGAGGCCCGTGGCCGACTTGCTCCTGGAGAAACTCCCCATACTTCTGAACCGACAGGAAAGTGCTTATTGGAAGTCCGGAACAACTTTAGAAGAGGGATTATTGCGGGAGACGGAAAGTTTTGAGTTAAAAGAGGACAGATTGGTGAGGAGGCAGATTGAGCAACCTCGGTAGATAAAGGTAGAAAGGGTGGAATACCCTTGCCCGAAGGACAAGGGTGACCTGCTGATTAACGTGGATTCCGAACCACCATCATGCATTTACTCGTCATTCCTACTTCCTTTCTCACACTTTTAGCACCTATGTTCCTCATAAAGAAGCGGGAGGACTCCCTAAACCCTGTTCCATTATTCTCTTCATCTTTCATTCATGTGTTTATTGTAGCATTCATTCCGTTTTGAGTTATCTAAGCTCTGATCTTTGTTTGTGTATTATGTTAATTGTTTTTACTTTCCTTTCTTTGTTTCACTTTTTACTTTCATGGGACATCTTTTTTTTGTATTCCTTTTGTTGTTGTTTTTGTTTATATTTTGTTTTTCACTACTCTTGTTGTTATCACTTTTTTCGCTATTTCACTTTAGTTTCACTTTGTTCACTTGTTTTACTATTAACTTTCACTTCACTATCATTTTTGTTGAACTTTTTAATACTATAGTTCACTTATTACACTTTTAGTTTGCTATGTTCATTTTATTTCTGTTTTACTCTTAACTTTCACTTCACTATCATTTTTGTTAAACTTTTTAAAATAGTTCACGTATTACACTTTTAGTTCATTTTGTTCGTATTATTTCTGTTTACACTTTTGATCTGTGTTGTCTTCTTGTCGGTTGTTTCTTTCTATTTTAGTTGTTTAAATTTGGTTGTCTTATTAGGGTATCAATCTGGTGTCTTGGTTGGGTTTGTATATACAGTAGTCGGGTAAATATCTTTATCGATATGCTTGTTCCTTCTCCCTTTCTGAATTTTCTACTTAAGTTAACATGGGTACCTCCTCAATTCTCAGCTATTGTCTGCCACTGGGAAATCGACTGTTAAAGGGGACTCTAGCTCTGGTGTTCGTGTGCTCTGCAAATATCGGAGGTAGATCGTCTATCTCCCTCCGTATTTTCTCCGCTCTGTTCTTGATGTTGATGTTGAGCGTTTCTAATCCTGCTTCTTAGGGTAGATCCTGCAGTCTCTTTCCTTGTCTCCTACGGGTGTTGGTGATTAGTTAGAGAGCTTTATTTTGTAATCTCTAAAACTCCAATTTTTTGGTTTTGATTCACCGTTGATAGGGGTTGGCGGGTATAGTTTTACCTCTCTTCCTAGTGCAAGATAGAATTTCCTTTTATTTTTCATGCCTAACCCTCTTATATTTGTACTTCCTCCCCGTTATATGATGTTTATAGCCTCTTGTTGTTATTCCGAGTCCTAGCACTTTGCCCTCACTATAATGTCTGTAGTTCTGATCTTCAACTACAATTTCTGCTCTTTTGTTCCTGGAGATTGGGATTATTGTAAATTTTCTCCTGTTCGTCCTTATCTTTCAATCTCTTTCGTAGTTTTTGATGTTGCTGATTTCCATCACTTCTAAGATTTTCTTGTTAGGATTATTTCTCTCTCTTGTACGTTATTTTTGCAAAAGAAGGTAAAGTCAAGCCCAAAATGTCAAACGTCCCCCGAAGGTTTTTTCGCGTAAAATTCCAAAGTAAAAGTTTTCCTCCAAGTCTAAACACTAAGTTAAAGTGAAGTACATAAAAACTAACGCCAGTGACACCATAATTACGGATTACGGTAAGTAAATATACGTCTTAAAATTTTCATTCTCCAAATAAGGTAAAGTGGCATTGGACTTAAAAAAGTTCATTTTTTTCTTATATTTTCATCCCCTACTATAATTTCACACAAAATAAACCGCCAGACTAAAGAACGACAATGACAAAATGACAAACGACATCCTACGAATTAGTCTTAGGACTCTCTCCGAAGGGGAGGTCTTTGCTAAAGTGTACGGGGACTTGGACGTTGCGCTCGTCAGGCTAATCGATACACCATTCGGCTACCCGGCAATATGCCAAAAAGAAGTGGACGGGGGACTTCTAGCCTCACCCAAGGCTACCCAGATATTTAACAAAATCAATTTGACCCCCGAAATCCTTCTCCAAATCGAAGCGCACAGGAGCATTGTATATAGAAGGTTAGACTCCTGGGTGGGTTACCATGCGTGCAACGAGATCAAAGAAGAGATCGAGCAAAACCATCAATATGCAAAAGTAACGGAAGTGATCAAATTCAAAGAATACAGACATGTATTCAAGATCATCTTCCAGGACACAGCCATGGCCAGAAAGGCAAAAGAACTTGGCTTCCTGCTACTCCATGTCAGGGTGCGTCCGGACCAAATCGAGAGGAAGGAGTTCACAGAGGTGCAAACGAGCTTAAAATGTTAGAAGTAAAATCAGCACACAACAAGAACATATCCGCAAACTCACGACCTATGCTCGATATGTGGTCAATCTGGCCACATATGGAAGGAATGTAGGAGTAGTACACGTAGATGTGTAAACTGTAACGAAGAACACGGAGCCATGGCGATGTCATGCCCAGTTAAAAAGGAAGCCATACATTAATTGTTTCAAACGCAGCAATTAATTAAACCTCAACCCAGCGGATCTACCTTAGGGTGGAAAGCGAACGATCAACAAAAATCATCTGTTGAGTCTCCTATGCGCACAGTGCGACTTTAAAAAATCCGAGAATCTTCAGTAAAGAGCTAAGCAAGATGTTCGTCAAGAACGGCATGGAAGAGATGTGGTTTCCTGAGAACCCCGCGTTTGAGGACGTGCTAAGAACCTAAATACAACCTCCCAGAACAACCCCTCTAGAAAATGGAGACAGTCCTCCCTCAAAGTAGTAGAAAACCAGCAGACTCTACAGTCCAGCATCCATCAATAGAGTCACCCCAGCCAATAGTTGAAACGATCACACTAACTCCAGCAGCAAACCAATCCTTCCAACAAGGAGCCCGCAGTAAAAGATTTCCCAACCGACATCAACATCAATAGATCATAAACATAAATACCACGGCAGGAAGATAAATCTGAAGATCTACACCACGGCTCAAAACCCATTCCCCAACGTCATAACAGACAGAACTATCAGTGAGGGCGTTACAACAGGTACTTACTTACAAATGGGAATATGACGAAGACATCCCGGAGAAGGTGGTTAAAGAAACTCTCCTCCTTGGGATGGTCCGATCGAATCAAGAAGCTTTCTCCACAATCATAACCACTGAATTTAATAAGAATACCAGAAGAAAACAAGGAGACTAAGAAACTACCAGCAATCTACATTTGGAAAAAAGAAAACACCCAAACAATCATTTACTAGGGTCACAAACCAAAAAAAACAACAAAAAAAGCAAAAACAAACAAACAACAACAACAACTACAGAGTATGCAAAAGCTTGAAAATATGGTAAATGAACAACAACGAGAAGAACACCAATCTCACATAAACGCCTGCGATTCACTTTCACCAGATACTTCTACCCTTCGATAACCCCTTCACCAGGTATATCTACTCTATCTTCATCTTCTACTATTATATATATATGTGCATATATGAACGCAATTGTAATGATATATGCGTGTATATATATTTTCTTTTCACCACTTATTAAGTCAAATATTTCTATTGCTGCTCATTCCCTGAAGATGACCTAACATGGTCGAAAGACGTCTAGGAATAAAGAATGTCTTTATTTTAAAGTCCACACACCACTGCCACAACTGTGGACTCCAATAATATATATATATATATATATATATATATATATATATATATATATATATATATATATATATATATTATAATCAATTGAATAACAACTGTATCGATTGCCGTTACCGCTCTTGATGAATTATAATTTCATTTTTAATACAGTAATGAAGTTACGGGAACTGAAACGTAAGAAAGTTCGATTTCCCGGTTAGTGTAAAGTGGAGAGTACTCTGCCCTCGGAGCAACATTGAAATGCATATCTACGAATCTTTCCCCACCTCATCTTAGATACCATTGCTTTATTGGGGTTTTGGAGGGCAAGCATTCTTAAGATGTTAGCTACAACATCGTTATATATAAGCCTTTATTCTTAAATGTTGCATGTTTGAGAGAGTTACGCGCCTATCCCATCATGAGTGGCGCAAGTAGTCTCCCCATGCGGTATCTTCCACTCATTACACTTCTCCTAACTTTACTACTTGTCACACTCTCATACGCCTTTTCACAAACCCATGGCCTCGTTGGTTTCCTATTCTTAATTTGGAAAAAAATTAAACTGGAACTTACCAGAGCGTCACTTTGACTTGCCCTAACTTCACCCCTCCTGACAAACTAATGCCCTTGCTATTTGTTGCTTCTTAGAAGATAATAAAATTGGACCTCGTAAATATAAGAAGAGTAGCGCCTTCTTCTTACATCGTCGCCAGAAATGACATTACATGTATTTCGTAGGTGAAGTGTTAAGGGCGGGAGTATCACCATTGTACATGCCTAAATATGTCAATTTTATTTCTGTCTGAGCAACATTTTATTTCACTGGATGCTGATAGATTTGTCTCATCGCTATTTGTATTACATATATGGGTTTGGGCACCAAGCTTTTTTAGCAGAGAAATACATCCGTAAACAAGAATTAGTATGCATAGCTGGTGTATGGCAAGGGCGTAAGTTGGTGAAGGGATATTTTTTTGTATATGAGTGTCGTAGAATGGACTCTCGACGATATACCATATATAACTATTCGTTGAGGGACCTTCTTTAATTATCTTTAGAGTGCGTGGATGTCTGGCTGGCCGATATTATTTATCTTCACTATGCTTAAGATGTGTAACTGAGCTCAAGGATAATAATATTGCTATCATTAATAAAATAGAGTTTTTTTAATAATAACTATCAACAACACACAAAACGGAAAATATTGACATAAACAGAGAATGGAAAGGGTTGTGGGGACTCGAGCTAATCCGAGGATTAAAAGATTTAAAAAGGTAAAACAAATATAAAGTTGAAGAGATGGGATGGTTCGCTAAACCATTTAAAGCACAGGATAGAATTGACAAAGGGGTTACATACTCAAAGGTAACGTTCGGCTTACGTAATTTATACTTGTTGTGCAGAAGAAGGCGACGTGAAGGAATTTTCGGTCCACTGGCAAGTTCCAGCCGAAGGGGGGGGGAATAAAATGATCCTGACGTGGCGTCTTGGGAATGAGAGCCATTTCTCGACGAACGGCTTGAAGAACAATGGCTGTTCTACGTTGTTCTCTTCTAAACAACAGGGGGGGTGAGAACCGTCTCTTGTCTACAGGCTCAAGAACAATGGCTGTTCTAATGTTGTTGTCTTCTGAACAACAAGGGGGAAGGGTGAGAACCGTTTCTTGGTGAACGGGCTCAAACGAACAATGGCTGTTCTACGTTGTTCTCTTCTGAACAACAGGGGGGGGTGAGAACCATTTCTTGTTAACGGGCTCACAAGAACAATGGCTGTTCTAACGTTGTTCTCTTTCTGAACAACAAGGGGGAAGCCTTGTAGACTTGGCGTCACGAAGGCTCGAACCTTGGCACTCAAGGGATATTGTCCTTCTTCTGGACAAGTGATGGTAAACCTCGAGGTCAAGGGCCCTTGGCGCACAAGGTGAGAGAGGGTCGTGGTGATGTTTCGCGACGAAAATCCGGATCGCCAATCTGATCTTAGTGGTAAAGTTTCCATCTAAATAGTAGAGACACTCCCTTGGCGTGGGGGACAATGGAGTGGGAGCTTCGAGGGAATGCACAGCCGAGCCTGAGAACAAGCCTTATCTTCCCATAAGCCTAACTCAATCTGGCGAGGGAGGCGCATGGGGGCGAATGGGGGAAGATAAACCTCCTTGTTTAAACATTGACTTAGGTGGTGGCGATAAGGCGCCCAGCTTCAAAGCGAAGATGCACGTTGGGAGCATCTTGGTTTTAAATGACATGTGATAGTGGTTGAAATTTTCGCTGCCTCAACCCGTTCTATCACAATGAGCTTATGTTGATGCAATTTGAATTAGAGATGTGTAATTAGTAATCTATTTAAATAATACTCCATTAATGCTTACATTATTTTGTATTTAAAAAGCAATGTGGTCGTTGATAGCTGCCTGAGGCGGGCGGAGCAAATTTCTACTAGCTGATTACATGTGATCTTTTTTCTCCATTTTCCTCTTCTTTTTCTTCTCTCTCGCTCTCTTTTTATCTTTCCCGATATCTATCGCGGATTGCGCATTCAAACTTGTTATCCGTTTATTATTATTATATGTAGAATGTATACATTTGCAACATCTTTCTTCTTTCATTACTAAGTCTGTCTGTCTTTAACGTGATTCTCACAAGCCTACGCGAAAATGCCTTATTTGGTTATCATTTTCATGACTTTTTCTCTTTCCCTCTCGGGGACTGGTGGGTAACAGCTCAGATGAAGAGTTTAGATGTTTGGTTTTGGGTTTGGAAGAGAACGTTAGAGCGGGTGTTAAGACAATGATTTTCTCCCACGCCGCGACCTTCCTCTGATAAAGGATTCACAGAAGTACCGTTCGTTTGTTTTCTTCTTTCTTAACTTTTCTCATGCACTCTATATCTCCAGTTCTGATACTCTTCACCCTCTCTTTCACTGTTCGAGAGTTTTATGTATTGGATTGAATTTTATTGAATTATTATTTATAAGTTACCATTTTCTTTGATAGCGTAATGTTGTATTGTTATATTCTTAATCTGTCTCCCATTTACGTTTCTACGGATCAATCTCATTAGTTTACACTAATTGCCTTTTCTTTATCACCATATCCATTACTCTAATTTTCTATAAACTTTTGTTTGTTTTCCGTTTAAGAGTATTAAAATTAATCAGAAGTTTGTCTGTCTGGCAGTGATACTATTTATCATAGATTTCTCTCGCTTTTATTCTGTATTATATATTTCTTTATTTGTCCAGCATTATTTACGCAACAATTCTCTACTCACTCAGTTATTCCGTAATATCGATGACTAATAACTTCTGTAATTATCTCAGTTGACACTTTATTCAATTTAGACTATTTTTATCTTTCTCTCGTCGCGAATCAACTAACTCGATTACTTATTCACGGTAAATTTCACACAACCGAGTTTGACGCCTTTACGAGTACTTCTATGAATGTGAGGTTGAATCTGAAAATGGCCTCTGGGTTAGGCATGATCTAAGTAGTGAAAAGTGGATAAACTAGAGGATTTAATTAGAAACATTGTATAAAGGGCGAGACCATGATAAATGAAAATGGTGACGATGAATAGTGTTGATCCAGGTTGCCTGACAAACTCCAATGTTGCTTTCGTTTTTGTTACCTATAATTTCTATCAATATAATTTTGTTTTTTTAGCAATAGTCTTTATCATTTTTACTCATTTGAGTATTTTTCACGCAACTTTGGTGAAATAGTATATTTTTGCTTTTTTGTTGTTTTGAAAGTTACTTCAGATATTTTTTATTTTTTATTTAGCTATAAAGTGCTCCTGTGTTTTCTTGATTTTTTTCCTTGTATCATATTTCTCGGTTCTTTTCTTCAGGCTGTTTGATGTACATAGCTTATAATTTCTTCTGAAGCCTTTTCTTGTCTTTCTTTACAGATTTTTGTGGCGCGTTCGGTGAGTACTTGCGTGATCGGTTTTAGTCAATTATTTAGTGAAGTTCTAGAGGAGATTTTTTTTTCGTCCCTTTCTATATTGTTTAGGAATTGAGTCGATTGGTTTTGACTTCTTTGGATTTCGATCATTTAAGTTTTGTTTAGTAGATGGGTTGGGAATTATTGGATATGTTAATATGTGTAGAATGAGAGATAGGCTTCTTTCCATTTGTTTGTCTCAGAGAGGTCCTTAAACGTATTGAAAGTATAGAGTGTTCTCTGTGCCTGAGATATAATTTTCAGTGGCGTTTGCGAGGATGCCGTTTTCGTTGATTTTTAGGTTATATAACCTGCTTCTGCATCTTGCGTTCAGGTCCTGAAGAAGGATACAGATGATGTGTGGCAAATATATTGACGAAGTTGTGAGTAGGAAACACAAACACCTGGAGGTGGTTCCTACAGCTATTACTAGGTCTTCTGTGATCATCTTATGTTAATAGTTATATAAAACTCTTTAAGTTTTCTTACGTAGGAAAACTCTAGGTATTTTATTAATTCCCATTGCCATTCTATCATATCGTGTTTGCTTGTAAACTGTGGAAGTTATATTCAAGTTTGGTATTTTAATGTAGTTTTGTTCACGTTTATTCCGTATTCAGTAATTATTACCATCACCGAGTCTATTGGCCTTATTATATTTTTATTTACAGCCATTAACATTCAGGGTAAAGATTTTGTATAATTTTGATAGTTTTGATCCATTTCCTTATTGTTCGTTTGCTTGACCTCTTTTTACTTTTTCCTTTCTATTTCGCAGTCTTAATTATCATAAGCTATTTTTTCTAAATTTTTCATTGGTTAGGTGAAGTATGATTCTGGAGATATTTTAAATAGTCCTTATTTTAGTAGAATGATGATCTTTGTTTCGTAGTGTTCGGTGTTGTACTCCCATTTGAATCTTCCTTTCATTATTCCTTCAACGATTTTCTTCATTTTGTTTAGCCTTGGTAGTGGTAGTGGTACAGCGTATGATCCATATATTTTGATGTGGAGTGGTTTAGTATTGCTGTTTTCAATTTCTAGTTTCTCTTTGTTTATTATTTCATGCATGTAGCTAATTTTATCTGTGACCTCAGTTTCGTCGTCCGAGGACATTGAGTTTTGTTCAGTTTGTTCATCATTGTGTTTGCTCTTCAGTTGCTTACAGTGGTGATGCTAATGTATCGCTTTTTCAAAAGGCTTCTCAACGATTGACCACCTACATACTCTAAACGAACTCATTGAGAAAGCTTAAGACTACAATATTTTTTTATATTTGGTATTTGTAAATTGACAGAAATCATGTGATTCAATATAAACAACAGGTATCATAGGAGGCGTGAAAAACCAAGGCATAGACCCGGTATACATAAATATCATAAGTCATATTCCACAATTGCAGATCCTACATTCGATTGCATAAGGATCGGAACATCTTTCAATTTCGGAAAGATGTAAGAAAAAGAAATATGATCTCGATCTCTCTGAAATTAAAATCAATGGGGATTATAAGCTCTACCACCGAAAACTCACAGACCATATTGTAGTCATAAGTTTTAAAGTATATGAGATTCAAACAAGTTTCAATAATTTAACCATGAAAGCAAAAAGTCGGTCTCAAAATGAATCTTGGAAAAACAAAAGTCAAGACAAACCAACCAGAGGTCGACATGAGAGATATTGCAATTGACAAGGAGCAAATTGAAATGTTAGAAAAATATATCTCTATGTCAACAGATTACAATGTAACAAGAAAAAAATCAAGAAATCATCCTGGGCTGGAAGGCATTTGGAAATGAAGCTTCATCTTCAAAAGTATGATGTCTATGGGCCTGAAAAGAAAAGTATACAACATATATATAAAAAAATTACATTAAAACTTAGAACAAGCCAAAGAGCCCATGAACGCATTATAATGAGGTTAACCTAGCGTGCCGGAAAATCAGTCACTTGGATAATTGGACAAACCAAACTTCAGGTTATAGTGGAACGTATGAGAAACCTGAAATGGAGCTTGGTAGGCCATGTGCTCAGATTCCAAGACGATAAATGAACCATGAAAATAACCGATAGGACTCCAAGGCACGATTTCCTCATCTTTGTCTCTGCCTTCAAAAGGTTTTTCAAAGACAAAGATTAAAATTGGCGAAAGCCCCCTGGTGGTTGTTTCCAGTTTCAGACCTAAAATTTGCTCTTTAATTGTCTGTGCGATGGATAGTTACCCTTGAAATTGTGACCGGGTAAGGAGATATGGTATGAAAAGCTCTTAAATTGCCTTCTATCCTGGGTTGAAACTTTCTTAGATAGGGTGACGAATATTTCCACAATCGAATTAATTATACACATCGATCAAATTCAAAGTAAAATAGGGACAGAACAATTCTTTACTGTTTCTGGATGTAAAAATCCACCGTTTAAATAATTGGATACAATGCGCAGTCTATTGAAAGCCTACCAATTCAAATGCTTACATACATTTAAATCATTACATAACAAATCTGTTAAAATATCCGTTCTTTTTCTTCACTTTTACTCCTAGCCTATAGAACATGTGACCCAATTTTTCTTCAGAATCAAATCAACTACCTTATCTGCAATTTCATTGAGCTAAAATATCCCATTTATTTCATAAACAAATGCCATTCTAAGCCCATAAAAACTTTTACAATATTCCCACACACCAAAAGGAGAACTTTAAAAAATGTATAATCCTCTCATTTTCTCCAGCCCTAGCCCCGCACCCCCACCCCCTAAAATCGTATGCTAATGAAAATAAAAAATATAACATCCAGATACACAAATAACATCTAAATGTCTTTGACCAAACTGTACCCCACCAACCAGCACGCAAATGCATATGTAATCCCTGTAAACATTATGACAACTCCTAAATTGGAGTGTCGGCTCACTTTAGTAAGAGGATCAAAGAACACCGCCGTGCAGATATCAGCAGAGGCTCACTTCCTCCAGTCTCTTCGCTCATATGCAAAATTATGACCATAGAATCGAATTTAACCAAACCAAAATTATATATAACTCCAATAATTATATTGAGAGAAAAAGTGACTTTAATATTTCTGAACAACAATATAAATTTAACAGATGTATGTCAAATAATGTTGCCTAATCCATTTATAAACTGCCAGAATCAGTCGTTCGACGAAATTAAAAGTTGCCTCTCGAACTATACATGTATTTATATTTTCATTATATTTCCATTGTTTTCGTTTTGTTTAGTCTTATTTTTGCTTTTATATACTGGAGTTGCGTGTCTTACATTTCATTATACAGTTGATAATGGCAAAAGCCGAAACTAGTTCTGTTCGTAAATAAATCGATTTCAAATATTGTGGTTTATTATTTCTTGCATCATATATATATATATATATATATATATAAACGGTAAATTTTGCTGCAGGCCGAGCTCCATATGGATATATATATATATATATATATATATATATATATATATATATATATATATATATCCATATGGAGCTCAGCCGTGAAGCCTGCATTCAATATTGAGGATAAATCCCAGAGCAAAATTTACCGTTTTTATATTAAATGTTTTTTAACTCTTACAGTCCTTACAAAATTAAAAACAAAGTTTAAATTTACTATCTTTAAATAATGCCAGGTCAATTTTTCTTTATAGTTTGTAATTAATTTCTGCAATAATCCTTAAATTTATTAACTAATTTTTGAGTCAGTCTTAAAGCAAATTTAACTGTTGCCAAGTCATATTTAATAACAAAAAATTGAACTCATAGTACTTTTTACTGATATTTTATAATTGGTCACCCTTTAAAATAATTTCTTGTTGGCCTTTTCTAGTTTTCTTCGTATATTTTAACTTTGTAAACTTATTCTAGCCTGAAGATGAAAACTTGTAGTTTTCGAAACGTAGTGAAAAATTAAAAGATGCTACATCCGTTGCTCGTGGCTCTAGGATTTATCCTCAATATTATATATATATATATATATATATATATATATATATATATATATATACATATTGTAGAGGGATCACCTAAAATAATATTATTTCCCCACCTCCTAAGATATTACTTGGGAGAGAAAGCGAGCCGATACTCACCCCCCCTCCTCCGACTTCACCCTGTTTGGACTGGCCGCCTGGTCACTGCAAAATTCACACCGAGGTATCACGCTGAAATTGAAGGCAACCTCCCCGCCGTCTCAATCTTCCCTCCCCACCCCCTCGGGTTGGGAGATTACTCATTGTAAAGGCTATGGCGGAACCCGATTCACACGGCCCAAAGTAATTAAACATAAAATTTATAGAAGACCAGGGATCTAAAGGCTCACCATAAATTTACCAGAATTAATCAGGATGGTGCTAAATTATGAGGTATCCGCAAGGGGTTAAATAAATACACCCATAAAAGTATTTACTGCATTATTTACAACAAGATTAAAATGAAATAAATTAACTGTAAACAAATTATACGGGGGTCATCAAACAATAAGAAAAGTCACAAATGCTTATCACCATCAAACGACCACAAGTCGTTTTAACCCAAAAGATATTCGCGCATACAAAATTGGGTTCTATTAATAACTTGTTTACAGCCGAAACGACACGCGCCGTTGAAGATAAAATAGGCTTCGCTACTCTAGTGACAGGTATTCCCAGAATAACCTCCCTGTCTTACGTCCCTTACCTTAAGGCCTAAAATTACAAGAATAACACTTATAACGCTTAATTAATTTATAGGGGACGTAAGAAGAAAGAAATTCTCCAAAATACCTGATATCAGAGTAGTAAAGCAATAACCCATGTCAGAAACCCAGGTGAAAGGGGCTCGACGACGATGAGTGATTTCAAACTAAGTCGACAGGGGTGAAGGCAATGACGGTGTTCAGCGAGGAGAAACCCACAGGCGGCGATCTCATAGTGAAAGGCGTCAAGACCACGGTGAACGATGATTCGAAGACCCAACGATCCGAGAAAAGGAATTCCAGATGACAGAATTCCCCAAAGAGGAGATAGCGAGGTGACTGGGGAAGAGCTTTCACGTGCTCAGTGTGAACGGCTTCCCAAAGGAGAACACTTGCAAACGTAACTGGAAAAGCACAATTCGATGCAACCGACAGAGGGTCGTCGACAACGCTGGCAGGAATCAATGGCAGAAAATCCTCGCTGCACGAAGGAATCCAGTACGGGTCTCCTAAAAGTTAGCAACGTCATGGTAAGTGACGGACAACGATTCAGCGGGGCAATCCGGCAGAATTCTCGTAACAGAATAAATTAAAAGGCCTCACGGCCCCATTTATATCCTTCAATCCGAAGGGGGAAAAGGGAAGTGGGGCAGAAAGGAGGGGTAAGTCGCTTCCCCTACGCAAATTATGCTGGTGAGTTAAAGAAGTTTAAGGCCAAAAATGGTAGCCTCAAAGCGGGTCGACCTGCTTTAAACACCATAAACTATGATGAGAAAGGAAGAGCATGGGAAAACGAGGCCCTACCCTTTACACCCATCTATTTTGTAGGTTTGCGCGAACAGCTTTTATGGCTCCAGCCGCTGGTCGTCCGTCTGGCTCGCTGATCCCTGCCTCTGACACTTCCCTGCGAGGAGACGCTCGGTTTTCACGGCCGATAACGAGGGTTCGAGAAGGCCTCTCTCTCTCTCTCCCTGTTTTTAGAGAACTCCCGGTATATATGCACCCTCCCAAGGATTAAAGATAGATTTGGTTAGATGACACTTTCCAAAAAGGAGTTTGATTCAACGAAGCTCTCTCTCGAGAAGTGTGAGTGACGGTCGCAAGGCACGGAAGAGTTGGCCATCAAACCCGTAGCTTCGGGTTAGGGAGAAGAGTCTCATGAGGCAACGTTAGCCTTTCTCAACCGCCTACGGATCAAGGATTGGAGAAGCCATCCTCCAAAGTTCCTGTGGTGACCTCTTGAAGACAAGAGGCTCGATAGCTCGCTCAAGCCGATTGTGGAGAAGTCATCTCCCCCCTGCCCCCCTTCGAAGTTCGACCGGTGACTTCTTGAGGACAAGAGTCTCTCCGTAAGTAATCAAGGTTACCAAGACCTCCCCTTAAGTTTGCCCCGCTTTACTTGCGAGGTTCAAAGGAACTAAATCACCCACTACCTTAAACCATTTAACCATTATAACCATTTAATAACCCTGGTTATCTAATTAGTATTCAGAACCTAATTCCGTCTTATTCATGTACCTATATATATCTATATTTATTGTTGTGCCTTTTATTTAGTGTATATTAAAATCTATTTTTGTCGTTGTGTTTGGAATATTTCTTAGTCACGCAGCTGCAGCTATCTATTCAAATCGCACTCTTAGGTCAATAACAGTTGTCGCCTTGTTTAGCCTACCTTAGAGACTGTGTGCGCATATTCCCGTATACTTTGGCCATACTTCGACATATATACACACACACATATATATATATATATATATATATATGAATATATGAAAGTACAGTCAAGAGAAGATTTCCTATGTCTTCTCGATAACCTGAAAAAAGTTCGGTAGTACTTTACTCCTTTAGGTCCATATTTCTTGTAAATATAGTCATATGAGTTGCTGCTGACCAGTCTAATCTTCAATTTCACGGTGAAGGTAAGAACACATAGGAGGCTGAGGTACATGTGATTTATTTATGGAACAACGTTTCGGGCGTATCACCCATCTTCAGGTTCATTGCAACAAATCTCAAGGAAAGTACATTCAAGAGAAGATTTCCTAAGTCTTCTCGATAACCTGGAAAATGTTTGGTAGTACTTTAATCCTTCAGGTCTATATTTCTTGTAAATATATATTGAAGATTAGACTGGTCAGCAGCAACTCATATGACTATATTTACAAGAAATATGGACCTAAAGGAGTAAAGTACTACCGAACTTTTTTCAGGTTATCGAGAAGACTTAGGAAATCTTCTCTTAACTGTACTTTCCTTGAGATTTGTCGCACTGAACCTGAATATGGGTGATACCACCGAGACGTTGTTCTATATATATATATATATATATATATATATATATATATATATATATGAACTCTAGTCGTTTTGGTTTGATGGCGAACTCGTATAATATCCTCTCGTGCAGCTCCTTCTTGTCAAAGTCGAAGAATTTCACGTTTTCCTGCATTATTTCTAGCTCAAATGGCTTAATTTTTAAATATAGAACTATGTCTTTCTCCAGTTCTAAGTTAAAGGTAAAAATAAAGCAACCCTCCAAAACACAACTGATCTTTACACACAGGAGCACAGAATAAGAGAAATCAAATGACGACAGCGGCGTGCGCAACAAAAGTTGCATGTACTGTACTATTGACAAGAGATGCCAGTTAATCCTTTACACATAACAGACTTGTTCGTAAAAACCCAAGTTGCTGGATAATTTTTCGTTTTTTTAAGAAAATTGTAGAACGGAAGCCTTTCATAGATTGGAATTTATAATAATAATAATAATAAGTCTTTTGTAATGCGCTCTTCAAGGCCTGAGGCCTTCCCAGAGCGCACGTTGTGTTGAGATGAGAATGGAAATTCAATGGAAATTCGAGAGGGAAAGAAGGCAATTCTGAAAAGATGCGTTTTCAGGAGATGCTTAAATGTGGTAAGAGAGGAAGAAGACCTGATTTCAGCAGGAAGAGCATTCCACAACTTAGGGGCGCAGATTGAGAAGGAGCAGTTCCCCATTAAGCAGAGGGATGAACGAGGAATATTCAAAAGAGGTGCATGTGATGACCGAAGGGCCGGAGGGACATGGCGTGGAGAGGGGGCAAAATAGAGGTAAGACGGGCCTTGTTAGTTAGGTCCTTAAATGTAAAGAGAAGTATCTTGAAGTGAGTACGGGATCTGACAGGGAGCCAGTGCAGTTCATGCAGCAAGGGTTTCGAGGGAGAGAAGCGAGGGCGACGGAGGAGAAGCGGGCGGCATAGTTCTGTAGAAGTTGAAGGGGGCAGAGAGAGGAGGATGGCAAATTCACAAGCGGAGAGTTACAGTAGTCAAGGCGTTAAGTGATGAAGGCATGAACAGCAGTCTCAAGACTTTGTCGATCAAAGTGAGAGCGAATGAAAGAGAAGTTACAAGGGAAACAAAGAGAGGATTTGCTGACATTGCGGATATGAGGCTTAAAGGAGAGATGCTCATCAAAAACAACACCCAGATTCCTAACGCAGTAAGAGAAAATGATTGTATTACCGCCCAGAGTGAGCGAAAGAAAGAGAGATTTAGATTTTTTGACAAGAGCAGGGGTGCCGACAAGGAGGACCTCAGTTTTGGAGTGATTAACCCTAAGGAAATTGGTAGAGTGCCACTCAGAAATGGAGGAGTAGGCAGCCAGGAGGTCAGTGATAGAATAGGAAAGAGACGTGGGGGATGAGGAAACGAAAATTTGAGTATCATCAGCATAGAGGTGGAAGGATAGACCAAGATTACGGAGAATGGAACTAAGAGGGAGAAGGTAGATACGAAATAGTAGAGGACCAAGGACAGAGCCTTGTGGCACTCCAAAGCGAATAGGGGTAGATTCGAATGAAACGTCGTCAATCACAACGGATTGAGTATGAGACGAGAGGTAAGAGCAGAACCAGTCAAGCACGGTGCCTGATATGCCGAGGAAAGAATGGAGACGATCAAGTAGGACATATGGTCAATATTATCGAAGGCAGAGGAGAGGTCGAGTAGAACGAGGATGGAGGCACAATCCCTGCCCGCAGCTCTTCGTAAACAATCGGACACATTGAGAAGGGCGGTTTCTGTGGAGTGACCTGACTTAAAACCCGATTGATAGGTTTCTACAATGTAACAGGCCACCATGTTACTGTTGATGCGTGAAGCAACGACTCTCTCCAGAACCTTAGAGATGAAAGGAAGTGGCGAAATCGGGCGATAATTGGAAGGGTCAGTGGGGTTCAGTTGAGGCTTTTCAAGAATCAAACGGATGTGAGCACGTTTGAAGGAAGAGGGAACAAAACCAGTTGCAAGTGAAGTGTTGAACAGGTGAAAAAGCGTTGAAAAGATAGCAGGCAGAATTTTACATAACAGTTTAGGCGGAAAAATGTCCTTTGGGAAGCCCGATTTCTTAGAAAGCGAGAGCAGGGTTGTAAGCTCAAACGCGGTCACAGCGGGAAAAACGATAAGCGACTGAGGCGGAAAGTCAGGGAGAATGGCAGGAGCCGGGACAGAAGGCTGAGGGGGGAAGGCACGGAGGTTAGTGACCTTATCTGCGAAGAAATTCGAGAGATTAGCAGGGCTAATGGGTGGGGAGACCTGGGCTGGGAAGTTAAGACGGGAGAGCAGGCGGAAGACGGTACGGGGATCATTCCTATTATCAGTAATGCTTATCTCTATAAAAATCTATTGTTTTAAGAAAACATTGAATTTTAATTACTGTTAAATTTTACGAATATGGATAACAACTCGGAGTGTAATTTTTGAGCCTGACTCAAGCGCGTGTGAAAGATGTCGAGAGAACGTCTGCGAGAAATGATATTTTTTTACACAGGGCACCTATAAGATGAACAGCCCGAGTCCTGGAATCGCCACTGATATATATATGTATATATATATATATATATATATATATATATATATATATATATATATATATATATATATATCAGAAGAAGCACAATAAAATATATGTAAATGTAGGAAAGAAACCACAGTGTTAGGATCAATATATTTGCAAAACCAGGTTTCGACGGAGAGCCCCATCATCTTCAATCGCTCGTGTGGTAATAAATACAGAAAAATGCTTAGCTTAGGGACATACAAATTTAAAAGTCAGAATGTAATTAGGGGAGGGAGGCATATGAGACCAGCGGCATTTTTTAGTAGAAGTATAAATCACCTACTTATCAAGGAATTAGTGTTGAATTGCCCATCGGAGGAATTAAAGTTTGGAATTTCTTTATTAGAGCCGATTCAATTAGATGCCTATGTCTATAATTGTGAAAATTATAAATTATTTTTTATTATCAATGTCATTTGAATGATTTGTATTTAATATGTGGAGAAATAAACTAGAAGAAAGATATCCACGTCGCATTTTGAATATATGTTCCTTAATACTCTTGGAAAATCTGGAGCTTTCACCAATGTACATATACTTGATTGCAAGATTCGCATGGGATATAATAAACTCCCTGTTCTTTATCGGTGAGCTATTTTTAGACAGACGTTTTCGGATCATCTTTTTGTATTGAAAAACAACATTGATGTTGTTTACACGTGCCAACTTACAATTAATTAATTGAGGCGAGTATGGGAATGTAATATAATATTTATTACATACATGTTCCTTAGGATTAACTTGTGAGAAAAAGTTGGATACCGCTTGAAAATGACATTTTACTATGAAACAAAGTGGATAGGGCAGCTCAATGAATGTTTGGATGATCGTATTGATTTCATCCTGCGGGAAACAAGGATCACATAATTTATGCAATATTATTAAAGCCAATTTTATTAAAGCATATAGCAACCACTTAACTGCTAGCCGCCTGTTAGCATTTAAGGAATGTGACTCTCTCACACACGATCTTCCTTCATTTTTTATTTGTTGTGACTACTACTTTGCTTTCTATTTTAGTTTTCTTGCATTCGCGTGCCAGATTATTAGCGCTTATAGGATATTGTTTCTCTCTTAAGGCAATCTCGCATTGGACCCAGCAGTAGGGCAGAAGTAAAGGTGCAAAAGGGGTTAATGTTTCAGGAATAGAAGCCAGATTTGAAGTGATGAGGAAGCCAAAGAAGAACATAATGACTTTATCGTCTGAGATCAGGATGGCAATCTTTATGGCAAAAGCAAACCATCGTGCTCGATCCATACACCACTACGTGACCTCTTGAGTGACGGGAGCCTGGCGATAAAGATTTGAATTGGAAAGTGATGGCTTCCATGGAATTCATCAAATATCTCCTAATCCAACGTCGATCTGTGTGTCAGGAGAGCATACAGCAACATCGAGACAGAAAAATGAAGCTACTCTATTGCATATTTATGTGATCTATGTCCAATGAGGACGACAATCTTCAATTCGTCGACAGGTTTCTTTAATACTCTCCCCCTCGGTTTGACGTTGCCTTTCACCTGTTTAGATGTGCCCACCGTTCATTTCCCTAAGAAGCATAAAATGGTTCAGTATCGGTTGTACAAGACACTAAACTCTGTTTAACTAAGCTGGCTAATTGTTGGAGGCATATGGGGACATAAGAGAATCTCCTACACAGCTTAAGCTGGACTGGCAAATGAAGAACGGGGTCATTACTTTGGGTGTAACTTACGTTCCAACTAGCTCATCCTTCAACCCGCGGAAGTGAGTCTTGAAATCCTAGTACAACGCGAGTGTAAGTTTGTAAGACGTTTCCAACATCGTCTCCTGAAGGTTGACAAATAAAGAGAAAGGGAAGGAGACAGGCCTCCACTGCCTCTCCAACTTGACTTGGATTTTAGGAGAGTTACAATTAAATAAATGACCCTACACATTTATCCGTAATGAAATTGCTTGGAGTCTCTTTGAAGAATAGTTGCCTATTGGAAGAAAAATAGGACTTTCTGAGGTGTATCTCTCATGGCCATAGACAGCAATAGCTGCCATTGGTGCCGTTACTTTCAAGGTTTTACTGTAGAAGGTAGGCTCGACAAGTGAGCCTTCCCCTTCTTCTGTCTCAAGGTTTTTATACTGATAGGTCGCATTTGAGGGGAACATTCGCTCGTCCTTTGGAAGATAATCGAGTATCTACTCTAAGCTTACCAACTCAGTGAAGATGCAGGTGATCCGAAACTCTTTGCTTTCTACCTTCCTTCTCGCAGGTATGCTTCAAATTACCTAAGGTTGAGCTCAGTACCACTTTAATAGTACCCTGTTCCTCAGAGCCAAATTACGCGTCGGTTCTCATCCATTTGGTTTCCAGCCGTACTATGATGCCAACTGGGAAAGGTATAGCCCCTTGTAAGGATTTGAATAGGTGCGAAATCTACCGCTAGGAGGGGCCTGAGTTTTTCTCAGCCTAAAGTTGTAGGGGCTACCTTTCCAGGCAGACCATAACAGGACCCTCTCCTTAGACTTTCTGCATGAAATACGATCTAGAGTATGGATGGTCAGCACCTGTTTTTGTAATATGCACATATGACATTGATGCTATAAGGAAAATGCCTGTGCACGCAAGTTACATCATGAACGAACTTAGAAAGTTAATCGAATTTGGGGTCAAAATGTTTAATTTGTATGACAGAAGCGATGGCAGTCATATCTTCTACGCGGTAATAGCACGAATGCTTCAAATAGGAGCGATTTCAGCCAATCAAACTCTCTCAGGGTTCTTGTTCACTTCAAACGTGACAAAAATGGTTGGGGTGGCACTTGAAGCTAGGCTCATTCCTTTCCAATTAATAGCCTATTTCCTCATAAATGTCATCAAGAAAGTAGTTAAGTAGTTCACTGGCAAAGAATACGCCTTCTAAAATATTCTAGGTAGAATGAGGGGCAACTATAACATGTGTGCCATTAAATGACTAAAGAACACCTATAATGCATTCTGGGGGTAATAACGAGGGATCTTCGGTTCTCTACCAAGAAAAATCTAACCCATGACGCTGACGAAGCAGGTGTCATTTGGATAACCTAGTTTTGTCAGTTGAGTGAATAACCTAGAAACATTTGAAGACGTAAGGCTTTAAAACGCCCGAGATACTCTCAATGAAGGGCTCTGACCCCCTCGAAACTATGGTGTTCTTATTCATTTTGGGTGAGGAGACCGTAATTATCGCTTTATTCTATACCACCCCCAAGGTGGTCGCGATACTAGGAATATCACTTCTATACATTTACAACGCAATGTTCCGGGCCAATTTGTCTCTTGAATTATTCCCAGAATCGCAATGATCTTAAATTATAAAAAGTAGCCAAACCTTAGTCAACATTACCGGAAAATTCTAAATATAGCCAGAATTAAATTTATTGCAAATATAAATTACGAGCAGAAGGATTAAATTTAGTAAAATTACTCAAAAGCCGGTAAATCCGCTTGACTAAAGCCGCTATGCACGGATGTAAACTTCCTAAATGAAAAGGTCACAATGACGTCCTATCAATAGAGAATCAAAAGAGAAACTGCAGCAAAATTTCCTAATTAAAGCAAAATAAGAAAAGGACTTTTAAAAGGGCTTTTAAAAAAGCGTCAGTGGTCGATAACACTTTTGTTCGGAAATTAAACAATTATAATGTAATATTCATGAAACTTCTTCGAAAACCCACCCTTCACAGGAATCTGCCGGATAGAGAAAGGTTTGTATCTTTATCGATATTTTACTTCTTAGTGGCGTCAGAACACTGGCACCAAGGAGAAAATCTCAACGAACCCGCACACAGGCTCCAAGGAAAGTGACCAATCTATTGTCAAATAGCTGTAACAGATTCCAAAAGCGGGGGGAGGTATTTCACCATAGATGCATGTCATGTGGTGAAAATGGTTCTAGTCTCCCTTCGACAACGTATTAGCTTTATCTTGATTTGCCTATTTTTTGAGGAGGGACACAAGAGAGGGCATATGTGGAAAGGCACTTCCGTGCTAATAAAAAGCCACTTTAGGTCTCCTGATGGTTAAGTAAAGGGTAATTCCTTTACTAAAAAAGAGATTTGTGAAGGCAAAACCACTTGGCTTGGAGCCATGGTAACCAATATCATATAAACGTTTTGTTCGTTTTCATTTAGGTCCGTCCTTTTTGTTTTGATGACCTATTCATTTTACATAGGGACTTGCCTGGGTGGCCAACGTTCAACTTCAACATTAGGCGGCCCATCCGGAGCCAGCGCATATGGTGCCATTGACCCACGAGGCACCAATCGGGCCAAATTATTTGGCTAGGAAATCGAACATTATGTAGCATAGCGCCACCGAGACTCGGACGTAATAAAATAGTAATAGATTAGAGGATTAGAGGATAATAGCAGGTCGGTGATGAGCCTGGAAAATTAGCCGTGGGCAAGGAAAAATTGGTGAGAAATGGCTTACAAAGTAAGTGGCAAAACAAATTTAAAATGAAGTTTTGTTACACTTAGTTTTTTAATCTTTCGATAGGTTTACGTTTTTGTTAAAAAAGGTCCGTCAAACAAACTTAAAGCTCTACTATTCCAGCACGTGCCATTAAAACGTCTTTTCCATTGTGTGTCGAGATGGAAGTGAAAAGAATTGACATATTTGCTCTCCTGCCCACGGGCTATAACAAGTCCGACATCGCCAAGCGGCTCAACATTAGAGGCTGATCATCTATAGAGTGGCGAAAAGGCTCAAGAACGGAAGAGACTTCAAAGTTTAACCTCGTTTAGGCAGACCTCAAGTTAATTGTCAATCGTTTGGCTGTGTGAGAGGATTTTGAAAGCGTTCCGAAGCTAATATGACTAGTTTACCGAAGAAGAAGAATATTTCGGTGACCACAATGTCATGGGCCTTCAAGGAGGAGGGCGCAAGAGTTTGAAGTGCATGAAAAAGCCTCTGCTCACCGACCATATGCGAGAAAAACTTCGGGAGGGAGCGTCGCGTCGTCTCCTGAAAGGCATGAAGAGTCATGGCAATCGAACTCTCATTTATCTGATGAAAAAACTGTCAGGGTCAATTTGGTCATAAACAAGCAGAATGACCGTGTGGTAAGCTTAAGCCACGACGTTTCCGAGGTCCGCTACGTTTCCGCGACCGAACACCCAGCCTCAGTGATGATGCTCGGCGTCAAGAAGATGTGACCGGTGTGGCTCGCACTCGTTTACAGACTATCTGATGCGATTACAAGGATATCCTGGCTAAAGATCAGATCACGAAGAAGGCCAACTACGTCTTTCAGCAGGGCACTGGCTGGCCCCACATGGCCCAAATCATGCAAAAGTAGTTGGGGTCGAACATAAATTTCTGGTCGAAGGACTTTGGGTCGCCGCAGTCCCCAGACCTCAACCTCATCGACTACGGCGTGTGGGCGAATTTGGAGAGCAAGACCTTTAATGTCCACCACCACAACGTCGAAGATTAAAAATCGTTTGTCAACACGAGGAAGAACTTCGTCCGCACTGTTGGAGCGGCCTTCGGGTCTCGCTTGGAGCTCGTGCTCGCCTTCGAGGAAAGCCACATTGATTAATACTACAATTTAAACACACACACATTTATATATATATATATATACATATGATAAAACAATAAAAACGTGTATAACTGCATCAAAACTATCATTATGTCCTTTGTCGAGAGCTTCGTAACGCGTGTAACAGGACATTTGCAATACCCAGCTGTCTCAATCTAGGTCAAAACTACCGATGATACTGGCCTAAAGAGGTCATAACACTCCTAATAGTCCTGGGTATAACTGTACATGGGCTGCCCCCTTGAGGTGTGTGAATCAATATAAATTCATAGTTAGACGTTCGACTAGATAGACTTCGTCTCAGATAAAATATCCCTAAACGGATTATGCTATTGCCTATATAGTTATTCTTGCATCATTAGTTACTTATTATAATTCATCTCTTGTCGCTCTTATTCTTTATAATAATTTTTTTCAACCTTCTTCTGTTTCCTTATTTTCCGAGTATGTAGGCACATTTTCTCTGATTATGTCAGTTTACCGCTCAAAATATAATTGAAAAGGAAGTGAAGAACTTTAGCCTGCAATAGTAACTCAAATTTAGCATTCATTTATACATAAGTGAGTCATAAATTATGATTTAAAGGCTCTAAAATTCTTCAATTTTATATTATTTCGACGGTTGCCAAGAGGAAAGTCTCATGGGAAAGTCTTTGCTCGATATATGTATATTTATTTCAGTGGAATAGGGAAATCCATGGAATAGGGAAGTTCATTATTTTTATCTCAAATGGAGGACGAAATATTGAAATTATTGATCCAATTTGAGAATTCGGAGGTGCAGAAAAGATCAGCCAGTTTCTCAAATCTAAGTTTCTCGCAAGAATTTTTACAGTTATTTGAACCTGCCACAAAACAGTTAGAAGAATAGAAAGCTATATATACTTAAGTCAGCGACTGACTATTCATAGAGTAAGGGATAAAATGGTGAAACAAAATTATGTCGGAGAGAAAGAGGTAAAGCGACCTAAGTGAAAAGCAATATGCTATTAACAAGGCATTTTATTGGTCATAACAAAATACAGCATAAAAGAAACTGTCCCTAACTCTATGTGAGGCAAAAAAAAGAATGCTATGTAGCGCCTAGTGAAGAAACACTATATCTTAAACTCAGTTGATTTATACTGAAAGATATGTAAGATGGCAATGGAAAAGATGGGAGGTTGCAACTCGATCAATATCAATAAACGGAAACTCATTCATTGGTTATAGCAATTGAAATGTCCTGGAATTCCGATGCTCAACTGTGGGATGATGTACAAATCCCATTGGTCACTACCAGCCTTGGTGACATGCAGGTGTCCCCCCCTATCCCCCAATATTTTGGTCAGTGACTTTTTTTCGAAGGATTCAGAGTCTACATACACACACACACACTTAAAAGCGTTTTGAATGTTCAGGATTTTTTTTGTATGCAGGTGTCCCCCCCAACCCCTAAGCTTTTGTCACTACCAGCCTTGGGGACATGCAGGTGTCCCTTCCCCCCAGTGACCTTTTTTAGAAGGATTTAGACTTTCTAAGGCATGGACTCACATCAATATTGTTTACTTGGTTGTTTATCCATCCTCTGTTTTCATTTTCAGGGCACAGGATTTAATGAAGCAAAGAGATAATTATCTTTGATTGGCCCTTCGCTCTAAAACGCTTTCTACGATTCCTTTCGATATTGTTTTATTTGGATGTTTATCTCTCCTGTATTTGATTTTCAGGGCACGAGATTTAATGAATTAAAGAGATAGTTATCTTTGATTTGTCCAAATGTTTTCCAATCGATAAATAAGGAGACAAATATTGCTTCTTTTTCTCTAAGAGGTCAAAATGAAATGATAGCTATCTTTTGTTTAAACTGGATCATTGACCAATCTTACTTTTCCAATCCTTCTTCATTTAATTATTATAGATCACAGCTTGTTGGGAAGAAGCTTTTCCCTCGTACGGTAATTTAATTTTTTTTAACTAAGTGTAAGAAAATGAGTGAAAACTTGTGGGAAGATTTGTGATTTTAAAAAGTCTAGCTTGATATAATGATAAATTTTACTTTTAAACAGAAATATGCGGATATTTTCTCTAGATTAATAAATTGAAAATGAATATTCAATTTATACTACCCAGGTCACATAATACATATATATATATATATATATATATATATATATCAAATTTGTCAATACGATACACAATTAATTTTATTCAGTGTACAGGATAATTTTTTTTCTTTAAATTCTATTAAAAATATTTTTTAAAACGATTTCTTCGTTTCTTTGATCATTATATAAATCAACTTATTTAATAAAAGATGGATATGATTTACCGTTTGTCATCTACTGAATGAAATAGACACAAAACAAGCCACATGTGTTTGAAAAGTAACTTTGAACTCTGAATGGATTGACGATAAAAATTTTATTCATTTTTACTAAGTTTTTACGAAAATAAACATCATTCTGGAACCCTAGAAATAGGCTGTCGAAATAATACAAACGTCTTTTGTTAACAAACAAAGCGATCCAATGCGAACGAGTTCTATGGCTGCTGTCGGGATTAATTATATGAGCTGCTGCAGTTTAAAGTTAAACATAGATCGGTGTCTCGCAAAACATCCGTGAAAAACTCGTTTTGTAGTTTTATCTCGATACAATAGTTCTTTTATTTCTACTGGATTCATGGTATCAAGAATAAACTAATACGTTCCTAGACTTATTTATCTCAATAACATACTGAAACTCTGCATATATAACAAGGGAAACTGCTTCTATTAATGGAAATTTAAACTGTAACGGTATTGATAATGTTCCCTGTTGTATAGGATTGGAGCATTCTCCAAGATAAGTAGTACTATTGTCTTGATTTACGTTAATACAATAAATATTTTTACTTTATATAAATTGTTCGTAAGTAAGTCCGATACTCTGCCCACCTCTGATACACCTTATACCGTTATATAACGATTAAAAAAAGCCCTTGACGAAACTGGACCTGTATCGTCCGAATAGTCTAATTCAAATGGTCTTTCAACTTCATTCCCCTTTATATAGATAGTGATTCGATTCACATTATAAGGTTTAAATTCAAACGGTGATGCATCAAAACTACCAGAAAATGTAGAATGATCAACCATTCCTATAACCATGCGTGTAGGTATTCGCACCATGAAAATATTATCCACACTTCTCATTGATATTTCATTCACAATTGTAAAATTTCGCATGCGGACTTGTGTAATAGGGTACTTAGCGTTTGATTTAAGCAACCTATTTTCCATCTCTAGCTGATGCTGAAAGACGGACTTTTCTAATATAAAGAAAACTCTCTAATAATTCGATTTTAGCTTTTAAACCGGTCTGGCTTCTAAATAGTCTAAATGAATGTGGCTCTCTGAATAACTTTATCTTTATTTAGACTCCATTAATTAACAGCTTATGTTGTGAGAAGTAATCAGCGTGTAGTTTTCTATATACATCAATTAGTTTTTTCTGCTATATTTATTTTCTAGGCTTTCTTTACTAGAGTAATATCCTGAAGTGGAAAGAAAATTAGATTTTTCTTCTTTAGTATAGTTCAAGAGGGGCTCTAAATATGCACAATAGGGATACTTATTTCCAATCGAATTTACAGATGTTTCATTCAAATAAATATAAACATTGCTGAACAAAGTGGGAAGAATATTATTTTCCGGAAAAACATTCTCCTCATCTAGAAGTTGGCTTCCGTTTGACTTCACAATTCTTGCTTAAATATAAAGATAAACCTCACTAAGGTCTACATAATACTGTCCGTTACCAGATACATAATATTCAAACGGTGTGAGGTCAGAAAAGATATTGCTGAGGGAAGAGTAAGACTGATAATTGCCTTCGACGATTGAAGTTTGGGTTAGTGGAACAGTAAACAAATCGAGTTCTGTCTTTGAACAGATATTATTTGTTGGATGAAGAGCATTCATTTTACACGTGTAAGATTTAAAGCCGTTGATATCTTTATGAGAACATCTATGAAATGTCTGATGGTTTATATTATGAGAAAAAAGCATCTCTAGCCTCATCATTATCATCTATTTTAATTTTTATTCTATTCTTCAACTTCTGATTCATCAATTTTCGCATATATCTTACACTTATTTTTTCTGATTTCCTTTCATTATCGCTCTCAGATTTTAACTTTCTTCTAATATACTGTCTAGTATCTTTAGTGATATTATGTTTTACCCTTCCTAGTTGTTTTTTTAGAGCTTGCTTCGCACTCTTTCCATGCACAATATCCTGAACAGTGTCGAAACCGGCTGAAATAGCCTTCTTTCCTAGATAACGGGCACCACTCTTTAGATATGGTGATGCATTTCTGAATAGGGAAAAGAAGAGGGATCCAAGACCATGTCCCCTCTGGGCTCTTAACCGTTTAATCACGCGTGATTCATTCAACATTTTTAATTATCGTTTAATGTTTACTCTTAATGTGTAGTTTTATCATCAAATGACCAACAAAGAATGGAAATATTTCCCCTTCAACCGTTCTTATATAAATTGATCTCAAGTCTCCAGAGCTTAGATTCAGATAGTGTGGATTAACAAAAGTTATACTGAATTAACCATTATTAAGAACATAAGAACATAAGAAAAGAAAGATGAATAGTTCTCATCAGCTTCGACTGTGTCCCGCCTACTAACTGATAGTATACAAGGTAAGAGTAAATTTAACATGATCTCAGATGAGATATAAGAGCAGTAAAATCTATATTGAACGCTATGCAATGATTTAATTTGGAGATATCATCTCTGATAGATCTTTTCATTATAGTGGAAAATTCTTTTGACAGATGAATTAATAGATTTTATTTCCTTTTTACATTGAGCAATGATCCTGAAGTGAGTATTAACATATAATCAGTAGGTATTTTCCGTTGCTTTCTGTCAGATTGAAACATTAAATCTTGAGATGATAATTTCTGTTTCATTTTCAAATTCATTTTCTCGATGAGTGCATTTATCATTTTTGTAATATCCAGCGTCTATCCATATCTCATCATAAGCATAGTCAATTTCTTTTATTTTTGTTACCTTTCCTCTTGCCAATATAGTATTTGATGCATAGTTGTTTACTTCCGCGATTTTCCGATAGACTGTGAATGCGTGTGTAGACTTAGTAACATTATAGATATTCCCTGTAAATTGAAACTCACAAAGACCTACTTCATATTTCCTGTGGTTTGTTATTATGGATTTATGCAACTCGATTCTATAGTCAGACATGGTATTTTTAGGGTAAACATCCAGGGAGGAAGAAGAAGGAAGGGTGACATAAAACTCTCTGGCTCCATCTTCACAACTGATATAAAACCTTGCACATCTCCCACCTTTATATAATTTTATGAATATATTTGCTCAAGATTTTAGGGTGATATCACATGCCTTGATATATGAGTCAAACGATTCTGGGTACCCTCGCCATTTTATTAAATATAGCTTGTTTTTTCCATCCCTTTTCGCTTTAATATCCTCTCCACTACATATTTCTTACGGGAGTCAAATTTTATTTTCTGTAGTTCTTCTTCATAAACTCCACCTTCAATATGTTCACCATTTTTAATCTTCAATATAATACAGGGCTAATACATTTGAAATTTTATATATCTTGTAGATTTCATCTTAGAAAGTTGAAGAGAAGAGGTGTTAGAACAGAGAATAAGATTGGTAGATACGATCCTCCACGCTGATTTATTAATTTTTTCTGTAGACGTACGAGTATATGACCTGGCTTCCGAGCTAACATACGTATCAACCGTTTGAATCGTGATATCTCTTGTTTCTGTGATGCTGTCATTGGAACACTACCTTTTATTAGATTAAGACACATTTCACATACGAATTTGACCAAATCACTATCCATGCTTCCTATGATTGATTTTTTCATCTTTTTAGAAAGTGTAGGGAACGCATGGAAGAGATACGCGTATCTTTTCATTTTAGGGTTCATTCTAACCATAAAATGGTTTGGAAATATACCTGTCCCTAAGGTAAATCGAACAGTGTTTCTCGGACTGAAGTCGCAGAGCAAGTAGCCTAAGGTTTCAAGAATGATTCTTTATATATTTTGATGAAGCTCTTACGTTCACCAGGCATTATTTGTCCAGCAAATATATTTATCTGGGAGATGTCTCTACTCTGGTTAAATAAAACTAAATTGTGACAATTTAAGGCTCGCTCATATATGAATTTTTCTAAAATAGATTTTGAGCCACTAGAAATATTGAGATATTCTTATGGTGAGGGTAACTGTAAATATCTCTGATATATTTGCATCTATCTTCTGTATTAAGTCATTTAAAATAAGGAGTGTATGATTTTTTCCATCTAGAGATGAAACATCCAATGAAGTGGGACGAAAGATTTTTAAGACAGAGCTCGTTCAGGACGTCATTTTTAAGGATACACCCCTATTCATGTCTTCTTCGCTGAAAAAACTGCCTAAAAAAATGGGAATCCCAGAAATGGAAAAAGGTTATTTTTCTTACGATTTTCTTTCAGAGGAAACTTTGAATTATACTGGACCCGTTCCTGAAAAAAGGTGATTTAACTATGAAAAAATGAACAGCAAGGAAAAATTCCCCTTTGACAGTAATATTTATTCATTTCCAGAAAGACGTATATAATATTCGTACAGAATGTATTAAGTATTGCATTCAAGATGTTTCTATCCTTCGCCTGTGTTTTAAGAAGTCTAGGTGTTCGTTCATAAGAAGATTTAACATTGATCCTATGCAGTCTTGTATCACAATAGCCCTATTGTGTTACAAGGTTTATAAAGATGTCTTCTTACCAGAAAATTCTATTGCAGTCATCGACAGGAAGAAATCCAAAGCTTTTTCTTATAAGGCTATATGTTGGCTTATGTTTGAAGAACATGTTAGAGGAATCTTGATTTTTCCTGCAAAAAAACGGTGGTGAGCGAAGCCTTTCTGTTGGTGGAAGAGTATTTTTTCCTGACGGGTTTTCATCATCAAGAGGAGAAACTGTGTTTCTCTTTCATCGGTGTTATTGGCATGGGTGCCAAAAAGAAAACTTTGATCTAAAACAGGATGTTTCCATTGGTGGAAATGGGTCGTTGGACCGATATTATCAGACAGTAGAGAGTGATCGAATTCTTAGTAGTAAATATAAGGTTATCATTCTCTGGGAGTTTGAATTTGAAACCATGATGCAAATCATTCCAGGGCGCCGTGAGGCGGTTAATAGAATATCTGCCGATGTAATCAATTGTGTATTGGATGTAGAGAGTGTACTTTTTGGCGGCAGATGTAACCCATTTATATTATACTACCCACCAACCGAATGTGTGAAAATCCATTATGTTGATTTTTCCTCCTTATGTCCGTATTGTATGAAAAATAATCCCTATCCCGCAGGATCACCTAGATGTTGCGTATCTGTGCGAGAAGTTCTGGCTATTCAAGAATTCACTCAGGGTGTGAATGAGGCATATTTCGGTATCGTCAAAGTTGATGTTCTCCCTCCTAATGATCTGTATATTCCAGTTCTCCCTCAATCCATAGATCATAAACTTACTTTCATACTTTTCACCACATGCGCTCAGCAAAACTCAACGAATGCGATCAATCTGAAGAGCAACGTATGATTTCCGGAGTGTACAAATCCCCTGAACTGAAACTTGCACTGGAAAAAATAAATAAGATCAAGAAAATCTACAAGCTTTGGGAGTTTGAAAAGAGAGATGGTTTGTTCGCAAAGTATCTAAAAACCTTTCGGGAAGAAAAAATAAAAGCTTCTGGCTTTCCACGAGGAGTAATTGGTGAGAATGAAAAAAGAGAATAGGTGAAAAGGGTGAATCATGTTGAAGGGATGAACATCCAAATAAACAACATCGAAAGGAATCCTGGAAAGCGTTTTAGAGGGAAGCTCTGCCGAAATAGGTAAGAATTTTTTCCTGCGATTAGATTTTTCTTTCTGTGTTGATATATTACTTTCGAGATGTGATTTATAAATGTTAAGACATTGTACAGCTAATATAAAGTCAATAATTTATAAACTTAAAGTCGATAATACTCCTATAATAATATATCAAAAATCATCCCATTGATCCTGTTCATATTTATTTCTTTTACAGTATCTGGGGAAAATTCGCTCAGAGGATTTGCGGAATGCAAACGGTCATCTGTGGTTCGGAATATGATGTAATCAACCTAATAAAAAACGACAAGTACATTGTGAACTCGTTGGATGTAGTTGGCCAGGCATACATTGCAAAAGTGGAGAATGCTGAACATGTAGAAGTTGACTCCCACGCAACGAATCTTCCAATTGCAGCATTTACAACCGCCTATGTTCGAATCAAGCTCTATGGCCTCTTAGACTCGTTGGGTGAAAGGTTGTTATACTGTGACACAGACAGTGCCATCTTTATTGGAAGGAAAGATGATCCACAACCCCAACTCGGAGAATTCCTAGGTGATCTCACCGATGAGATCAAGGATGTGTACGGTGCTGATGCGTATGGGGATTCATTCTGTTTTACGGGTCCCAAATCCTATTCGGTACGTATCCAAGTGGGGTGAAGTGTATACTTCATGTTAGCGGGTTAATCATTAACACTCACAAGAAGAATATAATAACCAACGATACTATGAAACGCATAGTTGGAGCCGATGATGATAGAGAGAAAGATGATAGTCATTTATGGGTTTCAGAGCCGAGGAACACAGTGGAGTTCAAGAGGTGAGAGAGAAAAAGGTTTTTGAGAAAGATGTTTCGGAAACGTGTTGAGCTACCAGGAATCCCTTTCGGTTTCAAAGGGATCTTACAAGATATTTAAAAAAAAAGTCCATTGAATACCTGCTATTATTAGCTCTTTTTTTATGTGCATATATATTTATATGAATAAAATAAAGATGAAATAATACGGGTTATGCCACCAATGTTTTATTTTTCTCTAAAAAATAACTCATTACATTCTCTTGACCTTGTGAGAAGGGAAATTCTTTCATCCTTGCCTCTTCAATCTTGGTTTTCATCGTATCGGTAGGTTGATGAGAATACCATAAGAGAAATCGAAATAACAAGTGTTTTGTGTCAAATATAGCGATGTTCACTACTTTTTCCCCATCATTCACAATGTTAAAAGGCAATATGCAGAAAAATTTATCCTCCCATGTATTGTGACGATCGGATAGACCTCCTAGAAAGAAAAACTGGTCCATAAGCCCGTTTTTTAATTTTCCACCGATAATTAAATCTTCTAAATCCATAAACTGAAGACTTTCAATCACTTCCTTTCCGTTATTATAGTTAAAAGGTGGTTGAACTGACCCACTACAGAGAAATTCAATCCGATCAATTGGGTGTTCATAACTTGTCGCCGAAGATGATCGAAGAAATCAACCGTAAATGAATATAGTCTGGGCTAAATTTATAATCCGATCCACACACATCTTCAGTTGCAAAATACTTACTAAGTCTAGGTGCGGTACGGTGTGGATGGAGATTCATCTTAGAACGTGTGACACACAAAGAGGTTTAACGACAAATGATTTAAACAGATGGAAACTAGACGGGCCAATCAAAGATTTGTAAATGCTAGGGAGAGGGGGAGGACACCTGCATACAAAAAAAAATCTGGAAAATTCTAAACGCTTTCAAGTGTGTGTGTGTGTGTGTGTGTGCATGTGTAGACTCTCAATCCTTCAAAAAAGGTCACTAACCAAAGTATTGGAGGGAGGGGGAGGGGACACGTGCATGTCACCAAGGCTGGTAGTGACCAATGCTAGGGAGGAAGGGGGGGGGGAGACTCGAGTGCGAATCCATGTGCGTGTGTACGTATCTAAATATGCAAATAGGAGGCCGAGTTTGTGTGCACTCGACCCTCCACCTACAATACTACTCCTCCCCCCCACCAAGTTTTATTTGATAGCTGTTCAATCAATGGCCAAGTTCACTATTTTCCATGTGTATTTAAGATTACTTTTATCCATTATTATTCGTTCTGGTCATGTGTCCCCTATCTCTATTTAATTGGTAATTAAGTTGACTTTATCCGTCAGTCACTTCCAAATAATTATTGTGGTCTCTACTTATTATTACTAACAATTAGCCTTGTTGTTTTTCTGAGTTGACCTCAGTCTGCCAGCCAGTTCAAGTTTAAAAAAGAAAAACGCTTTGTGTATATAATCTACGTTTCATATATCTTCTAAATATGTAATTCAGCTTTTCAACTAACTGAATTTTATTCATCTATTAATTTCTCTTTTGGGCTTTTTTTCAAGGGTCGCAATAAGTTCCAAATGCATTCTTTTAGCGCTTTAAAATTTGATCAACTAATTTAATTTGTGTATCTTTAGACAACAATTTACAATATTTTATCCGTAGATAAATTAATGTTTGGTCCTACTGTGAAGCTGTTCCATAAAAAAAATCTTCTATTAGTAAATTTACTTCTTTTGCACTTAGGGAAAATAATTTAATATCTTCCATAAAATACAGTTGTTTTCTTCAAGATTTAAATCATGGAATAATTTTTTGAGCGCTGTTGTAAAAAAAATAGGGAGATGAGATTTCTTTGTTCTGCTCAACCTTCATTTTTCCTATTGTTTGAAGGTAACGTAAATGATAATGCTGTAGACTACATATATTTGAATGCCAATGTAATTAGTTCTTACTAAATTCATGTTTCGGTATTGTTTTAATTAGTGATTGGGGATTGAACGAATCTAAAATTTTCCTTTCTACGAATAAGAGATATAAAGGAATTCGTTACTAATTATTTGTTTGCAATAATTTTCGAATAGCCTACAAATACTCATATATACAGCTAAGACCAAAAGTTTCGGACATTGCGGAAATTTTAGGAAAATTGATAAATGTAGGGTTATAAATATTTAGTTGTTTATCATTATGAATATAACAATGAAATAAAGAAGAATCAACAAGAATTAACATAATAAAAAATTTACCCAAAACATGTGACATCATGTATGGGAACGTAATATAATAATTGTTACATACATTTTCCTTAGGATGAGCCGGTGACATTTTTCTATGAAACAAAGGGGATAAGGCAGCTTAATCAATGTTTGGATGATCGTATTAATTTCATCATGCAGGAAACAAGGATCACATAATTTAGGCGATATTATTATCGCACTCACAATTCGTCTATATCATCCTCGAAACTCAGAAATCTCATTCTATGTAAACACGTTTTCACTTTAAATGTACAAATCACCCCACAGTCCCCAAAATCCAGATTTTGATTTCAAACCAATGGAATATAATGATTATATGAATATACCAATATAGGTTAGTCAGAATGTTATTTATTTTCCAAACAATTACAGTTCCAGAACATTATTAACCCTTAACTTCTTTTCAGTTTACTGTTTATATTGTGTAGCAGATATCTTAGAAGATTAACCATATTTCCAACCTCTGAATTTAACAACAAATGGCGTTTATTGCAATTTACAGCTACACTAAACTGATAAAAGAATCTCAGTAGCATGACGAAAGTTCCTTGTCAAGGATGATAAGCATTTGTTCTCTGAGACATTCCCTCCACGACGGTGCGACACTTGAGGACTGTGATGCTAATGCACTATTCGGTCATGAATGCATTCCGTTGCTCATTGGAGGCTAGTTGACGACATCTTGTGGACTCTTTTAAGACCTGTCAGAGGTTTTCTAGGGGTTTCATATTCAGAGACTAAGGTGGCCAGTCATCACCGTTAAATTGTTGTCCACGAACCACTGAATGGTGAAAACAGACTTGTGACATAGAGCATTGTCCATCTGGAAGATCACATTCCGAGCATTTGTAGAGAAGTCTCGAGCTGAAGGGAGCACATAATCTCTCAGAACGGCTTGATACTTCTCTAAATTCATGGTACCATTACAACCGATGAGACTACCTACCGTTGAACTTGACATGGAGTACATAGCATTGTTGGTACTATGTTTTCTGGATTCTGCTGTTTTTCTGGCCTTTTGCCCATTGTAATGTTTGGACCATATTACACTTCCCCACAGAGCCATGGTCCATTTGCGCTGAACAGGAATCCAATCCAGTCGACGTCTTTGCTTTTGCTAGAGGTTAATCACCGACCTTGGCGTACTTCACATGACTTCAGGCCTTTTGCAAGCACTCTGCAACGGACTGATCAGACTTATTCATTAAACTGAGTGTCTTATGTCCTTTCATGTTACAAATGGACTGCTGTCTCCTTACTATCCTAAAAGCTCATGCGACGAAACAAAATTGTCATCATGATGCGTAGTGACACTGCGGTGTCCAGAACAAAGACTGACTTGGTTATTTCCACTTTCTAAGATCCTTTCCAATACTTATAAAATACCGAAATGGGATCCGCCGACCCTTCAGGAGATCTGAGGACAGCTGAAGCCCTCCTCTTGTGGCGGACATATCACACTTTTTCTCTCCACGGTATATGTTGTCACGTGTTTTCGCCATGATCATTACTTCATTAGATCCTGTCGACATGGCATATCTAATTAATCAACAGATGTATTGTGCTATATGAAAACATTTTACTGCAACATATCACATACTGATAGCATGATTTCATACGTTTCAATAGCATTACATTTTAGATATTTAAGAAATGTTATATGGAAGCTTGTAGTTTTATTTTGCTTTTCAGATGTATTTTGACACATGCATGTAAACCTACAGTGACATATCCATAGACATACCGACGGAGTATGACAAATACCAGGTGCCCAAAACTTTTAGCCACTACTTAAAGCTGCCTTGTCGTAGAATAGGCTCCCGACGTTATACTATATATATATATATATATATATATATATATATATATATATATATATATATATATATATATATATATATATATATATATTTATTCGTTGAGGGGATTATTCTATATTTCGAGTGCGTGGTAATCAGATGCCGAGACTGGTTCAAAAGGGGGCCTGGAGAGGGCTTATTTATCTTCAATATACCTAAGAAGTGGAACGGAGCCCAAGGATAAATAATATTGCAAACATTAATAAAATAGTTGTATTGATTAATTTATCAAAACAACACACGGAAAATATTTACATGACCGGGAATTAAATGGGAGAGACACAGGAAACGAAAAAGGTCATGGGAATATTTGACTAAGGGGAGGATTAAGATTTGGAGGGATTTAAAACGACAAAACAAACAAGAAGGGGGAATGGTTAACTAGAATCCGTTTAAAACACAGAGTTGCGTTGACACAAAGTTAAATCGTTAAATGTAATGCGTAGTTTACGTAATTATAAGGTTGTCGTGGCAGAGGAAGGCGATGGGAAGGAATCTTCGGTCCAACTAGCGGTTTCTTTTCCAGGAGAAGGGGTTCTTCGGGGGGGTTGTCCTTAACGAGGGCGAAGGACTGACTTCGGGGAGTGAGAGCGAAATGGGGCTCGGAAGTACGAGCGATCCTTGAGACAGGATATCGGAGATGTTCTAGATTAACAATGGAAGTTATTGATGTAACCAAGCGTTCTCTTGAAGAACGTTAAAAAGGAGGGAATTAAATTACCACTGACGTGATTTCTTGGGAACGAGAACCATTTCTTGACGAACGGGCTTGAATAACAATGCCTGTTCTAAATTCGTTCTCTTTCTGAACAATAGGGGGGGTTAGGTCCGTTTTTTGACGAACGGGCTTGAAGAACAATGGCTGTTCTAAAGTTGTTCTCTTTCTGAACAACAGGGGGGGCCCTGTTGACTTGGCGTCTCGAGGGGCATAAACCTTGGCACTCAAGGATATTGTCCTCTTCTGGACAATAAGGGGTTTCTCGGAGTAGAGTTCCTGGGTGCACAAGGGAGACCGGATTGGCGGGATGCCTCGCGAAGATAATCGGAATCTGGTTCAAACGCGAAATGCTATCGCATAAATAGCCGGAGCCAGCCCCTCGGCGTAGGGGACAATCGGGGGGGAGGACTTCGATGGAATGTCCCGGTGGCGCTTGGAAAAATATCTTATCTTCCTATAAGCCTAATTCAATCAGGCGAGATCGACGCATGGAGGCAAACGGGGGATTGAACCTCCTTGATTAAACTTAGGAATGGTGGGCGATAACGCACCTTCTACTCTCTCTTGCTGGATGCAGGTGGGAACCATGCGTTTCGTCATGTGATAGGGGCTGAAGCATGGCAGCCTCAGACCGTTATATCCCATGCCTTTTCTAGTGAAGATTGCAAAAGAGAGTTGGAATTTCTAGATTATTTATGACTTGAATATGTTTTAGGTTGAAAGAATAGAGAAATATTCCCAAACCTGTTTTGTAGAAGAACAAAGAAAAAAGTTTTCAAACTTCATCGCCACTAGGATTGAAAATACAAGAGCAAAAATACAACATTAAAATAGGAATAATCGGGCTCAAACTGGATCCACTCGTAAAAGGGGAAACAATACAAAATATTACAAACATACTAAATGCCAACATAGCCATTAATTCAATCATATTTTTTCAAAAAAGAAACTTTTGTAGAAAAGCGAATTCCAGATATTTGAATGCAAGGGTGGTGAGAGATAAGTGGCGTTTGTAAATGATGAAGCTCAATGATCCAAATCTCTCCTAATTACAAAATGCAATAAAACACAATCCTATGAAATCTAAATGCTTGATGTGTGGAATTAGGCAAAATATCGCACTCACTATTCGTCTATATCATCCTAGAAACTCAAAAATTTCATTCTATGTAAACACGTTGGCACTTTAAATGTAAAATTACGCCACACCCCACAAAATCCACATTTCGATTTAAAATCCAATGGAATATAATGATTATATGAATATACCAATATAGGTTAGTAAAACTTTATTTATCTTCCAAACAATTACAGTTCCAGAATATTATTGACCCTTAACTTCTTTGCAGTTTACTGTTTATATTGTGTAGCAGATATCTTAGAAGAGCAACCATATTTCTAACCACTGAACTTAACAACAAATGGCTTTCATTGCAATTTACTGCTAATTGAAATGAGTACAATCCTGTTCCTAACAACGCCAAGAGAAAATAGAATTTGAGAAATGAAAATCTAATTAATTCTCTCTAAAGAGTCAGATTTTGATCAAAATAACAGAAAATAAAAAACTTTGAGCATTTATTTGTAAATAAACTGAAAAATCATTCAAGAATTTTGTTTTTGAATGTTTCAAGAGGTAATTTAAAGATATAAACCAGACTAGCTTTGACTTATATTATTCCATGGCTTCATATAAGGAAACTCGCTTTCGTATTCTTAAACTTTCTTGTTGTTACTTATGTTCTTATCTAAAAGTTTTTAAATTTTCTCATCCAGTGCCGGCCTCCAGATCATGTATTTTATAATTCCAATTTGGTATTAGATGCCTTCCACACTGTATACTCCTGTTACAACATTGAGCTTTAACGAAGCTTGTTCCAATAATCTTTCCTTACCGTTTCTAGCATATATACCCAAACGCTTTCTTTTTATTTTGTCTTTCTTATTATCTCCTTCTATTAGATCGTGATATAACGCTTTGAGGCAAAGTTAACTTATTTTAGTATCATATATAAGTTATTTGTTTGTATATTCTATTTGATTCTTTAACTTAAAATCTCTTAATTATTTTCGTCACATTAACCGCTAATCAATATATTGGCCCATTTTACATTATGTCGTTTAATAAAATAAAAATTAAAGCTATTACAAAATAAAGCTAAAATTTATAGTATTTCTTGTTTGTGTCCCATTCAGTTTTGTTAAAATGAAACCCATTAATCAATTTTATCAAAAAGGGGCGAGTTTCCTAATTTTACATATCATTATGTATTCGAACGAACATTATTTCATCGACTTTCAAGGCAGTGTATTAGATAAGAAATTTCGAAAAAATTTAAATTGAGATATATTGCCCCCTTTCCAAAGTTTTCTAAAATCTATTGATAAAATTAAGAGAGAAATTACCAGTGCGTTGCTTCGACTTATTTACCATACAATGACCCTTAAGGAATCTCACTTTGAAAGGAAAGGAGAAACTAGAAAGAGGAATAAATTTAATCAAAATAAGAGACAGGAAATATAAAAAGAGGAGGAGGATACATGATCCTACAAAGAAGTAAATAGGAACAAAAAAAACAAAACATAAACTTAATGGATCCCAAGATAGTAACAAAAACTTAACAACCATACTCAAGAACAGCAATTCTACCACCATTTATTGAGAGATTGTATTCAACGAAATTGCTCGTGAGCCTCGTTTTATCATCGTGAAGAATCTAACTGTAGCAACCAACTAAACCCAGATTTATGTTTACTATGCGTCAGACGAGCCTCAAGGACACATTATAGGGCCGAGAATATTTTACCTTCTTTAATAACAATGAGCCAAATGTTATTGAGCTCTTATGCTATCACATTCCAATTTTATTAGCCTCGTATTCATTTTATCCTCATATTTAAAGTTTTTATGTGTGGGGAAAGTGGCCAGCTTCCAACGTTTTCTCCGTACTTGTCTCATTGCAATGTAAAATATAAGCCGCCGAGAATCATAACGAATTTCATGCTATGAAATTCGCACTTGTATCAATGAGTTTCGCTCTTTCTTCTCTAAGCTTGGCTTGTAGAAGGGCTTGCTGCATGTTTGTTAGTTTGAGATATTAAATTATTATGTTCGAGTGTCCGTGTTCCTTATATTAATATGTTTGATCGACCCCTAAGAGGAAAAGAAATCGCTCATTAAATTCGGTATAATAGTAATAATGTATTGGCTGAAGAGTACACATACAAGGCTATTATGAAATTTGTTGCCTAAATTCTATATAAAAAAAAGAACAGAAAGTTTGTTTAAACAGAAGTTTTGACAAAAGTTACAGGTTAAGGAGTTGAAGGATTGTACTATTCAGTGTATCCAATGAAATTGCGGTTGGCTTCAACCACGGCCTCCAGTCGGCTTTGCAACCTGGTGTAGACCTTTTAATGGCCCCCTGCCTAAACAGATGAAATTTGTGGTGACCTTGGACCTAAGCTTCATCTGTTGCAGCAATCTGGGCAGTTATGAGGCTAGATATTCAGAGTGATGTGTTAAAAGAAAAGTCTGCCAGCCAAGACTTGGTCCCCCTGGTTCTTTAGCAAAGTGCAAAGTCCTGCTACCACTGCTACGGCGTTCGATCTACCAAAGATACATCAGCTCTTCGAGATATTTGAAATATCCTTCCGCAAACATAAACGGGGACATAACGAATCCCTTGCTACTGATATTAAACATCAGGATGTAGGTTGGGAACTTGTTCGTTATGAATATCGGTATATATTTGTTGTCAGTGCAAGCAAGGAATTGTTTACGACTTCATTACTTAGTCTTGGCACAAATTCTTCTCATTTAAGATGAAGCAAAGCATGCTGGGCTTGAAGAGATGATTCAGTTTGTTCATAAGTCACCATGTGCCTTCGTTTATGGTGAATTTGACGGACGCACGACTCCTTACTTCAATAGTGTTTCGAAAGTAGCTTTGGTAACCTATAGTTTCTCTATTGAAAGAGGTCTCGGCCGTGCGCATGTCGGTGGAGCACTACCAGTTTCGATCATATGCTTCATTGAGATCGGCGATGACGGGAAGGGGTGGGATTATCCCCTTATATCCTTTTTTCATTTCGGGGGTTCCACAACCCCGCCCCCGCTATCTTTTAATCACCTAGTAGTATTAATAATTCGACAACCTAGCACTAGGTTCGAACGCAAAGACATATAAGGAAAACTTACTATTTAATGCTGGAGAAATCTTTATTTTTAAAAATAGTTTGCGATCAATCACATTTGTGCCGGTTTTTCTTTCTCACGGAAATATACCTGTCACATCTCCACCTTTTAACATTATAATCGATCTGCGCCTCGATTCTACATCTGTTGCAATTTATCACTTTTAAAAGGACGCCATGAGCTATACAAAAGTTAATTAAATTTTCCGAAGATTAAGGAAATGTCATATTACAGTTCAACGAACTAAACGCACAAGAATCACAATCCGCCATCATTCACTAATGGTTGCCAATGGGTTTTGATGTTAATTTTGAAATCAGCGTTGTTTTTAGTCTTCAAAACCAGGGTTGCCAATGTTTGAAATAAAGTGAAATTCAGCGTTGCCAATGTTTAAAATCAGGGTTTCTTTACACATCAAGAGAAGGCAAGGTGGACTTATTTTAATTTCATTTTTACCCCATCAAAGTGGAGTATCTTCAAAATATATACTTTCCGCACCAAACCAAAACCATATATGAAGACTACAATCCCTAAAATCACTATTAGTACAGTTTTTATTTACTACTAAAAACACGCCGTAAGTCTTTGGAAATTTCACTGAATTTTCACCCTGCTTAAAAGAACTAAAGTTTTCTACCGTCTTTTGACCATAGAGTTTGTAGCTAGTTTGATGGGAGGGGAGGGTAATGTAGTTTATGCTACTCCAAATAAGCTTGATAGACAAGGAAATACTAATCGCACTAGAAGTCAATTGTTGTGTTTGGACAGCAAATGTTTTTTATAGACTCCATTTGGGCTATTATCAACCACGGCCTCATCACACTAAATTAAACGCAGTGAGAAATTAAGGCAATGGAGCTAAAATTGAGTTTTTGCTTTTCTCGTAAAAAAACAGCGTCAATTATATTACGCGGGTGTTCGTTTAATAGCTGGTTCTTTTTCGAAACAAGCCCGGCCGCGAAATAGCCGTTCGAGGCTATCTAGAAGTTAAAATTAGTTTTCTATTGACCTTTAAGCTCTTAAACACCACAAAAAAACAGTACAGTAGTTTTCAACCCATTGCTCCATTTGTGAATGAAGAATAAACGATTGTCTATAAAGATATGTTTGATTCTTTTAACCAATTTTTTTCGCAATCCATACGTAAAATTGCATTCAACGACACCGGGATGATGCTAATTAAGGTGATAGAACGGGTTGAGGCTGCTTAATTTCAACCACTATGACATGTTATTTAAAACCACGATGCTACCCACGTGCATCTTCGCTTTGAAGCCTGGCACCTTATCGCAGCCACCTGATTCAATGTTTAAACAAGGAGGTTTATCTTCCCCCGTCGACCCATGCGCCGACCTCGCCAGATTGAGTTAGGCTTATGGGCAGATAAGGCATTGTTCTCAGGCTCAGCTGTGCATTCCCTCGAATCTCCCACTCCATTGAACCCAACGCCAAGGAGATGTCTCGACTATTTAGATAGAAACTTTACCACTAAGAGCAGATTGGAGATCCAGATTTTCGTCGTGAAACATCACTACGACCCACTTTCACCTATTGCGCCAAGGAAACTCGACCTCGAGATTCACTATTACTTGTTCAGAAGAAGGACAATATCCCTTGAGTTCCAAGGTTCGAGCCTTCGTGACGCCAAGTCAACAAGGCTTCCCCTGTTGTTCAGAAAGAGAACAACATTAGAACAGCCATTGTTCTTTTAAGCACGTTTGCCAAGAAACGTTCTGAGCCTTTCCCCCTGTTGTTCAGGAGAGAACAACATTAGAACAGCCATTGTTCTTGAGCCCGTAGACACGAGACGGTTCTCACCGCCCCCCCTGTTGTTCAGAAGAGAACAACGTAGAACAGCCAATTGTTCTACAAGCCCGTTCGTCAAGAAACGGTTCTCATTCCCAAGACGCCATGTCAGGATCATTTAATTCCCTCCCTTCGGCTGGAACTCGCCAGCGGACCGAAAATTCCTTCACGTCGCCCTCCTCTGCACAACAAGTATAATTACGTAAGCCGAACGTTACCTTTGAGTATTTAACCTTTTTGCCAACTCTATCATGTGCTTCAAATGGTTTAGCGAACCATCTCATCCCTTTAATTTATATTTGTTTTACCTTTTTGAATCTCTTAATCCCCAGTTTAGCTCGATTTCCCATGACCCTTTCCAATTCTCTGTTTATGTCAATATTTTTCGTTTTGTGTGTTGTTGATAGTTTTTATTAATAAAACTCTATTTTATTAATTAAAGCAATATTATTATCCTTGAGCTCAGTTCCACTTCTTAAGCATATCGTAGATACATAATATCGGCCAGCCTAGACATCCACGCACTCTAAAGATAATTAAATAGGTTCCCTCATCGAATAGTTATATATGGTATATCGTCGAGAGTCCATTCTACGACATATATATATATATATATATATATATATATATATATATATATATATACTATTTAAATTTGGTGTCAGGTGTGTAAGGTTTAACGCTATATCTTTGCAAACACTGGTCTCAGTCGAGTAAAGCATAGTGTTATTCGTTATAATAATAGAGTATAGTAGTTCCCTTTTGTTTTAACGATTGCTATCCCCTTTTTTGAAACTTAAGAAGCTGGAGTAGCTCAAGGAACTGTTATAATAATTTGTTTGTGTTTTTTTTTGGTGATTTTAGTAAGTGGTTATTTAGATTGAGAAACCAATTACGAATAGGTCAGTGCCCAGATTTAGGTAGACTAATTCGCTAGAAGGCATAATTCTTGTTGCAAGGAATTTTAGTTGGTTGACTTTTGCGCCTCCAAGTGCAAAGATGAATCAGTTCGAAATCTTTAAAGCGCAAGGAGAATCCTTGAGACTTTCCGGAAAATAACTAATTGAGTACGTTCAAGAAGAGCAAAGAACGGAAAGAGAAAAGTTAAGAGAAGAAAGAGAAAGAGAAATCCAACGAGAAGAAAGAGAAAGAGAAATCCAACGAGAAGAAAGAGAAATCCAACGAGAAGAAAGAGAAAGAAAGGAACGGAAAAGTCAAGCTGAGCTTCAACATCAGATTGAATTAGCTCGTGTTGAAGCAGAAATACAGTCATCCAGTTCACGTTCTGAAGCTCCCCCCAATCTCCCACTAAAGCTCCTCAATTTCAAGGACGGAGAGGATTTCGGAGCATTTTTAGCCTACTTCGAAAAGATCCTCGAAATCAATAACATGGATCTGGAGGATGAAGGTGTAGTAAGATTACTTCCCTTGTTAAATTGTAAATTGCGCGAAATTTTTATATCTTTACCATCTGAATGTACAATTAACTACAGCACCTTAAAAGCTGAGTTATTGGCCGCTCATAATATGACTCCCGATTTCTACCGCCAAAAATTTCGAGGAGGTCGTATTAAACCCGGACAGACGTTCCGTCAATTCGGATACATTCTTAGAGGGAATTTTAAATTTTGGTTAGAATCCTCAAAGATTGATCCGAACTACGAGTCCTTGACAGACTTCGTGTTGCGGGATCAATTTTTGGCGTCTCTCCTGACGGAGATCCGTGCGTTGTTCAAGGATCGTTGGTGCCAGACCTTTAAAGAATGTACCGAAGAAGCGGATGTCTATGCCGCAAGCCATAATTTATACCCAAAGAAGAATCGAACTTCTCACCAATCCCCTTACAAGGAAAAAAGGAAGGATTCGCGCCCCTTCACAGGAAAGCCGACGAAGTTTCCGAGCCCCGTAAAACCCCAAAACTTCTTTCCCCAAAACCAACAACGGGACTCCAAACCTCCCGTTAAGATTTCTCCTCCATCTCTCTTCCCGAAGCGACCAATCATATGCTTCACCTGCGGTGTAGAAAACCACATGAGCTGGAATTGCCCCCAAAATTCTAGGCTTAAAAGCGGACCAGCCCACCAAGTTCACCAGATTAATACAACCCCGGCTCCCCCGGTGGTGCAGACCCAAGCAGCAATTTCTTTCCCTCCGTCAGGCTACCAGGTAAATTTTATTTTTGATAAAAGTTCATCGGGAACTTTGAAATTTGAGGAGGGCAGCGTGAACGGCTGCCGAGTATCGACTCTCGTCAGAGGCACAGGATGTACGTGTTTTATCGTGTCCGACCAACTCCTCGCTTCAGTGGACCCTAACCACGAAAAGTTGCGGTGGTACATGACTACCTTGGGCGGGCGAACCAATTCCCCTTCGTTAGATGTTACCTGCAGTGTCAATATTATGATGGCTGGGCTGAAGTCATTTCAGCACCCATACAATTCTGTTCCGTACTTATAGGACAGAGCCCCCAAGTAAGTTTCGACCCTGTGTCTCAGGCTGCCCTTCCTCGAGGCGAAGCTAAGAAAGAAGCCCAGGAGCCCGTCCCCATCAGAACCCCGATACCGTCCGATTTCTCGGAGACCCTTAACCAGGAATTTAGGACGGCACAAAAGGAGTGTGAATTACTATCACCCTTAGGTGATAAGGCCCAAGACAAGGAAAGGACACGGAGACTCTCCATGTACCCAAAGAAAAAAAGTACCCCAACGCGCCCATGGACATACCTTCGTAGAACTGGACGAAACATCGGCGCTTGAAGAAGATTACCCCGCGGAGTCCCTTAATGTAATACAGACAGTGTGCATCCAACCTGATGCCGATTACCCTCCTCCTTCCCTACCAGGCGAGTCTTTTGAACCCTCTGACCTAAATATTGACGCGCAGCTGACACCACATCAAAAGAGTCAGCTACAAGAACTATTTGAATGGAGTCACCATTTAACCACCCTATTAGCTCTTTTCGAGCGACTGCGCGAAAATGGCCTCACCATTGGCCCCAGCAAATTCCATTTTGCCCACGAAACCATGAAATACTGGGGTTTCAAAATAGAACAAAGCAAGTTAGGTCCCCAAGGGGACAAGATTAAGGCAATCGCTGACATGCCCCTCCCGATTACAAAGAAGCAATTAAGATCGTTCCTAGGATCAGCTTCGTACTATCGGCGATTTGTTCCGAATTTCACTGCAATTTCGGCGCCCCTCAGCCCCCTTTTAAAAGATAATTCCCCCGATCGTTTACGTTGGAATGATGTCGCTGTTCCCCATTTTAATCAGCTCAAGAGTAAGCTCATTTCTGCCCCCATTTTAAAGTTGCCCAACCCGGAAAAATCCTTTGGGATTAAGACCGACGCGAGCAACGAGGGCATTGGAGGTGTACTCCTTCAATACGTGGATGATGGAACGAGTCATCCAGTTGCATATGCTAGTCGCCAATTATTACCACGCGAAAAGAGATATGCCACTATAGAGAAGGAAGCCCTATCAATTTTCTGGGTTATAGACAAATTCAAAATGTAATTGATAGGAAAAGAATTTCAGATAGGAACTGACCACCGTCCGTTAGCTTATAGTAGGAATGTGCGACACTCTAACGGCCAAATCATGCGCTGGAGTTCACTCTTGCAAGAGTATCAATTTCAAATAAATTATATAAAAGGTTCCGATAACCAGGTCGCTGAGGCACTCAGTAGGAATGCGTTACCGAATAGCGTAGAGTAATTGTATTCGTAGGATTAGGATCTCTATGTATGTATATACCATCTTGTACGACTTAAATTAAATTCTCTTGTAAGATAATTAGTTAATGTATATGTCTGAATTTTGTAACGCTCAATGCCTATTTTTTTTTGTATGTATATATATTTGTACTCATCAAATTACGTATAAATTATTTTGTCACATATGTACTAATTTTATATCATTTCATTGTTCCATGCCCTTTTTTTGTTATCAAGTTTGTATTAAAGGTTATTTTCCCCTTTAATCAAAAGATCAAAATAATCATATGTATTGAGGTAATACTAGTTAGGTGCAGGAAGGTACGGTTGGTACAAGAAAACGAGTTCCCCATAACGGAGCTCTATCGTTGTCCCTTCTCTCTTTTTTTTTCTCGAAGTGACAACTTTCCTCGGAATGGAGGGGTGTGATAGAACGGGTTTGGGCCGCTTAATTTCAACCACTATCACATGTTATTTAAAACCATGATGCTACCCACGTGCATCTTCGCTTTGAAGCCTGGCGCCTTATCGCAGCCACCTGAGTCAATGTTTAAACAAAGAGGTTTATCTTTTTTCGTCGCCCCACGCGCCGCCCTCGCCAGATTGAGTTAGGCTTATGGTCAGATAAGGCATTGTTCTCAGGCTCCGCTGTGCATTCCCTCGAAGCCCCCACTCCATTGTCCCCCACGCCAAGGAGATGTCTCGACTATTTAGATAGGAAACTTTACCACTAAGAGCAGATTGGAGATCTAGATTTTCGTCGCGAAACATCACTATGACCCACTCTCACCTATTGCGCCAAGGAACCTCGACCTCGAGATTCACCATCACTTGTCCAGAAGAAGGACAATATTCTTTGCGTGCCAAGGTTCGAGCCTTCGTGACGCTAAATCCACAAGGCTTCCCCTGTTGTTCAGAAAGAGAACAACATTAGAACAGCCATTGTTCTTTTGAGCCCGTTGACAAGAAACGGTTCTCACCATCTTCCCCCTGTTGTTCAGAAAGAGAACAACGTTAGAACAGCCATTGTTTTTTTTGAGCGCGTTCGCCAAGAAACAGTTCTCACCCTTTTCCCTTGTTGTTAAGAAGAGAACAACATTAGAACCGCCATTGTTCTTGAGCCCGTAGACAAGAGACGGTTCTCACCCCCCCTGTTGTTCAGAAGAGAACAACGTAGAACAGCCAATTGTTCTTCAAGCCCGTTCGTCAAGAAATGGTTTCCATTTCCAAGACGCCATGTCAGGATCATTTAATTCCACCCCTTCGGCTGGAACTCGCCAGCGGACCGAAAATTCCTTCAGGTCACCTTCCTCTGCACAACAAGTATAATTACGTAAGCCGAACGTTACCTTTGAGTATTTAACCCTTTTGCCAACTCTATCCTGTGCTTTAAATGGTTTAGCGAACCATCTCATCCCTTTAATTTATATTTGTTTTACCTTTTTAAATCTCTTAATCCCCGGTTTAGCTCGATTTCCCACGACCCCTTCCAATTCTCTGTTTATGTCAATATTTTCCGTTTTGTGTGTTGTTAATAGTTTTTATTAATAAAACTCTATTTTATTAATGATAGCAATATTATTATCCTTGAGCTCAGTTCCACTTCTTAAGCATATCGAAGATACATAATATCGGCCAGCCTAGACATCCCCGCACTCTAAAGATAATTAAATAAGTTCCCTCATCGAATAGTTATATATGGTATATCGTCGAGAGTCCATTCTACGACACCGTTCGAGGCTATCTAGAAGTTAAAATTATTTTTCTATTGACCTTTAAGCTCTTAAAAACCACAAAAAACAGTACGGTAGTTTTAAACCCATTGCTCCATTTGCGAATGAAGAATAAACGATTGTCTATAAAGATATGTTTGATTCTTTTAACTAATTTTTTTCGCAAACCATCCGTGAAATTGCATTCAACGACAACGGGATGATGCTAATTAAAGTTTTTTACTAATAATTCAAATTTTGCAAAGTCCCTATCCTAAACAAATGTAACCTTAGCCTAACCTTGACTTCCCGATAGCCTCGAACGCCTAATTCATTGTGCTTGTTCAGTAATAGATTCAATAGCTGGATCGTAATTTTGGCGTTTTGAGTCCTAGCTATCATAATGGCTTGCTGTGGTAAAGGAGGAAATGCCAAGGAGAAGTCTTGAAGACAAACTTGCCATACAATTTAGCACTGCTACACGTGCGATCAGGAATACTTTATCGCACAAAAAAAAGCAAAACATAGGAAAGAGAAGGACCGCTGCCTGAAGGGCCCCATGGGGTGGGCACCCCATGATAACAAGTGAGGGGGCTCACTTGTTATCATGGGGTGCCCACCCCATGGGGCCCTTCAGGCAGCGGTCCTTCTCTTTCCTATGGGGGCATTCCGGGGGAAACCTCAGCAGGATGACCGTGATGGATACTATTTATGGAGTCATGAACATCGCCCTCATACGACTGATCGATATCCGCACTGGATACTTACTATCTGCGACACAATGGAGGATGTGGAACGTCTCGTCTCCAAAGAGGCTAAAAAGCCATTTTAGAAGGTTGGGCTAGAATTCTCCGTCCCTCAACCAATTCTGGTGTGCCGAACTATTATTCTCAAGCGGCTCGACCCTTTCTGCACAGGCAACTCCTGTGAAGAAATAAAACTGAGCTGACGAGAAAACAAAAGTGGGCGATCATTACCAGAGTCGAAAAATTCGGAAAGCCACAAAACACTAAAAATCGTTTTCTCGAGCATAAAAATGGTTTAGATGGCCAAGAACGAAGGCCTTCTGGGTTTCTACCTGCGCATCGCCCTGGAGTAGATTGAAGCAGAAGGATTCATTCCTTTTGAATTTTTCTTCAAATGATTCAGTGTTGAAAGCTATCCGACAAGAGAATGCCAGGCGACTAACGTAACCTGCTCCATCTGGGCCAATTCCGGGTACAGGTGTAAGAGATATAAGTGCGAGAAACCGAAGTGCATTAACTTTAAAGGGGACCATAGGGCCCTGTCCATGAGGTTTCTCATCCACAGAAAAACAATTCAAACAAAAAGGGAGAAAATGAATGAAAAAAAGGAGGCAAAGGCCAGGTCATATGACCTGACAGCGGCAGCAAAAACAAACATCATGGGACGGACAACATTTCGAAGCTACTAATTTCAAATGAAAGCAAGGAGATCATAGCAATGGTTATCTTTGCATACTTTGAAAACATGGCTAACCTTGGCACTTTCCCAGAAGAGCTCAATCGCCTTATGCCGATGAATGAGTAAAAGAAGAAGCTATAGTTTCCCAATAATCCCCCATCATCATAAAAAATACTCAACATCCCAAAAAGAAGAAACAACAAGCTAAGAGAAAGGCAAAAGCACCAAAAATTGGACAAGGATCCCAACATACAGAGGAAAAAGAGGAACAAGACCAACTGGACGAAGGAGTGCCACTCAGACTGAAAAAGGAAATCCTTGCCAAAGGATACCTTTTCGAACGACGGGAAAAACATTGCCTTTAAGGTCTTTGCTTCGCCCTTGTGCAAGCCCCCAAAAGAAGACGCGGAGCAGTAGTTCCAAAGACTTCTTAGGGGTACTACAATTGGACCTACGAGGGACTCTATTCTCCAAAAGAAGTGGAAGGACTGCTAATGGAAGGTGCTGGAGACATTCTCGCCTCCTGCGCCCACACAGTGAACATTCAAATCTTTAAAATAATCAATTGTGATTGTGATATTTATAGAGAGAAATTGGTCTAGGGATAGTTAAGAGAAAACTAGATAGAAGTAAGTGTAATTAAGAAAGAGAAAATTATGTGCCAGATCATCTGGCAAACTCAGTACTTATGATTCTTTATGATATATTTTGTGTTAAAACGCTTTAGCGTTCAAGCATTTGTTTTCTCAAAGTAGTTGGGTTTTGGGGGGATAACTTGCTAATGCACTTATTCTTGTTTGGTTTATTTCTTTACATTTTAATGCTTTAATAAATTTTAATTAATGTATCCACTTCGGATCTTTTTTATATTAATTTATTTAATTTTCTCCACTTCGGATTTTTTGTTATATTGTAGTTGTTTTATTTTAATGTGTTTCATTTTCTTCTCTTTTTTATCTTTTATTATGGTGTAGTTGTTCTATTTTAATATGTCCCCTTCGGATCTTTTTCTTAACTTATAAGTATCTTTTTACTTTTTTAGGTATATATCGGTATAATTTCTCTTTGCATCTTCAGCTGGCTGCTTTCAAACGCTTGTTTGAAGTATATATCTAGGTAGTCTTCATTCGGTAGTCTCAGTAGATTTGTTATTTTTCCGGCATATTTTGGTAATTTTTTTCCGATATAGTGGATCTTTTTCATTTATTGCGTGCAGCAATGTTGAGGGAAGACGGTCCAAAAGAGTCACGTTTGAGATAAACCTCAGTGCCATGTTTTGTATCCTCTGTGCTTCCCTTAACGCTGAATTGCTTAAGGTGTGCGTGGGAATGACGAGTTACAGGGGCAGTGGTCTCACGAGAAGTAAGTATAATTTCCTCTTATTGGACGGTGACAGTAGCCCAAAACGGAATAGAGATCGGAGCGTCTTTCTGGCTACAGCGATCTTTCTTTTAGGTGTATTTTATATCCTCTAGTTGTCATCTTTAAGCCGAGTACTTTGCCTTCTGTGGAGTAATGGTAATGTTCACGCTCCACCACAACTTCCACTATTCGATTGCGTTCCATCGGTATTATCTTAAACTTGTCGATGTTTGTCCTTATTTTGTTTCCTTTTCATAGGTGTTTATATTTGCGATTTCTCTTCCTGTTCTGTTGGCTACATCCCTCCGGTTACGCTAGTCGCTCGTCACGATTTAGGTGATGTCTTTAGCCAGTTGTATATATTGAGAAAAATCGTATTTAGGGTGAGGGAGGTCGCTGGTATATATTGCATACAATGTGGGGCTCAAACATCACCCCTGTGGCACCCCTGCTTCCAGGTCGAAGAATTCCCCTTCGATACCATTAATGCTAATCATGGCTTTTCGATTTTCAATGTAATTGCATAAAAAATCCTCGTCGTGCCATCCGCCATGCCTAGGTCGTAGATTTTTCTTTTCAGGCCTGGTACTCAGACCTTGTCAAATGACGAGGCCACGTCTATTAGCACTTGTCTACTCTATTGCCTTTGGCCTTAGCAATCGCAATCTTCTCAGTTATAAGGGCCAGGTCGGTTTCTTTGCCGAGTTTCCTTAGAAAACCATGCTGTTGGTTGTTATATAGGTCGTTAGTTCCCAAGTAGTTCCTAAGTCTGGTGTTCAAGAGTTTTTCAAAGAGTTTGCCTATAAACTCCAACAGAGAGATTGGCCTGTAGCTACTGATTGCTTTCTTTGGTTTTCCAGGCTTTATTAAAAATATCATATTTGCTCTCTTTAATAACTCGGGGAAGTGGCCAACATTTATCATGCATTGAAGGTATTAAAAATAGCTTGATTAACATTTAAGTGTGCTTTTATAAGATGCTTTTTCGTTATACTTGTCATTTTCAGTGCCTTTTCAATGCGATTTCGTACTCTTCATGAGTGAATGGCCTTTCTTCCTCACGAACACAGCATGTTCTGTTAACCAGATTATGAGGTGCGAGCTTATCACGCAGCTCTCTCAACCTTGTTTCTACTTCTTCCTCGTTATTCCTGTTGAATCCTGCATTTTCCACTTCGCTTATATGAAATCAATTTATTCAATAATTTCTGAAATGGGGCTCTACATTTCTATCTCTGGTAAATTCATCTCAGTTGACTAATAAGCTTATTTTATCCCTTTGAGGGGTTCCTCTCAATCTCTTAAGTTGATGCCAAAATTTTCTGGGGTCACCTTTTGTGTCCATATTGCCAATTATGTTGTCTAAAGCCTGCTTAGTCTTTTCCATAATGAGAAGCTTGATGGTGTATATCAATTTGCGCAGTTCTCTATAACGTTGGGCTGTGTTTCCATAGAAGTTTATATCGTTGATAAGGACTTCCAGGCGGTCCATCTTCTCGGTGATATCTCTATCCCACCTTGGGGGTGGAAGACGGTCAGCCTCTTTAATTTTCTCTACTACATTGCGAAAACATTGATCGTTCTGATCAAGCGAGGCTCCTTCGGTTGATTTTCTTGTATGGTGTTCAGATGTTCTTTCTTTGCGTCCCAATCAGCTATGTTCAAGCACCTTGTTTGGGTATTTCGACCTGTATTGGTGAGGTTGATATCATTGTCACCAGGCTGATATGGTCATATGGTAGATAAGGGCCCGGTACTCTCACCTGATTAAGAGCGAAATTTGCGTTAGTTAGTATAGTATCAGGCGTGGTCAAGGACCTTCTGGTTAAAAAGCTGGTGAAACCTGGTTCTTCCCTCTGCACTGTTCCTCTTAATTAGGAGGCTCAGTAAGTTACACACTCCAATGAACGCCGTCGTGTAACCCGCCTCTCTGCAGCGAGCATTGAGGTCTCCGATTAAGATTGTAGAGGCGTTTCTACGGAATAAATGGACAAAGCTAGGAATTGGCAAATATGAGTGTCTTGGAGGTTGATAACCGACGGCCACCACAATGTCATCATAGTTCATCTTGATTTTTATCGCCAAGTAAAACTCATCTAGACCTTGAATTTCTTGAAATCTTATGCCTCTCCTGATTGCAATTGCAAGGCCATTAAATCTTTCGTTTAAAGTGGTTTGCCATTAGTACTTCGTAATTGTAGATTTTAATGTAATCTGTCTTCATGTCAACGCCGAGCTCAGAAATAAGGCTAATATCTGGGTCCAGGTTCCTTATGATTTTGCTGTAAATCCTCTTCTTATTTGTCCAACCGTTAACATTGAAGAGGAAGATTTTTTTAAGTCTCTAATATATCTTAATTGATTATCCATGATTAATTCTTATGCAGCTGTTTCGCTTTCGATCCGCTTTCTCTGACTGGAGATCTTATCCTCCCGCTTCTCTTCTTTTTAAATATCTCATATGTGAGTTTAAAGCAAGAATCCTGGGAGCTATCAATTAAACCTTGTTTTAGAGCCGTTTATTTAGGCTACGTAGTCGTATTTGTATTTCTCCTTAATAATTCCTGATATGATGTCAGTTGATTTTGAAATCTTCAGTATTGGTGCAGATGGTGAACCATAAATTCTCATACCTAGTTCTTCTGTTGTTTTACAGGTTTTGGGGGGAAGTGCACTATCCATTGGCTCGGTTTCCTCTTTACTTCCAATTTACGTGGCTGTAATGGTAATCCCATCTCCGGTCGTGGGGCGTGGTTCTGTTCGGGAGACACTAGGTACGGACGTTCTTGGTTTATTCAGGCCGTAGTCTATAGACGTAGGGCGAGATCTTGTTACAGTTTCCTTTATAGCTTTAATTTGGGCCTGGACCAGCTCCCCTGATGGAGAAAGGTCCGGGAACAACATCGGTTTGAGTCCGTTGTGAACTAGCATCTTACTCATTTCCGTTGCATAGTTTCCTGGTTTAATAATGTTGGCAAAGTGTGCAGGAAGGATGCACATCACAAAATCTGGTCGCATTTCCAGGCCTATGTTGAGCAATGTCTTTTCCTGGTTGTCTGCTTTTGCGCCTGTGCGTACGTCGTGTGAGCCTTTTTGTTGCTATCATCTATTATCTGTTTCTTTTTTTCAGCTATTATGGTGTTTTAAACGGACAAGCCATGGATAGGGTCCGATGCGGGTTGCTGCAATTTTTCCTTTTTTCTCTGCGGGTTTATACACTCTTTTCTCATATGATCTGTGCCGGTGCATTCAGAGCACACTTGAAGTGAAATAAACACCTCACGTTCAATGCAGGACGCTGATACTTTAGAGTTAAACATGACCATTCCATTTTACTTAGTTTTGTTTGCTATTTCAGTTGTTTGAAATGTCACTTTGAATACATGACTGTGATAGAACGAGTTGACTGCGTTAATTTCAACTCCTATCCCATATTATTTAAAACCATGATGCTGCCCACGTGCATCTTCGATTCGAGGCTTGGAGTCTTATCTCAGCTACCGGATGCCAATGTTTAAACAAGGAGGTTATCGTCCCCCCGTTCGCCCCCATACGCCGACCTCGCCAGATCGAGTTAGGCTTATGAACAGATAAGGCATTGTTCTCCGGCCCGGCTGTGCGTTCCCTCCAAGCTTTCACTCCATTTTCCCCCACGCCAAGGAGATGTCCTGGCTATTTATATGGAAACTTTACCACTAAGATCAGATTGGAGATCCAGATTTTCGTCGCGAAACATCACCAAGACCCTCTCTCCCTTTGTGCGCCAAGGGACCTCGACCTCGAGATTCACCATCACTTGTCCAGAAGGAGGACAATATTCCTTGAGTGCCAAAGGTTCAAGCCTTTCCGACGCCAAGTCCCCAAGGCTTCCCCCCCTGTTGTTCAAAGGAGAACAGCATTAGAACAGCCATTGTTCGTTTTGAGCCCTTCGCCAAGAAACGGTTCTCATCCCCCCCTGTTGTTCAAGGAGAACAGCATTAGAACAGCCATTGTTCGTTTTGAGCCCTCCGCCAAGAAACGGTTCTCACCCCCCCCCCCCTGTTGTTCAGAGGAGAACAACATTAGAAAACTCCTTTGCGCCACCTTCCACTGCACCACTAGTGCATAAGTTACGTAAGCCAAACGTCACCTTTGAGTACTTAACAACCCTTTTGTCAATTCTATCCTGTGCTTTAAATGGTTTATCGAACCATCCCATCTCTTTAACTCTATATTTGTTTTACCTTTTTAAATCCTTTAAATCCTCGGATTAGCCGAGCCCCCACGACCCTTTTCATTCTCTGCTTATGTCAATATTTTCCGTCTTGTGTTTATTGATAGTTATTATTAATAAAACTCTATTTTATTAATGATAGCAATATTATTATCCTTGAGCTCAGTTCCACTTCTTAAGCATATCGAAGATACATAATATCGGCCGCCAGACAGTAACGCACTCTAAAGATAATAATTAAGGAAGTTCCCTCAACGAATAGTGATATATATATGGTATCGTCGGGAGTCATTCTACGACATATATATATATACTATTTAAATTTGGTATCAGGTGTGTAAGGTTTAACGCTATATCTTTGCAAACACTGGTCTCAGTCGAGTAAAGCATAGTGTTATTCATTACAATAATAGAATATAGTAGTTCCCTTTTGTTTTAACGATTGCTATCCCCTTTTTTTTTAAACTTAAGAAGCTGGAGTAGCTCAAGGAACGGTTATAATAATTTGTTTGTGTTTTTTTGTGATTTTAGTCAGTGGTTATTTAGATTAAGAAACCAAGTACGAATAGGTCAGTAACCATATTTAGGTAGGCTAATTCTATAGAGGCATAATTCTTGTTGCGAGGAATTTTAGTTGGTTGACTAGTGCACCCCCAAGTGCAAAGATGACTCAGTTTGAAATCTTTAAAGCGCAAGGAGAATCCTTGGGACTCTCCGGAAAAGAACTAATTGAGTACATTCAAGAGGAGCAAAGAAAAGAAATACAACGATAAGAAAGAGAAAGAGAGGAACGGATAAGACAAGCTGAGCTTCAGATTGAATTAGCTCGGATTAAAGCAGAATTTCAAAGAAAAGAGGTAGAAAGAGAAAGGGAAAGAGTAATCCGACAAGAGGAACGAGAAAGAGAAAAACAACGAGAGGAACGAGAAAGAGAAATACAACGAGAAGAACGAGAAAGAAAAATACAACGAGAAGAACGAGAAAGAGAAAAACAACGAGAGGAACGAGAAAGAGAAATACAACGAGAAGAACGAGAAAGAAAAATACAACGAGAAGAACGAGAAAGAGAAATCCAACGAGAAGAAAGAAGGAAGGATTCGCGCCCCTTCCCAGGAAAGCTGACAAAGTTTCCGAGCCCCGTAAAACCCCAAAACTTCTCTCCCCAAAACCAACAACGGGACTCCAAACCTCCCGTTAAGACTTCTCCTCCATCTCTCTTCCCGAAGCGACCAACCATATGCTTCACCTGTGGTGTAGAAAACCACATGAGCTGGAATTGCCCCCAAAATTCTAGGCTTAAAAGCGGACCAGCCCACCAAGTTCACCAGATTAATACAACCCCGGATCCCCCGGTGGTGCAGACCCAAGCAGAAACTTCTCCCCCTCCGTCAGGCCACCAGGTAAATTTTGGTTTTGATAAAAGTTCATCGGGAACTTTGAAATATGAGGAGGGCAGCGTGGACAGCTGCCGAGTATCGACTCTCGTCAGGAACACAGGATGTACGTGTTTCATCGTGTCCGATGAACTCCTCCCAGTGGCCTCTAACCACGAAAAATTTGCGGTGGTACATGACTACCTTGGGCGGGCGAACAGATTCCCCGTCGCTAGATGTTACCTGCAGTGTCAATATTATAATGGCTGGGCTGAAGTCATTGTAGCACCCATAAAATTCTGTTCCGTACTTATAGGACAGAGCCCCCAAGTAAGTTTCGACCCTGTGTTTCAGGCCGCCCTTCCTCAAGGCCGAGATAAGAAAGAAGCCCAGGAGCCCGTCCCCATCAGAACCCCGATACCGTCCGATTTCTCGGAGACCCCTAACCAGGACTTTAGGACGGCAAAAGAGGAGTGTGAATTACTAAAACCCTTAGGTGATAAGGCCCCAGACAAGGACACGGAGACTGTCCGTGGACCCAAAGAAAAAAAGAACCCCCAACGCGCCCATGGAGATACCTTCGTAGAACTGGACGAAGCATCGGCGCTTGAAGAGGATTGCCCCGCGGAGTCCCTTAATGTAATCCAGACAGTGTGCATCCAACCTGATGCCGATTACCCTCCTCCTTCCCTACCAGGCGAGTCTTTGGAACCCTCTGACCTGGATAGTGACGCGCAGCTGACACCACGTCAGAAGAGTCAGCTACAAGAACTAATTAAATGGAGTCACCATTTACCCGCCCTATTAGTTCTTTTCGAGCAACTGCGTAAAAATGGCCTCAGCATTGGCCCCAGCAAATGCCATTTTGCCCACGAAACCATCAAATATTTGGGTTTCAAAATAGGACAAAGCAAGTTAGGTCCCCACGAGAACAAGATTAAGGCAATCGCCGACATGCCCCTCCCGATTACAAAGAAGCCATTAAGATCGTTCCTAGGATCAGCTTCTCCCTATCAGCGATTTGTTCCGAATTTCGCTGCAATTTCGGCCCCCCTATGCCCCCTTCAGGAAAAGAATTTCCCCGATCGTTTACGTTGGAATGATGTCGCTGTTTCCCATTTTAATCAGCTCAAAAGTAAGTTCATTTCTGCCCCCATTTTAAAGTTGCCCAACCCGGAAAAATCCTTTTGGGTTAAGACCGACGTGATCAACGAGGGCATTGGAGGTGTACTCCTTCAATACGTGGATGACAGAACGAGTCATCCAGTTGCATATGCTAGTCGTCAATTATTACCACGCGAAAAGAGATATGCCACTATAGAAAAGGAAGCTCTATCAATTATCTGGGTCATAGACAAATTCAAGATGTACTTGATAGGTAAAGAATTTCAAATAGGAACCGACCACCGTCCGTTAGCCTATATTAGGAATGTGCGACACTCAAACGGCCGCATCATGCGCTGGAGTTTACTCTTGCAAGAGTATCAATTTAAAATAAATTATATCAAAGGTTCCGATAACCAGGTCGCTGACGCACTCAGTAGGAATGCGTTACCGAATAGCGTAGAATAATTGTATTCATAGGATAAGTATCTCCATGTAGGTATATACCGTCTTGTACGACTTAATTTAAGATTCTTTTGTAATATAATTAATTAATGTATATGTCTGAATTTTGTAACGCTCAATGTCTAATTTTTTGTATGTATATATATTTGTTCTTATTAATTTATGTTTAAATTATTTTGTCCCGTATGTACTAAGTTTATATCATTTCATTGTTCCATGCCTTTTTTTTTCTCTCTGATTAAGTTGTATTAAAGGTTATTTTCCCCTGTAATCTAAAGATCAAAATGATCATATGTATTGAGGTAATACTAGTTAGGTGCAGGAAGGTACGGTTGGTACAAGAAAACGACTTCCCCACAACGGAGCTCTATCGTTGTCCCTTCTCTCTTTTTTTTTCGAAGCTACAACTTCCCCCCGGAATGGAGGGGTGAATGCGTTAATTTCAACTCCTATCCCATATTATTTAAAGCCATGATGCTGCCCACGTGCATCTTCGATTCGAGGCTTGGAGTCTTATCTCAGCTACCGGATGCCAATGTTTAAACAAGGAGGTTATCGTCCCCCCGTTCGCCCCCATACGCCGACCTCGCCAGATCGAGTTAGGCTTATGAACAGATAAGGCATTGTTCTCCGGCCCGGCTGTGCGTTCCCTCCAAGCTTTCACTCCATTTTCCCCCACGCCAAGGAGATGTCCTGGCTATTTATATGGAAACTTTACCACTAAGATCAGATTGGAGATCCAGATTTTCGTCGCGAAACATCACCACGACCCTCTCTCCCTTTGTGCGCCAAGGGACCTCGACCTCGAGATTCACCATCACTTGTCCAGAAGGAGGACAATATTCCTTGAGTGCCAAAGGTTCGAGCCTTTCTGACGCCAAGTCCCCAAGGCTTCCCCTCCTGTTGTTCAAAGGAGAACAGCATTAGAACAGCCATTGTTCGTTTTGAGCCCTTCGCCAAGAAACGGTTCTCATCCCCCCCTTTTGTTCAAGGAGAACAGCATTAGAACAGCCATTGTTCGTTTTGAGCCCTTCGCCAAGAAACGGTTCTCATCCCCCCCCTGTTGTTCAGAGGAGAACAACATTAGAACAGCCATTGTTCGTTTTGAGCCCTTCGCCAAAAAACGGTTCTCACCCCCCCCCCCCCCTGTTGTTCAGAGGAGAACAACATTAGAACAGCCATTGTTCTTGAGCCCGTAGACAAGAGACGGTTCTCATCCCCCCCTTTGTTCAGAAGAGAACAACCTAGAACAGCCATTGTTCTTCAAGCCGTTCGTCGAGAAACGGTTCTCTTTCCCAAGACGCCTCGTCAGGATCCTTTTATCCCCCCCCCTTCGGCTGGAGCTCGCCAGCGGACCGAAACTCCTTTGCGCCACCTTCCACTGCACCACTAGTGCATAAGTTACGTAAGCCAAACGTCACCTTTGAGTACTTAACAACCCTTTTGTCAATTCTATCCTGTGCTTTAAATGGTTTATCGAACCATCCCATCTCTTTAACTCTATATTTGTTTTACCTTTTTAAATCCTTTAAATCCTCGGATTAGCCGAGCCCCCACGACCCTTTTCATTCTCTGCTTATGTCAATATTTTCCGTCTTGTGTTTATTGATAGTTATTATTAATAAAACTCTATTTTATTAATGATAGCAATATTATTATCCTTGAGCTCAGTTCCACTTCTTAAGCATATCGAAGATACATAATATCGGCCGCCAGAGAGTAACGCACTCTAAAGATAATAATTAAGGAAGTTCCCTCAACGAATAGTGATATATATATGGTATCGTCGGGAGTCATTCTACGACAATGACTGTATTCCTCTCCTTCCCGGCATTTTAATCTATACACATCGTCTATCTTAGCCTAATTTTTTCTTGGACTCTATTTAATGTTGTATTTCTTCGGCAGAGTATAAGCCAACGTAAGGGTTAATGCCGATCTTTTCAAATTCATTTCCAGATTTTGTGCTCAGAATACTATCTATGTCCTGGGTCGTGTCGCATATGGCTAGATAGCCATACGCTTGTTCCTTTACTCAGCAAAGAATCATTCCAAGTCAACTTCGAATACTTTCTTTCTCGCCGGATTCTGACAGCGCTCTTTCACCGTGAGGGAAATGCTCTTATCGCCATTGGGGTCGTTTATGATAGCCGTAAGGCGGTGGTTCCGGTTTCGAACCTAACAGGCCCTTATCCCGGGGCATTGACCTATTACTATTCCCCAGCTCTCTTTTATCTGCCCTACCTATGATCTTGTCTTACAGGGTCCACCTACCTGTCCTAAACACTCCACCCCAGACTGGGGTCCCCTTCTTCGCACCTCCTGCAGGGCTTATTTCCGGAGTTCGGACAAGTCAGAGACAGGCGGCTTCTACGAACATTAATTTGCAGAAAAGTTATCTGAACTCTCGCGATGTGCTGGTGTGCTGAAAAAAAAAATGTCCAAAGCTTGCGCTGGTTGCCGGGACGTAGGCTCGCGCGCGCACGTAATTTATATCTTATTTGGACTCAGTTGTGCGGTTTTGGAGTAAAAAGACTTCTTCACTCACTATCCGTAGTGGTAAATCCACTGGCTAACTGCTTACTATGCAGTTTTACTCCTTTTTCTATGCAGGGGCAGGTATCCAACGATGAGAGCAGTCAAATAATCAAAAGTGTCAAGAAAACCTCTGAAATAGACAAGTAACTGGTAATGTGCAAATTCACAAAAGTGATAAATTATAGGATAAAAAAGTGATGAAAATTGCTATAAAGTGTAATAGTGATTAAAATAATCAATAAGGAATAGAATAATAATAGTTACACTTTAAAATAACTACAATTTTAAGACGGCATAAAACAACTAACATCCGAGACATATTATAAACCAATGGTATATATAATAAGTGATAAAAAAACTTTAATACAACTGGACAGTTCAAAAGTAACTGAAAGAATTAAAGGCAAAACCTAAAGGTGTAATGTGTCAGTATACTTTTTGTAATATTGTTAATTAGAAATTTTAACACAACTTTTAAATATGTATAAATGATGTGTCAGTATACTTTATGTAAACAGTAATTATAAATTCTAAATGTTGTCAGAGAGAGAAGGTTTTTCCCCCTAGAACCCAACGTCTACCCATGGCGCCTGAGAAAGATGCAACTATACGGCCAGACAGCCCCAAGGAAGCAGCGAGAATTTCACGCGACCACGTGATCAGCTTGGGTTCACTTTCTTTCACGTCTTATCGCCTGATCGGCGCCAGACCTACGGCATCGATGACCTTCGCGCGAGGCTATAAAGCCTGCCGATAATATATCCCCCCCACCTAGCGAGCCAAGAATAATAAAAGACCTCGTCCTTCTTTTGAGGGCCACCGGTGACCCACTTCCGCCAAGGCAGTATAAATACTTCTGGAAAAGCTTTGAGAAATTAGTACCATATAGCTCCGTCTTGGTTAGCAGTCACGTACAGCCTCGTACGCCCTGCCCCGCCTAACAACTGCTCCCAGCTACGAATGGGACGCGTCACCTCTATCCGGCCTCGCTCGGGCCTGAGTGACGATAGACACGGACAGGCATCTATCACTCGGGTATCGACTTCGTTTTTGTCTGGACTACTCCCTAGTTCATTTCTCAGCGAGGTTAAAGAAGAAGGAATTTTTCAAGTGGAACTTTACGTGAGTCTCCCCGTCATCTGCACCCCCTTCCCTGAAAGCAATCACCGTACATCCTCTCTCGGACTCTCGTCCCCGTCGAGTAATTTGTATCCCTTCCCCCGTTTGGTACTTTGGGTCTCATCTTAATTATTGTCATTTATATACTTTTGCTAATAAAATTTTCTTTCTATATAATAAAGTTATTTTTCTACAATCAGTTTCTCAAAAACCCCAGAACCTCTAAGAATTGATTATTTAGGCCAACCGCATTCGAATTTGTTTATTTAAACCTCGTTCTAGGATCTATATCCTAATGCCTGGCGTGATTCCTTCCCGCGTCAACGCAGAGTCAATCATCGGCTATCATAGACGTTCGACTCTACAATATATTCTGGTTTCAGGTGTGTGGGTCACCCTACGAAATCTATATTATGTTCTGGTGTCAGGCCTTTAGGGTAACCTGTAGTTACTGGCGGTATATAACTTGACCCCAGACTTTTGCCGATCCAAATTCAGACATGCCCACATTCGGCGAGGCCAAACATACCGTTAGTTTTGGTACACCCTACAACGTCACCCCAACTTTTTGGCTCGATGCTGTTAAAATCCCGCATGACTACGATGCTCTCGTTGACTTCTTCTTGAGAAACAAGTTGTTGGCTGCACTTCCAGCTAAAATCAGATCTTTCGTAAAAGACCAGCCGTGCCTCAAAATAAAGGAGTGCACAGAAGAGGCCAAGATTTTTTCAGCAAGTTACAACCTTTATCAGAAAGAAGGGAAGAAAACGCCCCCTATTTTTCCCAAATAAAAGGTAAATTCATCCTGGCAAATGGAAACAAGTTTGCCAAGTAAACTGGGCCATCGAAGCCGAAGCCACTCTTTTCGTCCGAATATCGGGATGTAGAACCGTTCTCTTGTTTGTTTTTCCTGTGGCGTGGAGGGTCACGTGGAAACGAACTTCCCCCAGAACTCTCAGTTCAGGAATAACTCTTCTCACCAGGCACACCAGACCTGTGCCATATCTGCTCCTCCATCAACACCATCGGAATCTTCTCCTCTCCCGAGCATCTCAAGTCCCGGCGGCCACCAGGTAAACTTGTTGTTTGATAATAATACCTCTTAAGTTCGAATCAGGAACGATTAATGGCTGCCGTGTTTCCACTCTTGTGAGATATATCGGGTGCACTTGCATAGTGTTATCGAACAAGCTGCTTCCCCCCAGTAGCCCCGCTCTATAATAAATTTGCCGTCGTGCACGACTACTTGGGGCGCACCAATCGGTGCCCCATCGTTAAGTGCTACATTGCTTGTGCGTACTTTACTAGTTAGACAGAAGTAGTAGCAGCCCCTATTAATTTCTGATCCATCCTTATTGGCCAGTGCGCACGGGTCTCCCCCAGCTCAACCCGCGGTTACCCGTTCGCAAGTGGTAAAAGATTCGAAGATGCCCTAATCCCTACAAACCTCATGTTTTCAGAATTCAAGGATGTCATGATTGACGACTTCGCAAGCAACCAAAAGAACTGCGATTCCCTCCGACCCCTGCGGGCTAAGGTCCAGTCAAAATAGCAAGAAGCAACCCAAGAAGACAAGGTGATCTCCTACCAAGTTACCTACTGTTTACACTACCGTGCGTGCTCAGAAAACGGTAAACCCCCGACGTACGTATTGTGTGTTCCGTGTTCGCACGTTGGTCACATTTTATCCACTGCACATGACAGCCTATTTTCAGGCCATTTTAGCCACAGGAAGACCACCCAAAAGATCTTCGAATATTTCTCTTGGCTAGGCGCTCACGAAGAAATCCTTCACTACTGCAGGTCTTGCGACATCTCCCAAAAGGCTGCCCTCAAAGGTCGAGTAAAGCTCGCACCGTTGCAGAGAGAACCACTAATCTCAGAGCCGTTTTATCTTGTAGCAATTGATTTCATCGGTCCGATACACCCCCCGTCGAGTGAAAAGGACAGCTCCGTGCTAATTTTAGTGGATTTGGCAACGCGGTTCCCCGACGCCATGCCGTTGAAGAATATATACAGCATCTCCTCAGCGGAAACACTAATCTCCATCTTCTTTGCGTTGGATTACCCAAAGAAATCCTGTCTGATCGTGGCCGCCAATTCACATCGCATCTGATGGAGTACGTCGGCAAGCTCCTGATGATAAAACCTCTTTTTACCACCCCTTTTTAGCCAGCTGGTAACGGGATGTGTGAGGATCAATGGCTCCCTGAAATACATGCTCAAGAAACTGTGCGCCGGAAAACCTCGAGAATGGCACCATTTCTTGCCGGTAACCCTTTTCGCATACCTGGAAATTCCCCATTTCACCTTAGGCTTTGTCCCATTTAAGCTTCTGTATGGATGTAATGTTAAAGGGCCCCCTCTAACATTCTAAAGGAGCTCTTCTCCAATTCGAAATTAGACCAGGAGATCAATCCTTTTACGCTTACCTCGTAGACATGTGGAAGAGGTTAGGAAAATGCGCAGAGATCGCGCATCAGAACGCCGAGACAAACTTGGGCCATTATAAAACCTACTTCGACTGTGAGTCCCAATAAGGAAAATTTAAACCAGGTGACGAAGTACTTTCACTACTCCACACGGAGAACAACAAACTTTTGAGCCAATGAAAGGGCCTCTTCCCAGTGATTGAGACACGCGGCCCCGTAGACACCTTGATCCAAACACCACCTGGCACTAAGCTATTTCACGTGAACATGCTTAAAATGTACCATCGACGCGCTTGTGCCAACAAACTTATGGCCTGGCCGCAGGATCCGCCTTGGAGTCTAGTTACCCGCTTGACCTCTTGGTCGTGGTACAAGTCGCCTGCGTGGAACAAGACGCGGAATATCCTATTCACGCCTAGCCAGATACGCTCGATTGCCCATCGACCGATTCTTACTGGATGTGCATCGACTTCAGAAAGTTGAACACCGTCACTGTGTTCGACGCTGAACCGATTTCCCTCATCGATCAGAATTTGTACATGTTCGAGAAGCTGAAATTCACTACAGAATTAGATCTGTGTAAGGTCTATTACCAGATTCCGGTGAGGAAAGAGGTAAAGAGGTACACGGCCTTTCCCACCTACAAGGGCTTGATGCAATCATGTCGACTCCCCTCGGGGTTGGCGACGGAATGTAGCAATTATAACCGGATGATGAGGCGAATATTGGATGGGTTGCCCTGCATCATCTTCTACCTCAACAACATTTACTTGGTGACCCACGGGAACACCACCTCACGATTAGCCCTTACAAGTGCCACTTTGTCTTTGGCACTATTGACTACGTGGGTTTCCACATAGGGAGCGATTAAGACCCAAAAATCCCGAACAAGAAATCCAAGAAAAAACAAACGACACGATTTACATTCACTACAAGATATACAAAAAAATAAAGACACTAAGCACAACAGTAAAGTGACTAAAGTAATTTATTACTACAACAGCAAATGCGCAGAACATATCCAAGAACATTAATTTTTCGAACGCCATATTAATATAAACTATCTCAGAGACAACAAAGGAACTACGAAACAAAAAACATTTAAAAGCAATAGGCCTGATCACCAGGCATTTAGCATCTCTTGGCACTCTACCACACTTCTTTCTCTTTTCACCACTTGTCTATTTTCCGCTATCTGTCCCAACACCATTTCTTTATCCCATACCCACACCTACCCACTTACATCGTTCATAGTTCATAGTGAACTGACCAAGAGATGGAGTGTAAGCAATGGGTCTTTTATTTAATAACATATTTGTTTCTTTTTCGAAAAATTCTAATTTATCAAATTTTGATATGTTTGATGAAATACTGGTTTTAATAATATTTTTTACTTGTTTAACTAAAGATTCAACAAGTCTATCTCTGAAGCTTAAGCCAGAAGGATACGGTTTAAATTTAGCATTTCTCTGTTTCTTTCCTTCAGGAAATTATGTACATGGACATCATTTAGGAAATGCTTAACTTTAATTACAGAGGATACTATAGGGGAGCCATTATCACTTAGTATTCTTTGAGGAATGCCATATTCAAATATAATGAATCTGAAAAGCTCTCTGGAAAGACTCTCAATCTATATTTCTACAAATGATTAAATTTACATCTCGCGACCACAAAACCACTTAGAATTAATATACGAGTATATACTTTAACAGTTTTGCTGTTTTCCTTGATTGTAAAGGGTCCTATGTGATCTATGATCATTTTTTTCTCTAAAGGGAAAGCAAGTAGGGTTAACTCTATATGATTTGTAGGCATTTTGATTTATGCGTATTGTTCGACCGTAAATCCTTTTATAAGTTATACAACCCTTAATGATTTTTTTTACTGTTACGAAACAATTAGGCACCCCAAATTCTTTTCTTAAAGGAGCAAGGAATTTATAAATTCCCGCCTGTCGCAATCGAAGATGAAGGTCATTAATGATAAATGCACCTTGTCAATGGGCAAGCCTTGTGCAATAAAGCGGGCATCTTTCCGTATACTTTGCCTTTAAATTTTTTTAATTTAATTTTTACTCTTATGATATTATTATGGTCTACAAATAGATTTAATTGAGTTATGATTGGTGGTTCATAGTTAGCTGACCCTTCAAAAAACTTAAATACTTGTGAAAATGATTTCTTTTCATATATATTTATCAAAAAATTACAACTATGTTGGAATAAAAGTTCCTTAACATTAATATTTCTCCTTAATTTTAATAAATGTACAAACTTACGAACTAAATGCATTACTCTGAAAGCTCTGTTAAAAAAAATTAATATTTTTCAATGTCAAAGAAACTTTCGTTTATATCCTCTACTTGTGTGTTTATTACTGTACAGATGTTAGAATTAGGAACTTGTAAATGCACGCTTTCATCACTCAACTCACTCTTATTAGATCCTACTGAAAGGTTTGTTTTTGATAACACCTTTGCTGAAACAAACCTAGTTACATTATCGGCGGGACTTCTTAAACCTGTTAATGATGAAATTCTACGCTCCTATGCTCACACAATTTAACAATTGAATTTAATTTATTATTGATGAAAACTGTCTTTTTCTCAATTTTACTGAAATCTGGTACCACAGCTTTTAACCATTTTAAACTTATCATTGAATCGGTATAAAACTCAAGTATATTAATTTTAATGAGAATGGTAGCGTTAGTCAACATATCATACAAAACTTTCAGGCATTCTACACTGAAATGTACAGCAACTAATTCCAATAAAGGAATAGATTTGTTTGACAGTGATTTAGATACCACCCTGTTTTTGGCTTCTACAAATTTTAAGGAATCAGACGTATTTTGTAAATAGTATAATACTCAGCCATACAGGTCTTTACTGGTATCGGTGAATGCAATTATATTATATGGTTTATTCTTTCACCAATGCTTCGTGGAACGGAAATTTCCATACTTTGATTAACCTGTGCTACTATTTTCTTCCACTCCTTTATTTTTGAAGGATCTAAAAGAGTATCCTAATTAATATTACTAATTTGTAGGCCGTGTAAGAAATGTTTTTCTCGGTTAAGCATAGGTAAATTTAGACCAAACATGTCAAAATTGTGAGTTTACAAAATCTTTCGTTTGGTATCGACGTTAGGGACTAAATAAGGTTTTCGATTCTTAATTCTATCATTATTTTTTTCCCAAGCCATACCAAATAATTTTGTTTCATTATCATGTGTAGTTTTGTCTTTTTCAATTTGAAATTGTAAATTGTGTTCATTCGTGTGAAATTGTTGTAGCTGAAACCCGTAGGAGCCCAATAATTGAGTAGCGGTATTTTGTGCAAAGTTTAGTTCGTTGGCGTCAAAAGTCGTATAGGCAATGTTGTCCATATAACTTAAGTTATATAATAGTTTGTCACAGTTTTTAGTCTTATCATAAAATAGTTGACTTTCTTTTATAAATATTATGCACGGTACGAGCATCAGAATGGTTGGCTAAAATCTTAATCCGAAAGGTAAACGTAACATTCGATATGCTTGGATGGTGAAGTTGCTTTTGCTTACATCTTTAAACCATAAGAATAACAATTTTTTTACTATCGGTAACATTTAATTTAGTCTGACAAAATGCCTTTACGACGTTAAAGATAAGCAAATATTTGTCAAATCTTAAAAAAAGAGATGCCACATTAATTTATAATTCATGTTTGGTCCCGGAAAGGAGACTTCATTATGCGATAACGTATTATTAATATTGGTATAACGTAGATTTGACAAAAAGACTATTTGGAATTTAGTCTTTTCTACATTAGAACGAAATACCGCATGATGAGCCGAAAATGAATGAGAATTTCCATGTCTAAGTTTTTCTAGATCAGATATGGGCTATATTATATTATTTTTCACCTGCTGCTTTACAGCTTCATCTATTTGATTTAATTAATCTGTATTTTTAATCCTTTTTAAAGTTGAAATTTAAACACTTTTTGCAAGTTTAAATTGTCTGGTAAAAGATGTATTAATTAAGATTTCCAAAGAGCAGGCATGATTAGTCTTCCATCTGGGTCTCTACCATAATTATCTAATAGAAATTGAATTAAATTTTTTTCTGAATCGGTTATGTCAGTTTTGTTAATTTCTTCGTAGTTTGCTTAAAGTTTAGAATCATTTATTAAGATCTCTCCAGTAGCATTCTCTATAATTTTTCACTAATTACAGGATAATTTAATATTTCTTCAGATATGGTGTTACACACAGTTACTAGTCATTCATCATCTATCTCAGATAGGTTTATACTATACGCAAGTAAGTTTTCCAAGAAAACAAAGGCCGCCTTTCCCGATAACAGAACACTAATGGATGAAACAAGCATAAAGGATTGACCTCCGTTAATCCCAAAACTACAAGCACGCCTAGACAATATATGTGCAGCATTCATTCCTAATATTAAGCATATATTGTTTAAGCTATCGTCGCTGATCTGTCTATCTGCTAAGTTTACATTATTTTCTTGTAAATGCTGCTTAATTTCTTTTAAATTTGGTATATGCAAATCTAAGTCTATGTTATCAACACAGGTTGCTTCAAATTATTTCATTTTACCTTAAACATTAAATTTACTAAAACTATTTTAGTTTTGTAGCTATTTGAGCAATTAAATTCTTTAGTATTAATTTTTATATTACTTTTAACTACTTTTAATTTTAACTTCTCTGCTAAAGATGTGTTCAGGAAGGAAGCCTGCGAACCAGAATCATAAATTGCCCTTACGTCTTCAGTTTTCTTATTAGAAGCCAGACACGCGGGAAAAGTTGATAGTATGACGTCAGTGCAGGGAACGCCATTCGTGTAAAAAGATATATTTGTGGTTGTTTCCTCAGTAGAACTTAATTTAAAACTATTCTGTTTTTCATTTTTTTAATGACTAGAGTTATTCTAAACATTTTTATTTACCCAAGTGTTTATTTTTGGTTCTTCATCTTGAATACAAAGTAGATGAGAATGCCACTGTTTACATTGCATACACCTTTCTCTAAACCTAAATTTACAATTTTTAATAGTATGTGATATAAATCCACATCTCTCACAACCATTTAATAATCTAACCCGATCAAGTTTCTATTAGGGAGTAGAATAATTTGGACACTGAAAAAATTTGTGATTGTTATTTGGAGAAACGCAAAAATGATAAGTGAAGCTTTTTTTATCTTTTGAGTGTTAGAATTTGCGGCAAAAGATACCATAGTTTTGGTCGCACTTGAATCTGTGCTTCTCTCTTTGGATTTCACAGACTCTTCAAATTCAATTACTCTTCTGTTTACTTCAAATGCATGATCTTATATTTCCTTGAAAGTAGGTCTTAAATTACCAGTTATGTTTACAAAATGTTGTTTAAATGAATCTGTTTAACTATCGCATATAAAATAGTGGGTAAAGTGATTCCCATCTATTTGTAAACACTCTACTTGGGCATGCAAAATACGGGCCTCCCCGATCCACTTAAACTCATCAGCTGAAAGTTTTAATTAAATCATTTTTTTTATAACTGCAGATTGATGATCTATTTTAATACAGAATGCTTCGTTCAGAAGGGCTTGAGCCGAATCAAATTCCAGGTCATCTGCAGGCAATGAGGAAAGCAGAAATTTCGCAGGACCTGATACTTGATTTAGCAAGTATGTATATTTCTCATACTGTGTTAAATTGAATTAGGAAGAATATTTTTTAAAAAAATATAAATTTTTGATAGTTCTCTGGCTGACCATCGAACTTTGGCAATTCTAATTGTGGTAAACTAATCTTTGGAAATCCTACACTACTGCTTTCTACAGAATTACTTTTTTTAGTTGTTTTATTTAATAGGTTGTAAGTTTTCTCCTGAATAAAGAATAGCTTCTTCTAACTTATCTTGATAACTTACAGCGAATCTTTTCTGCTTGGGAGAAATGAAAGGAGGTATTAAAAAACAAAATTTAATGCGCACTAGCTTAGAACATTATTCTATAAACAATTATGATTATATACAGGGGGCTGCGCCCGCCAGACATCCCCCCAATTGATGAAAACTCAGGATCATTGTAGGTCGGGGAGCCCGCAGTGCTAAACCCCCCACGAGCAGTCCCTTTGAATTTACTCCAAAAAGGTGAAACATATTGGAACACGGCGCTACCCACCGTGAGATGCTCGATTCCTACTTATGTGAATTTATGTGGCGAAAACTTAATACAAATGAAAATTTGTTTAAAAAAATATTATGGGATACTTATATCTAAATACAAATGAATGTTTGAAGAAATAATAAAGGGAGTAAACGATAATATTGGGAAATCATATGCCAGTTTAAGTGCGTTTCATTTCCATTCTATTTTTTCAAAATGTATCGGACAAACCAAAATTTACGGTTTAAAATTTCTTTTTTTTTAGATACTTCCTTTGATTTCTCCAAAAAGGAAATGTTATATTCGTATTCAGCACTCAAAACTGCATTATTGTTAAAAATTTGGTACAAAAGATCCGCCTGTCGCCAAACAGAATAGACCCCTTTTGGCTGCCCCCAGTTCTTCCAAATAATAATCTTCCCATTGGCCACTTGTAATACCATATTCGAGGATTTTCTTATCTAACAGATTCAATTCTGATTTTAACTTATTTAATTTTGCTACGAGATGTTTAATTTGAATTGTACTTAAATTTCGGGATATATTTTGTAAGCTTTTGGTTACTGATATTCTTTTACCTTTACGTAAAAGTAATCGTTTTTTTATTAATGTCCTCCCAATTAATTTTTGAGGAGTCTAAATTTTCTGTCTTGCTTTTTTACGAATTATCGTAAGCGAACCAAATAGCAGAATGTGTTAATGTGTAGTAAAACTTAAGACCTTAGTAATTTAAATGGATTCTGGAAGATTTATAATAATTTACATTATCTCTTCTTCCCGGGCCTGTGATACAAACTAAGAAGTCTTTAAATGCCAATCCTTTATTGAACTTATTTAGTTTATTTCTACGTTTACTCTAGGATTCTGAGTCTGGATTTCCATATAGGTTATCATAATCTACAAATCTAAGTTCAATTTGAACTGGAAGTATTCGGATATTTGGTAGACTCTTTCAGTAATTAATATAGGAAATAACATTCGTTTTTAATTTCAGTGTCTTCAGTACTATTTACTATTGAATTACTTCCCAAAATAACTAAAAAAGGAGCTGGTTTGTAATCAAAGCACTGTTGCAATTTAGGGGGAAAATGTAACCAAGTATTAAAGGATGAACCTGGTATGCTATAATACCTTATTTGGTAAATTTTCCCATCATTAAAGCTATCCCAGTGATTATCAAAGTTATTTAGATCCTTCACAAAGGAGTGACCCAAATATGCAACTCTCATGATTTTACATCGGAAATATATATATTAAGTATCACACAGCAATTAACTTAAGAAATAAGGGAATTAATACGTGATTGCGGGCTGATGAACTGTTGGGCGTTGGGCGCTAAACACAAAGGGTGCAAATAAAGCCGAAAGAAAAATTAAATTTTTATAAAAATTAGTTGAATCGGCGTATGAGGTTATTCAAAGGTAATCAGACCATCTTTCTCGCGTTCATCCCTTCTAAAAAGAGAAAGAAAACCAAAGATTAGGAAGAATATTTATTTTGAAGGGTCCTATCCATTTAAGACTCTAACGATGCTAAACTAGAGCAAAGTTAAAATTGGAGAATATAAAGAAACCAACAATTGTGGTTCCTACCTTATGGGCCTCCATGCGATGGCTTCTTTGAGTTTCCAGCCCGAGTCGATTCCTTCCTCCGTCCACAGCTAGTATGTTGTGTGAAGTTTCTTGCCTCGCCACTTTCCTTGCAAGCAAAGGCTTGATTAAAGATAGCTCTGTTGGTACAGAAAATAAAATCACCGAATGTTAATATGTGTTTTACCCAATGGGGTAATTTTAGATGTAAGTAAATAATTACGGACGGCTCATCTTAGCACTGCTTGCTCAAATGAAAATTGTGAGCAACGGTTGCTCTATCAGAGTTTGAGAGCGACTGATTGCTCGATCCGATTTTGAGAGCGACTGTTTTTTCTATCAGGTTTTGAGAGCGACTGTTTGCTCTATCAGAATTTGAGAGCGACTATTTGCTCTATAAAATTTTGGAAGCGACTAGGGGTCAAGCTTCTCCCAGATATCCTGCTCCTGCACGGCCAGACAGCCCTAAGGGAGCAACGAGAATATCGCGCTACCGCGTGATCCGTTTGGGTTCTTTTTCTTTCCCCTCTCATTTCCTGATCGGCGCTAGACCTACGGCGTCGAAGACCTGTGATACCTGACGAAAATACCCACCCACTGGCGCGCAAAGTCTAATGAGATCTCTGTCCCCCTTTGGGGGGCCGCGAGCGACCAGCTTCCGCCGAGGTAGTATAAATATTTCGCAAAAAGCTTTGAGAAATTAGTACCATACAGTCTCGTACGCCATGTTCTGCCTCCAAACGGCTTCCAGCTACGAACGCGACGCGTCACCTCTACCCAGCCTCGCTCGTACCGAAGGCCAAAGTTCCCCCCTGACAGACAATAGACATGGATAGGCATCTATAACTCGGGTATTGACTTTATTCTCGTCTGGAGTACTCCCTGGTTCATTTCTCAGCGAGGTTAAAGAAGAAGGAACTTTGCAAGTGGAACTTTGCAGCGCTCCGCTTACTCGTCGTATACAAAGTTCAATTCCATTAGGCTTTATGTTAGTATCCCCGTCATTTGCACTCTCCTTCCTTTCCCTGGAAGCAATGACCGTACATCTTCTCTTGGACTCTCGTCCTCGTCGAGTCGTTTGTATCCTCCCCCACGTTTGGTACCCTGGGTCTCATCTAATTTATTGTCATTTATTTACTTTTGCTAATAATATTTTCCTCGTATATAGTAAAGTTATTTTTCTACAATCAGTTTATCTAAAACCCAGAACCACTAAGAATTAATTATTTAGGCTAACCGCACTCGATTTTGTTTATTTAACCCTCGCAATAAGATCTATATCTCAATTTCTGACGTAGTCCCTTCGCACGTCAACGTAGTCAATCCTCGGATAGCATCGACGTCCTACTCTACAACAAATATATATATATATATATACATATATATATATATATATATATATATATATATATGTATATATAATTAATGTTGTATTGTATAAAAAATATGATTTCCCTTATTCATAGAATCTTTATTTTCATACTTACTAATATAACTTTCTCATCTCCGCTTAACTTCATATTTTCCCCACTATTTACTATTTATTTTACTTGTTTTTAAAATTGCAATTGGCTATTTATACATTAATAAACGTCTCATTAGCTGAAACACATTTTCACGAAAGGGCCTGAATTTTCGCTCTTTCGGTTGCCTACTTCTTATTCACTTCCCAGCCTGGCGTTTTCCTCCCTCGAGATCACCTGTCTAATGCCAAATTTGAGAGACATCTGCGCCTTTAGATGTTATATGTATCTTTATCTCTTGGACACATTTTCTCCATTTCTGTAAAGGGGACTAATACCAAACTTTGCATTCACTCCTGCACAGATACAAATATAAAATAAATACATGATTATGTTATAAAGGCAAAAAAAGAATATTTATGTAATGATTTTTATTTTTTATCGAAATAAGCAGTAAATCTTTATCACCTTCATTCTTTTCATTCGTGTCAAATAGTTCAGTTATACATTTGTTGATCCTAATACTTATTACTGCATTCAATTTGCGTAAAAAATCAGCTAACACCCATTTCTAATTCCATCCACTAGTCAACCTAAGGGATTCAATAATCTTTCATTCTTTGGCTAATCTTAACTTTCTAGAATGTATACACACAAAAAAGATAAAGTTAACTAGTGAAATATCATCCCACCTCTGATTTTTCATTCGCCAAATAATCATTAACAGAAAGCGGGTAAAGTAACCTCCCCTATAGTATATTTCTATCATAATAATATATACTGTAATAGAAATTCATTCAACTTCTGCTTTAACTTACTCAACTTCACTGTGAGGGAATCCCCACGTGGCAGATCTTTAGTAGAAAGGAACTCCCATGTGCAGCAGAAGGCCTGGCCTGGCCTAAAGTGGTAAGCCTACACCCCCCCCCCCCTTCCACGCTTCTACAAGCGGTAGCCTCGAATCAAGTCCCCCCCACGATTCACCTTTATGCGGGCTAAAATAGCTCTGCAAGAAAATTCGAGGCCCTTCGAGAATAGAGCTGTTTCCCGCTAACCCCCAACTCCGAGGAGAGCCTTGGACATAAATAACGTTCGACTCCCCGAAGAGACACGGAGTTGAGAAGTCTCGCCAGAACGCAAAAGATTTCCCCATGGTTCCAAGTCAAGTGCTAGCAACAAAGCAAAGTGACAGCTGGACTATTTTGTGTATTTGGAATTAGCCCCAGCCAGGAGGTAATTCCACTGAAAGATCGCCCCGAGTGATTTTCCCGACTTATTTCATCAACTCCTGTCGAAGCCCTCCTTATTTTGGGTAGCCGAAATACTCTCCCCTGGACTGGAATTTACCTCCCCTTCCTCCTTGCTTTTGGAGAACCGTCATCACTACAACCTCCCGCTCTAAAGTCCGAGCGGTCTAACCTGACGTACAGAAGACATCCGTAAGCCAACTCCCTTCCCCCCTTCAATAACCCAATTAAGTTAATCTTTCCCCCTTCGTTTATTGATGTGAATTTTGCCCGTTAATTCTTTGAGGTAATTTCACCCTTCAATTCTCTTATTAATTTTTTAGGGTAAATAAAATTCTATTTTTGTAATGTCTCTTTAAATAACCTTGAACTTTGCCATTGTCCATATTTACCTGACCTCGTTGCACTCTCTCGTTACTTAGCCAGTCTGGATGCGTGGTTTTCCGTCCCTTTTGTCGGTTCGCTTTCAAGTTATTGGTCCTCTCCCATAGATATAATATGGTATTGATATAATGTAATGTCATACCACGACATATATATATTATATATATATATATATATATATATATATATATATATATATATATATATTAATATAAATTTTATATAAATCTGGTGTCAAGTGTGTTGAGATTTATACGAACCCGTGTCATTTTAATTTCGACATTAGAAGTTCCCTTGTTATTCACGTACATCCCTTTTATTTTAATTTTTGTATTGTACTGGCAGAAGGCAAGTTCAAGTTATTTGAAGAGCAGTGGAACGTAATTTATTTAGATTTTGTGTTGGACCCCAGGTAATTAATTTTTTTATGGTGTTCGAATTTTGGAGACTTCCTTCCTGGTTATTAATCCAAAAGATTTAAGGTCTTTGGTGTCTTAATTTTGGTACGACCATTTTAATCTTTTTCTTCCGCTTAGAAACAGCAGAGGTAGGTAGCTGTATCTTATTTTTTTTGAGGGGGATCAAGGCCTTCACGAATATTCAAGTATTCGTTCGCGTGGGTAGTGTCCTAGCTCGTTCGCGTATCAGTGTTACCTCCATTAACTGCGTAAAAATGTCATCCTTCGAAAAATTCAAGAGTCAGGGTGAAATGTTAGGTCTTTCGAGCCAGAACCTGCTAAATTACGTACCAGAAGAAAAGAGGAACGAACGGGCAGAGCGAAGGGAATTGGAGATGGAGAAGAACAAACTGAAGATGGAGATGGAGGAGAACAAACTGAAAATGGAGATGGGGGAGAATAACTTAAGATGGAGATGGAGGAGAACAAACAGAAGATGAAGATGGTGATGGAGAAGAACAAAATGGAGATGGAAAAACGTGAACAAATTAGGCAGCATGAGCTGGAAATGAGCCGAAATCAAATGGATTCTCAGTCCATCGGTTCCCGGCTGAAATTCCCCAAACTCCTTCAGTCCACCTTCCCGCTTTCAATGATGGAGAGGACTTTGAGTTATTTTTGGCCCATTTTGAAAGAATCTTTCAGATCAATAGATGGGATCTCGAAAATGATGGCGTCGCTCGCTTACTTCCCCTCTTAAATGCCAAGTTAAGGGATATCTTCGTATCCCTTTCCCCGGAAGCAACTTTGGACTATTCTACGTTAAAGTCCAAATTGTTAGCCGCTGTTCATATGAATAGCGAATTCTACCGCTCCCGATTCCGCCAGGAAAGGATCCGCCCTGGCCAAACCTTTCGACAACACGGGTACATCCTCCAAAGAAACCTTTAGTGTTGGCTGGATGCGTGCAAAATTTCCCAGGTCTACGAGTCCCTTCGGACTTCTTCCTTACGGATCAGCTTTAAGCTGCCGTGGCTCCCGAAATTCGCGCCTTCATTAAGGATAAACGTTGCGCCACTTTCAAGGAGTGCTTGGAAGAGGCGGATGTCTACGCGGGTAGTCACGATTTATACTCTAAGGATGTTAAAAAAGGCTCCCCAATTACACCCCAAAACTAAATTTTATGGCCCTAAGACCCCCCGTAATTCGGTTCCAAGATTTACCAAAGTTCCTAGTCCCTCGAAGCCAAGAAACTTCCATCCATTGGAACACCAAGACGTTAAGCCCCTAGTTTCTTCTCCCCCGGTTGTGCCGTACCAAAAGAACCCGATCGTCTGCTACACCTGCGGAGTTCCCGGCCATTACCGCACGAACTGTCCTTAAAACTCTTGCTTTGCAAACTCTCAGTCCCACCAAGTACACCAAATCTGGGCCGCCCCTGATCCTCCTTGGTCGCCTCAGAAGACTCCCGAACCTTCCTCGCCCGCCAAAGACCCGGTCCATCAGGTAAATTTTCTCTTTAATGAGAACAACCCTAGTGGATTGAAGTTCGAGAACGGAACTATGAACGGTCGCCGAGTATCCACTCTCGTCATTGACCCTGGGTGCACCTGTATTATAGTGTCTGAGGACCTACTTCTCCCTGTTGGGCCCGACCACAAGAAATTTGCGGTGGTCCACGACTACCATGGCCGGGCCAGTCGTTTCCCAGTAATTCGTTGTCACATCGAGTGTGACTATATGTCCGGTTGGGCCGAAGTGGTAGTGGCCCCAATCCAGTTCTGCTCTGTTTTATTCGGTCAAAACCCCGTAATTCACGACCATCCCGTGGCCCAGCCCGTGATTACCCGTACACAGGCAGCCCTGGAACCCCGTGCCCCTGTTTCCCTGAAAACCCCTATCGACCCGGAGTTCCAAGCCCTCCAGAGCGATAAGTTTTCCTGCGCCCAAAAGGAGTGCGCAGCTCTCGCTCCCTTTGGGAGAAAACTAAAGCCCGTGAGCGTGAGTCCACCCGAGGAAACAAACGAGTCTCGTATCCCGTAAAGAAGGACTTAATGAGAGGCTTGAGACCTAATTGGACCTTAACTCACGAGAACGAAAATTCAAGCCTGGCGCAAGGGTGCTGGTGCTACTTCCCACGGGAAGAAACAAAATCTTTAGCCAGTGAAAGGGACCCTATCCCGTCCTCTAGACTAGAGGACCCGTGGATAACCTCATCCATACTCCGGCGGGAGCGAAGGTTTTCCACTTGAATTGTATATATATATATATTATATCATCAATGTTCCTAATTATGATTTTTTTTTGGTCCACTAAATTGTTAAGTTTTTTTTTTGTCCCATATCTATGCCTCCATTTAATTGCATCCTTTTTGGGAGGTTCCACTGAAATGTCGCTAATGTTCTCCTGTGATTTTTCTTTTGTTTAAAATTGTATTAGTTAAATTCTCTATAATCGACCTGTTCAAGGCTTATGCCCGTAAATTCCCCGCTGAGCTCAGATTTACATTTTTTTGTGTGTACACCTGTCGTTGCAGGTCAGAATTTTCCTAGACCTTTGATAATTATAGTTTGACGGGTTGGGATGATCCTTTCCAACGCAACTGCTCTGTAAAGCATCATCTTTCGGTTGGGAGATGTGTGAGGAATCCCCACGTGGAAGATCTTTAGCAGAAAGGAACTCCCATGTGCAGCAGAAGGCCCGGCTAGGCCTAAAGTGTTAAGCCTAACCATCCCCCCTTCCCTTACACAAGCGGTAGCCTCGAATCGAGTCCCCCACGATTCACTTTTATGCGGGCTAAAATAGCTCTGCAAGAAGATTCGAGGCCCTTCGAGAGTAGAGCTGTTTCCCGCTAACCCTCAACTACGGGGAGAGCCTCGGACATAAATAACGCTCGACTCCCCGAAGAGAGACAGAGTTGAGAAGTCTCCCCAGAACGAAAAAGATTTCCCCATGGTTCCAAGTGCTAGCCACAAGTAGGGGATTGGGGAAAAAAAGAGGGGATCTTTCACGACCTGACCCTGTGTTATGTTTGTAAGCACTTTTCTTATATTTTCTATCCAGTGTCAGTTGAAAAAGGGTGTGGGAAACACCAAAACTGTTCTGAATTAAATTGTCTTCGGAGAAGTGGTTTAATTCCTCATCTTTTCTTGCGATATTGCATTAATTTTCATCATATATATATATATGGCATGAAGAACGGTAGTGCTATGTATTTTGACAAGAAAGCAAGCGTTTGGTAATTTTCTTGGCTCAAAGTATTGCCATCAGTCCAATATCATGGGTTAAAATAATGAAAGCTAAAGGCTTATACATTACAGAAGAAAGATTAGATCCTTAAATCACGAATAGGATTTATGAAGTCTCCAAGGATCCCTTCCTCTTCAATGTTACCCCATCACACCCATTTGCAGCTGCAGCTCACACGTCAAGTTTGCGCTCCAGTGGTAATGTGAAAACTTTTATTCTGAATTATACCTCTTGGGGGCAGCTTATTTCTATCACAAAGGCCGATGAGTTGTCTTTCCTCTGCCTCGCTCATTATTTTCCTTAACCCATGCAAGAAATTTGCCGTTGAGCCATCAACAAAAAACCTTCCAGTTTTCCTAAAATTGCCTCACTCTTAAAAAAAATAACCCCAATAAATCTTAGTCTATGTAAAATAAGCCATAATTTATCAGTAAAAATTAAGAATTGTTTATTATTCGTAAATGTAAAATTTTATATAAATTCACAATTATTTGATTTTTGCTTGGTATCGAAAATTGGGCCTTCTTCCGTTCATCTAGCAGTGTTGGCAATTGGCGATACTATGGCCTCTTATAACCTTATCAGCGCGTTTGATCGACAATCAGTACTCTTCCCTTCTACAATGGCCGTGGGTTGGTCACATCTCCAACTGTCTCTACTTAACTTATTTCACGACGGCGAATTCTTCTACCTAAATTATGCCAGTTTTCTGACTCCTTCTTTTATATGTATCGAAGGTCTTACTTTTTCCTTGAATTTTTTAGCCCAATTTGTATAATTGGTATTTAGAGTCCGGTAAAGACCAAAACACGCTCTCTAGACCATTCTTAGGAAGGAAAAGAATGTAGGAGAGAAGATCAGAGGAGACGAGGAAATATGATATAAATTACATACATACGTTGTAGGTAATATTACTTTTTTAAAAATTATTTTACATGTAAGTAATAATTAAGAATTTTCTTCTGAAACGTATTAACAGAAATGCTTTAAACGACTTAAATTGGTAAATTATTCCATTTTTTGAGTAATTTTATACGAGAAAAAGATCTGTGATATCACCATGTTAAATATGTTGTCAATAAACTTAAATCCGTCATTTCTTTCAGACTTTCGGTTCTTTACACGATTAGCAATTTTTACTTTGATAGTAGCGAAACCCTTAATCATTTTAAAGGGTTCGATGGGTTGACCGCGCGATCGACAATTTCTCAGTGAAAGCAAATTAAAGTCTTTCTGACTTCTTGAATTTTTTCTAACTTCAGGAAATATTTTCTGCGCTCTAAGTTCACCCTATTCTAAAGCTAAAATGTTTAATGTAGATGAGGGGACAAGCATTTATTCACATATTCCAAGTGAGGTGTTCGAGGGCTTGATGTAATGAAAGATCAATGAATATCGTTCGATCTATTTAAATACACAAAGTCCTGGCTACTTATATCATAAATCTGTTGTTTTGTTCTTTTTGTTAAATTACACCTTGTTTTGAAGCTTTTAGAGCGCTCGAAATTCATGTACCCCAATTTCTTTCTAACATGACCGTGGTCAGACTAAAATACTCAAGCCATCTACTCCTCACGTCTTTAAAATGCTAACTGCTAAATGGCACTTAATCTGCCGTTTCTCGGGCCATTGCACTACTCTAATTTGCTTTGTCAATTTACTCGATCACAGCGATATTTTGCTCAATATCATAATTTCTTTAACATCCATGGCTAATAACCGAGACCCAGAATGTGTTAATCCCTTTTACCATGATTCTTTCTACCTGCGGTGGTCGGACAGCTCATTATCAAACCATTTGCTTGGTATCGCTAATAATGGACAAAAATTTTACCGACAATAGAAGTTAGAGAAATTAACCTAAAATTTGTGGGATTAGTTTTGATTTCTTTTTAGAAAATCGGAGTCATATTTGCCTTTTCAAAATCACTAGGGACTATTATTAATTTTTTTTTGTTGAAAATAGTTACGAAGGGTTTTTCATAGTTAACTTTTGATTACTTAATGTGAAATGTATCTGGCGCTTTGTATATTTTCCTTTATACATACGCCCATCGTTTTCGGTTAAATAATATTCGAAAAACTTTAGTCTTTAAAATATTTATAAAATCATCCTATAAGTTATGCGGCATTTTTCTCATGTTTATCATTATTTTATGGATAAAAATAATCGAAAGCAGATTTGTTTTTATATTAACATAGTATACAAAAATAATCGAAAGCAGGTTTGTTTTTATACTAACATAGTCTACAAAAATAATTGAAAGCAGGTTTGTTTTTATACTAACATATTCTACCAAAATAATCAAAAGCAGGTTTGTTTTTATATTAACATAGTCTACAAAAATAATCGAAAGCAGGTTTGTTATTATACTAACATAGTCTACAAAAATAATTGAAAGCAGGTTTGTTTTTATACTAACATATTCTACAAAAATAATCGAAAGCAGGTTTGTTTTTATACTAACATAGTCTACAAAAATAATTGAAAGGAGGTTTGTTTTTTTACTAACATATTCTACAAAAATAATCGAGAGCAGGTTTGTTTTTATACTAACATAGTCTACTATATTCGAAGTCTAGGTACTTGCATGTCTTAAGCCTAAACCAAGGCTTAGATTATCTGGGCTGATAATTTTATTTATTATTGTCGATTTAATTTGCATTATCATCAAATGAAAATATTAATGAAGTGTAAAAAGAGTACATTAACAAGGTTGCTTTTGAAGTTTCGAAGAGGCAACAGTGGTAAGTTAACAGCACAGTTAATGTCAACTATTAGGTGAAAAAATCCCGTCGTTTAAGAACAGTGAAATTTTAAAAAGATCTTTTCAAAGCAAGAGTAGAAAATACTTTTGTAACTGATGAACAATTGGCTCAAAAACTGCATTCAACTCATCCCAGTAAGCCCTGTAAGTGGTAGGCCCCTTACACTTACAACGAAAAATCAATTTTATTGATTTCTCCTTTTTAAATAAAATATGAACCATTTTAGAGTAGGATTATTACAGGAAACGAAAAGGGGGTCATGTACAATAATATTAAACCTTCTAGACAGTGGAGTACTCTAAACCTTCTAGACAATGGAGTACTCATTTGAGGGAAAACCAAAATCGCCGCAGCTCATTCACGAAAGATTCTCGGGTGCGTTTTGGTGGAAAATGAATGGCATAATCAAGTTTTAACTTCTTAACACAAATTTAAGTATCCCCAAACGCTGTTTCCTTTCCTCAGTTTCACCCTTTATCTTGCAGAAGTCGAAGAAAAGAGGCTAATATTAATCAAGGGACCTTTCATGAGGACAGCGAGCAACTTCATATGGTAGAGATACCGTAAAAAATCTTAATATTTCGATTGAAAAATAATTAGCCATCGTCTAGACTCACCTGACTTAGCCCCATCAGATTACTCTGTTTTTATTGGGTTTAGCGAATTAACGAATAAGAATAAAGATGACAAAAGAAGCGGCCAAACAAATTTAAAAAAAAAATTAAAATCACAAACGATTTTTACAAAAATGGTGCTATAAAGATGGTAAAAAGATGAAGACTAATGGAGAAATTGGTAGGAATTATATTAATTACTTAAGTTAATAAATAAATACCTATTTAAATATAAATAATTTTAAAGGGTTGGTTGATTTCTATCGATAAAATAGGTATAAACATGAAAAACATGCCGCATTACTTATGGAAGGACCTTATATGTATTGGATGGCAGGTAAATTTATGGTGTCATAACGCTTTGAAATTGTTCGTTTAAACGCCATCACAACATGGTTCGGTTCTTCACCTAGAAAATTTTTTTAATCCTCCGGAGACCGAAGGTTTTCCTGATTGGTTTACGATCATTAAAGTATTTATATAATCTCTTATGTTCTCATATGGTTAGTCCTAGCTCCTTTTTACTAAAATATATACCGGCATTTAAAATTTTATAGCTTTCCTTTCGTTTCCGTTAGGCTTCCTAGTAGAAATGCTAAGTTTATAATGCACAAGCTCATTATTTAGAGTAAAGAGTTATTACTGAAATACTTCATACATTTTATGTGCGTTACCTACGTCCAACAATGAATCATAATTTACGTACTTTGAGCAAGCAAATAAATGATAAAAATTGCAAGATTTAGAGTATGGAATTAACCTCGAAGTTTTCTAAATAATCGAAAAATATATTGAAACGAAATATGTGTTAATCACTATTTTTCAATGATTCCCCAATATCTATTCCTTAGGACAATTTTTCATCTCTGAGCATACTCAAATCTTAAATGTTATGGTTTCGCTTCGTCTTGGCGGGTTCGCAGACGGTTACTTTGTTTAGCCTGTTACACTTGGTACCTGGAGGAACGGCACATCCTCCCGGCTCGAGTTCAAATTAGGGAAGTCTTGTCACTGGGTTAACGTGAACTCTTTGATAGGGCCTGAGAAAGGTGTTTGTGCACCCACAGCGCCTTTTTGGCCAAAAGTGTCAGGAGTTCTGCCTCTGGCAAGAGTACGACCATTACCGTGAGAGTCTTCTCTTCGAATTGTGCCCCGCATTTCATCCGTGCTCGGCCTGGAGTCATATTCCTTTAAAGGAATGGCCACGGACGACGGGTTAACTGGGAGGACCATGCTGAGCGTGGGTCCCTGTTCACTCTCCTGAGGTATAAGAGTTACGCAAACCCATTCCCTTGAGATGGAAGCAGGGTATAAGGATGCACCATCTACACTCAGCATGATCTTTCCGTCCTTTTCTTTTTATGCTTTAAAAACCTCTTTTTAGGCAGTATCAGTGCAACTATACCTGGATAGAAGGTATACTGTTATATCGGCGTGCATTTTACCGTCAGATGACTTAGACGAGGTGACTTCCGTCGCACCATGGCACTGTGGCACCGTGCACCGGGCACGGTTGCCAAGGCCATTTATACTTATTGGGGATTTAAACGGAATACGCCTCCTCTGAGGGGAATACTCGATAATTCCAACGGTCAGGTCCTTGCCGACCTGAACGATGAGTTGGAGATAGGTGTTCAAAATGTGGATGAGTTTACGCATCACTCTCCTAGAACCGCTTTATTTAGCTATCTTGATCTATCCTCTGCTCTCCGGATGTACAGCCTGATTTAGGTTGAGAGATAGTCAATGACGTCCATGTTAGTAATTACTGTCGCATTCAAATATAATTTTTTGGACCGCTTCTGCCTGAGAAACCCTCCACTGGTGCTTGGTCCAGGCGCGGTGGTCCGCATTTCAGGAAATGACTGATTTTACTGTCTTAGACGAGGATTTTACCTCGGTGGATGAGGCCGTTGAGATCTTCTCCAGCATTCTCATTGTCTTAGGCCTAGCTACTATTCCAGGAACGTTTAGCGTTTTGCACGCGACCGATTCCGTTGTTACCAGTCAAGTATTAGACACCCCTCAAAAATAAACATTGAGCCTACATGCGCTATAAGCGCAGCCCAACCAATTTCACTGTTGGTGGATTTCATCGAGCTAGGGGTAGGTTCCGGTATGTTTTGAAGCACGCCCGCCGCTCTTCTTGATGGTCATACGTTTCTTCACTTAACGGAAATGACCCTTTAGCAGAGGTTTGGATGGGAGTCAAAAGGATTCGGGGCAAGTTTACGCAGGACCTTTGTCCCGTTCTCTAAGAGAATAGAACAGCAATCTCATACCCTACGTCCGTGGCGGAGTTTGTCGCGAGTACTTTCTCCTTATTCTCCATCCGGGATGATACTCCACCAGCAATCGATACACGTCTTGATGTCACTGAAGGCCACAGATTTCAATTTTCCTCCGGGGGTCTATAATCCTTCAACGTTTCACTTATGCTTCGTTCACAGACACAGACCCTGGTCCAGACGATGTCTCGTGTGCCATGCTCTGACAAATAAGTGAGCGAGGATTGGCCTTTCTTTTACATTTTTTTCAACAGGGTCCCGACTGAAGGCATCCTCCCACACTCCTGGAGAAATGCTTCTGTACTATTGCTCTACCACGAATGGTTTTCACTCACTCTCTCTAACATTCTGCGTCTACACGTAATTGAGAAAGTGCTAAATGTTAGATTATACTTTTCCTTGAGAATGGAGGCCAGCTGTCTTCCTCACAGTCGACTTCTGCAAGTTTCCACTCCACGTCGTAGACTTGATTACTCCACAGTGTTTTACGATCTGGAGAAGACCTATGATACTGGATCATATGATATTATGGAAACTCTCCACATGATGGGGGAGAGGGGGCGCCTCCCAATCTTCATCTCTGAGTTTTTACGAGATCGTTGATTCCGCATAATTAGTATATGAGTCCTCTCTGACCCAAATGAGGTAAAAGAGGATGTACTGGAGCAAGTGTCCTCAGTGTCACAGTCTTTGATTTGAGTATCAACACTTAACTCGCTGCTACCGTAATATGTTTTCGCTATGCCCTATGTGGATAACGTTTCGATCTCTTTTATGTGCGGCCTAGATGCCAATTCTGGAGCGTCGACTCGAAGAGATATTCAATTGCATCTCTTTCTATGCATATATACTTCTTCACCCCACTGGAGTCGAGTGTTATTGCGGAAGGTGGAGTGATCCACCACACAGCTCTCCGCTTGTTGACGAGTGCCTTCCGCACGCACTGCAGTGAGAGCCATTTTTTTGAAACCAAGGCTATGCCACTCGCTTTGTCAATTGCATAGTGCACTATGCGCCTGTACGAAGGATTTAGGCATACCCTCAGTCGTCAACCGCCCTCACTGCATCCGCAGCCAATCTTGACGGTGCCTATGCCACCGAGAAACGCGAGTTATACTCTATAGCTTTTGTGTCTAGGGCGAGTAAACTCCTCGGTGTTGTGCTCTGGCCAGTGGCGCCTCTTGTTCAAGACGCGATCCTGGAAGATACCACCTTTGATACGTTTCGTCATGTTTCTTCTATTATAGCTTCCATAGTGTAAAATGTATTGCGTTCGACCTTTGTGGAGCACACTTCGGGTCATGCGGATCCGTGCCACTTCATAAGTATAGATCCAAGTCCCAGAAGGGGCTTGACTTCCTCGCCATATACCCTTTTTCGATGTCAGCGGAACTCTACTAGTCGCTGGGTCTGTCTCAACGGTCACGCTCGTTGCATACACCGATCGGTAGAGGAAAATAACGCGTCGTGCCTGGTTTGGAGACCGTATTGTGATGTATAGCCTCTCACAAAGCGCCTTTAGTGCTCTCAGGTCATTGGAATCTCTGCACCCCTTAGGTCAGTGACACCAGGGTTGCTACGAGCCGTTTGGATGACGAGTTATCATCTGCCGAGTTTCTCTGGGCATGTGAAAATTGTGACGAATGAGCACACAAATAAGAGCGCCATAGAATCCGCGTTGACTTTTAGATCAGGCAACCGTTTGATATTTCTTCACACCACTTAAACAGCAAGAAACAGGACAAAAATGCTTTGCAAGAATATGGGAGACGTTCAAGGGGGACTTAAATTTGCATGCCATTGCGCTGCGACTGTTTTCATAGAACTATCCCCTAGTGCCAGGACAAAATCAGGTCGCTTTCTTTCTTTTTCGAATTGGCCATACTAACCGGTCACCCTGTTATTTAATGGAGCAACCCCATGTACCTTTCTATGACGGCTGCTTTTTCCTCTAGACCTTTCGGCACATTCTTGTTGAATGTCTCAGTCCGTGGATTTTCGCGGATTTTACCTCTCCCAGTACCGGGACGAGCTGGCTTGCTACAGCTTTTCCCTCGTACTTGGGCAGAGTGTATGCCCATATACTTATGGACTATCTAACAATTTGAAGGAGGCTGGCCTCCTACATTTTATTTGACTCATGGATGATGGTCGTATGATCCTGCGCCGGGAGAGGGGGCTTTCCGTGAAACCCGAGATTGCTTATTTCTTCTCCTTGCTTAGTTTTGTCCCTTTGATTTCGTTGGTTTTGTTTTCCTTAGTTTTAGGTGTTTTCGTCTCTTAATTAATTTGTTTTATATTTTAAAATCGACTCATATTATGCTAGAAACTAATTACTGCGACTTATAGTCTCGCTAGCAGTCGCCAGAATGGCGTTAAAATAAGATAAAAATACAGAATTTGGTTTGGCCCAGTAAGTGAGTGCGGGGAATCCACATGATGGCGAAACCTGGCAAACTCATGCTATCGAGCCAATTTAGTGGTACTCAGAAAAAATTCGAATCATATTATGCTTTCATATTTCCTCGCCATTCGCTCAACTCACTCACTCGCTCCACGTCTTACATCTAAGCTCTCCATTAACGCAAGCTACAGCCACTTGATCTGAGCAACAAAGAATAAATACTACCTGTCTTTGTAAATAAATATAATATTTAATTGGATTTTTTGTATAACGATCCGCTCCATTGTTGATTTTCCCACGGACACGGCAAATTGTTCGGCGATTCAGATCAGAAGAATTAAGAGCCTCTCAAGGCTATCGTCTTTTGGCACCTCTATCCTTCGTTGCAGCAAAGATGGCAGAATCTCACCAGGAAAATTCCTTGGGTAAGCAGAAGCCAACAACTTTCCTTCTGTAACTCCGAGACACCGCAGGCGTCGACTTCCTGGCGGTGCATCTGAGGCAAGTCTTCTTTCCTCGTCTCGCCATTTACATAACACACATCTTGGAGGCACTGGGGAGGTTAAACCTCTCGATAGCTTTTCTGAGACTGCCGAGCCGCTTCTTAGCTCGGGATGTGTTATTTGGTCATAAGCTATTCAAAGTTGCCGACTACAATGTTCCAACTATTGAGGTTCGCGCAGCTCTCCGGCTGCCTAGGACCGCTCATCGCATAAGAAAAGATTGACAAAATCATCGAGGTGGTCCAGATACTAGCCAAGGAACTGCGAAGTAAAACTTCGTTATTAGGTCGGACTCCTGGTTTCCGCTCGCGCTCTCGGTTCTCGGGTCGGTGTGGGTCTTCCCTGAAGGAAGAATTTGATAGTAAGAAATCAAACTGGCGCTGATATCACCAGAAATTCAAACTTAAAGCCTTTCGGCCTTTCACTGCCTGTCACCTTGTGGCTTCCGTGTTGAGGGAAGCCAATGACTAATTTCCCCTACTTCTTTCAATGGGGACCCGAATCTTATCCTCCTGTCACAGCCAACGATCACTGGCAACGATATGATGGCGATACCTGACAATTTCACGCCAGTGGACCTACTTAGTGGCACTGAGGAGAGATGGGAATCATTTTGTGTACGATCGAGTCCCCATTCGCTCAACTGCCTCACTTGCTCCACAGCCAGCCTCCATGCTCTACCTTCACGTGAGTACTAGCCGCTGACTCGAGCAACTAAGAAGAATTTCTAAGTGACTTTGAAAATAAATATAATACATAATTGGTATATTTGTATCACCTACCACTCCAGACTCATCAACATCTTGATTCAGAAAGTTATTACTTATACAATCTTGGAGACATTTTCCATAACTGTCTTCCAATTCTTTTTTAAAATTCCGTTCAAAAATAAAGTTAATGCATATAACTCTTATTATTTGCCTAACTAACGTGTAAAGTGTCTAAAAGAAAATGCTATCGTCAATTTATCCACGTCTTGGCAACCTGTTGAAAACAAGATTAATTTTGCTGCACTTTATCTCAATTTCAGCAGCTAAAAGGTCTGCAAATATATATATATATATATATATATATATATATCTTTCCTTATACCAGCCCTTATTACGTTTAGTTGTTTTGTTATATATAATATAACTCCCACACTATTTTTTTTTATATTATCTTGAATTTTTAGTTTCCAACTAAAAAGTTTAAACTCTTTTAATTGATCACTCTTATTCTTAAAACTACTTGCGTCTGTGTATGAGCAAACAAAAATATTAGTTCGGTTTGTGTATTGGCGTCTTAGCGCTGATAAATTACTTATATACGGGTCCACTACTTCTAGCTATAAGAACAGTGCGGTGGGGACGTACCAAAGGAAAGGAAGCAATAATAGTCAATAGATTACCAAAACTCTCCGCTTTTCCCGCTTAATTAAAGTTAATCGATAGGGTGTTGTGTAAGTCAGGACTGAGGAAAAATCAATAAAATTAAAAAATAGTCCAAACAAATTATTACTTAATCTGTTAGAAAATGCCCGCCGTTTTGTCGTACACATAATTGAAAAGGCAATTCCCATTACGCGCTTGCTACACCTTCGCGATCCATTCTATAAGGGAAAAAATGCTCTCAATTTTGCTTTCAGGTAGCCCCACAATTAAAAATCCAGTTGAGTAATATTAGAGCTCCTTTGTAGAAACTCAATATGTCCTCTTCGTTCAATTTAGTTTGTCAAAGTGATTTCTAACTGTTGTGACTTATTGCAGATGTGCCTCATCCTGCCGAACCTACTCCAATTAGTCGCCTGCTGGGCTCAACAGGTTCAGAAATGCTTCCTACTGCAACATCTCTATGTACATATCACCGGTTACCGTCTCGTGAAAAAAGAAGGGACCATCGATTCTGTCTTTCCTTATCCAGCGCCAAACCGTAAGGCTTTGAGCACCTTGCTCCTTGGAAGCAATAAATCAATGATGATTGTTTACTAACTGGTATCGAGTGTTCTGATGATTGAATCTCCGGAAACCTAAAGGTCGTTTTTTAACAGTTAACAGATTTATTATGGAAATGTTGCATCATTCACGCATTGTTCTTCTGCGCATTCGCAAGAATAAAATTTCTATCACTTAAACGCTGATTGGGTTGCAGTTTGTATGGATCTCAGGGATGAAATGTCAAGATGCGGGGTCTACTGCGCTTAGAGATCCCCATTTAACTGGAACTGACGACTAACCTAGCCAACACATTGGTACTAGTGTCGTCGTCCTTAAGAGTTTCTGATGGTCGGTTGCGATACATGTCAGCTACGGACTCAGTTTTCTTAAATTTGGATATTAACTTGCCAACGCATCGGTGGGTGATTGGTGCGTGGTCTGGATGCATGTTATTAAATTGTGGCCAATTCCCGGTGACTGTGAGGCATCGACTAACAAAATATTTTGAAAGCCCTATGTGTCTATACTTATAACAATGTTAAAAGGCTTGTATAAGTTATTGCAAAAGTTCCAATCAAAGCTTAGAAGCGAAGTTCTACTAAAAAAAACAAGAATAACGCCAAGCATAACAAAGGTATCTCAAATGGTTCTGAGCGAAGAGTTTTTAAAAGGAGAAAAGAGACTCCCCAAGAGGAGAATCATTTGCCTCATTTGGTCAGATTCCATATACAGACAAGTAATGTGTGTGAAGGAAAGAAGTGTTGTAAATGGCTAGGCTTGATGACGTATTTAAATGGAACTGCTTGCACGCATGCGTATGTCTAAGTAGACAGCCTTAATTGGCGGGTGTTTCTTAAGTCACCAATAAGCTTTGTGTCCACTTTTAATCAAAATCGAACCCGAGTCCCTAGAGTTAGAATCCAGTGACTTGTCCAGTCTGCCACGAGAGCCTAAGTTGTCAGTTATGGATACTCTCCCATGTTGGGATTCTTTCTGAGGAACAAGCCGGTGTCAACCCTGAAACTTTATTCAATCCAAATTTTCCCCAAAATAAACAAATTCGCGCTTATTCGCTTATAATTATATGCCACACCCTCTTTTAATTTGAGAGACCATTATTTTGTATTTACTATAATAATAAAATATATATAATACAAATTATTCGTAGAAAAATTTTACCTTCATTTTCAATTTGTTTAGCGGTAATCACATTGTGCTTATGAATATTTTTTTTCAATACCTGTTTATTTTTTTTAAGCTTGGTAGTTACATGTCAATCTTTTAATGAGGAAAATAACCTCTTAAATTAAAAAAAAACAATTATCCATTTTTGGCATTCTTGTAATTCAGTTATATTCGCTGCCACCGTCCGGAATGTCTAAGGAGGTGTTAGAATTATGACCACGCTTATCGATTCGCAAAAAAACTTCCATTGACGTCATACACTCATGTATGGCTCTTTACTTGATTTTTGAGCCCCCTTTTTTCAATTCTAAGAAAAAAACGCATAAAAATTTACCTTAAAACAAAACTGAGAAATTTTTAATACCTATTCTTTCTTTGATATGATTCTTTCTGTATACAAAGATGCATATGTTGAATGGTAGTTCTGTAAATGATGAGCTCACTTGGCGTAAGTCCATTTTAAGGAGATATGTCCTAAATTACCAGCGTCTCCTTCGCTCAGATTTATGATCTTTCGGATCATGAATCCTATAAACGCTCGGATACGAAGCCCCTCTGCGAAATAGTTTTAACAAAATATTGCTTCTTCTTTAAAGCACCTAATAAAAATAACCCACACAACATCTATTCCAAATTATGCACGACAACACACTTGCGAATCAGGTGTCATAAGTATCAAATGGCTAAGGAAATTTCGGTTTTCCCTTAAAACCTTTGGATGCATTAATCCGATTAGTATCCTTAAAGTAGGTTGCAGACTTATCAAGAATGGAGTTTGAGGAGTGAGAGGTCTTCTTGTTGATAGTGCGTATTCTTTGTCTCTGTCTGTTAATCTCTGTTTTTATATCTCTGTCTGTTTCGGTGTTTCTATCTGTTTTCTCTTTCTCTCTCTATCTATCTGTTTGCGTCTGTTTATTTGGTTGTCTCTGTTTGTCTCGCTCTGTTTTTGTATTTTACACTTTCTCTTTCTCTCTACTCCTCTCTTTGTGTTTCTTTCGGTTTCTCTCTCTATTTTCTCTCTTTTTGATCCTATATATGTTTCTCTTTCTATTTTTCTTCTTTCTCTAAATTTATCTGTTTGTCTCTCTCTCTCAATTTGTTTCTCTGTTTCTTTACCTCTATCTCTTTCTCTTCATCTCTGTATCTGTTTGTCTCACTCTTACTTTGTTTTTCTCTCTCTCTCTCTCTTTGTCTTTTTTCTCTATTTTTCCTTGAAATTTATTTATAGTGTGATAAAAGGACGATAATGAAATAAACACAACCTAAATATGTTATTGTTCTGTAGGTAAACAAAGACATAAAATGCCCTTCGAAGTTCTTTTTCCTGATGTGGACTATTTTGGATAACCTAAGACTCTGAAGAAAGTATTTCAGGGATAATTCACAATAACATGTAATTAAAATCAACTCGCCATTGTGATGACTACGAATCCGAAATCTGCTGAAAAAGGAAAATTCTTTTAATAAAAAAGTAATTATTTCTTAATACTAAATTGCCTTCATTGAGCGGTATGATGTCATATTAGCATTTAATTTAGGATCGCTAAGGATGTGTGGTGAGTGTAGCTAAAACTGCCCTGCAATTACCCAGGGAATTAATTCAACCAAAAGATTGCTGGTGTGAGTTTATCTCTCTCTTCTCTCTCTCTCTCTCTCTCTCTCTCTCTCTCTCTCTCTCTCTCTCTCTCTCTCTCTCTCTCTCTCTCTCTCTCTCTGTCTTTGGTCCATTTTTCTGTCTCTCTCAGTCGCCTCCCTCTATATGTCTCCTTCTGACTGTGTGTCCGCCTCAGTCTGTATTACTTACTGCCTGTCTGTCTCGGTCTATGACTGTCCTTCTATCCATGTCTGTCTATTTATCTGATTTTCAGTTTGTCTCTCTCTCTGTCTATTCTCTCTTTTTATTTCTTTAAAATTTCTAAATTTCTATTTCTTTCTGTATATTCCTTTCTTCGTTCTCTTTCTTTCTCTCTTTTCTTTCCTTTTCCACTTTTTCTTCTTTTTCCTTCTCCCTTTTCTTTCCCTTTACTATTTTTTCTTTCTTCTTTTTTTATTTTGTTTTCTTCTTCATTTTATTTTCTGTCTCTCATAGATTCAGGCTCCCAAAGCTCGAAAGTAAAAACGATTTTTTAAAGCTTTTGTCAAAGCTTAACTCAAACACATCAGTAGGGCTAGAAATTATCCCACCATAAGTTCTAATAGAACCTTTCCCAACCACGTACACTGCTTTTCAATAGATTCTTGCAGAAGGGCACTATGCCAGACAAGTTGAAGCTTTTGAGTGCAACACTACTATTTAAAATGGGTAAAAAATCTACACCTTAACAATATCGGAAATTGTCTTAACTTCTGTTTTGAACAAAATTCTTGAATCATCATAAGGAATTTCTAGAATCGTGAACCATTTGGAGGCAAACAGTATTCTGAAATATACCTAGTATGGCTCACGTAACAAACTTCCTTGCCACTCAAACCTAATAGATTCGAGTGAATACCCGCCAAAATATAAATATATTAGTCAACAACAACCTGTGGTATAGCGCCTAATTTATTTAGCTATAAAATCACTCAAACATGGAATATCCTAACCGACCTAGTAGTCAAGGGTACGTTGATTAATATATTTAAAAGCAGACTCGACAAATACTATTTGCGTTTAAATCCAACCCATTAGGAGCAAAGAGCAGTTTTTTCTTTTACAAAAGAAGGAATACACACCCACGTTGTAGAGAATGAGTCTCAATGTCTTTTCTTCTTATCTTTCTGGCTTTCTTTTCATTATTTTTTACACACTAGCTGATTGTCTACGGGACAAAAGAGATCGTTCTTATCAGCTATTTTAGTGCGGGGAGTATGCGTATTAGTGATGTACAGTAATGCGTACACTCGTAGATAAATTAAATTGTAATAGATCAAAGTATAGCCATAGATGATTGAATACGTAGATAGAAATTCGATGATTTGATTAGGTAATTGTGTACCTGGTCGATATAGCACAATTAAATGCATTTGACTGCACTCCCAAAGTTGAGGTAGAAAGATCTAATAAGTTCTCGGAATGGCCTTGAGTAGACACTGGGGTCTTTCCTGGTCCTAATTCTGTAGTTCATTAGTTTAGATACGATAAGATTAAAACCGTTGAAATTATATACTCGATTTCCAGAAGTCCTTCGACAAAGTTCCCCCAAAAATGTCTAATGATAAAATTACAATCGCAGGGAATACAGGACGATATATCAAAATGAATTCATAATTGGTTCAACAGATCAAGGCAGAGAGTAGTGATAAATAGCAAGGGTCTAACATCCGTCAATATATACCCAGCGAGGATCCAGAGAGCTGAGTTTAAGTGTCGGTGTTTCTAAACTACATTAACGACATTGGTGAAGGTTGCACTTGCACAATGGGCAAAGTATGCGGATGATTCACCAATCTTCCATACTGTAGAGTTACAGAAGATAGGAAAAAATAAGCAATATAAATTGGGCGCGTTATCACGAGGGGCCTAACTTGACAAATATGCTCGAACGCGGATAAATGTAAAGTGCTCATCATTGTAAATCTAAATAAAAGGAATATTATTCAATAAATACAACACGATTGAAAAGAGTAGATAAGGAAATAGATTTAGGAGTAAGGGTATTACGTAACCTAAAAACCCAATTAACAAGACACAGAGTTACGAGGAGTGGAACAAAATGAATGTATTTATAGGCAGGTCATTCGAGGACAACTAGAAAGAAGTAACACTTATACTCTACGACACTATAGTCCGGCCTCTTCTGGAACATTGTGCTTAAGCCTGGTGCCCTAACTACCAAAAGGATATAAACATGCTACAGTGGATTCAACGAAGAGTTACCAAAATGGTAACTAGTTTAAAAACAACCCATACGAGGACCGTCTTAAAGAATTAAATTTCTTCTCAATAGCCCTGTCGCTGGTGCCTGGGAAAGTTGTTAGTGCGCTTACCCATCGCCCCTTCTCAGCACAACTTTGCCGTTTTATTATTATTAGAATTGTTATTATTGATTTATTATTTTTTAAGTTTTGTGTTGTTTTTTATTATAGGTTTGTTGTTTATTTTGGTTTGGGTTTGTGTATTCTTTTGTTTTTGTTGTTTTTTGTTGATTATTATTGTTTTCCGTTTTTTATTATTTTCATGTTAATATTTGTGTTATTGTATTTGTTTTGTTTTTAGTTTTGGTTTTGGTTTTTTAATTATTACACTGGTCACAAAAAAATATTTTGTCTGGTGCAAGGAATATTTCAACGCCTTCTTCAATGATTTTACCTGGTAAATTTGAAAATACTCGTAACTTCAGTTTTTCTCCATCAGGTCTTGTTTTCTCTCTCTTCCTCATCTCCATTTTGCCTTTATTAGATGCTAAAAATGCGCGTAAAGATATTTCCAACAGTGTACGAGTTAATATTAGCATTTTTTATTGGAAATAAACTAGTGTTTCTCTAACAAAGTATTTTATTCATACAAGAGGCAAATAATATGAAGTAATAAAGTGAGCATAACACATAAACAAACAAAGCACAAATAAAAATTGAAAATTGAAAATGCACGTTAGCAAAGAGTTTTGGCAATAAATTTATGGAATAAATTTACGTTCATTTGTCCAGCGCAAATGTTGAGCAACAGGAGTATCTCGTTTTAAACACCAGTAATAGTCTCCCATCCTCATAGCGCCCCTACTTTATTGGTACCTTGTTTCGATCCTTTTGATATCGTGATAGAATTGTTCGTATTGTTCGCCGCTAACATCTCAGGAATTTTAATGCAAACGATCAAGATTACTGAAAAGAAAATTCATTTTGAACCTCATATTCGCTCTAATATCCCGAAAAAGTTGATACCTAGTTGGAAACAAAGTTTTATAGTTTTCACTTTTGTATTTACCAATCAAATCTTGCACTAAATCTACAAAGGCTCGCCAAGCTGATGCTTCGTTTTCGCTCATCGTTTTCTAGAAATTTGTGTCCTTCGAGAGCTTACGGATCTGCGGTCCATAAAAAAATCCCTGCTTTAAGTTTTTCTATCGTAAAGCCTGGAAATACATTGCTGATATACTTGAAGTACTTCTCATTCTTGTCAAGAGCTTTGACGAATTGCTTGACCAATCCGAGTTTGATGTGCAAAAAAGGGAAAATGATCTCCTCTCGCTCAACTAAAGGTTCTTCCAATATATTGGCAGCTCTAAATGAAGTCATATTTGTTCGAGACGACCAGTCTTTCTTAGTATAGTTTAGGGGTCGGGTTACATTTTTGGGTGTTACCCCAAAAGAGTTTCTAGTAAAATGAATTTACCCCTGACTTTGAAGTACTCTGGGGGACAAACCAATTTACTTATAAAAATCATGGATAATAAAGACACAAAAAAATTTATATTGGGATAAGGTTTAATTTTTTATTTCATCTATCATTAGGAAATAAAAGTCCGTCTTTTTGGCATGGAAATAGCACACAAGAAAAAAATGTAGGAAATTATATATTTATAAACATGGCACACAAGCAAAATTATTGACTATTACTATCATGTATTTAAAATTCGTACAAAAACAAAATAAGAAAATGTTATTGAATCCTCTATTATGGGAAAAAATGTTTACCCTTTCTGGCATGAGAATGGTACACAAATAAAACTAATGAAAAAATTATTGAAAACTTGAATATATCAGCTCCCTCATGCTTTGGAAAAATGATACTGTTTCATCTTTGATACAACAATTTCAATATCAGGGATTTTTGATGTCACTGCTATTTTGATGCTGTCTTCAGGACCCAACGGGTTCCTGTATTTTGTTTGTAGATTTATAAGGGTAGAAAAACCTTGTTCGCAAAGGTAGATTATTGCAAAAGGTAGCAGCATTTTAGTTGTTTACAAATGTGCAGTTTTATAAGCCTTTGCAGCTTTTGACATCCAAAAACTTGAGAGGTCTTTCTTGTTCTCAAATTTTATGCTTGTTTTACTGTTAGAACGCAGTTCAATAAGCTCTGCTGCCAATCCTCCAGGTTCTTCAGGCAAATCAGCCAGTTCACATTTGAAGGGATTTACAACCCAGCTGACAGTATGTGAATCAAGCTCTGGAAAGTAGTCACAGAACCTATTCCTAACTTTGGTCAGGTACCTTGTGACTTATTCCTTCATGTCACTAAGACTGCAGTCTTCACATTATTCCCAAAACTCTGCCTGGTTTGGAAAGACAGCAATCTTATTAGCATTTACTTTTTGGTTCCAATACTGAAGCTTTGATACAAATGCTGAAATTTTTCCCTTGCTAAGATGAGATTAATGTTCTTTCCTTGCAATTCCTTGTTCAGCGCATTTACATGCCCAAAAATGTCAGCTAAGTATGCAAGAAGAGCTAGCCAAGTAGATTTTCTAAACTTGTCTGCAAGTGTGTGTTTTTGATCAGTCAGAATTATTTCAAGTTCGGTTTTAAGAGCCCACACTCTATTCAGGACATTTCTACGTGAAAGCCACCTCACTTCCGTATGGGGAAGAAGGGTTGAATATTCAGCCTCTCCATTCCCACATAAATCACGAAACGTCCTCGTGTTTAGTGCATGCCCTTTTACAACATTGACAATCTTAATTACATCATTCAACACAGCTTCCACTTCTGGTTCCAAATCCTTCACAACTAATGCCTGGCAATGTATCATACAATGGATGACCTGAATATTTGGATTCTGTTGTTTGGCAAAAGCCACAAAACCAGTGACATGACTAAGCATGGCAGAAGCTCCATCAACTGATACTGCAATACAAACTTCCTACTCTAAATCAACACTTTGTTTTTTGAAGTATGCATCAACCTTATTGAACACATCAATACCACGAGTTCTCAACTCAAGAGGAGAACATAGCAACATTTCTTCTTCAATTTCATCAGAACCCCTGTATCGAAGTATACCATCAGCTGCGAAATGCTACTGATATCTGTAGTCTCATCAAGTTGAATGGCAAACTCTTTACTCTTTTTACTAAAGAAATCACTTGTTCTCTCACATTTTCTGCTAAGATTGAAATTCTTTCTTTAATAACTCTTACAGACAAAGGCACTGTATTCAGTTGTTTAGCTACTTTCTGCCCACACATTATTTCTGCCATTTACACAGCAGCTGGTTTGATTAAGTCTTCACCAATAGTATGTGGGTTCTTGTTTCGAGCAACCAACCATGCCACTTTAAAACTAGCTAATGCTGCTGAACGTTGGATAAACATTGCACTCTTGTTATTTTCCAATCTCTGTCTTTTGACTGTTTTTTCCAGATTCTCAAAGTATTCCCGTGGTTTGCAAGACAGATGTAAATGAACCTTGTCAAAGTGTTTCTTCAGTTGATTATTTTAAAAGACTCGGCAGTCAGTACTTTCATACAGACGACACATTTAGGTTTCATTTGTCCTTTGTCCTCTATTTCTGTGAAGCTATAATTAAGGAACTCTGCTTGATATGTCCTTTTCCTTGCTGATGCCATCTCAAAAGGAAAGACAAATCTATCACATTTTTAAGGTTTGACTTCTATTTTGGAAAAATAAATCATTATTTAGTAACGAATCTAAGAGTTTAAATTAAAACTTTAAAATAACATAACATAAAATAAAAAAAACTCACAACCATAAAAATTCAAACAATAAGACCTATAAAGAATGAGCATTACATCTGTAGGGGTTATATGAAATCTTCATAACTAGAGTTAAACTCGTTAAAAAACTTACTTTTAATATAAAATAATTCATTAAAATAAAGATAAATATATAAATGAAAAATATAATAGTTACCCCTAAAAAAGTGAGAAATTGGCAACTAAATAGCTGATGGGACAATACCTTTCAATAAACTAAAATATCATAAAGTCTAAACTAATCTTATATTTATATATTTAACTTTTGTTGAATTTTAATAACAAAAGTCTATACAGAAACGTAAATATTATAGATTATATCATACCTCACCTTATGTAAATAATTATTATATCACTTGATCAGCTCTACTAATTCATCAACTACTCTGAAAGAGGCATGTTTAAAACATGGCAAAATGCCACTTAAATTGGAGAAATGTTGCTACATTTTACCAAAAAATAGAAGAAAGGTTCCTCGATGCATTCTTTTTCTCCAACTTTCATATTCGTTTCCCTTACTTACCACATCCACATACATAGCACATCCATTACCCCCCCCCCAAATTTTTCTAAATTACCCCATTTGGGGTAATTTACCCTTGAACCCCGACCAGTGGTATAGTGGTTCACTCGGTCTCTATTGCCTCATATGCAAAGATGCAAAGAAAGCATGGGTATTTGGTATAATCAGATGACCAATTTATGATCATGATACCGTATCTTTTCTAAAACCGGCTTAATTAATTCATATTTTACCTTCACAGTTGTTAAGTGGCCGAGTGGGACAGAACCATACAAATTTCCGTTTTGCAAAAATACACATTTTATATTACGCTTAGAACCGTCTATGAAAGGACCCCATTTCTCTTGTTTGTATTCCTCAATGCCAAGTTTATCAGCTCTCCCCCTTGTCTAAAGAAAGAAAGGAACTCTTCATGCAGCCGATAAAAGGTTATACGGACACCATTTCTAGATGATTATTTTCTCTCAATCGGGAAACCAAAAGGTCTGCAGGGAGGTCACGAAAAAGAGCATTCAGCTCTAACCGGAAGAATAGCTGCGGTAAGGCCTCAACTGAAAAGTCTTGATCTCTAGTGTCATCTTCAGGTGATGGATCTTCTTCGGGTGAGGCAAGACATTAAGGATAGGAACAGGAAGCTCTTCACTCTGAGAGCATAGGGAAGGTGAGGATAAACATGCGTTTGTCAGTTTTTCCGGTTAATACCTTTCAAATTTAGGGCCAAAAATAGCAGTCGTCCACCATTGGTATAGAGAATCTCATATTTTTCCTTGTCCCTTTAGTCCACTGTCGCAAATGTTTTGTACATTGTTTGCAGATACGATTCCGTACTTGACCCAAGTTTAACCCAAAGTATGACATCTACTCTCTTTCAACAAAATCAGTGGTTTCATCGGTTTTTTAGGTAATGTGTATTCTCGACAAACAACAAACCACATTTGGAGAATCAACGCAAAACCTTCTGGAAGGCAGCATCTTGCTTATTTTCTATTGCTTAGTTCACCATGACATCTGAAAAATCGGAAATAAAGGAAAAGAAATTAGAATTAGAATAAAGTAGGGAACCCAGTGTAGTGGACTGTAAAAGAACAACCTCCGAGCCCCCCCCGTCAATTTATTGGACACCACGTGCGATGGTATCCCGACAAGGATGACGTCATTTCCTATTCGAGCATTCACTAATTTTCGACTCCTGAGCGCATTGTGGAAATATTCCCCAATCCTGCGGACTCGTTCAAAGCCTCCTCCTCCCCGGTGACGAGGCATTAAAGAGCCGCTCTGCCTCGCCCCTTGCTGCTAATTGATGGATCGATTCCGCCTTTGGATTAAGATGTCTGGAGCTTGTGACTTCTTTCTCCAAATTCCCCCGTCCCCCTCAGAATCAGGCATACAAATACTCGGGTTGTTCTGTAGTTCGAGGAACTCAACTCGCACCTCACGGGCGTCCTCATCGTCTCATGTCTAAGTAAGTCCCGTGAGCGTTCGTCAGACCGCAAGACTTTCTCCGCCGTGATTCTACCCGAGACATTTGGTAGCTTCTGTGAACAGCAAGCCGAAAAAACGAAGAAAATCTCCATTGATTGCTTTTGAGGATAAGAAGTTTCCTCTTCCAGTGGAATTACGAGTAATCCCAAAATTCCCTTCGAACGTCATCTTTGAAGATTGCCTATCTTCATCGGAAGGTTGATTAGAATCGTGCACCACCTGCTCCATTTGGACCATGCGCCCCACTTGCCTCATTGTATCGTGCCCCAATTGCCTCATCGGATCATTCCCCAATCGCTTCATCCCAAAAAGGACATTCTCGCGTTCTATAACATTAGAGTAAATGTAGAATGATCGACGATGAAAAATAATTTACAGAAATTATTAATGTATACATTGATGTAAGATATTTGCGGGTTAGCATTTAATGTTCTCATTAACGAATAAATGAATATATTTTTTTCTTTACATTGCGAGGAGAACATGAGATTATTTTACTCCAATAAATCATGGTAATTTTAAACACTGACTCCTGCGAGGCGTATTTTTGCTCCGTCTTGAAATTTACTACGTTAATTAATTTCCTAGAATCCTGTATCTACCAAGATTTCATCCCTTGCATATGATATACCATTAATCTTTGATATCGTACCACTCGTTTTTAAAGCATTTTCTGCGTAATCATAAACTTCATTTAGGTTACGGCATATAGTGATTGCATGTTCGAATTTCCAATGATGAAAATATGGCCAGCGAGCTGAAACTCGCATAACCCAATTTCATACTGCTACTATTCAGTCACGATAGGTTTATGCATCTCTAATACATATTCAGATATAGGGTTTATGAATATAATGAAATATGTAGAGGAAGATAAAGGTAAAGTGATACAGAAACTCTCCGACTCCATATTTGCTAATGATCATTGAATAATTTCACTCGTCTTTATATAAAAAAAACTTAGGCAGAGGAAGTGATTCCACATTGTGTTTTTAAAATTTAGAATTTGGGTAAGTTTCAGGTAAATTGGTTGTTTAATCTTACCACTATCTTTAAAAATCAAATATTTCCTCAATCAAATGAAGCTTTTAATGCGAATTAAAGTTTCTTTTTGGAATTCTTATTAATAGAAACCTCCTTCAATTGTGTCCCCATTCAGATGCTCAATATAATATAAATAAAGTACTGGAGAGATCTTATATATATCTTGAATAATTCCTCTTTTTAAGCTAACTCCGACACCTTATTAAATACTCACGATGTCCTTTAAACTCTTACTTACTTTCCTTTAAATAGCCAAGTTTTTTTTTACACTTCTTTCTTGCGGTTTCGTATATCTACTCAGTATTTTTGGAGGAGAGTGACCAGTCATTCTATGATAAGAATTATTAGATACCCGTTCAAAATCTTGTAAGATAGCAATATAGCTTCATGTATTGTTATAAGTGAAATATCGGAATATTTTTTTTATTTTATTCTTCTTTCAACTCGTTCTACAACACTCGATTTGTTTACCAACTTTACATTATATAACCCTATAGCGAGATGATCATTTATTTTTTTGATTTTCATCCAAACCATCAACAAATGCTAGATATCATGCATTAACGATATTTTGGAAGCTTTTGAATTCTCAGAGTTATCGTTTCAAATTTGCTTCTAGCTAGATGTAAAAAAAATTTAATTTCATACTAATTAGGCAACATATTAGGTTGAGGAATAAGTTCTTGCGTTTTTTTTTTAATGTTGTGTTGATTTAATTTTTTTTTACGTCATTTGAGCCATATTAAGGAAGATTAATAAATAATGAGAGCAAAATTTGCAAAGGTTAGGCTACGTCTCTTAACAGCGTAGACAATTAGGATTTTGCTTAGGCTACGTCTTGAAGTTGAGTAATAAGTCATTGCGGTTTATTTAAAAGTTGTGTTAATTTAATTTTTGTTTTGTACCCTCAAAATGGAATGTCAAGTTGAAAGAAAGGCGCATTTCGACACTTGTTGTTATTCATTTTCAATCGATACGGCAACAATGCAAACGCAGCCAAAGCTCGTCGTGATATTTGTGTTGTGTACGGAGAAAATGCCTTATCAGAAAGGACAGCTCAATGGTGGTTTTCACGTTTCAAAAACGTTCATTTCAATCTTAATGACGAAGAACGTTCTGGTCGCCCCATTAAGTTGGATGAAGATCGATTGAACGACCTTCTTCATGAAAATCCTCGTCAATCGACTAGAGAATTGGCTGTAAAATTAGCGTGTGATCAGAAAACTCTAATGAATCACCCTCATTCGATGGAGAAACTTAAAAAACTCGGTGCATAGGTTCCGCACGCTTTGCGAGAAAGCAACAAACTTAAAGCTCCACGATTGCCGCAGGTTTGCTTGCTCATCACAAGGCTACTCGTGGATATAAGGACAAATTTCTTCACTGCATCATCACTATCGACGAAAAGTGGTGTGTTTATGTCAACATGAACCATCGAAAACAATGACTTAGCCCCAATAAAAAAACACTTCTGCGATTAAAGCAAGGATTTCATCCACGAAAGACGATGCTATGTGTGTGGTGGGATTGTGAAGGCATCGTTCTTTATAAGCTTTTTGCGAACAACGAGATTTTCAATGCAGAACTCTACGTTCAACAAATGTATCGACTCGCCGAAGCTATTCGTGAAAAGCAACCTCATCGACGCTTTGGAGTCCTTCTGCAAGACGACAATGCTCGTCCTCACATTACAAATATGACAAAAGACGCCATCCAAACGCTCAATTGTGAAATCCCGCCGCATTCTCTATATTCGCCAGACTTGGCTCCATCGGATTTCCATCTGTTCCGATCGCTCTCCAACAATTTGCGCGGCGTTTCGTTCAATACTGATGTGGAATTAAGAACCTGGTTGGACGAATTCTTCGAGTCAAAATCCAGAGATTTTTATTGCAGAGGCATCGAAAAACTAGTTGAACATTGGGAAGAAGTCGTATATAACAACGGAGAATACATTATTGATTAAATTGCATATTGTTATCAATTAAAAATGAAGTTTTTTCTAAAATTGTTAATGGTAATAAATAAATTTGAAAAAACCGCAAGAACTTATTCCTCAACCAAATATTTAAAATGTGGTGGATGAAAATTTATTTTTTCCCCAATTTATCATCTAAAGGTGTACACTAAGTTCTTGTGTGTTATGATTAAGACGCACAGAACATCTGATATATTTGTTTCTGTTCAAATATAGGAAAATATGCCTACTTCAAATAGTTATCTTATGAAAAACAAACCGCAACTCAAATTCACTTAAAATTTTTTTTTGTTAAATATTGTTCTACCGTAGGTATCTTTATTATATGGTCCTGCAAAATCTTGCATTGTAAGAGAACGTTATATCTGCATGCATTGTTAAAAGTAAACTATCGAAATATTGTTTTCCTTTTATTTTTCTTTGAACGCGTTCTAAAAGACTGTTTGTTTACTAGATATACATTACTATGTACAGTTTCTTTCTTTCTGCCCCTTGAAATTCTCCCCCTTCATCTTAACTTTACAACCGCTTTCTACCAGGTTTATGACACAAATAACAATCAAACCCTGAGAGGAAACGTTTTATCTGATCTGTTCTCATCATTTTTATTGAATTATATAAGCGATAAACTCTGCTGATGGCTGAAGAGAGACCAGGAGTTTTAAACATTTGTTCATTCATCGCTCATCGTGAAATGGCTAGCATTGAGTAAAATTATGTCTTATAAGGGCATAGAATGAAAACAAATTTGAAGATTTTCTTTTACTGGTTGATAAATAAGTAAATATACATTTTACATGTTCATATCAAAATAAGTAACCTCAATAATTATTTTACCTAATAGAATGATGTTATTATTCTGAATAGATTTACTAAGCTGTTAAATTATTAATTGAACAGATAAGTCTTCATGCTATCTGTATTCAATATGAAACGGAAGAGATTGTCTATAAACATTTTAAAACCAATATCATGTCTACTAAATAATAATATTAGGATAAATTATTACTCTCATATTATTTCTAAGTGTTGCATTATCATCTCTCCCCCAATAAATTCATCTTCCTTTAAGGTGGTCTTAAAATTTCTTCTTTCAAGTCTCATAGGCGTGGGTGAGACGCATTTAATCCTCCCCAATATCATTTTGATGGTTGATAGATAATTATTCTAGTAAATCTTACTTATACGTGATCACAAAATATTTTAAAAATCTCTTAAATCAATGTTTATTGCGAGATCTATGATCGATTTTGGTTTTGGGCTCTGACACACACGCACACATATATCGAAAGTAGATGTTTTTGATTTCAGTGGTGGTTTTGAATAGTGTTGTGTTGTGAGCCAACGTGTATATGGTCCAGAAATGATGGAAATTTAGTTTTGGAGCTAGATTCCAGTAATCAATATGACCTGATAGATAGTTTAGACTTTTTGGTTGGAACACCCACTCTCTGTAACCCACACTCTACTTTTAATTATATGAAGAGCGTGAGATGGTGTAATGATTCAGAAGAGATTAGCTCCACAAAAGGTGATAGATCTTCACATGGTGACACGGTGACTTTGATGGTAAATGTTACCCGGACGAATACCCAGACAATGTTACTCACCTTTGAAAGACAGGTACTGCCATCTGACCTGAAAGCCGGATATCTTCTTATCTCTGTACGTCAAGAAATAAATAAACCTAGATGATGTTTTAACTGTGCCATGTATGAACATTTAAGTAAAAGAAGCAATCACCCTCGGATATGCATAGATTGTGCTGACACTATAATGGAAATGTATTTTAAATTCTTAAGGAATGCACCAATTGTGGAGAAGAACATAGTGCTTATTCTTCCTCATGCTCTCTTTATATCTTTGAAAAGGAAGTGTTATCAGTAAGTGATGAGTTTAAACTTGAGATACGCGAAGCTCGTCGCGAATCCGCGAACAATTCAAATACAACCTGCCCCATCCAGTGTCAGGCTTGAATGCTGCTAAAATGCCTAATAAATTAGTGCCATCCACTAGATAGCCAGCGTGTTCAATAGACACACCGCCAATTGTTAAAAGTTACTCTCAGACATCTTTCTCCCTCCAAAGGCAGGATGAACCATCATATAATTCAATGGACATGGCAAAAATCTTAGGAAGATGTTAAAGCTTATTTGGAATTATTTACATCCACTTCCCCTTTCTATCCTTTAGATGGTTGAAAAGATAATAACACCACAGCGTAAAAGAAAAGGATAACAACACTCGAATTTTCTTGCAAGGAAACATATTATTCGGGATACAACCTTTTCATCTCCAAGCGCACAGATTCTGACATATACACAGCTGTTTTCGAAAACCCTGTTCTAATGGCTTTTCTCACTAGTTCGAATGAAGCAGACTTTACTTTGATCTCTGCATATGCTGAATTATACTAGCTCCAAATATTCCTACCGGCAACCTCAATCCCAGAAATATTGCCTCAAAGGCATGATGAAAGGTTTTTACAACCCTTCACTATAACACCAGATTCAAATAAACTTTTAAGACGGTAAAGGCAATGTTGGGCCAGAAACCTAGGTACTAAAATACTCTAAAAAGACACATTCAAAGAACAGAGTAAAATCTATTATGTTCTTACCTCTCGCCGGGATTGTCTCTAGAGAATATAAGTAGTTCTCGTAATCCAATTAATGTTGAAAGAACGTCCAATTTCTCCTTCCAGTCAGACATAGGGAAAAATAGTAAGAGAGTGCTACGATGGTCTTTCAAAATAAGGACCCAAGTAGAATCACAAAAGTGCCATAGTAAAATGGTTCAATCGTATAACCACCCACGCCAGTTGCCAAGCCTTCCTTCTCCCTCTCACACCACAAACAGAAGGCTGCCAACCCTACTAGCAGTTTGATGTCTGCAATCCCAAAATAACCAACTCAATGGAAAAGACCCATCTTCACAGTTACCCATATCTAGAGTGGTGATACAATTGTTTAGTCAATGAGCATTGGACAATGGAACCGCCAGGGTGTTTTACCCAAGTAGAAAGAAATCACCCTGTTAATTAAAAAGCTTGAACCAATAGTGATTGGCCTTTATTTCCCCCTCTCTAGGACTATTTAAAGTCTGTAATTCTTCTGGGCCCCCTGGTTAGCAGCATATGGGGGAACATCATTGCTAATAATTAATAAATATTTTGCACAGACAAATCCTCTACAAGTAGTTGCAACCTGCATCTCAGTATCCAAACGCTATATGATTTGCTCTATTTCTTTGCTTTTTGAAGTAGAAATGTGTCTTTCAAAACTTTTAGAACTTTTAAACAAACTAACTGTTCCTATTTTACTTTTAGGCAATTTTGATATTCGAAATACTAGCTGGAGTGATACTTTGTGCAACAGGCGTGGCCATTTTCTTTAATCCCTTTATATTCAAGCAGGTTGTGTATAATAAATGCAAAGAATATACCTCATACCATATTCAAACTAACTCTCATAGTTGTGTAGACTTTTTCCTCTGTTCACCTGACTGCTTTTTTCATTTCAAGTGGTCAGTTTTAGATGATATTTTGCCCGGTGGTAACAATTTACCCATCATGGTGCAGTTTCTCGCTCCTGCTCATTAAATATACCTCGCTGGAATATTATAAGAGACAACTGGAATGTGTTTAACCACGCTTCATACACTGTTGTGGCTATAGCGACTTTCAAGATGTGGACCGTACGAAACTAGTACAGACAGCAGCATCACTCTCTGTTCGAAAATCTAACCCTGGTTAATGAAGAAATCAATTTCATGTGGAATAATGATTATGTAGTGTCTGTTTACAACTACAAAATAACTAATAAACGTTTCTGGAGGAATCGTACCATCTAAATACCATTTGACCGAAACAAGGCCAGAGCCATTCGGCAGAGAGCCTTTCGGTAAGCTAGTATTGATTTGTATAAAAGTTATGTATCATCTATACTTCAATACTCAATCCACCCACGTTTAGAAATATGTTAATAAAATACAAGGGAAAGACGCCGTACATTCTCCACCAAGTCGAGGCAAACGGTTCAATTACCAACGACCAAGTTGAAGTCCGGAAAATACTGCCTCCTTTTTTGGAGAATTGCTAGCATCAGCAATACCCAGCTAATTTCCAGGGAGGTAAAGTTACGTAAAGAACAGCTTTAGATTGTTTAATCCTGCCATTACAACCACGTGGTCTGTGTAAGTCAGCTACGCTAGGCTCTCTCTAAATGCAGCTGAACAGCACATGGACAACATATGATCAATTATTCTTTTATCTAATGCCTTTCACCGTCTTACTGGCCACTTACAAAATAATTGGGATCTTGGGTCACTACCGTTCTGATTGGTGGACTGCCATTGTGCTTCCATTTCAAAAGCTCGGCTTAGATACGCTCTCCCTGCAAACTCTCGCTCAATTCACTCAGTAGTTTCCTGGGTAAGATACTATAAAAAACGTTAATGAACAACTGAAATGGCTTCTGGAATCCAACGATCTACTAAGGTCATATCAGTCTGATCTTCGCCAAAAGCAGAGTTCAACCGTTCTTTTTGCTAGACTAGATACCTCGGTCCTTAATGCTTTTGCTGGAAAAGGCATATGAAAAATATAGCAGCATGGTATAATGAAGTAACTATAATATGATTGAGGATTAAGAGATCAGTTTTTTTCAGAGTTTATCACATCGAACTTTTAAAATCAGAATTGGATCCACAACCTCTGAACTTATAGTTTTAAAAAAGGAGTTTTCCCCAAGGTAATGTTTTAACCGTTACGTGCTTTGCAATAGCAATTAATAGCCTAGTAAATCTAAGTCTAAAAACATCTCAAAATAACTTATTGGTATATAATCTAGCTCTCCTATGTTCTTCCTCACGACTGACATCTAATGCTAGACATTTACAAAATGCTGTACACATAGTGGAAAAGGAAGTGTCAATAAAAAGATTTTATTTTTCACTACCTAAAGCATTAATTTTTAAAACCTAAGGGATGTTTAACCACCCACCCCCTACTCTTCACTTATGGGTGATGGTGCTAGAATATGCCTAATAAATCAAATTTATTGGAATAATAGTCGATCACAAACTGCCCTGGATTCCCCATATAAGCTACATACTCCGATTATTAAAGGTGAAGTTCAGCATAAGGGCGGCTAAGCGGTCTGAGGAACTCCGAGTGGCGAGACTCTGTAAAGAGAATCCCAAGGAGTTCTTTGGATATGTAAACAGCCGTAAACCAATCCGTCTAACGATTAGCCCTTTGAGGAACGAGAAGGGGACATTAAATCATTCAGATGCAGAAAATGCTAACCTCCTCAACGACTACTTCTCTTCAGTGTTTACTGAAGAATGTGGTCCCATCCCCCATCCGACAGATTCCTACTCGGGGAAAAAGCTGAAGGATATGGACTTCACCGAAGTTGAAATCAAAAAGAAGATCAGTGACCCAATGACGAATAAGTCACCTGGCCCGAATGGGTTTCTACCTAAAGTGTTAAAAGAAGTGCGCGATAAAGTGTCACGACACCTAAGCGCAATCTTCAACATGTCAATCCGGACCGAATGCGTTCCTAGAGACTGGCGTGAGGCGGAGGTGACTCCAATCTTCAAGAAAGGAGATCGTAACCAATCGTCGAACTACCGACCTATCAATCTGACTTCGATAGTCGGTAAACTCATGGAAAGCATCATGGTGGACAAAGTGACGTCGTATTTGGAGTCAAACCTGCTACTGAGGAGTTCCCAGCACGGCTTCCGAAGGCAACGGTCATGCCTGACGAACCTTGTAGAATTCTTCCACTTCGTTTTCAGTGAGCACGATCGGGACAAGGCGGTGGATGTGGTCTACCTAGACTTTCAGAAAGCCTTTGATAAGGTACCACACCGCCGCCTTCTCCGGAAGGTGCGAGCGCTTGGCATAGACGGAAAGGTAGCCGGCTGGATAGAGAACTAGCTAAGTGGCAGACGGCAACGGGTGGTGGTGAATGGACAGTCTTCTGAGTGGGTGCCCGTTACTAGCGGTGTGCCTCAAGGTTCTGTCCTGGGACCACTACTATTCATCATGTACGTCAACGACATGGACGGTGACATGGTTGCCAAGATTTCCAAATTTGCCGACGATACCAAGCTTGGTATGAACGTTGCAAAGGATGGAAATACTGCCCGCCTGCAGGAAGATCTGGGGAAGATTGGGGAGTGGTCGGACACGTGGAAAATGCCTTTTAACGTGGGGAAATGCGAAGTGATGCATATCGGCCACCGAAATCCCCAATCTCAGTATATCCTTAAGGGCACTGCTATTGAATCCACCGACATTGAGAAGGACTTGGGTGTAACAATCACTAGTGACCTCAAGTTCTCGAAACAGTGCATTGAGGCGGAGAAAAAGGCCCAAAGGATGCCAGGCTATATTAAGCGCCAGTTTGGTTATCGGAACCTAGGAGATTGTACTGTGCCTGTACAACTCACTTGTCCGACCGCACCTGGAGTATGCCGTACAATTTTGAAGTCCTTCGTTTCGAAAGGACATCGCGAGATTGGAACGCGTACAAGCCAGGGCAACCAAGCTGATTTCCTCTATCCGACATAAAAGTTATGAGGATAGACTAAGGGAATTAGATCTGTTCTCGTTTGAAACCCGGAGACTGCGTGGTCAGCTCATCGAAGTTTTCAAAATACTTCGAGGGCTCGACAATGTTGACTACCGGGATATTTTCACACTGAGTGAGAACAGAACGCGCAATCACGGCTTCAAAGTTGAACTGAAGCGTTACAACCGCAATCTGTGTGGAATTCTTTTCACCTACAGTATCCGCGGTATGTGGAACGCACTTCCAGTGGAAGTTGTCAACAGTAAATCTGTTGACCAGTTCAAGTCAAGACTAGACAAGGTCTTGAAAAGTGGCCGTTTAGGGACGCAAAACAACTGAGCAGCCTTGTGCCCGCTCGATTGCTAGTCCAAAGGTACCCTCTTTGAATGGACCGTAAGGTCTCCTAGGGTACCTTCTTTCCTTGTTGTTACCTCATGGCGATGTAATAGACAAACGATTTGGATGCTTAAAACATCCCTAGTTCAATCTAAACTAAAATATGGAAGCCATGTTTACTTCTCAGCAGCCACAACCCGGCTGCGAATATGTGAGGCTATTCATAATATGAGAGTATGACAATCGAAGGGTACGTTTCAAACAACTCCAGTTCCTAACCTCTCAGTGGGTTGCAGTCAATGGAAGCATGGGGGAAGAAATGCTCTCTCCATTTTAAAAGCAAAGAAAAAGAGATTACACCCTACCAACAAATATGACAGCAGAATCAATTTTAGTCGCACATTTATGCTTGCTTATAATTGTATACGCCATACGGTACCGTCCACTTTCAAACGAATTGGCGTTAGACCCTAATGTGCCTCACTGCAATTGAAAAAATGCATCCTTTTCTTCGAGATTTTTACTCTTTTTTCTATTAATTTCAACAATAGTTCTGCTTTTTGGTACTTTGGAATGAATAGCTTTATAGATGTTTTGCTTTTCTTAGTAATAATATACAGTCATTAGAGTTCTATTATTTTTATCTAGATATTTCAACGCCGTGTTAGAATTAAGAAAAAATAACCTATTTGTATACGGAAAAGGAAGCAAATCTAGCTTTGCAGTCATCTGCTTGCATCTGGCAACTGTGCCGGGTTGCCAGAATCTAGAAAAAAACAATTAAAGGTATAAGATACAATGACGTAACTATTATTATGCTAAGAAGCTTAAAAACAGTTTAGATTATATTTAAACATTGGTACTTGGAATGAAAGCAGCTATATAGCCTAAACTCTGTATGGTTACGCTCATGTATCTTAAGCATTTTGTTTATATTTCCTGGATTCTGGAAGCTCTACTGGATTCACCCATCGTATATTCGATATCAGTTAGTAGGTGCGAGTATGCGCTTAGATAAGTGTGGCGTATTGTTTATTCATTTTTTTAAGTGATAAGCCTCTTTTAAACAAAATGGATGCAAATTAAGTTGTGAGAAAATGCGATTACATTATTGAAAAAATAGTAAAAAGGAAGTTCAGTACGATCACTTATAATGGAAAAGAACCTTTTATTAAAACAGGAAGGCCTACGCCAAGCCTAGATATCATCCAAAAGTGTTTCACTCGCAAATAAAATGTAGGCCAATATAATAGAACATCTTGGCTGGTGGTTGTGCATACTTACAGAAGGTATTTTAACATTTAAATAGTTTAAAAAATGACATTTAAAAAAATTAGCATTTAAGTAAGTTGCAGCTTACAATTTTATAGTTATTTTTATGAACCACACGTTTACTTCAATTAACATATTTATTTTTGCAAAACTTGAATTGCTTCCTCATCTTGAAATGTCACCACACGCCACTGTAACCTCTATGCAGAGAGTGTGCTGCTTCGACTCACTTCCCACCGCACCTAGGTATACATTCTTTATCTCTTTCGAATTTAACAACTAACCTCATCTTCAGTGTACAAATGCATAACTCAAACTGAATCCATAGACTACTATGATAGATACACTCTAGCTAGCCTTACAAATGGAGGAACACAGGGATAACTTGGATATCAATAGCTCAGTTTCTCATAGTGTGTAAATTATCGTGTGCCGTTTTGGAAAATAGCATCCTTTAATGTCTGCTTTATCGTGTGGTTTTGTATAAGACTTCAGTGGATAAAAGATTAGCGCGCAATCGATTTGATTAACGGATCAAGTAAAGATAGTCCCTCCCATTATACCAAATAAAGATCATCCCTCCCATTATACCAAATAAAGATCATCCCTCCAAAGTTACACTAGTAAAGCTAATCCATCCCAGAGATAAAATTATAAAAATAACTGTTACAAAATTCATTTAGGAACATATTTGATATAAAGTTTATTTTAAAACAATTAAAAATTGTAAACTTGTAGAACTCTAAAAATTAAGTTTAAGAACTTAATTGAAACGGTATTGGCTGGCAATCGTGTCGCAAAAATCATTGAAAACATTGTATTTATGTCTTTCAAACCACATAAATTCCTGTAGATAAGAGTTTAGCATTTCTCTCTTACATCCTCGCATGCGTTTAATTCTTAGTTTATACTTCCCATTTTACCAAGTAAAGGTCATCCCTTCCCTAATTAACCATGTAAAGGTCATCTTAGGAATGACTATCTTTACTTGATCCCTATTAACATGCAATTTTTCCAAATCTCGCCCTGACATACATAATATACAGGGTTGTCCCCCCTTCCCCCTAAAATGGACCCTTTTTGAGAAACAATATCTCAATAACCATTGCAGCTAGGGACATGAAGACATACAAATGAAAGAAAAATCCTTTATCAAAAAATACTTATTCCTTGTATAAATAGTTTTAGAGTAATTTAATGAGTCATTTACCACCATTGCATACATGACAGTATATTCTCTGCTTTTATTTTGAAGTCAATTCTTAACTAATTTTAAGAGAAAATGCTAATATATTGTTAAAATCATTTCTTTTTTCCCCTATATTTTATATAATTATATTTGAAATAGAATTTATCCTCTCATAATAATCATTTTGTTAGGGATCAAGGAAATATCTTCTTTATACCACTACAGTTTTGCCTATATAGATGTAAGGATTTTTACACAAAATTCTACGCTCTAAGTTTTTTATTATTAAACTTACATTGACCTCGTTGCATTATTGAGCGAAAACGCACCAAGGCCAAGTCTCAGAAACTTTTCTTCTAAAACATGTACTATTCCTTCCATGATTTATTCCAAGTTAGCAAGATTCAATATCGAACAAAAATTTGTCTCTTTGTGTTATAGCGACCCAAACACACTAGGCGCTTCCTTTTTGTTCTGTGATCTAGCTTTTACAATAGGCTATTGTGGGGATATCAAAAAGTATCTTAAGAAGATAGACTTATTGTGTCTGACACCAAGGAAGTAATTAAACGCCTTATTAGTTAAAAGGGACTATTACTCTTGAAACCAATCAGGAAATAAAAAAAGCATGAGATGACCTTCATATTGCTGACAATAATGAATAAATAAAATGGATACCAAACAAAGGGAACTAATTTATGTCGATACCGAAGAAGAAATAAAAGAGCAGAGTAATGAGGGCGGAATTATCACTGTTGACACGAATGAAAAATAAAACAAATTGCTAACGAAGATGGACTTATTGATGCTGACACGAGAGAAGAAATAAACCAGTTAAATAACGAAGATGGATATATTGTTAGCTATAATACAAAGAAATAAAAAGAGATTAGTTGGTCGGAATACGAAATTGCTCTTACTTAGAGTCAGAGCTTAACTAACGACCATTAGTTCAATAATGATTTCCTATGTAAAAACACTGAACAAGAACTTATATACAAGTTGTGGAATGATTTAGAGGTACCTCATGTTAGCTGAATATAATGATGCGAAGATAGAGGAAACTGGTGAGAGGAGGGAGATTTCACGATGCAGCACCAGGGATTGAATCAGGAATGATCAAACAGTGCATATAATATACTTTGCATATTGGACACTTTCACTTAATGCTGGATTTCAGGATGAGAGGCATTCGACTGGAGATGTTGTAAAATTCCAGATGTAATAAATTATCACAATATATTCGAAGAAGAATGCTACAAATTGGCACAGCATAGATTCTGACATGCGGTCAGACAAATCTAATATATATTTACGAAAGTCTGTTTGTATATATATATATGACGGCTATAGAAGACCACTCAGAGCGACCTGGAATGCAAACAAAGGTCACGATTGGGGGTAACTTGATTTGGGAAATAACATAGACTACACAGATTTCGCAAAAGTGGCGCCACCTGGTTGTTAGATTAGGTTAGCTTAGATAAGGTTAGGTTCAAATTTTACCCTTGTTATGTTTGGGGTCAATTAATCGCGGCTATGAGTTGCAATTAAAAACTCAACATTGCCCGTGGAAAAAGTAGGGTTTGACATACAAATTATGCGACTACAATGTTTAAAAAATGCGATAATACCTATAATTATCAGCATGTCCGGGACTCGATTAATTTCGATATTTAGTTAAAACTGGCGCCAATCTGCTTGAGGTGCCCTTTAAAATTTATGGCTGCTACCTTCGTAATCACGTTTACCTGCCTGCCCACCCACCCACCCGTTTGATCGTCCTGCCTTACTATTGTGGTGTGAAAATCTTTTTATGTTAATCTTTCATGATACACTACTCCTTTACTCAAAACTAAAATAAATCTTATATTTTAGACCTACTAAATTTGAATTGCGAAATTTAAATCAAGCAGAGAATTTAAGTTTTTAAATATAGTTGTGTGGCACTCGAATTGCAGAGAAAGTAGGCTCATTTTACTCAAATTGCATGGAAAGTAGGTATATGGCACTCGAATTGCAAGGCAAGTAGGACTGTGGCACCCAAATCGCAGTATAGGAAGGCCCAGCGAGGAACCCAAACAAATGGGTGCCCTGTTGATCTATGAAAGACTCAAAACAGGTACACGCATGAATTAATGAAGTAATATGCCATGTAATAGATAGTGAACCAATAAGAGATAGAGAAATAATATATCACAATTGTATATTTATTAAGCAAACAGGATTAGAGCAAAGCGGATTGCCAGTCTCTCACCCAGCCCCACACAAATATACGCACGCTAGGAAACAGCTACCAGACGGAAAGTTCTCAATGGTAGATAACAGGAACAAGTTGAACAAATACACGGTAAGGTATGCCTTTACTGGTTAAAATTTCGGAGGAATTGTGAAAGGCAAGTTATCTCTCTGATACAGGATAGGCCCAAAACGTGGAAAATATGTAAGTGTATTAGTTTACACATAACTCTTGTAGCTCCGCTCAACGAAGGAACTGACGAACATTGCTGATCTTTGGTTCCCCTCCGCGTCCCGGTCAAGTAGAAAAGGTCACGTCCCTTGGACTTGGAAACGGGACAAATATATATTAAACACACACAAAGAATAGAGAGAGAGAATCAGTAAAGTCGTCTATCAGTAGCCTATTGCCATTATTAGCATCACGAATCCATTCCCCCATCCTTGAATCCTGCCGCCTTTAGACTCAACTATATACCCTTAACATAAAACTTACACATACTCCCGTAGGACTCGAATGGTTCCGCTTGCTCCCATTTTTGTAGGCCCAATCTAAGAATAAAACCTACTTATTGCTGCTGTCTTTTCGACGTCCTTTTCTTTAACTCGTGATTACAGAAGGCACCTTCTCTAACGCAGCCTAAAAGCGTATTCCCTGTGAGAAACTTTGGGGGTAAGAACTAATTTGATTGGGAATGAAAAGTAGGCCTACTACCTACAAGCCCTCGATACCTGTCACTTCACCCTTAGCTAGACTCCATCACACACACAACATTTCTATAAACAGGTGACTTCAGGAAACACAATAACATCGAGGCTAGCCCCCTCTCCCTTAAACTAGTCACGCCTATAAACTGGTGACCCCTTCGGCCGGATAGTGTAGGTGACCAGAAAGAAAATAGACGCATCGGACCGTCGACAAGGAGGACAAGGAGAGACAGAGATCGTGAACGCCATCACCATCAAGCCACCCATCTCTAATGAGGCAGCAGTTACGGGTTGGTTTAAGATTATAGAAGCTCAGTTTCACATTTCAAGAATGAGTAAGGAGTAGATGAAATTCTTTCATATCCTGGCTGTATTACCCCACGATGCTGTTGACCGACTTCCGGCTATGGTCCTCTCTACCCAAAATTACCAGCTGGAGAGGACCGAGGTAATTGGGCTCTTCGAGAAGCTCATTGCCTCCTCCACTCTCACGGGTCGCTTCCCTACCACTTTAAAGAATTAAGAAGGTCTGTTCTACAGGTAGGAGTTGAGGAATAACTCGTAAGGCAAAAGTTTATCCAATTCCTGAAACCCAACATCGAACCCATAATCGTTACCCAGAGGAAACCGACCCTGGCCCAGTTAGGAAAGCTTGCGGATAAATTAATGCCAGTGTCTTAATATTAATGATCGCGGTGAACCCATAGAATGTAGTGCCATTCCTTTGCCCGGGCTTTGTATTCCTAATTGTAACAGAAGTAATAATCATGTAAATAATGTGAATTATACGTGAAGTGCGCGATCAGCTCCTGTAGGCGCGTACCCTAATTGAAACCGTTCCAAATTTGTAGAGCGTAATAAAGAATATAGTGCCAATAATATACCAATAGGATTCCGACCTCTTCTTAAAAAACAGAGACCTGTCGTATGTCGTTCACATTTATTTTGGTGAAAGTGCAAAATTCTGCAAACCCTGGTTCAGGTGGCCGGCACCATCGGAAAACTAGCAAGGCATGCCATTGCTAGTGCAACCTCAGGTATACCGTGTGTCTTTACTGTCGCCACTAAAGTGAATAAAATAAAGTGCGAGTTTCTAATCGATATGGGGGTGAGTGTGTCAATAATCCCGGCTAAATTAGTGCGATCGGGGGAATTACGCTAAACTAGTGTGAACATTACGATGGCTAATGGTGGAAAAATAAAAGTGTACAGTGAGGTACACAGAGATATACATAGTTATCCCTACTCTTCGCCGGTCATTCATGTAGTCATTTGTGGTTTCAGATACCACATCGCCGTAATTAAGAATTGACTTTCTGGGGCACTTTATTCTCCTTGTGGATTGCCAAACTAAGCTCATATCAGAAGTGAAACGATCAGGGGAGCCTGCAGTAGCACTAAACATTAATGAACGAGTGCAGGAGTCCTTCGGAGGCCTGTGTAAAGTAGACAAGTGCCATGGTAGTGGCAACGAGGCCTGATAATTTCTGGAACAATTAGAATTCGAATCGGGCTTCTCTGTCGGTTATCACGTATAGTGGGAGTTCAAATCGGCAAAGCCAACCCGACCGTTACAGCACTTATGTCTGGATCGATAACGCTTGGATCTACCTTGTAGCCCAATAAATGCACGATAGTAGATACCGATTGTGAGACGGATATGATTATCCAGGCAGTGTGCACGATGGAAGTGGTCCAACCATAACGATACGTACCGTTTTGAAACTTGACGATGGAATACTAATAGCCAGGCTTGAAGATTTCGTGTGACGATCGATTTTGGAGGATTGGCATAATAGGCATTCCTGTGCTCAGGGTAGGATGTCCCTGTCCATATTAGGCCAAAAGTATCGAGATGCCTTGATCCCAGGGTGTAAAAAATTATGCAACCGATTGAAATTAGTCCTTTAGCACGCTGTAGGGACGAACGGTCGTGGCCATGTTGATGTTATTTCACACCATAGTTAAGCTTCCCTTGGAAAACGGAAAGATTTTAATCGTGAGCGAAATTCCCTAGGTTCTTCGTCATTATCCTGCGCTGCCGCCAAAGCTCGGAGGTTAAATGAGTAATTTGGGACGAATTGACGTTCCTCCAAAGACATAAAACAACTACGATGTCCTGACCACGCATGTAGGTTATATCGTTGATATATTCCAAAATAGCTTTCCAATGGCATTGCTGCCTGTCGGTTCTGGCACACAATGGCAAGGAAAAGGCCGATACTAGTGGTTCTTTGTATGTACATAAGGGGAAATCTTGACCTTCAATCATATGCCTAAGGTAGATCACAGAAAGAAACACCGTCAGGAAGTCTGTCTTAAGTGGAATATGCTTGTTGCGTACGGCATAATTTGCTCGAGAAGAATGCCACCGGTCGCGGTAATCCATTTACCATTTGGTGAATGGCAGCGTTTGCCGCGTATTGGGAGCAATCCGTCACCAGCTGATATGGCAAATCATTGGGCAGCGGGTGAAAGAGCTTGACGGAATCGATCAAAGATATTTTAGTACTTACAAATTATTCTCGCGCATCATCGTTCCATTCAAACTCACGCGCCTTAGGTTGCAAGCGTGCAAGCTCGATCGACGGGGCTGCAATCGCGGCGAAATTAGAAATCATCCTTCGGTATTAACTCAAACATGCCCAAATATCGTCGTAGTTCTTGTAATTCTTCGGTAGAGGCATGTCCCCAACTCCTTTTATTTTCTTGGCCGGTGGGCAAATTCCTTCCGCCGAAATGTGATGCTGTAGAAAATCAATTTCCTCTTTTGCTTGTTCACATTTTTTTCCAGTTATATCCTCACACCGTTCTCGACCATGATTTTTAAAAGTTGATCTGAATGTTTCAAATGGCGCCTCGATTGTCCAAAAATATCAGGATGTCGACTATATATACATAAACTAACCCTAAACCCCGAAACAGGTTATCCATGTGCGTTGGAATGTGCAGCTTCCATCCCGGAGGACAAAGGGTAGCTTCACGTACCCCGATAAACCAAACGGTGTTACCAGCGCAGTCTTCCTTATGTCCACTGAGTTCATAGGGATTTGATGGTAAGCACGATTCAGAGCTAACCTTGAAAATTTGTCTTGCCATGGAAGTGGTCCAACACGCTTTTTATTCTTGATAATGGATATCTGTCGAGCTTTGTGATCGCATTATGCGCGTGGAAGTCGCTGATCACCCTGTATTCACCCGGCGACTCCTGCGGAACCATGTGAATCGGTGAAGCCCATGGTGATTTCGTGGCGCACGAACCTTTCCTTCAATAGCGTTTCTAACGTTACTTTGGCAACTTGCGGCTTCTCCATTGAAGGAGTTCTTGGTCCCGCGAATGTCGGTGGTGTACTGCCGGTCTCAATTGTGTGTGTCACTGAACTAGGCGAAGGAGGGGAGAGATTAGTAGGCGAATGCTGTACAAAGCCTCATACCTCTCTAACACTACCTTGCAACTCAGCGGTTGGCTTTGCAGATTTGAACTCCCACTATACGTGATAACCGACAGAGAAGCCCGATTCGAATTCGAATTGTTCCAGAAATTATCAGGCCTCTTTGCCACTACCATGGCACTTGTCTACTTCACACAGGCCTCCGAAGGACTCCTGCACTCGGTGCCCAAGCCTTTCGTACCCAAAGATCTTCGTGAGGCAACGCATGTGTGGGTCCAAAAAGACAGTATTCGCAAAGTACTTGGTGGGCGAGTGCAACCGCAAGGTCTACAAAATGGATTTCCTTAATGGCAAGCAGGACGCTGTCTCAGTAGACAAGCTAAAACATTCGAGGCTTTCTCCCTCGTATAGTCGTAATGTTGTGCTGGCTAATTGGCGACTACCGAAGACTCATGCAGAAGATAGGAGGACGACCTTTTGCACTTCGTCTCATAAAGAAAAGGAAATTGAGGACAATGACGTCCAAGTAAGTCGAAGAGAGATCTCTTCAGGCATCAATAGGAACAACGATGAACCGGACTCTTCTCACGCTCTGGGAGACGTGTTACATTCGCCAGAGACCAATTATTCTTCTATTTTTTAATTCGCTGTTGGTCTATTCAATGACCTAATCTATGTATGTATGATATTAATATAAAGAGGCATGATCATATTATGTAATGAGAGGATTTAGTAAATACCCCGAATTGTTGAGTAAAAAAATATATACTTTCACCAAAGTCATGTAAGTGTGTAGCATGATTAATGCAACAAACTGTTAACCCTAGTCAATGCTTATTAGGACTTTGTCTATTTTACTCAAGAGAGTAAGGGAGAGAGAGTATGAGATTGAATAATCGGGAGTGTGGAGCAGAAGGAGTGGAAGTTTCAAGGGAGGGAAGGGATAGAGAAAGGAGTGAGAGTGGTAAATGGAGTTGGAGAGAGAGAGAGAGTAAAAGAGAGAGAGAGAATAAGAGATAGAAAGTCTGAGAGAGAGTTAGAGAGAGAGAATATGATGGAGAGTATGATAAAGAGTAAGAATGAGGGGAGGGAAGAAGAAAGGGGATACATAGAAAGAGAGATTAGGAAGAGAGGGTGGGAAGACAGATGGAGGAAAAAGAAATAGGACTGAAGGGAGAGAGGGAGAAAGGGTGAAGGGAGAGATATAGGATAGAGGGGGATATGGAGATTGATTGGTGAGGAAAGAGGAACAAGGAGTAACAAGAAAATGAGGTTTCCCTAGTAGACCTTGCGATGCATTCAAAGAGGGTACGTTTAAGTGAACACTTGAGCAGGCGCGGTCCTCTAAAGGGTCAGATTGACGCTCAAGAAGAGCACACACGCCACGCTTCAAGTCTCCAAACGGCTATTTTTCAAGACTTTGTCTAGTCTCGACTTGAACTGTTCAATAGAGTTGCTGTTGACAACTTCCACTGGAAGTGCGTTTTAATGGCCGCAAATGCTATATGTGAAAGATTTCCCACACCGATCACGCTGCTAACACTTCAGCTAAAGCTTGTAGCCGTGATTTCTTGTTCTGCTCTGGCCAAGCTGGAAAATATCCCTGTAGTCTACAATATCAAAGCTTTGAAGTATTTTGAACACTTCGATAAGCTCACCACGCAGTCTCCGGGTCACTAGCAAAAACAAGTCTAATTACAGTAATCTATCTTCGTAACTCTTGTGTCTGATAGAGGGAATCAGTTTGGTTGCTTTGGCTTGCACACGTTCTAATCTTGCGATATCTTTTCGAAGTGAAGGACTTCAAAATTGTACGGCATACTCCAAGTGCGGTTGGACAAGGGAGTTATATAAACATAGTACTATCTCCTTGTTCCGATATACAAACTGTCGCTTTATATAACCTAGCATCCTTTGGGCTTTCTTCTCCATCTCAATACACTGCCTCTAGAACTTGAGACCCCTAGTTATAGTTACACCCAAGTCCTTCTCAGTGTCGGTGGATTCAAGAGCAGTGCCCTTAAGGATATACTGAGATTAGGGGTTTCGGTGGCCGATATGCATCACTTTGTATTTGTTCACGTTAAAAGGCATTTACAACGTGTCCGACCACTCCTCAATCTCGCAAAGATCATCTTAAAGGCGGGCAGTATTTCAATCCTTTGCAACGTTCATACCAAATTTGGAAATCTTGGCAACCATGTCACCGTCCATGTCGTTGACGTAGATGATAAATAGTAGTGGTCCCAAGACTGAACCTTGAGGAACACCGCTAGTAACGGGCACCCACTCAGAAGCCTGTCCATTCAACACCACCCGTTGCCGTCGTTCGACGGCAACGAGTGTTACAAGAAGAGAGATCGAGAGTAAAATATAGAGTAAAGGGGAAAGCGTATCAGAGATAGAGAGTAAGGGAGAGAGAGAGAGTAAAATATAAGGTAAGAGAGACAGAACAAAAGGTAGACAGTAAGGTAGATAGATGCTAAAGGAGAGAAAATAATACAGAGCGTAATATGGAGAGGGAAGTTAGAGAGGGAGGGGAGGAAGAATGAGTTTGAATTGAGAGAAGGTGTGAAGTGAGAGAGGGGGAAAGGGAAACGGAAATGGAAAGGCGAGATGGAGGAAAGGAAAAGAGAGGGAGGGAGATATATAGGGGTGTGGAAGAGAGAGAGAGAGTGGGGAGAGGGAGATAGCTAGGTGAGGAGAGAGGTAGGGAATAAGGAGAAAGAGTGATGGGGGAGGAGGAAAGGGAGAGATGGAGGGAAGTTAGAGATGGAGGGAGGAGAGAAAAAGAGAGAAAAGGCTGAAAGTGAAAGAGCGGTAGAAGAGAGGTAGGTTGATATGGAGGTGGGGGATGAGGGAGAGAGTAAGAGAGATAGTAAAAAGAGCAAGTGAAAGTAAAAGAGAAAGAATAAAGGAGAGTGTGAGAGAGAAAGTGTTGGGAGAAACGTAAGGGAGAGGGAGAGTGATTGGGTTGGGCAGGAGAATATGGAGCGGGAGAGAGAGCGAGATTAAAATATAGAATCAGAGAAGGGAGAGAGAGTAAGAAAGATTCAGAGTAAGGGAGAACGAGTAAAAGAGAGTGAGAGTAAGTTGGAGAGGAAGAAGGGGGAGAGGGAGGAAAGGGAGAGAGAAAGTGAGAGAAAATCATGGAGGGTAAAAGGGATGGGGAAAGAGAGAGTGAGAGCGATAGGGTGGTAAAATGTAATTGGGAGAGTAAAATTGAGAGAGAGTAAGAGATAGATAGTAAGAGTGAAAGAGTAATAGAATGATAGTAAAAGAGAAATTAATAGAGGGGGCGGATGAGAGGGGGAGGGGGAGAGAGGAGATGGGTTTTCAGGGCGATGTGCGATGTGCAGGTGGAGTTGGAAGAAGAGTGTAGGAGAGAGATATAGTAAGATAAATATATAAAGATAAAGTAAAATAATGATTGAGTAAGAGAGCGGGTAAAATAGAGTAAAAAGTAGAGTAGAAGAGAAAATAAGGAAGAGAGTAGGATTGGGACGGGAAGGAGAAATAGAGTGGAAGCTTGGCATGGTGGGAGAGAGGGAAGGAGTTGTGGGTTGGGAGTAAATATAGAATGGAAGGGGGTGTATAAGGGGAGAGAGAGATATAGAGTGAAAGATAAATAACTCTCAGGTAGAGAGGAATAGTATAGATGAGGTAAATGGAAAAATGATTAAACAGTTTAATGGCTGGACAGAATATGACCATTACATATATGGAATTTAGAACCAATGCGGTCGAACCTAAATGCCTGTCATATAAAATTAAGAATTATATCTGCATTAAAAGAAGCATTTACAGAGAGATGAAAAAAATTGTGCAGTTCAATTAAGGCAGCGATACAATGAGTTAACTCAGGACATACAAAAGTTAATTCGGAGTGTAAAGAGAAATTATGAAATTAACGTGGCAAATTAGGTAAACGATAATCCCAAAGGTTTCTTTCTATTATACGGAACTAAGACTGAAGATAAAAAAGTCCCACTTAAAACTACAGATGGAGAGTTCGTGAGTGATAGTGATTCAATGGCTAAGATATTACAAATTTACAGCCGAGGATAGTCTAATTCTACCTGAAGGGATCTTAATCTTCGAGGGAATTGAGGAGGAGAAATGAGAGGATATTTTAATTACAAAGGGAATAGGCTAAAATAAAGATTAAATTAAGTAAAAAGACGAGCCATGATGAGATTTTTCCAAGGTTTGTGAAGGAATTTAAAGATATATTAAGTGAGCCCCTAACATGCCTACTTAGAAAATCGTTAGAGACAAGCATTGTACCAATGACATAGAAGAAATTTAATGTGAGACCTATATTTAAGAAGAGGGATAATATTATATGTCCAATTTTCGGTTAGTGAATTTGACATCAGTGATGAGGAAAATGATGGATTCTGTCATAATGATTTCTATTAGGGATCACTTAGATAAGCGTAAGTTATTAAAGACTCTTTTTATATAGAGGTGTACGATGCTGCTTATAGAGATGAGAATTACGATATTGTATATTTGGATTTTAGTACGGCTTTCGACAGGTTGCCGCAGTTACGACTTTTGAATAAAGTTAAACCGTATGAGATCGATGGAAGTATTTTTATGTCGTTTCAGTCGTGGCCTACAGTAGATATAGTAGAGATAGTATAGATAGGATTAAATCTTAGTAGTGGAATGGTACGAGTAGGATTCTTCAGGGGTCATTATTGGGGCCGCTTTCGATACATACTATGTTATTGTTAGGTACGATTATAAGGTCTGACTCTGATTCTGAGTTATTACAAAGTGAAATGAACATACTATCCCAAAGAACATAGAAATTGCAAATGGAATTTAACATAAATAAGTGCACTGTGCTTAGTATAGATAGGTGTAATCCGCTGAATAATTATAAACCGAATGAGGGAGTTTTAGGAAAGTTAGATTGTGAAAGAGACTATGTAAGGTAGCAAGGTAAGTGCAGACTTCCGGCCCAGAAAGCAGTGCAAAAGTGCTAGGAATCAAGCTAATAGAGTATTAGTGTTTATTGTAAAGAGATTAAGTAATAATAGTGATCATTTCATTCTGAAACTGTACCCGGTATTAACTAGCCCCCATCTTGACAATGTGGTGCAATGTTGGTCACCATATTAAAGGATGAATATTGCTTTGCTTGAGTCTGTGCAAAGAAGGATTACTAATATGATTCATGGATTAAGGAGCTTACCTTAACGTGAAAGGCTAAGGACACTCAAAAGACATATAGTAGAAAGACGAAAATTTCATGGGAAGTTGATTGAAGCCTTCAAGTAGATAAAAGGTTATAGTTCGGGAAACAAAAGTAAGGTTCTTATCTTTAGTGAACAGGATAGGACACAGAGCAAAGGGTATAAGTTGGACAAGTTTATTTGTTTACAAATCGAGTGGTTGATGAATGGAATAGCTTCACTAGTCATGTGATGCAACTATCCTCCTAGGAAACAGAGTTTTAAGAATAGATTGGTTATATTTATAGATGATGAAGCTAGGTGGGAGTGAACTTGGTAATGGGAACAGTTGTTGTCTCGTATAGGCTATTGATTTACATTTTGCAGACTCCTTTACTTATGTTCTTATTTGCTAGTGAAAGAATCTAAGTGTATAAGTGTGAGAGAGTGTAATTAAGAGAATGTAAGGGATAAAGTGCAAGTGAGAGTGTAAGTGAGAGAGTGCAAGTGAGAATGTAAGTAAAAGAGAGAGAGAGATAGAGGGAGGGAGAGAAAATTAGCTATCACTTGAAAGTTTAGGTGAGGGAGGTGGGGGCCAATTAATGGGAGGCTGAACCTCCTTAACACTGTTGGGTTTTGGACGCTGAGTAAGCAGGATCGGGCATTTTTCTTTATTTGTCTACGGAAAAGTGCCGACATGTGAGAAAGAGTCTGTGAAGGAAGAACCCCTTTGGTCTTATCTCCCGAAATGTCATTCTACCCAATCTTGATTTTTTTCATTCTTTTCCCGCATGACTCGACGTCATTTGATCTGCTGAAATAACTTTAATTTAAGACTTTTCTGGCTTTTAGAAATAAAAGGAAAATCACGAGAGTGTAAAAAGCAATTTCGCCCATGCCACATATGCAATCAGAGGGGAATTATGAAATTCGGTAGAACAGACAGAGAGAAGTCCATGAAAGAAAATAAATATAAGGTTTTTGACTCAAAAGAAAGTTCTTATTACGCGGATCAGATGGTAACTTTAAAGTAAGGTAAAAAGAAGTACATCGATGAAGGAATTAGTTCTCAGTCAGAGAGAAAGGAAAAATCAACTGGTGGAAGAAACAAAAAATAAATTCTAAGGACTAGACTCGGGATCATTAGAATATGAAGATGGCTGAATTACGTCAAAACCGCCCCAGGAAGGTAAGACTTCTGACTAGAACTCCCAATCAAATGAGGATCGCTTCTAACAAGAGATAATTTCATGACTCTCCATGTCAACGAGAGTGATCCAAAAGGGTAGACTTAAAGCACCGTTTTTAAGAGTGGGGCAGAAATTATACAATTACAAGGTGAGAGAAAGGCACAAATTATTTTAATAGGATAAAATGGAGATAAATAACGCAAGAATATGAAATAAAGGGGAGAGAAATACCAAAACTAATAATAAAAGAGAAATGAAACAAACTTTATGGGATTACTATGTAATTAATATTCACCTACACGAAAACATCTGGGAGAAATCGTCCCACAGAAAAACATATATTCTAAAATATGAACTTAAGTCTGTAAAGGAAGGAAATTGGTCGAGATTAAGGGTAGAAAATTATTTACCTAAAATAATTCAATTTTATTCCCGTCTTCCGTACCTTTATTACGCACCCAAATCCAGGTATAGGGTTGTTAAAGTGGTCCATAGATCTACGCCCCTTCCTCAAAATTAAACTTCCATAAATTAACCTTTTACTCAGAGAATCTTCTTAATAAAATGTAGGAATGCCCCTATTAGTTGTCGAGGAGTAAGTTATCCCCAGGGCTGGGATCCGATTCCCTACAATTCAACTCTGGACTATCAGTCGTGTTCATGGAGAGGCTGGATTCAGCGGTTTGCTGTTGATTTAATTTTAAGATTATCTAATGGCGATGAACAACGAAGACATTGCTGCTGAAACACCTAATGCCCTTTTTTATTAACTCATCGGACCATAAAAGGGTCAAGGTGTAAGGGAGCTTCCCCCCGGGGTTGTTCTTCGGTCTTCTATCCCAACAACTATATTCTTCCTCCTCAGAAAAAATTCTCGGTTTTTTGGGGGGGGTTTCATACCACCTACCAACCTCAAAACCACATTGTGTTTCGCTAGTTCCGTGTCCAATAGATCTTAATCATTGTTACTAATATATTAATATTATTCCTATTTTAATAGTAGTGAAAGTAAAGAGGGTATCTAGCCGGGAAATATTGCCAGCCTGGTGATAAAAAAACGGGTATGTCAAACAAAAGAAGAAAGATTAAATAAAAGTCTGAGGAGATAAATAGAATCAAGTGACAATGGCTACTATAGCAAAAGTGTGAACGCAAAATAATGGAGTAAACCGGCAATTTATAGACTTGGCACAAGTTCATTGGAAAGAACATAAAAAACATTAGAAACGGACCCATTTGGGGGCTCTTTTTTGTTTTCTTTTAAGGTTTCCTTGATTGTGCCGTTTAATTTTATCGTCGAAACTACATTGCCGCCGAATTGGAGTTTCACATTTCGATCAATATCACTAAACAAAGGGGTGAGAGAGATCGTTTAAAGTGTTTCAACCTCCTCTTCCTTTGTTTCCTCTGTCTCTTCCAGATTTGGTCCGAATCATTTTCTGCCGCTGTTTCTTATTCTTCTTTGTTAAGATTTCGGGGCTTAATGAAAGCTTTTACAGTGAAATTGAAAGTTTCTTCACTTATTAGGGTTCAGAAAGGTCCTTATGTCTACCTTATGGAGAGCGGCATTGGCTGGGAACTGTATTAAGCAAAACTCGCAAAACAAGAGCAAATGGATAATTTACAACCTTTGTCCCGAAAGTACCAAAAATAAGGGAGAAAAGTAATTACAAATACTAGATACCTATTTATTTCAATGTGCTTCTTTAGTCAATATACTTTTTTCGTCTTTTATGCAGGTCTGTAAACACGCCTTATGATCTTCCGAAATGCCCAGGAGTACCTCTAATTACTAAATTTCTTTATTTTTAGAAAGCCGTTTACCTCCCAGGGCGCGCTTGAGCCGTGAGAACAGGAAAATGTCACAATAAGATAAGTCTGTGCAATGTGGGCCATGTGACAGTAGAGATTCTTGTTTTTTGACAAATACCACTGGTCTGCGTTGTTTTCAAGGTAAAATATATAATACCTGATTTTGGTTCAGTTTTTTGCACTGAATCTGAAAATCATGCTCATTTTACCCAATCAGGTCAGGTTTTTGAAATATGAGCACATACCAAAAACTCCTATATTTCCAAATATTTGTTGTGAATGTAAAACATAATAGCAAATATTGGACCGATTTACTCATAGAAGGTTTACAGAATATTTTCAATAGATAGCATGAATAGTACAATGCATGAATGGTCTCTTCAGTGACCTCCGATTGTGCCGAGCAGACACCACATGCCTCTTAAGGCACCAACAGTAGTCAGCCAGAAAGTTCACATCCCATTGGCCTTGATAGCGTTCCTCCATGACACGAAAGTCTTGGTGAAAGTGGTCACCCTGTTCTTCACTGAAGTCTGCACAATTTTCTAGAAAATAGTCTATATGGGACCAAAGAAAGTGCATTTTCACTGACACACGCGTACCAAGTTTGCGGAAATTCTCCATTAAGTCATCAACTATCTTCTGGTACTGAGAACTTCTGTTGTTACCAAGGAAGTTTGCAATGATTAACTTAAGGGACAGACAGGCAGAGAGTTCAGTAGGATTTAATGAATCATCAAAACTAGAGTCTTTTATAAATTCCCTTATCTGAGGACCATCAAATATACCTGCCTTAAGCTTCTCCATGTTGATTCGTTTGAACTTGTGGTGGAGGAAGGCAAATCATCCATTCCCTGCTTAGTGCTTTTACAAAGTTCTTCATTAGGCCAAGTTTGATGTATAGGTGTGGAAGTAGCACCTTGTTCAATTCAACCAGAGGGTGGGACAGAACATTGTGTGACCAGGGTTCTAATCCTTGTCTTGATGGCCACTCTTGTATAACACAATGCTGGTCCTCAGCCCGAATATTCCACAAGCACAAAAAGCATGGATACTTTGTGTACTCATCTTGAAGTCGTAAGGTGAGCCCAACAACTTTAAGATCTCCACAAATCAACCATTTATATTTATGGTAATTGAGAGCAGACCACAGACGTTCAATGCTGTTGTGGGATTCTTTCATTTCAGGAGAGTGTCCAACAGGGATTGATGAAACCATATTTCCGTTATTCAGAAGAACTGCCTTGAGACTTCAGTTAGACCAGTCAGTAAAAGTCTCCATTCGATGGCAACATACTTCATACCCATTAATTTCATCAGTTCAGCAATATTGTTACAGTAGATCAGTGAAGACGCTTCATCAAACATAAAGAATTTTCTGAATTTGCTCTTGCGTTCCCGATACAAATAGAACGTTGTTCCTGGGGTAAGTAGATGTTTCTCTCGAAGACGAGAACCCAGCAGCTGGACGGACTCCTTAGATAGGTTCAGGTCTCGTGTCAAGTCGTTGAGTTCGGCTTGGGTCAATTGCACCCATCGGTCTTCCTCTTCTGGCTCGTATGCACCAGACTCACCTGTATCAGTCATGTCAGTAGATTCGGAATCAGAACTAGATTCCATGATGAGATCCGGCTCAGGAACAGTAACATCTGGTCCATGGGGGATTGGCTTTATGAGAGAAGGAACATCAGGATATTGAACATGGTGCTATCTTTTGCGATTGATGCCTTTTAAATTTGTCATGCAGAAGTAGCAGTCGGTAACGTGATCTTTCCCTTCCCTCCACACCATTGGGACACCAAATGGCATACTCTTTCTTTTTCTATTCCTCCAATCTCGTAAGTTCTCCTTACATGTTTTGCAACAGATATGGGGAGAAAATGCCTCATCCTGGTCCCCTAGTTTGACTCCAAAATAAGCGTAATAAGCTTTCTTCACAAAATCCGTGATTTTCGCTTGACGGTCTGGAAGAACCACGTGTCCGCAGATGAAACAAAATTTGTTAGGATGGTTCTTACACTTCCGCTTCATCATACTGCACAACTAGACCTGAAAATAGAAAGAATAACTAGTTATTTAAGGTAACCATTGACAAACTGTGGCAAAAACAAAGCCCATATACGCTTGGATGATAGCGCCATTTGGGAAAAATAGGCTGTAATAAAAATCAAGTGTATTTTAGAAACAAGACCTGACCAAAGAAAATGAATAATATTTTTTAATTCAGCACGCAAAAAGGATCCTATATCAGTTGGAAAACACTTGACCTTTGAAAAAAAAAGCTTTGAAACGCATGCCAGTGTAATCAACGGCGCCAAGAGCTATATGCAAAAAGGTATCGTCGTGAATGAACCATTTTTCAGTTTCCATAACTCGGGAGGCATTAGTATAATGCTGCTTAGTAAACGATTTACAACATTCAAGTAAAAGTTCTTGATTGATTGTTTGATTTTTTAGGACTTTAAGAGAAATTTCTTGTGAAAAACATCTGCAATAAAAAATGCAATCAACATCACTTTTCTCTGCGATATTAGAGCACTCTGCTTCATTGTTGGGGGTACATTTGTGTCTTTCACTCAGTACTCCATTGAGGAATAAGTCTTGCATTCAATTTCCTTTTGCCAGGTCTTCTCGCCTAATTCCACGGCAACCACTTTACTAACGTTCAGCTCCTGTAATAACATTTTGACAGTGCTTTGACGATTTGCTCCATGTTTTCAGTACTTCAGTTTCTAGCAAGTTCAATGTACAATTTTTTATGAGGTCTTTCTTTGTTCTTCCATTTTGAATAAAGGAAATTATACAATCCGAAAATTTAATATGACCTATCACTCCACTATCATAATCATAGCGAAAAGAGTGATAATGTTGTGTTTAAGAGGAGAAAAGATTAAGAACTTAAATTGCTAATGTCACTTATGTTTATAATTATGTATTAAGTAGACATATTCTAATATCCTTACACCTTCAATGACGTCCTGAATGAATAGTGTTAGGCACTGAAATGTTCGGGAGTAACTATTCGACAGAAAAGCCGAAAAGCAGTGGTTGAAAAAGGACTCACAGACTGCGTTGGATTTGCGCTCCTAGCCAACTTTTACGATCGTCCATGATTCGCGCAGGCAAAAGATCTTCGAAAACAACAGAAGAACAGAAGCAGTGTTTTAATACTCGAATGTTAATTTTGTGTCCACGCATAAGAATAACCTGACCAAAGAAAATGAATAATATTTTTTAATTCAGCACGCAAAAAGGATCCTATATCAGTTGGAAAACACTTGACCTTTGAAAAAAAAAAGCTTTGAAACGCATGCCAGTGTAATCAACGGCGCCAAGAGCTATATGCAAAAAGGTATCGTCGTGAATGAACCATTTTTCAGTTTCCATAACTCGGGAGGCATTAGTATAATGCTGCTTAGTAAACGATTTACAACATTCAAGTAAAAGTTCTTGATTGATTGTTTGATTTTTTAGGACTTTAAGAGAAATTTCTTGTGAAAAACATCTGCAATAAAAAATGCAATCAACATCACTTTTCTCTGCGATATTAGAGCACTCTGCTTCATTGTTGGGGGTACATTTGTGTCTTTCACTCAGTACTCCATTGAGGAATAAGTCTTGCATTCAATTTCCTTTTGCCAGGTCTTCTCGCCTAATTCCACGGCAACCACTTTACTAACGTTCAGCTCCTGTAATAACATTTTGACAGTGCTTTGACGATTTGCTCCATGTTTTCAGTACTTCAGTTTCTAGCAAGTTCAATGTACAATTTTTTATGAGGTCTTTCTTTGTTCTTCCATTTTGAATAAAGGAAATTATACAATCCGAAAATTTAATATGACCTATCACTCCACTATCATAATCATAGCGAAAAGAGTGATAATGTTGTGTTTAAGAGGAGAAAAGATTAAGAACTTAAATTGCTAATGTCACTTATGTTTATAATTATGTATTAAGTAGACATATTCTAATATCCTTACACCTTCAATGACGTCCTGAATGAATAGTGTTAGGCACTGAAATGTTCGGGAGTAACTATTCGACAGAAAAGCCGAAAAGCAGTGGTTGAAAAAGGACTCACAGACTGCGTTGGATTTGCGCTCCTAGCCAACTTTTACGATCGTCCATGATTCGCGCAGGCAAAAGATCTTCGAAAACAACAGAAGAACAGAAGCAGTGTTTTAATACTCGAATGTTAATTTTGTGTCCACGCATAAGAATAACCTGACCAAAGAAAATGAATAATATTTTTTAATTCAGCACGCAAAAAGGATCCTATATCAGTTGGAAAACACTTGACCTTTGAAAAAAAAAAGCTTTGAAACGCATGCCAGTGTAATCAACGGCGCCAAGAGCTATATGCAAAAAGGTATTGTCGTGAATGAACCATTTTTCAGTTTCCATAACTCGGGAGGCATTAGTATAATGCTGCTTAGTAAACGATTTACAACATTCAAGTAAAAGTTCTTGATTGATTGTTTGATTTTTTAGGACTTTAAGAGAAATTTCTTGTGAAAAACATCTGCAATAAAAAATGCAATCAACATCACTTTTCTCTGCGATATTAGAGCACTCTGCTTCATTGTTGGGGGTACATTTGTGTCTTTCACTCAGTACTCCATTGAGGAATAAGTCTTGCATTCAATTTCCTTTTGCCAGGTCTTCTCGCCTAATTCCACGGCAACCACTTTACTAACGTTCAGCTCCTGTAATAACATTTTGACAGTGCTTTGACGATTTGCTCCATGTTTTCAGTACTTCAGTTTCTAGCAAGTTCAATGTACAATTTTTTATGAGGTCTTTCTTTGTTCTTCCATTTTGAATAAAGGAAATTATACAATCCGAAAATTTAATATGACCTATCACTCCACTATCATAATCATAGCGAAAAGAGTGATAATGTTGTGTTTAAGAGGAGAAAAGATTAAGAACTTAAATTGCTAATGTCACTTATGTTTATAATTATGTATTAAGTAGACATATTCTAATATCCTTACACCTTCAATGACGTCCTGAATGAATAGTGTTAGGCACTGAAATGTTCGGGAGTAACTATTCGACAGAAAAGCCGAAAAGCAGTGGTTGAAAAAGGACTCACAGACTGCGTTGGATTTGCGCTCCTAGCCAACTTTTACGATCGTCCATGATTCGCGCAGGCAAAAGATCTTCGAAAACAACAGAAGAACAGAAGCAGTGTTTTAATACTCGAATGTTAATTTTGTGTCCACGCATAAGAATAATCTTCTAAGTCTTCTTCCAAATTATTCGGTGTTCTTAAGACACCATGAAACCCGGAACTGCACAGATATTCTAGATAGAGACGACTTATTAGAGGCAAAATTAATTTCGTAAACGAAAATATCCCTTATCCACATATGCCTGCATCCTTTGAACTTTTCATCAATCGATGGACTATGTTAAAGTACTTCAAATCGATCTTGAATAGCACCCTCAAGCTTCTTTTTGCCTCAATTCACTTTATCTTTCTACTTAATACGTCTATTTACCCGCAAAACGGCATGAGTAATGTAACCATGACGTCTACGGTAGGTTAAAAGTGAAACGTAAACAGTTCCATACAAGAAGATAGATAACCGAGTATAAGTAGAGAGAGTGTCAAATAATGGAATACAGATCCACCCACGCAAAGATCAAATTATATAGTATTTAGTAATGACTTCGCTTCTTAATTAGAGATAAGGACTAACATCCGGAATGCCGACGTTAACCGTTTAGATCTTGTCGCCCCTAATTAACTCTCGTGGAAAAGCTCTCAACACTTAAGTCCGGTGCAATCCACGTCATAAATCAAAGACTCTCGTAAGGAACTCACAAAGACGTAATTTCGTCGCCATTAATGGGGGACTAAATTCCCCCACATATGGAGGAAGCTAATAAAAACACCTCCTTCTGGTTTCACACAGTCGCACATATAACTTACTTCCATAGACTTGTACATACACACTTTCACGCAAACACCAAGCAAGAAGAAGGTTTAGAAAAAAAGAGCATAGAATTACAATAACTGAATTTCTTATAGAAATACGTCATGTAATGGGAAAGTGTTAATACACACATAATTTAAAGAAATTATGGGTAATAAGATTCCAACTAAGTCCACAAAAACACAGACAAGCATTATAGTGATAGAGGGATTGTTTGGCGTAAAGATAACTGGATAAGAGAGAAAAAATAATAATAATCCTAAATATTTTAACTGAGGAAAACGAAAGATATGAACAACGGTAGCATTTTTCCTCCATAGAGATAAATTGACAACAAGATCCGACAGACGACGAAACAAGATCCAAAAATAATAATCTTATATCCTAGGTTCTGAGAAAAGGAAAGTGTTAAGATATTGGTAAATTTAGGAGAAGTGAAAACTGATTGGAAGGAATAACTTGGTTTAATTTTATTTTTCATGTTTTGCGTTATTGTAATATTCATACCCCTGTTTTATTTCACTTACTCCTCTTTCTTATTATCAACCTTTATTTATTTCCTCTGTATATACCTCTCTTCTTCTGCGAGAAAAACTTCCTTTATAGGCTACCGCATGCTCCTTAATAATAATAATTACATTAGATTTTTATTATTAAAATTAATTAAACAATCAAGAATTTTAATTTTCGCGCCCTTTTGTTATTCACACTTTCAAGAGCGCCGAACGCGGTCAATCAATAGATTTAATTTCAGCAAGCGAACGGGTCAACAAAGTTGCCGAAAGTCAAAGATAATACAGAAACACCAAAGGAAAGATCTGAATAAAGTTCAACACTAAAAGTTCTAACTTTCAAAAGAGCAACTTTTAAAATTTTAAATAACATTGTTTAACTTCAGGACAATGGGAGTTCTGTTTGGCTGGGATATTCGTAGCCCTGCGTTTGATTTTCTTTGTAAAGACGTAAAGTTCCGATCTTTATATTAAACCTAATTTAAAAGTTTTCATTTTATAATTTGTGTACCCATGACATAAAAATCCTGCAATATTTCTGTAGACATATTTATTTTTAATATTAACAATAGAGAAGTTTTTGCATGACGCTCTTCAAGAATATTATTGTTTGCGCTTTTAAATTTGCACATTTTCAATAGCGCCGAAAGCGGTCAATCATTAGAATTAATTTCAGCGTCTCAAGGTTGAACAAAGTTACCAAAGTCAAAGAAAAACATCTAGACCAACAATGGAAAAATCTCAATAAAATTCGCCACCAGAAGTTAAAAACTTTCAAAGTTGATAGTTTGATTTTGTATAGAATAGGCAGCCAGTGCAATTCGCGGAGAAGGTGGGGTACACGAGAAAAACAGTCACTGCGGAAACGAATACTGGCTGTAATAACTTGAAAAGGTTAGAGTAAACGAAAAGTGGATGTCTGTGATCTAGCTGGGAGGAAGGGAGACGCACTAGTCATAATAAAGGAAGAAATGGGCATAAATGGGAAACTCAAAGCAATTTTGTAAAAATATTTGAATTTTATTAACAATTCAGATAGTGATATAGCATGTGTCGTTGTATAAGGGCCGAGTGGGGTATGTAGGTTTGTTACGCACTTCAATAACTCCTTTATTTCGTTTTCTCTAAGAGTGCTATATTTCTTTTCTTTATTTTATCTTTTGCTTTACTTCTTTATTCAGGGAGGATTTCTATAGCCATTGCAGCGTTTCGAGGATTACATTAAATTTTTCTAACCAAAGTATACTTTTAATTACAACATAAAAAAATGAAATATTAAAACCCAACTTTACATCTACACAAAGTATATTAAAAGAGTCAAAGTGAAAATTACTAATTTAAAAATGAATATTAAGTAATGGTTGACCACAAGCTCACTTTAATGATAAGCGTTAATTGACATACAAAAATATAGGAATTGCTTTACCATTTAAAAAAAACACAAGTGAATCCGGCTGAGGAATGACCTTGACGTTGGAGCTTATGGAGGAGGGGAAAGGGGTTTGAGATTCGACACGTGGATGTGGTCGCAGACGCCCAGCTGTTTGTTTGGCGGGGAGAATGACTTGGCGAAACAGGTGACTTCGGTAAGAGAGGTGGATGGCGTTAGGCACGCTGTCTTAGTCAGATGATTTAGGCAACTGGACCGTGAAGGTAGGCCTTTGCCAATCTTCGGCTTAATCTTGAGATGCTTCGCACTGACGAGCGACGAGCAAAAAGTGAATCCTTTAATGAATGGGGGGGGAGGGGGGATTCACTTTGGTATTCCTCAATAGTGAGGACTTTCTCAAGTTTTTGTTGAAAACCGAAATAGGGGATTTCTCTAACAAGATATGTATGAGAGTGATTCTCGATACAAGAGTCTACTCTTCGTTGTGACCACCAGGAACTGACTCTCGATGAACTTGTTCTTAGGTTCTGTTCGATTCCTTTTGTGCTGGGCCCTGCCCTCTGACTTTGTCGTTTCAGTTGGTTTCCAGGTACCTGATAATTCCCTTATAATCCTAATGTCCCCTTCTTATGTTTTTTTCTTAAAATTAAAAAAAAAAATAATTAATAAAACCTTTAAGAGCAAAAAAACATTTAACCGAATAAAAGTATTTTTAGAACATTAAAAAAAGGGTTGCCTTTAGTACTTACTGAAGAGGATAATCCTAGAGAGTGAATGGTGGATTTAGATTTATAAGTTTCAGCTTCTAAAAAGTGACGCCTGCGAGAGAGGGAGAGCGAGTAATACAACCAACTAACAAACGGTAGTTAAAATTTAGTTAATTAATAACTGTAGGGTTATAGTGTTTTATATATAATGTCTTAAGGGTTCTCAGGCATTGAAGGTTGTTATAAGAGGGTAATACTTTAAAATTAGCAAAAGAAAGATCGGTCTTACAATTTATGGCGTGTTCTGTAATAAAAGACTGCTCCTTTTTCTTTAATATTTTGCCTGTGCCCCAAATAATACCCATATAAGCAGATAACCTAGCTCCAAGCGGCCTGGCAGTGCTGCCAATGTAAGAGGCACCAGTACAACTGGGATATTTAAATAAATAAACAGCATCACTGGGAAACTCCAAAGTGATAGGATCTTTAGTACTGAAGAAACTCCCTATTGATAATTTGTTTTTTAAAAAATCTATGGGAGTTAATTTTTGAATAGCTTTGTGGCAGTAACTCTTTCCATTTTCGTCTTTTGGCTTTCTGCTTATAAAATCTATCAATTTTTCGCTTTCTAACACAGGCCTAAAGAAATTAATTCTTAACACCGTGTCTTTAATAACAATAATGAATATTCTCACTTTATAAATAATTTTACAATATCGACCAGGCTATCTAGCAGGCTATGAATTTGAGGTCATAATAAAGGGCCTGATGGAACTTTAGTGGAATTCATTTGATACTTTCTAATTACCCTACGTGTCTATAACTAGTTGAACATTATAATGACCAACTAGTAGTAGTGAATGAATGTTAAGGAGTCTCCTTTTAAGAGCTAAGTTTTGTTTTATACACACATGGCTAAAAGAATTAAGCATCCTTCATAGATATATATATATATATATATATATATATATATATATATATATATATATATATATATATATATATATTTAACATACCCATTTGAGCAAACATTTAAGAATTTATCATATTATTCATAAATAATTATGATAGAATTATGAATTTTGCTAATATGTTTGAATATTTTGTTAATATGTTTGAATTACTTAGTATATTTACTAAATAGTGAGTAATTAATAAAAATGAATATATTCTAAGATCAGAATTTAACCTAATTTTATTATGGTTCAGCTCAAATTGCTTACTAATGTGTATTAAACATCGTTCTAAATAAGTACTGACCAAAACAAAAGACCATACAGATGGGAGAGATAAAAAATCTAACTTCCACATAACAAAAGGTTATCACAAATAAAAAATTGGTAATAAATAAAATTTCAAAGTTACGCTGTCCAAACCACTATACAACAATATCAAGGGAGCAAGAAATTGGTATCCCGAAAGAGAAGTGGCACAAAACATCTTACAACAGCCAGAGAATACATATTACATATAATATTAGTACTTCACTAGAGAATCTGCTTGTTCAAAAATATCGCCCAGGTATATATATATATATATATATATATATATATATATATATATATATATATATATATATACAAACCGCAATAAAGAGAAAACGGAATAATTTTTCTTCGGAAATAGTTATTTCCTACTTCGAAAAAGCCTGAGCTGGTGTGGGATTCGAACCGTGCACATTAAGGAAGCGAGCAACAGCTTTCATCTGAATTAAACCGCCCCTTATACCACTCCGCTGGGCTTTCGAAGTAGGAAATAGCTATTTCCGAAGAAAAATTATTCCGTTTTCTCTTTATTGCGGTGTGTTGGATTTAATTCATCATTCTCTCGCGCTCATAATATATATATATATATATATATATATATATATATATATATATATATATATATATATATATATATATATATAAATATATATATATACATATATATATATATTTATATATATATATATATATATATATATATATATATATATATATATATATATGTATATATATATCGGGTTTTGCAAGAGTCCTGTGACATTCGTTACGTCGCTATCACCCAAAACACAATGATAGTTTGATGCAGTTAGACACGTTTGTATTTTTTAAATATATAAATATGTGTTTAAATGGTAATATTAATCAATGTGGCCACCCTTGGCGGTGAGTACGCACTCCAGGCGAGACCTGAAGCCCGCGCACACGTTTCGGATGAAGTCCTTCATCATGCTGGTCCATACGCGGTTGACGGAGGACTTCAGGTCGTTGATATTGCTGACGTTTACCTTGCAGGCCATGTCATCGACATGCGTCAACATGCTATAGTCGATGTGATTGAGTTTGGGCGAATGCGGCGGCCAAAGGTCATTCGACAAGAAGTTCACGTTCAACCCCAATCACTCTTGCACGATCTAAGCCGTGTAGATCGGGGCACTGTTCTGCTGAAAGATGTAGTCTGCCTTCTTAGTGAACGATCTCTCCCTGAGTAGGATTTTCGTGTCCTAAATGTCCCTGTAATCCGCCATAGGGAGCTTATAACCGGCCTAGGAGCCACACCGGCGGTATCTTCAGGCCATCTGAAGCCACAACGCCTACCATTATGACGGAGGCTGGGTGCTTGGTCGGGGACACATAGTAGAACTCGAAGATGTCCTTAAATTAAACATATAAATATGTGTTTAACTTGTAATACGAGTATTAATCAAATTTGGCCGACTTCGGAGGCGAGCACGCACTCCAGCCAAAGCCTGAAGACCAAGCACATTGCGGATGAAGTCCTTCATCATGCTGCTCAACACGCGGTTGAGAAGGACTTCAGATCGTCGCTGTTGCTGTGGCGGACCTTACAGGCCTTGTCATCTACAGGCCACTACAAGCTTTAGTCTATGGGACTGAGGTTGGGCAAATGCGTCGTCCAAAAGTCTTTCGACAAGAAGTTTATGTTCGTCCCCAACCACTCTTGCACGGTCTTGACCGTGTGGACTGGTACACCGTATTAGTGATTTTTCTCACCTATTGCAGAACTTTTGTGACCAAGAGATCCCTATAATCCACCGTAGGAAGCATTTAACCAGTCACGAACCACACCGAGGCATCTTCTTGCCACTCGAAGCCATGACGCTGAGCATTTTAACGTACGCTGACTTCTTGGTCATGGGCACATATTGGAACCCGGACATGTCCTAGTCGAAGATTGCTACGCGGTTGTTCTCGTTGTTGATGACTCGATCGACCGTGATGTTTTATTCATCACAAAAATGAGAATTCAGTTGACATGATGGTTCAAGTCTTAGAGAATGCGACCACAGCACTCCTGACATTGTTCTCCCACACGGTCGGTAAAAAGAAGGCTTTCCACGCACCTCAAGATATTTCCGCCCTACTCCTTGACGCAGTGGTTCTCAATGTACATTATAAACCAAAAAACTTCGATCAAATCACCCCCACTTAAGACCCCGAAATGCCAAGCCAAATCCAACGAAACAATAAGGCAGAATGAATCGAAGCAAGTGTCAAAAAAAGACAGGCCCAATCAATAGAAGATAAAATGGATACAGAAACAGAAGACCGTCACCAGCCGAAGAAAAAGCAGCCTGAGAAGCAAGAGATAAGGACGCAAGTTTTCAAGAGTAAGAAAAAGTGAAGAAGCCCATGAATTTAATCTCAGATTCTATGCTTCAGATGACTGACTTTTCCGATAAACAACACCAAAGAAATAATTCAAGGAATATGGAAATTGTATTACAAATAGGAATTTGAAGGTCCATACTTTGACAAAGAACTTAACAAGACAAAAATGGGGGTAAATTTAATCATCCCAGTGTATGCTATACAGTAAAAAAGGAAAAATTTATAAAGAAAAGAATTTACAGAACCTAAATCCCATGCCATTGAGAGACAAGTAAAACAAAGAGGAAGATAAACAAGGTCTGTTGCCTAAAAGTCGCGTGCTCTCACTTATACTTATTTATGACCTTATGACCTTCAAAACTTCTAATAATTCACGGACTAATCTTGGGACGACCTTAGCAATTATATCATTCTAAAAGTGAATGTAAAACAATATAAATATTTCATTTTCCTCATTATCGGCCGAATTGTTATGAAGTTATTGCCAAATAATTCCTCGGATAAACTTGGGAGGTCTTTGGCAATTATATCATTCGAAAGATAATACAAAACAACATAAAGGTTTCAAATTTTGTTAGATTCGGCCAAATAGTTATGAGGTTATTGCAAAATAATTGCCCAGCTAATCTTGGGGGGACTTTGGCAAATATATGATTCAAAATATAATGTGAAACATCCTAAGGATCTCAAATTTCGTTAGTATCTGCCGAATAGTTATGATGTTATTGCCAAAACAATATATTTTCTGGGATAACCTTGGGTAGTGGTGGTGTAAATGGTTTAGGTGGTGGTGATGTAGGGGGTGGTGGTCCTAGTAATGTAAGTGGCGGTGGTGTAGGTAGTGGTGGTGTAGGTTAGCGTAGGTGGTGTAAGTGATGGTGTAAGTTGTGGTGGTATAGGTTGTCTTGGTGTAGGTGGTGGTGTAGAATGTGGTGGTGTAGGTTGCAGTGTTTTAGGTGTGAGTGCTGGTGGTGTAGGTGATGTAGCTGGTGTTAGTGTAGCTAGTGCAGGCGGTGATGGTGTAGGTGGTGTAATTGTAGTATGTGTAGGTGATGATTCGAAAGAGAATGTAAAACAACATAGGGGTTTCAAATATCTTTTGAATCGGCCGAATAGTTACAATATAATTACAAATACAAATAATAGGCATAACGGGGACCGAGTGAGCGACCGACCTACCGATATGATGGGATTTAGAGTTGCCCGCGAATAGACTGGCACTCTACTAAAAATGAACGATATATAGATACGAAATCAGTCAAATAAGAAAATTTAAAATAATTAACCTCAACCTGGACAGGTTGGAGTTAAAGAGGCACTCTCTTATCAACGCCTACATTAAAGAAGACTTTAGAGTGTTACTTCTAAATGAAATCAAGCTAAACCCAGACAGTAACCCAATAAAATATTTAAGTACACAGTTATTGCTAAAACCACAAAACATATTAATTTGACGAAGTAGCCCTGGTTGTAACAAATGATATAGATTTAGAAGATTTCAAGACATCGACGAGGCCTACCTGGTGATTAAATTGAAACTTTCTCAGGCTACTTAATAATAATGACTGGACACCAACAATCATGGAGAGGAGACTTTCTGCCGCTTCATAACTTCATAGAAATCTTCTGACGCACGGAACAGCTAATATTCATGGGAAACTCGAATGCCTGCAGCAGGGCTTCTGGTTACACTGGCAAGTTCAACAATATATGAAGGAACCAAAACATAATTTTGGAAAGAGGAATAGTGGAAAGAATCGGTTCAGACTTTCTAACTTTCTTTGGACCTAGAAAGGCAACAAAACCACACATAGTATTGGCATCACCCGAGCTCCGATTTAAGAACTTAGCAGAAAAAGGACCGCCCTTCATTAGTGACTATGAAATAATCATGGTAACTATATCAAAAGTCCCAATTCAAGTTAATTACCCACTTAAGAAAGCTACAAAACGCTAATTGGGCACCGGTGTTTCAAGGAGCTGGCCAAATTGCGGGAAGCAGAACTAATCAAAGCAATTCTTGAAGAAATTGACATAGCCACAGACAATATAATTAAGGCATTAGTTGAAGCTCACCGAAAATATATACTGAGAACAAAATATCGAACGCTATCGCCCCCGTATAAATGGCACAAATTGTTCGACTCGAAAGAGAATACAAACAACTAAGAAAATACTTAGAACGCAATGCAACCCTAAGCGACAGCAGAGAACTTCTACAGAAAATAAAAGGCGAACTGATTGCAAGAGAAAGAAGCACAAGATGGGACCAGTTTGTGGAATCGATAGACGAGGAAATAAACTCCATGATGTTCAGGCAAAAAATTCACCAAGCTCGAAGAAAATGACAGGGCAAGTCAAAACTTGCAATCGGAGACAACGGGATTAGTTCGAGAGAACCTCAGCAAATTGAAGAATTCTTCCGGGAGCACTGAAGGAAGTTTTCAGATATTTCCCCAGAATAAAGTGAGGATTTTGATAGGAAAAACGAAAAAGGAATCATTAAGGAACTAGAACTATATCAGAACAGGATATAACCAAACCACTCTGCCTCTCTAATGACACTGGACGAACAAAGTATTTAACCAGTCACACTACAAGAACTTAAAGGAATATCAAATGTTACAAAACAAAGAGCGCCTTGCGAATCTGGTGTAAGGAAGAATAAACCCTAATGAGAGCACCTGAAATCTTCCTCAGTAAAACTTTTGAGTTGTATAACGCAACAATCATTGCAGGGTATTTCCTAGAGGCGCCAAAGAAGGTGAAAATATATTTTTGCCCGAGCCGGGCAAGACCCTAAGCAAACCAAGAAAATTCAGGCCAACAACAATGCTGGGAACGATTGCCAAGCTCTTGGAAATAAATGCTCAACAAGAGATTAAACCAATATCAAAAAGAAAATGCTTAGATGCCTCAACATCAACATGGTTTCAGAAAAAAAGTGTCTGAAACAGCATCACTCATCTTCGTCTAGACTTTGGCAAGAGCTAAGCACGACAGGAGCTATGCAGACTGGCGTTTAACAAAGTTTGGTGAGTCGGATTAAAAATGAGAATTAAACGAACGCCGACAAAGTTTTAATAATTCCAATAGGAAGACAAAACACGTCAAGGGGGTTTGTAGATCTAGAATAATATCCTTAACATGACGAAGGTGACGTCCATAGGCTGGAAGTTAGGAGAAATGAATATGGGAAGCATTATACAGAAAGAACGAATTTGGCCCAAACCAACCTGATAAAGATATTCAAACTCAGAGAACTGGAAAGAGAAAATAAAATCAAAGTATGCAGCGCCTTTGCTGATCAACCTTACTTTATTCAGCTATAAAAATTAAATATAATCAAGGAAACTAACATCAAACAAAGTACAAACAGTTCTTATAAATGAACAAGGTCTGCTGAGCAAAAGTCGCGAGCTCTCAATTATTCTGATTTATGACCTTACGACATACAAAACTTTCAATAATTACCGGAATAACCTTGTTAGGACCATGGCTATTATATCATTCGAAAGAAAATGTAAAACGAAATAAGGGTTTCAAATTTCGTTAGAATCAGCTGGATAGTTTTGATGTTATTGCACAATAATTCTCCAGCTAAGCGAGGAAGGACTTTTCGGCAATTATAACATTCGAAAGAAAATTTAAAAGAACATAAAGATTTCATATTTTATTAGAATCGGCCGAATAGTTATGATGTTATAGCCAAAACAAGATAATTCCTGGGCTAATCTTGTGAGGACATTGGCAATTATATCATTCGAAAGTGAATGTAAACAACCTAAGGTTTTTAAATTTGGTTAGAATCGGCGGAAAAGAAACAATTTTATTACAAAAAAAACCCAAAATAAACCTGCATCAAGAAAATGGCCTCAAAACGGTAAACACCACATTATATAAGAGAGCTTGTAAAATATCGAACAAGTTAGAATGAATACTCAGCGATGAAGAAAAATGGACACTGGACATATTCCAAAACTATAAAAAACTGACAAGGGGAAAATTTAGGAGTGAGAAACAACTTACAAGAGAAAACCCGGCACCTATGTCCAACTAAAATAGAGATTGTTGTATAATATAAGAGATAAAGCGCAAATATTGAAAAATAGATGCCAGATAATCAAATTAGGCAGAAGATAAACACTAAAAAATAATTCCAGCGCGAGAGGCTTTATATATATATATATATATATATATATATATATATATATATATATATATATATATATATATATATATATATATATATATAATATATATATATATATATATATTCAGTGCAAGAAATAATAAACCACAATATATCAATCCCAATTATTTACGAACAGAACTAGTTTCGGTTTTCCGCCATTATCAACTGTAAATGAAAAGTATGTTATCAGACTCCCATATATAAAGGCGAAAAATGAGCTTCAACAAAATGAAAACAATGGAAATATAATGAAAACTATAAATATGTTTATGCATGGGGACGCAACTGTTAATCCTGGAGATTGAGCGATTCTGGCGGTTTACAAATAAATTGGGCAACAGTATTCGAGATATATTTATTAAATTAATATTGTCCTTAAGAAATATTAATGTTATCGTCCCGGCTAATAATAATCAGTTTCAGCAATCCTCCTTTATATATAATTGTTTGATTTACAAATAATTTTTGGCTTGGTTAAATTCGATTCTATGCTCATAATTTTGCATATGAGCGAAGAGACTGGAGGAAAGTGAGCCTCTCCTGAGATCTTCACGGTGTTCTTTGATTCCTTTGAGTCTCTTACTTAGGTGACCCCAGTCTCCAGTGTCGAATTTCTGAGGAACTTTACAGGGGCACTTTAGTCAAAGACTTGTGGATTGTATGTGTGCATTTGAATGTTATAATATTATTTTTGTTAGCATGAGATTTTAAGGGGGGCTGGAGCTGGAGCATATGGGACGATTTTAATTATTTTTTTTAAAAGCTTCCTTTGGGGGCGTGGAAATAGAATAAAAGTTTTTTCTATCCTTAGAATGGCCTTAGTTTATAAATGGGGTATTTTAACTCAATGAAATTGCAAATAAGGTGGTTGGTTTCATCATGAATGAAAATTGGATCACATGTTCTATAGGTTTGGTGGAAAAGGAAAGAAAGAATAGATATCTTAACAGATTTTTTATGCAATGAGAAGAAATGTATGTAACCATTTGAATATGTAGGTTTTTCGATATACAGAGCATTGTATCCGATTATTTAAATGGTGGATTTTTACATCCAGAAACGGTTAAAAATTGTTCGTTCCCATTCTACTTTTAATTTAATTGATTGATGGGTTTAATGAATTCAGGTTCTAGAAAAATTGGTTGAAATTGTTGTTATCTAAGGGCCTTACAGATAAGTTAACATCTACATCTCGGAATCACATAAGCTGCATATCCCTTAGATAACAACAATTTCAAATAATTTCTCCACAAACTAAATTTATTACAACCATCAATTAAATTCAAAGTAAAATGGGAACAGAACCATTCTTTACCGTTTTGGGGTGTAAAAATCCACTGTTAAAATAATGGGATACAATGCTCTGTATATTGAAAATCTACAAATTCAATTGCTCTCATACATTTCTTCTCATTGCACGATAAGTCTGTTAAGATATCTGTTATTTCTTCCATTTTCCTCTGAGCCTATAGAACATGAGACCCATTTTTCCTTCAGGATGAAATCAACCACCTTATTGGCAATTTCATTGAGCAAATATATCTAATTTATTTCATAAACAAATGCAGTTCAAAGGCCAGAAAAAACTTTGTGTTATTTCCACATCTAAAAATAACTTTAAAAAGTTTATAATCTTCCCATATTCTCCAGCTATAGGATCCTTATAATCGTATGCTAAAAAAGTAACAGAAATATAACATTCAAATACCCAAATACCATTGAAAGGTCTTTGACCAAACTGCGTTCACAAACTATGACGCAAATGTATATTTAATCCCCTGTAGAGATTGTGACAAATTATATATTGGCGAGTCGGGTCACTTTAGTAAGAGGTTCGAACAACACCGCATAGATATCAGGAGAGGCTCACTTTCCTCCAGTCTCTTCGCTCATATGCCTAATCATGACCATAGAATCGAAATTAACTAAGCAAAAAATATTTATAGATCGAACAAATATAAAAAAGGAGGATTTCTGAATCAATCATTGTTAGCAAGTTCGATAACTTTAATATGTTTCTAAAGGACAATATTAATTTAAAAAATATATCTCGAATACTGTTGCCGAATTCATTTATAAACCGCCAGAATCGCTCAATTGGATTAAAATATTGTGGTTTATTATTTATTGTACTACATATATATTTCGTCAATATGATATCTTCTAACTAATATATATATATATATATATATATATATATATATATATATATATATATATATATATATATATATAAATTATATATATATATATATATATACATATATATAGATAAATATATATATATATATATATATATATATATATATATATATATATATATATATATATCAGTGGCGTGCGATGACTTTTGAAGATGAGCAAGCAATTCAAGTTTAAAAAAAAATAGGGGTAGTTAAAGTGAATATGTTGTTCATTAAAAATAACTATAAAATTGTAAGCTACTTACTTTATTTAAATGTATTTTTAAATTATTTAAATTTTAAAATAGCTTCTGATAGTATGCACAAACATTTATTGGCCTACATTGTATTTGCGAGTGGTACACCGTTTTGGATGACATATCTGGTGTTGGCGTCGTAGGCTTACTTGTTTTAATAATAGTTTCTCTTTCATTATATGTCATCGCACTGAACTTTCTTTTGATAGTTTTTCAATAATGCAATCGCATTTTCTCCCAACTTCATTTGCATCCATTTTGTTTAAAAAGGGGTTAAAAATGAATAAACAATACGCGCCACTTATCTAAGCACTGCCTCACGGCTACTGATTTTAAAGATACGAATGATGAATAATGACTATGGTAGATCTACCGGAATCGCGGAAATATTAACAAAATGCTTAAGATATAAGAAAATCATACTACGAGTTTTTTTATATTTAGCTACTTTCTTTCCTAGAACTAGTATTTAAATATAACCCATAAAATTGTTTAAGCTTCAGAGCATAATAATAGTTTCCTCAATGTGTCTTAGATATTTTGTTGCCTTTTCCTAGAAATGTCTAGATAAAAATCATAAAACTTTAATGACTGTATATTATTGCTTAGAAAAGCAAAACATCTTTTAAACTATTAATTCCAAAGCACCAAAAAGTAGAAGTATTATTTAAATTAAGAGAAAAAAAAGAGTAGCAATCTCGAAGAAAGGGATGCATTTCTCCAATTGCAGTCCGGGCCAAACAGTCTAACGCTGATTCAATTGAAAGTGAACGGTAACGAATGGCGTATACAAGTATAGGCAAGCATAAATTTTAGAATAAAATTAATTCTGCTGTCATATTAGATGTTGGGGTGTATGTGAGGGTATGGAACGTACATACTCACATGCTGCCAGACAATCGTGGGAACGAAAGAAATTTGTCGTTTGAGTTGACCTTCTTCTTCTCTCTCTCTCCCCCCACCCTTCATCCAACTGGAGACAGGAAGTCGGACGAAAGAACGCCTATCTCACAAAGAAGCTTAAATCTTATTTGCTTTCTTTATGATACCATGGAGATTGTCCAGAAGGTGCTGTGATAAGCGAATTGTCATGAAAGGGATCTCTCTCTCGATTTCCCACAATCCACGATATAAATAACATCGCCGTTCACCCCTCTACAGCAGTGTCGAAAATCTACTCGCGTAATCCTCACGTTGAACGAGAGTCGTTGCCGTAACGTATCGACTACCAACGCGCCGTCGAGTCAACTTGGTCGCTGTCTCAAGGTGTTCCTGGAAGTAAATCCTGCCCCACAGAATCTGTGACTAGAAGAGTCCGCTCTGTTGCTCAACGTAACTTGAGTAAGAAAAGGAACATCCAAATAGTTACTGGAAGTTACTATTTGTTAGTGTCACATCCAGTTAGGGGTGAACTAACCGGAACTGCAGCTAGCAGCCCCGAACCCGTCGTCTTATCCCTCCTCTCCCCGAGAACTCGTGTTAACGCCACCCGAACCACCCCGTCTGGATCTGAGTAGTCGTCTCTCCAATCCATCAATTAATGGTAATCTGTAAACCCAGTGTCCCTCTATTCTTAAATTACCTAATTAATTAACCGTGATTGATACTCTCATTGAGTCATTATAAATCTAGACGCTTAACGTCAGTGTTTAATATTTAATCCTCAATTTTGCCAATTAACTATTGAAAATTATTATATTTGTGTAAAGTAAAGTTTACTTTGAGTACGTGTGTTTATTTGTGGCTCCTCCCTTTTTGACGTACCTTTGGCAAGACTTTAATTAAGCATCCCTTCGGCTAATTTATCCAACCTGTATTATGCACTCTTAGAATTCAACAATAACAAACCTCCCCCCAGTAACAAGTGGGACTTTTATAGTGAGAATCCTGGCTACGGCACAACACGCCTCTAACCAGCTTTTTCGCACGTTCAGTAGGAATTAAAGCCTATATATATATATATATATATATATATATATATATATATATATATATATATATATATATAAATCCATTAAACCACGTTGAAAGAGAAAACGGAATAATTTTTCCCTGCACAAATATTTTTATTACCTTTTTCGAAAAATCCGTGCAGGGAAGAGATTCGAACCAGGCACACTGAGGCAGCAAGCACCGCTTTGATCTCAGTGTGCCTGGTTCGAATCTCTCCCCTGCACAGATTTTTCGAAAAAGGTAATAAAAATATTACTGCAAGGAAAAATTATTCCGTTTTCTCTTTCTATGTGGTTTAATGGATTCATTTTCATCATTCTCTCGTGCTACTTTGAGAGAAATATATATATATATATATATATATATATATATATATATATATATATATATATATATATATATGATCGTAGGAGTGAGTCATAGGGTCAATACCACCGACTCAAACAAAAGCGGTGTGTCCAGATCAAGGACTAGAATAATTATTGAACCAGACTATGTGCAATTCTACGACAGTGTAATTTCTTTTTCTTTTCTTAAATAGGGAAAGCATTGCTTCCCTTGCTTCCACTGACTCCACGCCACTACTATATTTCTATATATATATATATATATATATATATATATATATATATATATATATATGCGATTAAGAAGGCAATTTTTAGCTAACTAAGCTCTTCATCGAACACACGGCGGGAGCTCTCATCCCAAAGACAAGAAGATAACGCATTAAATCAAATTATTTTAAAAAATTATTTTATGTGTTATCTTCTTGTGTATGTGAAAAAAGCTCTTGTCGAGGGCTTTGATGAAGTACTTGTTACCTAAAAATTGCCTTCTTAACCACATAATTATGATTGCGCAATTGCAAATAATTCTCGATATATATATATATATATATATATATATATATATATATATATATATATATATATATATATATATATATATAAAAAAAAATATATATATATATATATATATATATATATACACGAGGGGCGGTCAATAAGTTTTCCAATTCGGATATGAGGAAAAGTGTTCTATTATTTTTCAATATAACTACCCTCGACTTCAAGGCACTTGCGCCACTTGTCCCTGAGGCTTCGAGAACCCGACTACCAGAAATCTCCCGACTGCTGTTCCATCCACTCCTGAACGGCGAGCTGGACATCTTCACCCTCCCCAAACCGGCGTCCACACAGTGCAGCCTTGAGCTGGCGGAATAGAAAAGTAGTAGCTACGGGCCAGATCTGGAATGTAGGGGGGATGGTTGAGCTCCTTGAATCCAACCTCGCGCAGGGCAGCTTGCGCACCTCTGACCTTATGGACTTTGACGACGTTGAAGTGGATCATGGGGCGTGAGGTTTCTAGGGACCCAACTGGCAAAAACCTTAGTCATGTCCAAATTGTCGTATATGATGTTGATAACACTTCCATGTGATGTTCCAAGTTCTCGCTCGATTTCTTCGACCTTCACCAGTCGATTTTCGAGGATCCTACTCTCCACACGGGCCACATTGTCCTCGTTTGTAACGTCTGACGGGCGTCCTGGACGGGCTAATCTTCACGGGACTCACGACCATGGCGGAACTACCTATTCCAGCGAGCAATGGTTGCATAGGAAGGGGCGGTGTCGGTGTACACTGCAACTATGCGTTCATGGATCTCTTTTGCATTCTTGCCTTTCTTGGTCAAAATTTTATCACTGCGCGGTGCTCCGCAACCTTCTCCATTGTTGAAAAATTTGTGACTCACGATTTGCGACCAGCTACTGCTTCTTAAATAGACGAGGCCAGAGCGTGCGGTTGCTGGTCCTGACTTGTCATAACTTGTCCTAATACCCCCACAAACAGCCATCCCCCTTCCTCTGTTTTGCCCTACAGATTCGCAAAACTTATTGACCGCACCTCGTGTATATTTTTATATATATATATATATATATATATATATATATATATATATATATATATATATACATATAGAGAGGGAGTATAAGAGAAACGACAGCTGGTATATGGTTCTTTCTTGACCTAACAAGAGTCTAAGACCATAAATCTAAATGTCCTAAAAGTATTTTAAGATGGAAATTAATAGTAGATGCTATAGAAAAGCGTTGAAATTAAAAAATGGGCAGAGATGTTTTAGAAACTAGAAGATATGCATTTTTGTTTCAGGGTGACTGGATCGTTCTTTTTCTTAATCATTCTTAACTAATCTTACCATCAACTTCATCTTTTAGTCTCTATCAAATCACTTGATATTTTTAACTTCCTCAATTTTACCTTCTTTACCTGAAGTGTTTTACGTACTTTCTCGTTTTAGGTTTAAACAGACTGCGCATCTACATTTCTAATGCTGCATAGAAATTGAAATTTCATTGCAATTCCTTCTCTTAATTTCAGTCTTTCTTTCCAAGCAGATCTTTTTCGCCCTCTTGTGTAGCACTATATTGACTGGTTTCATTTTGACTTCTCTAGAGTTTGTACCCTATAGAGTTTTATTATGGCACTCTCGAATATTTTTGTAAGAGGGGTCATTTACGGTGAGCACGTGCCCATGATAGTCGAGTTCACTCTGCTGAAGGCTGATCGGTGGCTTCTGATGATCTTTACTCTTGAGCAAGAAGTTTGTGATTCTGTTCTGATGAGTCCATTAAGCTGGTTTTCCTCTGTTCATTAATATACAGCTTGATTGCGGTTTTATTACGATCCTTAGTCTCATGCAACGCAAGACCCTGGGTCGTCCATAGCGAGGTCGGTCTTGGATGTTCTCTAATGCATTTTTACGAGGAAGAAGGAGCAGGATATTACCCTCTCTCTTTGGTTGGTGGGAAAAAGGCAGAGACAATTCTGTATCCAGATTGTTTTCATCCTCTCCTGAGCCCAATGATATTAATTGACCCAGTTTTGTTTTGTTTTTCGTGGTATCGTCTCATGACGGTCCATACTATCCCAATATGGGCAATTCCTGCCAATAGATTTGGCTGCATCAGTACACTATATTTACCCCATATCGCCTAATATACCGTTGCAACCAGTACACCATCTCTCCTACTCTCCAAAAGAAACACTTCTTAACCAAGCTAAGCTAGGGGGATAAAATAAGCCCCCCGAATTTAATGCCGGGTAGAAGAAAATTCCTATATTTTATATATTCCATAGCTAAGTTATTCAATAAGGCAGCTAGGTAATTGGTGACCTTTCTCTATTTGGAGGAGCTTGTTCACATGCGGATGAATCAAAATAATGATTACATTCTAACGCTAGTCAAGCTAGTTTCTCATACAAATTGTATGTGCTAGAACTGAATATGCCTTAGGCATAAAGCCGATAGTGCAAGCTTCAACACTCTAAATGCCCCCCGCCCCCTAAAAATCCATATAAGGGTAACTGGAACCCTTCGGCTACGTTAGGTGTTTTGATACTCTCCCTTTAGGCCGTTTCTTACCTTTTTATAAACTCCATCTTGCCGCAATCCTCTTCTAGCTTTATGTGATTTATTACTTGGTATCAAATCCTACCTAAGACTTAACACTTATTAGGTGCTGCAGATGACATCTGGAGGACTGAGTGCGCTCCTGGCCATACTCCAAAGTTTGATCTGCCGCTATATATCTTTCACATATATTAACTTCTCAAATTTTCATCACTCAATTAAAACATCTCTTTTACAAACTTGCTGGCTGAGATGCCTTCGTTTTTATCACATTTTAGTTTAAGTAATAATAATAATATTCATGTAACTTAATCCAGTACCCATCTATCACACGTTCGTTACCCTCCTTCGGAAAATCGCGACCTGTTTTTCACTCGTACACGTTTTATCTCTCAATTGCAGGCATGTATCAGTACAAAGCTGATATATATATAGAGGCTATATTCAATTTCAACTCTTTTTTTTCCATTTATTTCAATCACCTTATATGCACTATAGTTATACCTAGTAGAATTTCATGACTTTGTTGTACAACAGGTTTTGTACTCACCCCTCATAACACGTCAAGCATCAGAAGGTGCGAGATACTGTTACCTCCCTCTGTTTTTATTACTGATAAAAAATATAATCGGTATTATATCGTGTGGCCATTAATCGTAGGATTTAACCGTTTTTCTAAAGTTTATTGTTTCTCCATATTCTTAAAGTATTGAAAAATGCTTCATTTTTACTTAGTAATCTCTTCATATCTCCAAGATTAATTAACAATTCCCAATTTCATCTCAGAAATCTATTTCTCCTCATCTAAAAACGGATGCCCTTTTTGCTTTGTGTTACAGATCGGAGCATCAGGAAATTGGATTCTCAATCAACCGTTACGTTCGAAACTTCCTCCAGCCTCGCCCGAAGACAAGTTTCTTGAATATGGCCTCATAATTTGGTGTAATATTATTTCAATGGTTAAATATTTGATTTCGTAATTGAATACATCTACCAAAACGCTTCATGGTATCTAATATGTTTCATTTAACCTCTAGCATGGTACAAATTTCTTTTCGTAGGAAATTATTCATTAGTTATTCCACATTGAATGCGTTGGCAGGAGATAAAAAACCATCGTAAACTAATTGGAAGTATCTGCATTCAACGATTATTTTTTCCATATTTTTTCAAAATGAAAGATTTTAAATATAGTGTGTAAAGAAGTGAAATTTTCACACCCTAATAGTAATGAAGATTACATAGAGATTTCGAATATATAAGACCTATATTATTACTGAAAAACACGTGACTAATTAATTTTCACGATTCAATGCGAATGGTTGTTCGCGAAGATTAATTAGTCACGCGTTTTTCAATAATAATATAAGACTTATATATTAAACATTCGTCTCTACGGTTCCTTACTATAAGCATGTGAAAATCCCGCCTCCTTACACACTTTTTAAAATCTTTCAGTTGGGAAAATACGGAGAGAATTCATCGTTGAATACAGGTTCTTCCAATTTATTTACGAACGAATTTCATCTTCTGCTAGCAGATGTCAGAGCATAACTAATTAATGCGCACCCATAAAAACGCCGGTGATAAGCAATTGTCACGGCCTCAAAGTAGCAAACCAGGTGAATAACTTATTTATCATCATCATCACTAACTCTATAATTTAAGAACGGGATTTTTGAAGTGTTTGAATAATAATTTCATCTTAGTTTGGTTAAGACTTAAGTAGATTTTAAATTTTTATCAAGGTAATTTCTAAAAATTTCTTTAGAGTTTAAAAAAACAAAATAGTTTAGTTCAGAAAAAATAAATAGGCTTATCCAATGCTTTATAATGTTTTAAAAGAAAATGAATTACAGTTGATGAAGTTCAGAAAATTTCTACAAATTTAACCATGGCTGCTTTTTTTTAGATTTTAGATTTTAATCTTAGTAGCGAAGCAATTGCTTGGTATTATTGTACGAAAGCGAGTTCATTTTGATGATTACAAAGGTATAAATGAACATGTTTTAGAGCAGAGATTGACGAAAGATTACTAATTAATTAACAAGTTAACAAAGAGAAAACTATGTTAAAGCAAGGTACAAATTTCATTGTAATACGCATAACCAGGAAAAAGTAGTCATTTAATATATAGTTTTATATGTGTATAGTTTGAGGCATTTTTATTATAGTAGTGAATTAAGCTAAGCCTTCAAAAAATGGGCGCGTTATTATTAGATCTACGAAGGGAGATGAATTACAATCTTTTCGTTTGTTACTTCGAGTTGTTTATGCCTTTACCTTTTTATGGACGGATATTGAGTAAATTAAAGGAGAAATGACAAAAAGTTTGCCCTATCTCATGGCTAAACAAGTTGGCTGGTGTCATCTGATTGTTTCTTTATGCCATATGAGCGAAACATTTCTCTTATTTCTCTGAGGGATTAAAATTACACCAAATTTCAATTAAATATGTATTTTTAATTAGGTAAAGGATATTAGAGAGAAGTGAAGTAAAGGATCAATCCTACACAACGATCCCTAAAAATAACATTCCTAATTAGTGACCCGCAAGAAATTTCAATCCTAGAAGAAGAACCCCCCCCAAAATATCAATCATAATATCCAAAATATCCATTATAGGTTTATTTAAAAAATAATTGGTAAAATAACTTTTACTAAAGAACATAAAATACAAAGATAAATTAAACAAAGAAAATAAGTAAAATATTAACCCAAGGGGTAAAAAGAGAGAAATATGAAGAAAATGATGTTAATGAAATTACATAAGTGAAGTGATAATTTGATTATTTTTTTTTTTCAATAAACATACATTGATGGTGATTCGACATGACTTTGACTTTCAAAAGCAGAATCAGTTTTCTATTAGTTTTACATCATTACGATCAAGTTTATTTTGGAACATCATGCAGCATGATTGCAAAATTTCTAAATGGGTCTGTATAAAATTTTAGACGTGACAGATTTTTGTTAACTCACAAATTTCATTGATTTTTAAACTTACTTCTCTGCAATGTTTCCCCCCCTAAAAGAAATGTTGAATAACCTGTCCATCTACAACAGTACAAACAATCAGATATATGCGGCACTTCAATACCACTTGTTGGCCTATCGAAAATATTAAATTAGGTTTCATCGCTTGGCAGATGATGCGCTATGTGCTGTAACATTTCGTCTAGCCATGTTCTATACCTGTGAAGATAAGGTACTATGTGCTCCATCATTTGAGACAGTGATGAGTCATCACGTGGGAGATGAGAAGCATTGTAAGCTAGTATCTCGTTTAGCCATGCTTCATACCAGAGATGAGCAAGTCAATGATAAACGTTAGGTTTGTTAGCCGTTAATCCATTTAGTAATTCAATTAACGCTGATTCGTCAATTCTACTGAAAAATTAACAAAAATTAACGGTTAATCGGCTACATTTGAAAAATATAATTTGACTCATCAATAATTTGCATTTCCGCTTCTCTTCCTTGCTCATTTTAGGATTTTATGCAAACCTAATTTTAGGTTTTTATAAAAACTTCATTTTAGGTTTATATTAAATGCACGTTTAAAGGTAGAAAGGTTTTATTAATACCCTCAAATCTTAAAAAATAGAGTGAAAATTTAAAATAAATAGACATGCAAATGACACAATCCCTCAATTAGGTTATCACTACTTCTCTACTCCTCTGCGCCCTTCCTCACAGGCAGCTGTTGATTGGTGTACAACCAGTCGACTGTTATCCTCATCTACCCTTTCTTGGCAGCTGTCCAACAGTTGTTGCCACTCACTGAATTTCGCTTAGAGCACATTACCCTCTCAGTTGCTCCTTATTTTCCTCGTATGACTCAATGATTCTTCTCCCCAAGGTCCTTCTGGATGAAATCAATTTGCTGGATTTCATAAAATTGGAAAACTTTCTAAACACAGAGAACCAGCGCCACTTAGCTCAAAGGATTCATAAATGGCCAATTAAGGAAGTTGCTTGAGAAGTGGATCCATCACTAGACGGAATTATTCTATAGAACTGCCTCTTTTTGCTTCAATTCAATGCTACCCTGTAAGCCTCTTCTACCTTTGTGTTGTTAATAATATGATTCCTCATGAAGTGGCTGTTAATGTTACTGCTTCTGTTCATTTAGGCCCTGACATCATACTATGTGTACAGGAAGACCTTACATGGGTAAATATTATTATTGTCCTTTGTTTTCCTGTAGGGTGCAAACTTGTAAAGATGCGGCCAGGGAATTTTAAGGAGCTCAGAGTTTTTATCCACTTCGGTCTCAACAGCATCACCCTCACTAACCAACGTATTTTCTTGAATGTCCAACTGCCTTGCCTAACTTTAGTCTCACTTACAGACAACTAAGACAAGGAGACACATACTTGCGATAGACTTGATTGAAAACCCATGAGTATGAGTTTATGATCAATCCACAGTACAATGACCTGTTGATTTAGTCAACATGACGCTATCGATTTATCTACATAAATGACGCTTTAAAACGTTTCTAACCTATAATGACTCGCAAATGAAAATAAAGGATTCACGGCAATTTTAACGGAATTCACCGATTCGTTAACTGAAAAGAAAACTAATGGATTACCACGTTAAAGATTAAGGATAAAGACGTTAATGTCCACTACTCGTCAACATTATAGTTATAGTATGTCGTGTAGTAATGGTTAGTTATAATTGGAAACGATAAAGACATAGATTTAGGTCACTTACCACCAAGGGTACAAATAAGTAACCTGAATATAGAAGGCAATTTAGTAATAGAGTTCCGACCAGAGTTACTACGCCCATTAAAAGTAATATTGTGTATGTGGCCACGGATGATAGATTAGGTAACCTACATGTGTACTTCGAGTCAGCAGCACAGGAGCTTAGTGCTCTTAACAAAGTGGACCTGCTCTTTTAAGAAAAATCCCAGAAGAGGATTACGGACTATTTCAGGTTGAGCAATCAGGAAATTGGTAACTTGCACAACGTACCTTAAGTGAATAAACTTACCCGTGGAAAGCATAAACACGATATAGTATTCTTACTAAACATTATAGATTTTACCAAGAGACAACATTAATTCCAAGTGTCTATGACGTTCTATAATCCAAAAGTATTCTGGAAAAAACAATCATATTAAATGTGTACAACGACTGTTTTATTTAGATGAACAAGGCAGCGAAATGTAACGATGTATATCTGACATGAGTGCTTTAACTCCCATTTTGCACCTGCCAAGTTTCAATTACCAGGTATAACTAGTCTTCAAAAATCGTAAATAGGGAGACATTATCATCAAATTAGAGCTGAGTAATGGGTTTTACTCAATACAACTGCATCAAGAATCAAGACTTACGTAATTTGGGGATTAAGACGTCAGCAGGGACGTGGCGTTTCACGCGATTAGCCATGAGATTAACCAATAGGATCAATTGATCCTATTGCTTGAAGAGGTATCTCCTCCGTTCTCCTTCTCTTACTCGGAGATGATTGATATATCTATGTAGTTGATATCTTTTGGAATTTCTATCCTTTATAAGTGCACTCCCCTGCACTTTAATAAATATTATTCATTTCTATATTTCAGTGTGGGAGGGTGAGATCCTAATGAAATTATTGACAAAAATAAAGTAAAATGGGACTTGATGAGAAGTCCATTCAATTTTTTTACTAAAGACCACAATTGATAGGATACTCTAGGAAAAATTTAAAATACTCTACATACAAAAAAATTAGAATAAATCGGGTTACGCGACGACACGAGCAAAAACGTTCTAGGACTGATGCTGGAATCAGAATCACCTCAGAAGAGCTAGAAAAATTAAATACACAAATAGTGCTTCTCAAATGTTATTTTTTCACGCGCTTACATATGATTCGTTCCAAGAAGCTATTATTTCGGTGGACATATAAATAATTGCAATAATACTGAGCTGCTAAATTAGTGAATACGAGTATTTCACCATCAAAGTTGCCTAAGGAAGATAATTTGTATCAACCAAAAGGGTTAAATAAAAACAGTGCAAACAATATAATTTATTCTACAAAATAATTTCCCTCCGTTTCTTGTTTCTTTTTTTTTACAAAATTAAAGTAAATTTATAACTCCTCAATAAATATCCTTCTGCTTTGAAGCAAAAAAAAATGAAATTTGTCTATGAGCTTTTCCTTATCAAAGAAACATTAATTTCGTAACTAATCTTTTCAGAGAAAAATGGTGAAGTATAAACCCTGTACAACTGCAATGAGTTCGAGGTGATCTTATTCGAAAGCATTCAGCGAATAAGACCATACATCGCGGCGAGTGAAATTCACTATATATTATTTTTTGTAGTCCCAAATCTCCTGCTAAATCATTCAACTCATGCTGATCGAATCCTTTGGGAGCTGAATCATCTTCAATTTAAAAATCTGCATCATTGGTGTCAGTGAGCTCTTTGTTATGGTCTGGATATTCAAGAGAGGATAGTTGAACAAAAACTGCCACTGCAAATTTATTTAAATGAGGCATACTCAATTTTACATTTTTTTCCTTCTTATATCTAATTTTTCACTAAATTAAAGTAATAATCTGTGCAATGAACTTTTGGCTCTGGACAGATCATCGATATATTAAATGGCAACTTATCACGTTTTCACTTGGTCCATGTCCGTAAGCTCTCGTCACAATACTTGTACACTTTGTGAGCGGTCCAAAACCTGTCTTGACCGCCAATATTTACTTTAAAATATGTAATATAGGCTAGATTGACAAATACACTGGGTTGCCTGTTGACTGGAAATGGTTAAATTGCTACGAATAAAATAAAAGGAGTCCGATATGTTTAAGCAATTAAGACGAATAATAGCAGAGAAAGAGACCGCAGACTAAATCTAAAAGAAAGTAAATAAGTATGTGAATGAAAAATAAGTTGAACAGTCACGAGCGTAGAAAAAAAAGCTTAAATAAGGTCTGCTAAACTCTTGTATACAGAGTGTTATCTATTGTTTGCAGAATATGATAATAATCACCTATATAAAGAGAAATATAACCTCTCACTGCACTGTCTAACGTGGAACTGAATAAACACGTTTAAAGCTGTCACGGTTTGCTAATAATGCCTCTCCACGAGTCTCGCTCAAAGTGTTAATAAAATTAATTAATAAAATAGCTAATTTAAATTTTTCATTCCAATATTTATGATTAGCAATGAATGGATAATAAAATCATAAAAACAATCAGCTGACCAGTCCTATTACTTACGTACTAAAAATACAATTATGCTTATCCAGACAATAGACAGTACGGAAAAAAACGACCTAATGGAAGAAACTGACACCAGTTTTGAAATCAGAATGTCAATTTAGTCAACATTAAGTGAAAACTAGAATTCAACAGAAATTATGTTAAAAATGGTTCCCCTGTGGTATATGCGATCGTGCGAAGAAAGGTATATGCACATGAAAGTTTAATACCCTAAATAAGGGCCCCCTACTGGTATTAAACACGTTTGAAGACCATTGTATATTTAGTCTTAGTTAATTTTCTTTTGCAACTTTCAATATTATTTCTCCTAAGTTTATTGCTCCGCCCGCCGAGTCCTGACTGAAAAGACGTGTTATCTCTGCGCTCCTTCTTAATTCATCTGTGCCCAATAATTTCGTTTTCTGAGTAACTTGATAATTCTAGATACTTCCTGCGCTCATATAATATTAGTCGCTGTATTAAAAAGATTGGCCGTCTTATTCGCTGTGTAGATTCTATTTATCGTCATCCGTATTCTAGAAATCGACAATGCCCGTGATCAAGTTTGAATGTTCGAGTTGTGGGGCTTCCTTAAATCAGGAAATTTACGTTCCTTCTAACATCGAACATACTAGAATTTGCCGTTTCTGTATTTTAAACGATGCATTGGAGCGTAAGTTTGCTAACGCTATTAGCAAAATTAAATTGGAACTAAATTCCGTCGCGAGAGACGTTATCTCGACCAACCGTAAAGTCGACGAATTAAATTCAAGTCTAACTTCTGCCGTTCATGATATGCGTGGGAGGGAAAATAGAGATCGTGACAGCCGGCCTACTCGTATGAATCATCAGGCAATTGTTGACCAGCAACAAAGGATTTTGAACTCGTTTGGACCCTAGGATTCACCCCAAGATTCGCAATTTAGGACCGTTAGAAATGGGGCTAGACCATCGAGGGAACACCATTTCACATTACCATGTTCGAACCCCTTCGCACTGCTAACTCCTATCGAAGGGGAAGAAGAAACTGTACTAATTGGAGATTCTTTAATTAGAAACCAAGAGCCGGAATTAACAGCGCGTAACCCGTCAAAACGAAAACGATTTTGCTTTCCTGGTGGCCGCATAGATAAAGTAGTAAGTGAAATTGAAAAATTGGACCAAACACGTGGCGGGCGTACGATCCTCACGCTGGTAGGGGGAAATGATGTCCACAGGTACGATAGCACCCCAGAGGGAATAGTAAACCGCGCTAAGACTATGATTCATACTGCGAAAGTTAAAGCGGATAACGTAGGAATAATTGGTATTTTACCCCGACTAAAATCCACGTTGCGTCTGCAGTCCCGAGCTATATATACAAACGAGTGCCTTAAGCGCTTGTGTCGCGATACTGGAGTTAGCTTCTTTAACGTTTGGGATACATTCCAAGACTAAGCTTCACTTTATCAAACGGACGGAATCCATTTAAGCGATGTGGGGAACAGTTGGCTGGGTAGGATTTTAAACCAGTCAGTACGTAGCATGTTAAGTAGGAGAGTTGCGGGGCTACGTGATGCCCATGCGCCGGACCGGTCCTCGCTTGAAGGGGCAATGAGTATTGGGGAGCAGGAAAACGGAACCGATTCGCGTGTGATAGAGGAGTCCACTTAAAGCGCAAATTGAAATGTATATATTCAAATGTTCGTAGCTTAAAAAATAAACTTGCCGAAATAAAAGCCGTGATTCTAGAGGGAGACTACGATCTCTTATTCTTAAGTGAGACTTAAATAGATACACATTCGGGGATCAGTGTTTGCGAATTTGATATACCATGTTATAAAATTCATTATACAAATAGACAAACTGGTAGAGGAGGGGGCGTATTAGTGTATATAAAAGATGACTTAAACGCTATAACGATCGACTCGTCTACGGCAGATATGAGAAGTGAGGCCTTATTAATCCAATTATGTTGTAATGCAAAAAATAAAATTAATTTAGCCGTCATACATCTTCCTCCATCTCAAATAGAAAGAGAAGATGCTGCACTCTTTGATATGCTTTCATCTTGGGTTAGAAAAGGGACCATATTAGTCTGCAGCGATTTTAACCATCCAAACGTTAATTATAGTAACCTAACGTCAGATAAAGCTGGGGAGAGACTACTAAACTATATTCTGGAGAATTTTCTCGTTTAAAAAGTGGAGGAACCAACTCGTGATAATAATATCCTCGATTTAATCAGGGCGACTGACGAGTCATTGGTAGAAAATGTTTGTGTAGGAGAGCATTTAGCCTCGAGTGACCATAATGCGATTAGATTCGTTGTAAACACGTGTGTAGAAGTAAAAACGAGTACGCAGCTCATCCCACGTTTTGGTAGCTGTAATTTTGATACTTTTCACGAAAGGATTACGGATGTAGACTGAGGAATGCGCTTCGAGAATAGGTCAGTAGGATAAATGTACACTGAGCTTCGGCGTACACTCCTTAGTGTAAATTTCGACTTAGTAAAGTATGTGCGCCGTAAGAGCGGGAAGTCGATGAGAGCGCCGTGGGTTAGCCCACTAATATTAAGCTTAATTAAGGACCGAAATAGAAAATTTCAAATACATAAGAAAAATGAGTCATTTATAAGTCGGCAAAATTACATAGATTCTCGAAGAGAAGTTAAACGGGCAGGTAGAGATGCGAAGCGGAAATATGAAATAAACCTCGCAAAGGATTCGAAGAAGGAACCGAAACGGTTTTACGGCTATGTAAACAGTAGGAAACCCTTGAAAGGTTCAATAGGGCCGATTAAAGACAAAGATGGTCGTTTGACGGAATTTCCGGCGGAAATGTCTAAAATTTTAAATGAACATTTCACAAGCGTCTTTACTGTTAAAGATTCGTCCGAATTAGGATCGTTAGTTGAAGTAGTAGATAATAGTGATATTTGCATATCCGATATAACAGTTAATGAAGAGGAAATTCTTAAATATATTAACCTGATGAAAAAGTTGAAATCACCCGTGCCCGATGGCGTTTACCCCACTCATTTAAAGGAACTTAAGAATGATCTTGCGAAGCCATTGCGTGCAATTTTCAATCGCTCATTAGAAGATGGCGTAGTCTCTTTAGACTTCAAGCGTGCAAACGTTACACCAATATTTAAGAATGGGAATAGATACGAAGCAACGAATTTTCGTTCTATTAGTCTAACTTCGGTAGTTGGAAAGCTTTTAGAATCGGTAATTAGAGATAGAATAGTGTGCCACCTCGAGCTAAATAATCTGATTAAAGATTCCCAACATGGGTTTAGGCGGGCGAGATCGTGTGAGACAAATTTGCTGGAATTCTTCCATAAAATGATTTGCGTTTACGACGAAAGCAAAGCTGTAGATGTAATCTATCTAGACTTTAAAAAGGCGTTTGACACCGTTCCGCACGAGAGATTATTAATGAAAGTTAAAGCAATCGGTGTGAAGGGAAAGATATTAAATTGGATTAGAAATTGGCTGAAGTATCGTTCGCAGCGAGTAGTTATAAATGGTGAATGTTCTGATTGAGTCAACGTCAGTAGTGGAGTGCCACAAGGCTCCGTTCTTGGCTCATTATTGTTTCTAATATATATAAACGATTTGGATAATGGCGTATTTAGTACGATTTCTAAATTTGCTGACGACACGAAGCTGGGCGACCGTGCCTATGTAAGATCGGATGTAGATAAATTACAAAAGGACCTAAACTTGATTGTCAGATGGGCGGATAAGTGGAAAATGCAGTTTAATTTAAGTAAATGCAAGGAGATGCATTTGGGTTGCCATAATTTGAGGGTAGAGTATACCATGAAAGGCCAGGTCCTCGACGTGTTTAAATTGGAAAAAGACCTGGGAGTTTTAGTCTCGGATGCCCTTAAAGTCACGAAACAATGCGCGGATGCATGTAAAAAAGCAAATCGTGTGCTGGGTTATATCGCGCGTAATTTCACGTTCAAATCCAAAGATATAATTTTACCGTTATATAAATCACTTGTGCGTCCACTGCTCGAATATGCGGTTCAATTTTGGGCTCCATACTTGAACAAAGATATCGCGCAATTAGAAAGAGTGCATGCAGCGAGGGCTACAAAATTAATTCCCGAGCTGAGAAACAGGCCCTATGAGGAAAGACTCAGGGCATTAGATTTGCCATCTCTCGAAGGCAGAAGATTACGTGGCCAGCTAATAGAAGCATTTAAAATATTGAAAGGATTTTCAAACGTTGATTATAGGAATTTGTTCGAATTGGATCATGGGAAAACACTCGCCAACGCGGATTAAAATTAGTGAACAAGCGATTTAACACTAGTATAGCCCAAAACTATTTTACGTTTAAAATTACTCAAATTTAAAATAGGCTACCAACCCACGTAGTAGATAGTACGTCGGTAAATATGTTTAAAAACCGTCTCGACGCGCACTTAAATAGTATAAATATAACATAGTCTGAGCACATAAATATGTCTTTGCAAAAGGAGTTTGGAGCGGAGGAACAACGAGAGTAAAAATGATGACTAAAAATTATGCCAGCGATTTCTCTTGCATGTGTAGTTTAGATATCCATTTTCTTTTCCGCCTATCCTATAAATAGTCTTACTATCCTAAAATTAGATTTTCACCACTAGCAGTCGAGGACTGCGGAAGTTGAGAAGAAAAACTTTCTATCACTCCCCCCACCCCTAGGTTGAAGTAGTTAATATGCATGACAATGTACACATGTAGATAAGTGTGTACAGTAGATTATATATACAAATAAAAAAATAAATAAAAAAATAAAGATATAGCATGTTAGAGATACACTCGTAGATAAGTGTGTATCGTAGTTATGGACTTAGTGTAGCGGACTAGCCTCGAGCGGACCTTAGGGTCTTTGCTGGTCCTAGATTCTGTAGTTCCGTAGTTCTTTTTTCAAGTTACTGTGCTTAGTAAAAAACAAACTTTAATTACTAATCTTTCGATCACGATGGAGAAAATAAAATGGATCGGAAAATAGAAAGTTGCCAAAGTAAAGGAATTGAGACTAAATATACAATGGTCTTCAGCAATATATATATATATATATATATATATATAAATATATATATATATATATAATTATATATATATATATTGCTGAAGACTGTAGGGGAATCGTCATTCCCCCCCTCCCATCGCTTACTTGTGGTGCAGTCACAAGGCGGTTACCGCAAAGACATCCGCCCCAGGCATCGGCGGGTCCAGTGCGTAACCGCAGCGTCGCCTATTTCGGCGCCATGAAAGACCCTAAAGGTCAAAATGCAAGATCTCCCCCAGGAGAGTGGGATTCAATTTCACGTCAAATAAGAAATTGGAGACGTGTTTCTTTCAAGCTCGAAGGCTATCGAGGAGCCGATGTAAGACTCGATGGGAAAAACAGTTGGGCATAAGAACTCTCCTGGGGCCGTCCTCAAGCCCTTCCTTCCTTTTCACTCCCTTAGTGGGGTGACAAGGTATAAATGAGGAACACTGAGGAAAATCGAGTGAGTATACGTCAGACTCTAGGTGACGAAGTCCCCGATTAAAACCGTGCTACCTAGACTGGATAGGTAGTTTACTTGGGTCGCCAGACCGTAATCCTTCACGAAAGGATTACGGATGTAGACTGAGGAATGCGCTTCGAGAATAGGTCAGTAGGATAAATGTACACTGAGCTTCGGCGTACACTCCTTAGTGTAAATTTCGACTTAGTAAAGTATGTGCGCCGTAAGAGCGGGAAGTCGATGAGAGCGCCGTGGGTTAGCCCACTAATATTAAGCTTAATTAAGGACCGAAATAGAAAATTTCAAATACATAAGAAAAATGAGTCATTTATAAGTCGGCAAAATTACATAGATTCTCGAAGAGAAGTTAAACGGGCAGGTAGAGATGCGAAGCGGAAATATGAAATAAACCTCGCAAAGGATTCGAAGAAGGAACCGAAACGGTTTTACGGCTATGTAAACAGTAGGAAACCCTTGAAAGGTTCAATAGGGCCGATTAAAGACAAAGATGGTCGTTTGACGGAATTTCCGGCGGAAATGTCTAAAATTTTAAATGAACATTTCACAAGCGTCTTTACTGTTAAAGATTCGTCCGAATTAGGATCGTTAGTTGAAGTAGTAGATAATAGTGATATTTGCATATCCGATATAACAGTTAATGAAGAGGAAATTCTTAAATATATTAACCTGATGAAAAAGTTGAAATCACCCGTGCCCGATGGCGTTTACCCCACTCATTTAAAGGAACTTAAGAATGATCTTGCGAAGCCATTGCGTGCAATTTTCAATCGCTCATTAGAAGATGGCGTAGTCTCTTTAGACTTCAAGCGTGCAAACGTTACACCAATATTTAAGAATGGGAATAGATACGAAGCAACGAATTTTCGTTCTATTAGTCTAACTTCGGTAGTTGGAAAGCTTTTAGAATCGGTAATTAGAGATAGAATAGTGTGCCACCTCGAGCTAAATAATCTGATTAAAGATTCCCAACATGGGTTTAGGCGGGCGAGATCGTGTGAGACAAATTTGCTGGAATTCTTCCATAAAATGATTTGCGTTTACGACGAAAGCAAAGCTGTAGATGTAATCTATCTAGACTTTAAAAAGGCGTTTGACACCGTTCCGCACGAGAGATTATTAATGAAAGTTAAAGCAATCGGTGTGAAGGGAAAGATATTAAATTGGATTAGAAATTGGCTGAAGTATCGTTCGCAGCGAGTAGTTATAAATGGTGAATGTTCTGATTGAGTCAACGTCAGTAGTGGAGTGCCACAAGGCTCCGTTCTTGGCTCATTATTGTTTCTAATATATATAAACGATTTGGATAATGGCGTATTTAGTACGATTTCTAAATTTGCTGACGACACGAAGCTGGGCGACCGTGCCTATGTAAGATCGGATGTAGATAAATTACAAAAGGACCTAAACTTGATTGTCAGATGGGCGGATAAGTGGAAAATGCAGTTTAATTTAAGTAAATGCAAGGAGATGCATTTGGGTTGCCATAATTTGAGGGTAGAGTATACCATGAAAGGCCAGGTCCTCGACGTGTTTAAATTGGAAAAAGACCTGGGAGTTTTAGTCTCGGATGCCCTTAAAGTCACGAAACAATGCGCGGATGCATGTAAAAAAGCAAATCGTGTGCTGGGTTATATCGCGCGTAATTTCACGTTCAAATCCAAAGATATAATTTTACCGTTATATAAATCACTTGTGCGTCCACTGCTCGAATATGCGGTTCAATTTTGGGCTCCATACTTGAACAAAGATATCGCGCAATTAGAAAGAGTGCATGCAGCGAGGGCTACAAAATTAATTCCCGAGCTGAGAAACAGGCCCTATGAGGAAAGACTCAGGGCATTAGATTTGCCATCTCTCGAAGGCAGAAGATTACGTGGCCAGCTAATAGAAGCATTTAAAATATTGAAAGGATTTTCAAACGTTGATTATAGGAATTTGTTCGAATTGGATCATGGGAAAACACTCGCCAACGCGGATTAAAATTAGTGAACAAGCGATTTAACACTAGTATAGCCCAAAACTATTTTACGTTTAAAATTACTCAAATTTAAAATAGGCTACCAACCCACGTAGTAGATAGTACGTCGGTAAATATGTTTAAAAACCGTCTCGACGCGCACTTAAATAGTATAAATATAACATAGTCTGAGCACATAAATATGTCTTTGCAAAAGGAGTTTGGAGCGGAGGAACAACGAGAGTAAAAATGATGACTAAAAATTATGCCAGCGATTTCTCTTGCATGTGTAGTTTAGATATCCATTTTCTTTTCCGCCTATCCTATAAATAGTCTTACTATCCTAAAATTAGATTTTCACCACTAGCAGTCGAGGACTGCGGAAGTTGAGAAGAAAAACTTTCTATCACTCCCCCCACCCCTAGGTTGAAGTAGTTAATATGCATGACAATGTACACATGTAGATAAGTGTGTACAGTAGATTATATATACAAATAAAAAAATAAATAAAAAAATAAAGATATAGCATGTTAGAGATACACTCGTAGATAAGTGTGTATCGTAGTTATGGACTTAGTGTAGCGGACTAGCCTCGAGCGGACCTTAGGGTCTTTGCTGGTCCTAGATTCTGTAGTTCCGTAGTTCTTTTTTCAAGTTACTGTGCTTAGTAAAAAACAAACTTTAATTACTAATCTTTCGATCACGATGGAGAAAATAAAATGGATCGGAAAATAGAAAGTTGCCAAAGTAAAGGAATTGAGACTAAATATACAATGGTCTTCAGCAATATATATATATATATATATATATATATATAAATATATATATATATATATAATTATATATATATATATTGCTGAAGACTGTAGGGGAATCGTCATTCCCCCCCTCCCATCGCTTACTTGTGGTGCAGTCACAAGGCGGTTACCGCAAAGACATCCGCCCCAGGCATCGGCGGGTCCAGTGCGTAACCGCAGCGTCGCCTATTTCGGCGCCATGAAAGACCCTAAAGGTCAAAATGCAAGATCTCCCCCAGGAGAGTGGGATTCAATTTCACGTCAAATAAGAAATTGGAGACGTGTTTCTTTCAAGCTCGAAGGCTATCGAGGAGCCGATGTAAGACTCGATGGGAAAAACAGTTGGGCATAAGAACTCTCCTGGGGCCGTCCTCAAGCCCTTCCTTCCTTTTCACTCCCTTAGTGGGGTGACAAGGTATAAATGAGGAACACTGAGGAAAATCGAGTGAGTATACGTCAGACTCTAGGTGACGAAGTCCCCGATTAAAACCGTGCTACCTAGACTGGATAGGTAGTTTACTTGGGTCGCCAGACCAAGAAGTACTTTACAAGAGAGGAAGGGCTACCTACCTTAAGGGGCTAAGAAGCAGCTCATCCTTGAGCTAGTCCATGGTTATCAAACCAAACGATAAGTTAATTTTGTTAAGTTCAACTTACTCTCGCCAGAGAGACTCCTCATATCCTGGTGCACCTTAAACACCAGGGGTATTCCTCGTCCTTGATGAATTAAGAAAAGAAGAAGGAAAAGGCTTCCTTACTTTTCACTCCCTTAGTGGGGTGACAAGGTATAAATGAGGAACACTGAGGAAAATCGAGTTCGGTGGCCACACCCAACTCCTAAGTTAACTTGGTAAGGAACCAATTTCAAATTATTCTCGTCAGAGAAACCCCCTTCCGTTATACTCGCCCTTGAAGAAGACTGGAACTAAGAAGAAGCTCATCCTCGAGCTAGTTCCTGATTACCAAACCAAACTTATTCTCGTCAGAGAAACCCCGTCTCATCGATCCTTGCCCTTGAAGAAGACCCTCCCCGAGTTCAGTCCTCATCCATGAGGAATTAAGTAACGAAGAAGAAAAGCTCCCCCTCGAACTCGTTACTCGGTGGTCACACCGCACTCCAAGTTAACTTGATTTAAGAACCAAGTTCGACTCACTCTCGCCAGAGAGACCACGACTAATTTGGTGCCGCATAAAGCACCGTATTTGTTCTCGTCCTTGAAGAACCCCCCCCTCCCCCGTAATACTGTGTGGACCCCCCAGCTGCTTCCTTCGCCAAAACGACCGTGTGATCTCGCCCATCTACATCTGGCCAGACGGCACGCGTCGTGAGTCAATAACATTTCTGAGGCCTTTAAATTCCAGTAGAGTCCGTAAGCCTAAATCTTATATTATTGTTGTGTGTAGAGAAATTAACCAATTTTTGAGGGTCAAACTAATTTAATTAATTCTTGTTTATGATAATAATCAGAGTATTGCTGTAGTTAATGTTTAGATGTTGTGTATTCAATGGTTAAAGTTAAAATATAAGTTTATTTTGGGATTATTGTGCGTTTCTCTATATCCTTACGTGTTTCAAATGGCTCTCTTCTTTAAGATATTCAGATATCAATATATTAGCACTCTTAGCACTCTTAGAATATTTTAAAAAGGGAGGCATTCTACGACATATTATATTATAATAGCAGAAAATACAGTATAAAATCAAGTAAACCCTGGAAATTTAATCAAAGCCTATGTATAGAGACATGACGTGCTGGAGACCAAGTTTTTGATGATATCTTAATTAAACTTTCTCCATTTTTTCAATTGGCGCAGACTCTCACAATTGGATGGTTTCTGTTTTTCAACTACAAGTTTGATTTTCGCACACAAATTCTTTATGGGTGCAATCTTGTTAATTTCCGAGCTAAGATCCCAAACGTACGATATTATTTTCACCCTAAAACGTTGTTATTGCTTTTCTTTGTGACAATATGTTCCATCATGTTAAGAAATTATGTTATCATTTTAAATTCGGTCTTAAACTGTTGGAAAAAGTTACTGATGAAACACGTTTTGCTACCATTTTGAGTTCATGTCAGTATTCTTGGGCAATATGTTAGTGCTCCATTCACTTAAATGATAAACAACCCCAGACAGGGAGTGTGTTTGCAGGTGCTTCACCGTATGCACGAAACAGAACTTGTGAAAGTGTCCCGCTTTTCTTCTCCTAAAAAGTGATATTCCAAAAACTTCAAACAAATAGATGTTGTCCTCATCAAAGAATATCCATTTGCGTCATTATTGGAAAGTGCATTCTTTATACTTCGTACAAACATGGAGCATATCCGTAAGGTTCTTCTTGGTGAGATGAGGCTGCTTTGCAGTCTTCTAAAATTGAGTACCTATTTTAAAAGTTTAACCCTCACTGTGCCCTCTGAATCGCTCACACCTTTTTCGTTCACTCGTGAGCAATCTTGGGACTGAAGGCACATCAATCCTTGAGATGGAACCTAACCAGGAGGTGTTCATTTGAAGTTCTTGTGAGTCCGGAAGACTTCTTCATAGGATTAAATTAAGTCTTTCAAAGTCATTAATGATCCTAAAGATGGTGATCCTTAGAAACTATCTCCTTGCATTTCAGGCCACTTTGATGCAGAGCAACAATAGTTGCACGCTTTTGTTTGGAACTAACAATTTTTAGAACTTAGAAAAGATACGAAGTTGTATATTTGCAACATTTAGATAGTTACATAGTTACAGGGAGCCAGCAAGTACTACTTAGTCCACTCAAAGGCCAGTCCCATTCTATACTAATAGGCTAGTAGTCCTCTTTTGAACATTGTGGCCACGATGCTCCCTCCCGCGGCATTCAATCTACAACAGGGCTATGTATTTAAACAATATCATTATTCATAAAATACCTGTCAATTTTGTTTTTAAAACTATTCATACTACTAGCATTTACTACCTCCTCGGGGAGTGCGTTCCATTTATCGATGATTTTAAAGGTGAATTTTTTTTAGTTATGTTCGTTTGAAACTTCCGTCCTTTTAGTTTAGAACCGTTGTTACCTGTGATACCATGGTTGTACTTAAATATTTTTTTCAGAATTTATTTAAAATTTTAAATACTTCGATAAGCTGATCCCGCAATCGCCTAGTTTCGAGATTCGATAGTTTTAGTATATATAATCTTTTGATATACGACTTATTTCTAATCAAGGGAGTTAGTTTAGTTGCTCGTCGTTGAATTCTTTTGATTTTATTGATATTTACCTGTATATAAGGTCACCAGAATTGTATTCCTTATTCTAGATGTGGCCTTACTAAACTTTTAAATAGAGGTATGATTATATCGTGGTGTTTGTAGTGAAAACTTCTCGCAATAAATCAAACATTTGGTTCGCCTTCTTACACGCTTCGTCAACCTTGTTAAACTTAAGATCCTTTCAAACCCACACCACCTAAATCTTTTTCTTCGTCCACAGAGATAAGATCTTTACTATCCATTTCATAGTTAAAACCTGGGTTATTTTGACCTTCGTGCAAAACTCTACACTTGTCTAAATTTAATTTCATTTACCATTTATTAGCCCATTCGAAGATTTTATCTAGATCCCGCTGAATTAATTTGCTATCGTTTGCATTTAAAATTTTATCCCTAATTCTTGTGTCGTCCGCAAAGTTCGATAATTTACCAAGTAGGCCAATGTCCATATCATTTACATAAATAAGCAACAACAATGGTTCCAACACAGACCTTGGGGCACGCCACTAGTTACATTTTTCTGCACTAAAATTTACCGTTTAAACTACTCTCTGCTCACGATTACTTAACCACAACTCTATTTATTGTAAGAGGTTTCCTCTAATTCCATGAGCAAAAAGTTTAATTAGTAATCACCTATTAGGAACGGTGTCGAATAGCTTGGTAAAGTCTAAGTAAACTATGTTCAAAGATCTGCTACTGTCATATTGTTAAGTGCCTTAACAACAAAGTAACTATAACATAGTTAGGTGAAACAGGCAGCCCGCCTCTTACTTACATACTTAGTAAACATAAATTTATATGTAATTAGATAGATAGATAGATCGATAGATAATAGATAGACAAATAGATACGAACTAAACGCTTAGCAGTTTAATAAAGTTATTTATAAAAAAAGCTTAGGAATCTGTTATACGTTCAAAGACCATTTCTGTTTGACGTCATATGTTTCCGCTGCCACCCACTTTTCAAGATAAGTTAGGAAAAAAGTATGCCCACCTCCTGGTCGTGAACATAGAAAATAAACAGGCAGTGTTGGAAATTAACCTGCTCTTCTTAGGTCAGTGATTGGTAAACCCACTTAAAAACCTATGAAAATCCCTCACACATAATATAGGATTGAAAGACTTCCATTAAACTAGCCTACAGCTCGTCCTAAGTATTATCCTATTGGCAAACCCTTCTGGAGGTGAGCCCCCACCTTTCAATATAAAACCCCTTGTAAATTTTAGATCAGTGGGCATTCAGAGCAAATCTTGTATCTCGAATAAAGCTAAAGTCATAAAGCACCTTTTGGACCCCGCAACTTCGTCCTACCGGATCTCCATTAAAAACGGGCAGGCAAACGCCGAGTTGCCGTTACTACTGAGGGTCACCGCCTTTCTACTACGATCGAAACCCCTGCAAGAATCATCCTTTAACGTCAGATTGCACTGTGTACCAACTACCAGGCCTTCCTTTCTCATCAAGAAGGATTGCGTTGCGCCGACTGCCTGATCACCTTGACTTTGTACCCCATCTACTAACTGATAAGCATTGGCGACATAGTTACAAGGTCAAAAGGAAGCACATCAACACCGGCGACCTTCCCTCAGCCAATTTTCGCTACCAAGTCATCTTCATCATCCCCTCAGTAGTTGACTCATTTATTCGCCAGAAAAGATAGTAAAATTCTTCCTTTTGATTGTTATGGTATAGGAATAACTGACTACTAGTCTACCATACTCAACGTGGGGGCAACAGTGAGGTGCTAGCTCAAAACATTTTGTAGGGCTACATCTCTGAAGCCATGGTGGGACATAGTGGCCTTCTACCAGAGCACGGCACGAGTGCGGACTGCGAAGCACCTTTAAAAGAATCTTTTTAGCCTGAAGATTAACGAAGTCAAATTAGTATAAAACCACAGTAATTGAATACGTCGAGAAAGTAACGCAACTTGCAGGTACAACTTTGGGGTGTAGAGGGTATTAGACTGTTAGCTTTATTTTGTGGTAGCACCTTAATATTTCATATTGACGAACGATTTTTAATTTATTTTTCAATAATTAGTCAATTTATACGAAGTAATTTCTGGTTTGGTTTGTAATTAAGAACAAAACCTTATGGTTCGGGTATGATATTGAGACAGGAACTTTATGCTTCATGAGCAGTTTTAGTGGAAATTATTCGTGCACTGAGATTTAAAGAATTTTTAACATTTACGATATCTCACATCGAAATAAATGAGCTAAAAACACATTTTTATATTTCCGTAGCAATTTTAGTTAGAATAGGCCTTGTTTATTTTTTGTGGAGACGGGCTAATATTGGTCAGAGAATTAGTGGTTTAAATAGATAAGTTTGAGCTTGCCTCTTGGTTACTCTTAGTGATCATAGGAACAAGTAACGATGGACCAAACCCCTACAACCCCATCAATTCCAGACTTGCCCCCAAACTCATCAAATACTCTATACTCAGACATTTTGAACATAACACGTCTACTATCATTACCAAATACAATTTGCAAATTAAAAGAAACAGTAAATGCCATATGGGTATAGCCTCACTTAAGCACATGGTTTAATGAGCTAGAAGAGTACTTTCGCCGGGAAACCAATTTAGTTCCAACTGACCAAGACAAAATCACAGAGGCAAAACGGTTTGTACAGGAATCAGAGCAAAGTGCCCATCTGGCTGTTGAATGCCAACCTAGTTTAAAAAATGCCACAACATGGAAAGCTTTTAAAGAGGCTCTCCGCCATTATTACACCAAAATTAATGAAGAACAGCCCTTGACTGGATTAGCTGCGGTATTTCCTCTGAAGTGGAATAAAGATAAGAAAGAGGATATACACAGTTTTACATGCAAGGTACATATAACAGTTGGGAAAGCCCTCAAATCCATAGAAACCTCATTAAACTCCCGGTGTAGTAATAAGAAAGAGCTATGGAATCTATTAGCTGCAACTGTAATTTAGACAAACATTCCACCAGCTGCACAAAAGAAATTCCAGAATGAAATTAAGTTAGACTAGGATGTGAACATTCCTTCAACCAAAACGAGAGAGGATAAACCAGAGGCATTTAGCCAAAGGTCACAGGGACCAAACAGCCCTATCCACCTAGCCCCAAGTATTCGGTATATACATGCGCAAGCTCAGACACCCGCTTAACGAACCCAAATCAGATACAAACCCGGGTATGCGAACGATAGAAATCATAAATGGAGGGATAAACGTGACAACACTCCTAGGGTAGAGAGGTGTTTTAACTGTTATTGAGTTGGATACAGAATGATACAATGCAGAGAACGTCCTAGGTGTCATAATTGTGAGGTCAAAAGACATTATGCTGTTGAATATAGGAATCTCCTATACTGTGCTGTATGCCGTGAAGACGGGCACAAGAGAAGTGAGACCCCAAAATGTAAAAGTCACAGCCGATCACCTGTAGCACCTGTAGCACCAAGAAATGCAATGGTATTTCCATCGAAACCACTACAACGGACCCGTACCGATCGCACAGGTAAATATATTTGTACGGTCGAGTACAAAGAATATTTGTGTAATTGGGTCCGAACGAAAAGATATGCCCACTGCTTATGAAGGAGAAATGGGGTACCCTGAGCTTTACCCGGAGGTTGAGAGCCCGTACTATATGGAATCCTCATTATTAAGTAAATCCCTTCCCATTAGGCTAGCAACAATAAAGCCCTTACAAGAACTAGTAGTAAGAGGGCGAGTAAGGCAATTGCCGGCTACCGCTATGGTAGATAGTGGACTGGCAAGTTCCTTAGTAAAACAAGCTTTTGTGAATTAATTGGTAACTTGGTACTCAGGCAGGTAATCAAATCATCAAATCTTGTGTTCGATTGACTGACGAGCAAGGAAGCGAAATCCCTACTTTTGGTGAACTAGAATTCTATTTATGTGTGGATGATGATGCGTACCCTGTTCCTTTTCAAATTGTAGATAATAGGGTTGCCTTTTCACCTTATTTTTTATTGGGGATGGAATTTATGAACCAAAATGTTTGGAAAATATACCTACCTGGTAAGCGAGTTCGAGGCAGAAGAAATACATAGGTGCTGACTGACGACAATGGCCAAGCACAATGTTTACGCGAGTCAAGTGCATCGAACTCCGAGGAGAAGGATGTACCCATAGAGCTATTTGAGGGCGCAGAGGTACCCGAGATGAGTGATGCCCTTTCAGACAGTTTGCCGGATAAAGAAGTCCCGCAAGTGTCTAACGATGAAACCAACAGTCGTGTACGACGACTAGATATAAATGTGTTGCATGATGGGCTACGTGAGCCATTACTTTGCTTTATAAGCGATGGGATACGATATCCATCACTTTGTTCTATTAACGATGGACTACGATAGCCATCACCTTGTTCTATTACCGATGGCTTAATAGAGCCATCGACGCGTTAAGTTGAATCTATAGGCAAAATTCGAGTCCATGAGTTTAATCACAGGAGAAATACTGTCACATTCCTTAGATGTAAGCAATGAGCTACGAGAGCCATCAACGGGTCGTATTGAGTCGATAGGACAAATTGTGGTCCATGAGTTGAGTTACTGAGAGAATCAAGTGTCGTATTTCTCAGATGTAGGGTTGAATAAAGCTAATCGGGTGGTGACCCCTGTTAATACAAGTATAGAAAATTATGGTCGCGTGACGAGCAGTGATAAAGTAGATTCTGTTTAAAAATAACTTAGATTGTAGATTGGTGCAAGTACCAATAGAGCTCACAGTGGAAACTAAAAACCGAATACAATTGTGTGTCCCAGAGAATGTAGAAATATAGCCCCAAGAGAGAGTTCGTTTTAGTGGGTCGATTCTTGGTGAGGTGTGCAATAGTCGATCACATATAATTGAGTTAACTAATGTGAGAGAGTAAGTTCTGCGACCAGACTTTTCAGAAACCTCCTTGGATAACCAGGAAAGGTCTCTCCAAGAATCCTTTGTTTAAGGATGGAGAGTCAAGAAAGGGCTGCTCTAAAGATTTCTAATTCAAAAAAGGAGAGACAAATAAAGGGTGCTCCTGGAAATTTAAATAGGTTAGGGACCGGCAAATGTGGTGCTCTTCCAAAAAATTTATTGTCCCCAAAGCGTGTGATGGGCGAAGAACAGTCTAATTCGGAGACAAGTTACGCTGAAATCCATGAAAAGGATGCTCTGTTTGATAGTGTAAACAGTGGTTTAGATATTTGTAACCATAAATATTTACCCCTAAATGATTAAAAATTATACCACATTCGTTCAATGTTTAATGACATTCCTGTTAATGAATGGTTGACACTTGTTCTTATACACAAGAAATTTGTACAACCATATGAAAGAATTTTTTTTCGAAAAATTAGATTTTCTTGACAGTCTACTATTGTATTTGTTTCACTTTCTCATGCCTATCATTGTCGTAGGTTAACCCCAAAAACCTTACACCAGTTTAAGATAGATATCGTAGAATAGGGTCAAGTTCACCTTTTCTGCTTTACAAGTGCAAGGGAAGTTTATATTATAAGCAGAGTGCAAATTAACTTTAAGTAGGTTGGCCAATAGTCGACTATCTTAGAGTGCCGGGATAACAGAAAACACGTACAAAAATAACTTTACTAATATGCAAATCAAAATTATTTTAAAAGATTAAAAGGAGTTTTAGAATGAGCTATACACATACTAAATTTACACGTGTCTTCAGCAGCTAAGTGGGGAGGACGGTCACAGTACAAACAAACGGACAATATTGACAGAGGGACACTCGGACGACCTTGAGCGTAAACAAAGCTGGTGATGAGGCTTACACTGGAGAGGGGGGGGGGGAGCACTTGCACAGGTCAGTTGCGCGTAGCTGTTACCTCGAAGATTTGGTTCGAGGAAGTAATCCTTGCTTCGGCGCAAAGTTCAAACAATAGTCTCTGGATTATGACTATTTCAGGGTGAACATAAATCTTGCTTTTGAATAACACGAATCGACTTTGAGCGCGCTGCGTTCGAGGAGTGGGGTAAGCGGGTCGAGATAGACTCACGTGAATTAACGAGAATACCCAGAGCTTAAGGGATTCTGCGAGAGTTGTGCAGAGTCCAACGGGACGCGAATAGCGGGTACCAACGGGGGCGGACAGAGGATACTGACGAAGCCGAAAGGACGGCGGATACTTACGGGGCAGGGAGGATGGCGTATACTGCCTTCTAATCCTAGCGCTGAAGGATTTATAGTGGTCAAATGGGGTTCCCCCCCCCCGTCTTCCGTCCGAAGTTGAGGGTTCTAGGGTCAAACGCATCGGCAGGCGAGAATAGACTCGGCCTTTTAGCGCGATTTCGAGAAGGTTCTTAAGCCGGCGAGACGAAATTCGTCCGACTTTAGATGCGACCATCTGGGCTCTCACACTTGTCGCAGCTTTCTTTGATTGCCGCATTTCAGGTCATCGCAGCGTCTCACGGCGTCTCATAATTTCGCACCTCCATTAGCGCAGACGAAAAGGGTCGCCCAGGTTTTTGTTGTCTCTCTCTCTATTGAATGGCAAGGCGGCGCCTATCTTCCTCTCTTTCTCTCCTTCTCTCTCTCTCTCTCTCTCTCTCTGGCCTCTGATAATCATGCATTTCCCGCTATGATTGTTTAAAGAGGGGCTTTAATTCGGTGTCTATCTTTAAAGCAATTATCTCCTCTTGTATTGCAGAGTTGGATTTATTTTTAATACGTATCAATAAATGGATTTATCACTCATTCAATTATTTCCTCGAAAAAGAGTTCAAATGGTGCCAATAAATCAAGAGGTCAGCATCTAATATGGAGTTATCAACCTCATAATTATCATTTTCCAGTCGATGAAGATTTACAAATTGAGATGGTTCCCTACGACAAATATTAGGCCTGAAGAGTGAAAGCTTGTCCATAAATGTGCAAATAACAGATTTTTTTCGACAGCTCGAGGTTCGTCTCTTAAATAACCATTCTTATTCTCCTGGAAAAACTGCATGATAGTGTTGAAAATAAAATAAAATTGCATCAAGCAGTTTCTTTTGGATAACCATCTCACTTTAGTATGTAAAAAAAGACAATCAAATTATCCATCATTACTGTTGAGGAGTTGTCCTAAGATTCGGGAATTTATGGGGAGCCATTTTATTTATTTTAGTGCTGCAAATAACAGATCAATTTATTTTAAGACGTCAATCAAACGAGCTCATACCAACTAGATATTTCACGAGGAATTATGCAATGTATTGTGAAGACAGTGGTTAGAGCTTTCTTAAAAAATGTATGAAAGCCGCTATACAGCCCTGATAAGCTTGAACACCTTCTGTTTCGCAAGCAATTATATTGTTCATTGGGCTTTCTTTTTCTTTGAAAAACTGCTCAACTATAGTAAACATGGATTTATCTTTACTGTGTGTTTCAACTTCCTTTGCAAACAATAATTCTTGCACAATTTTCTTTCTTTAATGAATCAAACATATCTTAAAATAGTGCTTAAATGCTTGGGAGAGTAGATTCATCCAAGTGTAAACCAAATTTTTTATTGTTTTAAAATACGCAGATTTTCGTTGATTTTATCAGTATTTTTGTTCGGAAATACTTAGTTATTATTGGGAGAAGAAATAAATCCAAAATTCGAATATTCAGAATTATACCGCCTGATTTTCGCTTTAATGAATTTTCCGACCTGATTATGGGTAAATTCAAGCATCGAAAATAAAGTAGAGTAAGTAAAAAAACGACACTAAGAAATTTCAAAAATAACGCCAACAACCACCGGGAACTGTTTAACAACTACCAAAATACAGGCCACTTTAATTTTCTCTAAATATTGCGGGAGTGTAAAAAAAAATGTTTGTTTGGAAAAAATCGGTGATAATTATTCTTAAAAAATGCAGGGGATAGTGAGTGGAAAATGGAAATTCATAATCTATGTAGACATAATTTTTTAAAAGAGACAAAAAAAACAATTCTACTTTGCGTGGCGGAATGACGGGTAACAATTTGCTAAGACTCAGCATGATGTTTTAAGCTTGTAATTGATTGATTGGTTTTGAGTGGCGCAACTAATAGGTTATTAACTAGTAATATTACTTTATCGGTTAAATGCATGGGCCCAAGGCTTATGTTGATACTTGGGAGAATTGTAGAAACACTAATATTGAATAATTTTGGAAAACTTGAAATAAAAATGGATAAATGTCCACCCCCCCCTAAGTAAAATATAAACTTACAGCACCCACCTTTAAGACAACAACGCTCGCAAGGCGGCCCTAGTGCACACGTTGGGAATCACTAAATTAATCGGTATTTTTTATCATTTTACCCTTTTTGATTGAATTGCAAAGCTCCAGGGACTGATTCTTACCTCCTCAGGAACAGGACCATAGAGCAATTATTATTTTTGAAATGCTGACTTTTTAATAAACCGGAAATAATTTAAATATTACAATAATTATTCTTATCCCGTAAATTTTAAAAAGGAATACAAAAATAGAAATATTAGTCTCAAATTTTGACCATGCTGTAACGTGACTGGCAAAGGTATTTAACACAATGAACATTTCGACAATTCTCTACTTCTATATCTCACAAAGAAGAAGGAAATTATAATATAACTTCGTAAATAATTATGTAATAAAAATTGAAATATATATATATATATATATATATATATATATATATATATATATATATATACATATATATATATATATATATATATATATATATATATATATATATATATGTATATTAACATAGTTATTAACAAAAAAATACCTCACTTAAAGCAAAAATATTGGACCCCAATATGGTTCTACGATTCAGGTCAGGTGAAACATCATTCTATCAATCAGAATGCTTCACCATACTGTTATGTATACTACTAGTTATGTAAAATTATGTAATTTTGTATATATTTGTAATCTATTTGTAATGTTTAATATATATATATATATATATTTGTGATCTATATTTGTAACGTTTAATATATATATTTGTAATGTATTTGTAATGTATACTTGTAATCTATATTTGTAACGTTTAATATATTTATTTGTAATGTATATTTGTGTAATATCGGAGCAACAATCTCCAACTCCTTAATTAATTGCCCATAGCACAACCAACTAACCTCCTCTCATGCAACCGACTAACCTCCTCCCACACAACCAACTAACTTGCTACCGATACTTATTTAAGTTAAAAGTTCCCCATTTTAGGCTCCTACTGGAATTAATTTGCTCTAGATTTTGCGTAACTGTTCAATTAATGTGCTCTATTGTTTTGTGTTATTATTCAGTGCACTACTACTGCTACGTAAGTCCTTTATAGTTGTTAAGTTTAGCGCCTATGTACCCAGACCTCTCTCTCACGTGTGATAAGTACTATTAAGATTTTAATTATTGTATAAACTGTAAATATGATATTCATGATTTCATATATTCATTTATAACCTTAATATATTATTTTATATATTTTCTTTGTTTTGCCTTACCAATACTAGGCTGTGCTATAAGTTGAACTCTGATTTAAGCAATTTATGTAAGTTATCATCGTTACTTAACTGTCGGTACACATTTGGGTTTCTTAAGACTGGCATAGAGTCCAGTTTAGCCCATAATTAACATTTTCGAATCTCGTGTTAAGTTCTTATTAATTTTCTTTAGTGTTGTGGGACTTAACCCTGCCCGTAACAATACTACCTATGGTTTATTGGGGTCATGTCAGTGATAACACGGACATGTTATCACAAAAATGAGGTGGCATTGGCATTTTTCCATTGTATTTAAAGTTTTACAGAATGGTTTAGAGGATATTTGTAAAGTGATTATTGACTATCACAAAGATTCTACTAAACATAATATATCAGTTAGCATGGTCATTGCCATCATTCAAAAATGGAAAGAACACCATAAGCCGTTAGCCGGCCGCGAGATGAACACTCTCGGAAATTAGTGGAGCGTGGAGCAAAGCTTGTAGCCCGTAAAGTGAAGAGCTGAGATACAGAAAGATCTGCAGAAAGCAGGAACGTTGGTAAGCAATGATACCACTAACAGGACGCTACAACGGTTAGACCTTCATCCTAGAACCCCAAGATAATCCACCTTACCTGGTAAGAAACACATCGAGGCCCGCCTAGCTTTTTGTGTACATAGACAAGGCTGATTGGTTCTGTAATTGCATCCTTTGCTCCGATGAAATTAAAATTGAACATTTGGGCAGAACACATGGAGCATTTTTTGATAGAGAATGGCAAGGCATTCAATCGTCGCAATAGTACAACGGCTCTAAACATACTAGAAAAGCAACTAAACATTGATTTCGTATCAGGAAGATCAAGGTTTTAGGATGGTCGAGCTAAAACCTGCTGAGTGGGTTGAAGATAGGAATCGACACTAGAAACACAGGGAATGTGAAAAACCTGAAGGATTGCTATAAATAAGAATACACTGCCGTTACCCCTGAATAATGCTAACAATTGCAGCTATGTGCTGGAACGTTTTAAGCTTTAATTGCCAAGAATTGCTTTGTAACTAAATATTATGGAACATATGTCCAATAATTTTGACTTGGGTGTTTCATTGTTTTTCTTAATATTTTTTTTATATTTATTCTTTTTCAATTACCTTTTGTTTGTTATATTGTATGTTTATATACAAAGTTATATTAAAATTTTATCCGTCTCTGTGCAGTAGAAATTCAGAATTCTCTATCTGTTCAATATGTCCAATACTCTATATATATATGTATATATATATATATATATATATATATATATATATATATATATATATATATATATATATATATTTATATATATTTATATATATATATATATATATATATATATATATATATATATATATATATATATATATATATATATATATATAGAGAGAGAGAGAGAGAGAGAGAGAGAGAGAGAGAAAGAGCAAATACAGTTCTGCGAGCGGTAACAAACAACACAGGGCTTTCGCCATCTTTATTTTCTGCCTTTCAAAACCAATTTTGAGGATCTTTAAAACTCCTGTTTCTCTTCTCGTTGCTTATTCGCGTCAAATTTCTCTTTCTCTTGTAATATATATATATATATATATATATATATATATATATATATATATATATATATATATATATATATATATATATATATATATATATATATATATATATATATATATATATATATATATATATATATATATATATATATAAATGGTACATAAAATGAGACGGACTTCAGTTCCGAATACTAGTTAGATAACCGTAGTTAGGGAATGGTTATTATGGAGATTTGGGTTAATGAATGGTTTATTTCCTTTGAACTCGAGGGTAAAGTGGGACAAACAGGGGGAGGTCTTGGTGACCTTGATTACTCACGGATGGGGGGTAGCCACGGAACCCGCATCTCGCGATCTCACGTTTGCGAGATTCGGGCTCCCTGCCCTCAGGGGGTTAGCAAACGAACTTGAAAGAGGGGGTGAGGTGACTCCTCCACACTCAGCTTCTCCAAACCTTGATCCGAAGGCGAATGAGAAAGGCTGACGTTGCCTCACGAGACTCTTCATTGGCTTGCGACCGTCATTCACACTTCTTGCGAGATAGCTCGTTGAAGTGCACTCCTTTCGGGTAAGTCTCGTCTAACTAAAGTCTCTCCATCAGCCTGGAGCGGGGGCATATATAGCCAGAGCTATTCTAAACAGAGAGAGAGAGAGATTGAGCCCATCTTAACCTTTGTTATCGGGCGCGATGAACTGAGTGCCTTCTTGCGAAGAAGTGTCAACGGCTGGGATCATCAGCCAGACTGGCGACAGCGGTGGAGCCATAAACGCAGTTCACGCTGAGTCTACAAAGCAGTCTTTCTACTCGAGGGGGGTGAAGAGGTTGAGACGACCAGGAGGAAGCTTTTATGAGAGTTTCACGGGCCCTGTCGGCGGGTCAAACGAGGGAGAGGTCGGAAGGGGGGGGGGGTGGAGTAACGGCTCGTTTTCTCTCCCGAGATACTGTCTTAGTGGGGGAATAATATTACTCAAAGGGGATCCCTCCACAATATATATATATATATATATATATCCGTGTTAGCAACTTAACCCTTGATTTCTGGTACTGCCATTGGAAATTAAAAATATTTACACGCACATTAATAGACAGTAACTGATAGTTTCTAAAGGTGTACAGGCGACTAGAGTTGTGGGAGGAGATGGAATGGCCTTGGTCCAGCCTGTGAGGACAGCAGCAATTAATGACATGGAAAAGGCATTCCTCTCTCGAAGCAAAAATGCAAATGGCGCACTTTGTCTCAGTGCCAAATTGAAGGCACTATCGGGATGAGATACATAGGTCCGTAAATAGATAAATAGGTAGATGCTTATATTGATAGATTGCAAGGGGCATATAGTTTTAGCCTAATTTGATTAGGAAAATAATGGAAATTTTCTATGTATATAAGCTGTAGTTTATCATTGTGTAATTCAACGAAAGATAGAGTTTTGATGAAGGAATGATCAACTAAGGATAGCGAATGTTTGGGAGTGTAAAGCTGTACTTTAGATGCTGATCTCTTTATATTATTTTGTATATTAAAATACGAAAACAAACGGGTGCATCTCGACCAGAAATTATTGTGAAAAAGTGTTTAAGTTAAAGGAAGAGATAAAGTGTGACTAGTACATAGCCAGAGTAACAAAAAGAGGTGAATGCATGGGCCGATAAGGTGAGTACTCGACTCACTGTTCCTCTATCCTTCTGCTCCTCTAAAGGGAAAACGGATAATATTAGAGAAAATACAAAACAGATGAACGTTAACATTTCTAAATGTAGTTCAAAAGATCAAAAAGATCTACAGGAGCCAGTTTGTATTTGCTCTCTTAACCCCGTAAAATTTCAAGGAAGACGTTTATTTATATATATATATATATATATATATATATATATATATATATATATATATATATATATATATATATATATATATATATAAATATTTGCTTTTTTTAAAACTGGATAGAGTTATGTTCTTGTGTTCAATACATACCAACCCAACTTAACCAAAACCAGAGGAAATTAAGTACGACCCGCGATAACAAGAGAATAACTCAGGTTCCCATGAATATGCTCCGTAAAATACGAGATATATACAATAACAAATTTCTATAGGATCCTAAAGACCGATAAGTCCCTCGGAACAGGATCTCATATACTCTGTAGAACCTGAGAAATGTCTAGGAACTTGTAATGGACAATTCAAGCAAAGAGATCTCTAGGAACAAACTTGTATTTGGTCTCTCAAATATGCCTGAAATGATTTATAGCGTTTTACGGGAGGCTGAAATAATTAACTCATTAATAACTTCTTTTTTTTTTCAGAAAATGTATATCTCCAAATTGACAATTCTTTGAAGGATTTCGTAATAGGTGACCAAAATTAAGAAACTGTACTTAGAAACTGTCCTCCATTTTCATTCATGGATTGTCGAAAACGAAAAGGATGACCGATGACCCATGGAGCATTTATCTTAGAAAAGGAGCCATGACTTCCTGAATTCTTGACTTAAAGCGTATCTTCTACACCTGAATTTTGATTTGGACTTACAAAAAGAAATCGGGATCTGTTAGGTCCAGGAAAACGCGCCGGCCAGTTTATATTTCCAGATTAAGAAATGAGACCACCAGTAAACATGTCTTGCAAAACTTTCATACACCTTTTAGTGGTGTAAGAAGTTCCCTACCCTAGTGTGTTTGCACTTAATTTTATGGTAGTTTTTGGCTCTTCAACTTTTGGACGCAGGTGGACAATTAAATCTCTCTAGCGCTCTGGTTTGGCCACTAAGCGTAACTACATTGCCATCATCAAAGAACGTTCTTTCCAAATGAACTAAAACAAAAAAGACCTGATCTCGAGGCTAACAAGAGGTTTTGTTTGCAAATTCAATGCAACAAACCTAAAAGTAAATACCAGGAGATACTAGGTTTGCATTTCCATATTCCTATCAGGAGTCACAAGCTTTTATTTTCCATGGTAAGATCAGGAGACAAAAGCTGCCCTTTCCATGCAGAAGCTTAACTCTCTATGCTCAAATAAGGAGACATAAACTGTCCTTTTCCAGTTTCGCAACAAGAGTTAGAAATGGCCTTATCACGTGGTCTCGTCAGGGGTCTTAACTTTTCCTTGACCATGCTCCACCAAGGAGTCAAACGCTTCCCTTTTCCATGGTTCCAGCTGGAATCACAAACTTCCTACCACCTCTACTTACGATTTGGCCTTTTCACCCTACCAGCAAGAAGTACGAGCTGTCCTTTTCCATGTTCCATATAATGTGACAAGCTGGTCCTTTTCCATCCTCCCAACATAAGTTGCAAGCTCTTCTAATTTTACGTATTCCTATTCTCAATATTTCTTTACTTATTGGTGGGCTTTTATTTCTTATATATTTATTCACACATATTTACACTACAGATCAAAATCTTCTTTTTTTAATAAAAGAAGATTGTTATTATCAAGGTAATGTTAGGCATTATATTTAACACTATTTATATAGCTGCTTTAATTTTTTCTGTTGTTTTTGTTGTCTATTCATTTATCCAGTAATGCATGATTTCATATTTTCTAAAAAGGTCCTGAATCTTTGAGCGCTCTATTGAATTATTATGATTATTTCTATTCATTTATATCTAATATCTTTTGAGAACCCACAGTCTTCCTGATTCTCTTCATATGATGCATCCCGCAGAACAGTATTTCTCTTGTGTTACGCCATTTCAAAGAGTTGATATTTTAGATTATAATTATTAACCTTAAGTACGCTAAAGTCATCTGTGACAACCGAACGCACGACCGCTACACATCGATGGACAACATGAAACGGAGGATTAGTTTCGTTTAAGACCTACAGGGAATGATAATACGCATACAGCTACACCCAGATTGCCTAATATATATATATACACAAAAATTGCACATTTTCTATTATATAAATTATACGTACGTACATAAGTGTAAAATGAATACCACGCCCATCTATGAATATGCAAAAAATAGCATACACATTACAGACATGTAGTATCACACTCACATCCTCTAACAATGACGGTATGACACATAGAAACCCTATTTCATTGCAGTACATGGAGAATAATATACACATAGGCACTTGCATCCACTTAGATATACACGAGTACTCGTATTCAGTCATAATAATCTTACCATTCCGGTTGTAACTTACAAAATATTTTCACGCCGAAATCTAGTCCCTTAAGTATCACTTTTGTGAGAAATAAACACAAGGCTTCACTTCCACAGTGTATTTTTTTATTTGTCTTTTAATGTTTCGTCACATTTCTTATGATATTATCAGAGAAAGTAAATTTAAATTCCAACTTGGCCTTATATATATATATATATATATATATATATATATATATATATATATATATATATATATATATATATATATATATTTATAAGCGGAGGGGAGCAGTAAGGGAGTTCAAATTATGGGGGAAGACGGGATGTGAGACAATCCGATGATTTCAGGTGTACTTGGCCATGAATGTATGTACATGGGAACTTAATGATTTGATATTTATAAATGGAACGTTACATAGACGACGGATGACAAATAGAACGAATTCCACTGCTATAGCGAATCAAAGTTCGGTTTGTTCGGATCCGATTGCAATAAGTTTGTTTGGTCAAGAGCAGCTAAAAGATTGTCTGTCATTTGCAAAAAAATGAGAGTGAAGATTGGCGGAGGAATTGGAAGGCGCTGTAACACCGTGCGCTTAAATGGCAAAGTGAATGTACAAGTGTACAAGGAATTGCTGAACAACATTCATGCCCCATCCGCAAGCCTTCAAAGCTAAACCTGCATTTTCTTGCAGGATAGCCCCTTCCCCTTCCTCACGGCCAAGTGAGTGAAGACGTTCCTGGACGAGAGTACATCATTGTTATTAAACGAGCTTCACAAAAAAGGACCTGAATCACAATTGAAAATGTTTGGAAGACACTTCGGGAGAGGTCAAAAGCGAGGAATCTTAAAACAGTTCATGAATTTGGGGAAATTACTTACGAGGGGCGGTCAATAAGTTTTGCGAATCGGTAGGGAAAAAAGAGGGAGGGGGATGGCTGTTTGTGGGGGTGTTAGGGCAAGTTATGACAAGTCAGGACCTGCAGCCGCACGCTCCTGCCTCATCTATTTAAGAAGCAGTAGCTGATCACAGATCGTCAGTCACAAATTTTTCAACAATGGAGAAGGTTGAGCACTGCGCAGTGATCTAATTTTTTACCAAGAAAGGCAAAAATGCAAAAGAGATCCATGAACGCATGGTTGCAGTGCACACCGACACCGCCCTTTTCTATGCAACCATTGCTCGCTGGAATAGGGAATTCCACCATGGTTGTGAGACCCTTGAAGATTTTCCTTGTCCAGGACGCCCATCAGACGTGACCAACGGGGACAATATGGCCCGTGTGGAGAGGATCCTCGAAAAACGACGGGTGAAGGTCGAAAAAATCGAGCGAGAACTTGGAATACCACATGGAAGTGTTATCAACATCATCCACGAAAATTTAGCCATGACCAAGGTCTCTGCTCATTGGGTCCCTAGAAACCTCACGCCCCATGATCCACTTCAAAGTCGTCAAAGTCCACAAGGCCAGAGTTGCACTAGCTACCCAGCGCGAGTGCGGATTCAAGGAGCTCAGTCAAGATCTGGCCCCTAGCGACTACTTTTTATCCGCCAGCTCAATGCTGCACTGCGTGGACGCCGGTTTGGGGACGATGAAGATATCCAGCTCGCCGTCCAGGAGTGGATTGAACACCAGTCGGGAGATTTCTGGTTGTCGCGAATTCGAAGCCTCAGGGACAAGTGGCGCAAGTACATTGAAGTCGAGGGTAGTTATATTGAAAAATAATAAAACAATTTTCCTCATATCTCGTTTCCTTATTTCCGAAATGTAAAACTTATTGACCGCCCCTCGTAAGATGAATGAAATAATATTACTGCAGAAAGGTGCCAACAGTTGGTTCGTTCCTTTGTTAGTTGAAGTCATAACAGCATTAAGAAAAAAAGGCCCCCATGCTAAAGAGTAATTACTTTTAACTTGTGCAAATGCTTTTGACTCATAACTTAATAGTTATATTTAAAAATTAATTATTTCAACTGTCGTTTGGATTATTTTAATAGCCTCTTTGGGCCCAAAGCGGCTATCAAACAACGAAGTTGATTTTATTTGATATAAGCATTAATTGTTTTATTTTGTCTAACAGTTCGTAATGGATAATTCTTTAATATCCCACCATACATTCAACATGATCTTTTTGGATGAAGTCTTCCTCTCGTTTGTTGAGAAATTCTGCTTCCTCGACTGATCCTCGAACGGCAGCGTTTAACGTTATAATAAAGGATCAACTTCTTATCACCAGTAACAAGTCCGCCCAAAAATGGTGCCTGAAGGTGTCATGAAGCAATGAATGGGTTAGGTTTTGTATCTTTTACCTCATTGTGTCGGACCTTGCTTATAGTGCGTTATTACGTACTACTGTGAGCTGGAGAGAACGACGGATATACAAAAAGGAAGGCAAGAGAGAAGCTCGATTCTAATTTTAATATTACTTTAAATATTAATAATAACCACACTAACAGAGCTGGTAGTCTGTGAGTATACTCTCCCTGGTAGATGCTGTTCTAGCATCTACCAGAGGGAGTATCTTACAACCATGTCTGACGGTCTTTTTCTCTTCCTCTTCTTCTTTGATCTATACTTTACCTATGTTCTTCTTATGCTGTCCCTAGCCCCAGATACTTCCGTTTCTTCCTCACTCGAAATTTTCCTCGGTACCCTCGTCTTTCTGCTGTCTGTCCCTTGACTACAGACCTATTCCCTCTCTTCTCTAGTCTACCGCTTTCTATGGGTTATACCCTAAATTCTGTGTGAACCGTGTCACCATTTCTTTTTTCTTACTTCTTCATCTGTCTCCTGTTAAGGATCACACCCTTTTCTTCGTTTGTCTACCCTCGACTCAGAGCCCTTTGACTTTCTTCTGCCTGTCCTTTTCCTCCTCTTTCTTTATTGTTTTCTTTCTTCTGCCGCTTTCCACAACCCTTCCTCTTTTATTTTTATACGTCCCTTATGCTCGGCCCATTTCCTTTCTTCTTATATCTCCAACATGCATACGCCTCTTCATTGGTCATATCCCTTTCTTCTGCCGGTCCGTCGACTCCGGATGCTTTTCTTCTTTATTTTTCGTCGGTGTGCCCTATGTCAAGGGTCCAACCTGCCTTAATCGAATTTCGCGCTACCCTATTTTCCATGCGATTATTATTATCAAGTGAATATGCGTGTGTGAGAGGGGGTAGTGTATGTGTGCGTCTCCTTAATCGTCATCATATTCTGACTAATCTCTTTTCGTCTCTGTCCATATGACTCGTTCATTTTTTCGATTTGCTCGCTTTAAATCTTTACCCTCGTCATTCGTCCATTATTTTTTCTGATTCTTCTATTGCCATAAATACGGTCATTATTTGTTGTCTTATTCTTTTGTTTGTTTCTTTTATTGAAAAATATATGTATTTAAGGCTCACAGTACATATTCTGCTAAGCCGTGTATCACAAAACTATATTATTACGAACGCTATACGTTATTATCATAATGGTCGGAGTTTGACGGTGACCGCTGTCTACACCGCATCAAATTGATCTTGGGATCTGTCTGTCTGCCTACAAACAGCCATCTAGGCTAATGTTTAAGTCTGATAAAATGTGGTGTTCCTCTGGGTTAAAAAAAAAAAAGCTATCCCGATAAACACAGAAACATTCATTACTGTTTTTTTCTCACGTACCCAGTCCCTATGACATGAGGTAAAGGAATGATTATTTTTTATTATTATTATAATTATTATATGTTTGGATTGTGGAGGTAGGTATGTGAATTTAATTTATTATTACTAGTATTTGTGTGTATGTGCTCGCAAGTGTGGGAATGTATATATCTATGCATTTGTGTGTTTAATTAATTATTATTACTATATATAAATATATGTGTATGATGATGATGCCAACCGCATGACAAACCAATAAGTGGTGGTGAACGGGTAGGGGAGTAATTGGAATACTATAAGGTAGTGATGGGGGGGGGGGGTAGAAACTGCTAAAAAATTCGTCTTTCCATATGTTCTAAATACCATACAACGAGGTTTTTCTTTGCTATTTTTTTTACTGTTATATTCCCTATTCCACCATAGATTTTCGTTAATTTTTCTTCCGACTGTTCTCTTCCAATCTCTTCCATAGTTATTCATTCATTAGTGTTCTTCTATTTGTTCTGAAACCATCTGTGATCATCACTCACACAATTTTATTCACCTTCTGGCCCTTGTCTTTGTTTGAAAATATTACTGTGGACCTCCGAACATTAAAAATTTGGGGATTCTTGCGCCCCATATATCAATGAGAAAGCGTGAATAAATTAGCTGTTGAATAATCACAAATAACTTATTTATATGGGAAGAGAGAAAAATATGTAAACACGGCTCAGACACTTATATGGAAAGAAGTAAGGAAGAGTAAGGCGTAAAGTGTTGTGAGTGCGCCTCTAGATAAAATTATAGGCGTATACACAGCTTTGAGTGAACTTGCGTGTATCTAGCCACTAATGCCGGTTTGATAAGGAATCAATGGTGTGTATACGGAAATATTTATGTATACAAATGCATCTGTATAAAAGCGTAATGATATTTGTACAATTACGCGTCTCTCAGTAGTCGGTGTTTAGTTTGCGTGGTTCCTAGAATTATGCGAATTAAAGGAGCTAGAGTCGCTTGCAACAACCATGTGCGCCGATCTACTCATGCAAATTAAAGTAGATAAGAGAGTAGGGGTAATATATACGTACACACACTCCTCATCACATCCAACATGAAGGCTGTCCCTTATGACCCCACATCACACTCTCCACAAGATAAATGCACGTCTCACCCATGGATCACTAATAGTTCCATATTCACTGCATGAACACAAAATATGACACCACTGCTCGTCCTTCGACTTACACAGAGAGGGACAATACCTTGTGCACTTGAATTTGCTAGTGTTTTTATTCATGATAAACAATGATAAAAGAAGACAGAAAATAAGAATAACATAAGATAAATTCATGAATAATAATGAAGAAATAATGAAAAAGAATATTAAAAGACTAGGCATAATATTTAATTAAAAAAATAATAGAGAATATCCCTCAAAAAGTTCTGGATCAGGACTTCAGAAACAAGAACAGAAATAGGGTGTATTCATGTACTGGTAGTTGCAACAGTGTTGAATATCAGGTACCAGCTGTCAAAGGTTGTGGACTGCATAGCTTTCGTGCAAATTTACCCCCCAAAAGACTTATATGCAACAATTCTACTTACCTGGAGAAAAGGGGGTACCAGGGATGCCCTCGTTGGTCATCTAGTTTCTGTAAGACGGATAGGTGCGGAGATTAGGAGAGCATAAACTCATGCGGTTGTTGTATGCTTGTGCATGTTTGTTTTACATATATGTATCTATCTGCACAACCACTTGCTGATTAACTATAAAGAACCGACCTAACACCCAAATAGCACGATCACTATCATAAGAATATATCGTTTATTTTTGTCTTTAGATGACTTTTCTTCTCTCTCTGTTCTGCATATGGCTATTTTGTCTACCTATTTCTGTGGATTTGGTTGGCAGGTGTTCTATCAATTTGTTCAATTGAGGATGTTTTGCTTTTGCATTCGTTCTATTGTGTCTGTCTATTGCAAAATTATGACAAATATCCCTTGGATTTCTCATAGGCCTAATGGGCAGACTAAAATAATCTGGCGCCAACAGCATATATGTTTTTAATCGATAAATAAACTACACAAATGTGCTGAAAAAACTTTTGAAATAATATTGTACTTCTCTTATTCGTATCCCAACTCTCTAATAGATAGGTGAGATCTTTTCTTAATCTATTTCACCAAAACCTCTTCACATATCCATCTTTCACATGCTATAATCCTTCGTCTTGCACGTCTTCTTACCTATCGTTCTCTATTTCTCTTCCTGAATTTATATTTGTAGTCGACTTAAGAACCTGCGTCATTTAAGGCCATTTTATATTTAAATTTCTTTCTCACACTATTGTGTATTATAATTATTCAATATCGGTGTGTCTATCTTCGTCAAGGCTCAAATCTATACGATATTTTTAGCAGTGTTAGGGTAGTGGGGAAATGATTTGAGGTGCGGATGATAGACTGCAATCAGGGTATATAGTACACGGTGTGTGGGGGTAAAAGTGGCTTGATACTGGGTACTGCTTTAGTGTAAATTTCGTCTCACCAGGAGCAGTCCCTTTCAATACTTTCATTACAAATACGGGCATGAAGGACTACACGCCTACCGGCACTTCTTTAAATTGACTGAATTTTCAAAAGCTTTCCCTGGACGGTCAGTTCATCGAAATCTGCCGTTGTCTTGGAAGACAGAAGATGAGCAATTCTTTGCGAGAAACAACGTAGCCAGAGAAAATACAGATAATAATACTGTCATTCTCTTTGCCATTGGATTCTTACTCCAGATTAAATTACATCTCACCAGGATCAGTCCCTTTCAATACTTTCATATTATATATATATATATATATATATATATATATATATATATATATATATATATATAAGAACTGAACAAGTTCAAAAGTACTTGGAATCTGCCTTTCATTTTCCTGTGGGAGTTTTTTTGGCATTTATTGCTCTACTCACGCGCTACTTTGTGAGTTTCTCATATCCATATATATATATATATATATATATATATATATATATATCGAATAGTATTAAATGTGAGTTTCAAACATACCACCTTCGCACTGCAGCATTCTAGTGAGAGAGAGAGAGAGACGAAGAAGTGGTGACTCTTTAGATTAATTTAAGGAAGAGGACCACTTAGAGAAAATGACCACTCAGAAATATATAATTCACTGAACCTTCACTAGTTCATTCATGAATTCTTCTTTATCTGCCCCCGATGGGGTGTATTAACGATCGCTCAAAAGTGAATGGCACCTACCCTTACTATTAATAATGGTCGATGTTTCTCTAAAGGTGCGCCCATTAAGCCTATCAGAAAAAACATGGCTTGCGTTTCTTTAAGACGAGATCAAAGCTGTCGGCACTTTGATTGTATCAAGACACACAACTATAAGGGGTTAAACCCCTTTAATTTGCTTTAATCTGTCCTCACGTGTGCTTAGGCTGATTCCTTATAAGACCTCCTCTTCCACGCTCAAGATAAAATAATCTTGGCATCTGCAAAAATTTGGCGAAGCTTCATTTGGTTCACGTTGAAAATGGAAGAATTGAATTTATGGGGTGACGAGTAAAGCAGAGAAGAAGGTAAAATATTACTAATGAACTATTTGTGATAATTCTTACAGTTTTTAGGCAAAGATTGACAGAAGAGAAGGAGGGGAGAGGGAAGAGATAGAAAAGAGTTAAGATAGATTGAATAGAGAGAAGAATGAACGAAGAAATAAAAAAGAGAGAAGACAGGGACTGAAGAGAGTGAGCGGAGAATGAGTAAATCGAGAGAATAAGCAATTATAGGAGAAAGATAATACAGCAGGAGAAGAGAGATTGAAAAGAGATAATAAGAGAGTAGGAGAGGAAAAAGAGAAAAGATAGATAGAAAGAGAAAGAGAGATAGAGGAGAGAGAGAGAGAAAAGATATATGGAGATGATTAAAAATCAAATAAAGAGAGAATTGTGTCAGAATAAGAGATTAAAGATATAATAAAATATAGAGAAGAGGGAGTGAGAAGAGAAAGAGAATAGAAAAGAAAGATATAAAAGAATAATAATAACGAAAAAAGCGAGATAGAATGAAGATAGAAAGGTGAGAGAAGAGAAAATAAACAGATAATAAAAAGAGAGAGAAGTGCGTGAGAGATGAGACAGAGAGATAAGAGAGGGAGACTGAAGAGAGAAAATAAAGAGATCGATAAGAAAAAGAGAGAATCGAGAGGGAGATAAGAGAGGACGTAAAGAGAAGAAATGGAGAGGAGAGAGGTAGATCGAGAAGCGAGTAAAAGTATATATAGAGAAGAGGGAAACAAGAATAATAAGAGATAAAAAATAGAGACAAAAAAGCGTGAGAAGAGAGAGAGGGTAAGTTGGAGTTAGAATAGAGACAGAAACAACAGGAAGAGGGAGAGAGAAACGGCATTAAGATAGAGTACATAATGAGAGAACAATAATCAAGAAGAGAGAAGAATCGAAAGGCAAGAAGTTAAAAATAAGTTAGAGAAAAGAGAGAGAGAAGAGAGAGAGAGAAAAGAGAAAGAAAAGAGAGATGAGAAAGATAAGATATATAATAATGGGATATAAAAGAAAGACAGAAGAGGGAGAATTAAAAGTGACAATGAAAATAAGTGAGATAGAGAAGTGAGAGATGGAAAATCTAGATTAGACAAAGTGGTTGATAAGGGAATCAGGAGAGAAAGATTAGAGAAACAGAAGAGATATTGAAGAAAATAGAGAGAGAATACTGAAATAATAGAGTGAAAAATAAAAGAGATTTAGAGAGAAGTGATAAAATACAGGCAGAGAGTAGATATAGAAGACAGAGAGAAGAAAGATTGAGAAGTGCATGTGAAAACAGAGAGAATATAGATAGGATGGAAAGATAAGTGTTCGAAGAGAGTGAGGAGTAAGAGACATGAGAGAGAATAGTGACAAGAGAGAGATGTTTGAGACAGAGAAGTTAGTGAGTGAAAAGAGATAGAATGACAGTAGGAAGAGTGTGAGAGAAGAGAAAAAGAAGAGGGAGAGAAGAGAGAGAAAAGAGAGATGAAAGGAAGAGAAGGGTTGAGTAGTAAAGAGAAAGGGGAAGATAGAGGGAAGATATAAGTGAGAGAAAGATTTTGAAGAGTGAGAAAAGAGATCGTTAGAATAGATAGAGAGAAGAGAAAGATAAGATATAGAGATATCGGAGAGAGATTAGGGAGACGGAAGAGAGAACATTAGAAGGGAGAAAAAGATTGAGAGGAAAGAGAGAGAGAGAATAGGGAGATAGAACGACAGAACTACAGAAACAACAACCAGCAACAACCATAAAATCCACTCAAGGCCAGGCCTCTTACACAGACGGTGTTAAACTACAACTATCTAATGTTAGTGTATGAAGCCCTTTTTGCTTTTTTAACATGCTGGTTGTTTTAACTATTTCAAATCTATGGTACGCACTTATCTATATGTGTACCCTTCGACATGCAGGTTCAGTTTTCCCTCAAATGAACCTACCGCTCCTTCGAAAGGGTGTGTGGATGATAGGACAGTACTCTCTGCTCCCTCAGTCCTCGCCTGCTGGTGATTAAAATATATGCAAAGGACAAAGAGGAAAAGAAAGAGGTAATTCAGATCTACTCCATTCCACGCAGGGGGACGCCACCGGCATCTTTTTATTGATTATTTCATTTTATTTCTTAATTCCTCATTATGTATGAAGTTTTCATATACCTATCCTCTTACTATGTTATATTTACACTATTGTAGTACTCATCAAGTCGATTTTTAACTATATTTACTGACGTGCTTTCTACTACACGGTGGAGAAGACTATTCAACGTTTGTGTGATCTTAAAAGTGAATTAATTTTGATCTATAGAAGAGTTAAACCGCTTATTTACTAATTTCAAACCGTTGTGGCCTGTGTTGAACCTTTCGTCCATCTGAAACCATATTCTGTAATTAATATTAGTAAATCCTTTTAAGATTTTAAATAACTCGATCAACTGCCCACGTAATCGCTTAATTTAGTAGCCCTACGTTGACCTCTTTCTTACTGCGCTATATCCTCGTCCAGGTAGGGAGCCCAAAATTGAACCGCATATTCGAGGTGTGGGCGCAGGAGCGCTTTGTATACGGGCAGGATTATATCTTTTGATTTGAAAGTAAAATTCCGAGCGATATATCCTAGCATTAAGTTTGCTTTCTTACAAGCTTCTGCACAGTTTCGATACTTTAAGGTCCTCTGAACTTAAAATCCCCAGATCTTTTTTGGCCTTTCATGTGGTATTCTACTTTTAGTTTCTGACATCCTAAACGCATGACCTTCCATTTACCTATGTTGAAGCCCATCTTCAATTTGTCCGGCTATTCGACAATTTTATCAAGGTTTCTCTGCATTTGCTCTACATCGATCTAGAAAGGGTTTGGCTTCCTAGCTTCGTGTCATCAGCAAATTTAGAGATCCTACTAATCACTTCATTATCCAAGTCATTAATGTAAACAATAAATAATAATGGCTCCAGAACTGACCACTATCGAACCTCGCTGGTGATTGATGCCCACTCTGAGCATGCCTCATTTACAATAACTCTCTGTGAATGATTTGAGAGCTAGTTCTTTATCCATTTTAGTATGTTACCCCTCACTCCAATTGCTCTAATTATCATGAAGAGCCTTCCGTATGGGAATGTATCATAGGCCTTTTTAAATTCAAGGTAAATTATATCCGCCGCTTTAGTTTCATCGCAGATCCAAATTATGTTATGAAAAAAATCGAGTAAAATGGTTACGCACGAGCGCCTTCGTGTGAATCCTTGCTGAGTGTCTGCGATTAAATTATTTCCCTCAAGATGACTCAGCAATCTATCTCTACTAATTATCAATTCCCAGAGCTTACCAATTACAGAAGTTAGGCTGATGGGACGGAAATTAGTAGGCTCAGATTTCTTCTCGCTTTTGAATATCGGCGTAATATTTGCACGTTTCAATTTTATTGGAGCTACGCTTTCCTCGATTGAAAATAACGAAGAACGGTCTTGCTTATTCATTTTTTAGTTCTTTAGGATGGGTTGGACAAACCCCATCGGGCCCGTGTGCCTTTGATCTTTTTATTTTATAAATGTATGCGATAATCTCCTCTTCATTTAAACTTTTGGTGGATAGAATATTTTGTCTTTCACGATATATTTCCTCGTCTAATGTTGCTAATTGTGTCACGTCCTCCACAGTAAAAACTCTTGCGAAGTGCTCATTTAATATTTTAGTAATTTTTTCTCGGTCGTCTGTCATAACACCATCTTTACTTCAGATCGGCCCCATTGAACCCTTTATGGACTTTCTACTGTTTACGTAATTTTATAACCGTTTCAGCTCGAGCTTCTAATTTAAGGCAAGATCTTTTTTTCTATTTCAGTTTAGCATCCCTAATGGGCCGCTTTACCAGGCTTAGAGAGTGTAGGTATCTTTCCCGATTTGCTATCGTTTCGGTTTCTTTTAAACTTTGATAGTCTTTATTACGCTCCCGAATTAAGTTTATTATTAAAGGGTTAACCTACAGTTCCCGCTTTGATTTCTCATTCTTTTGGCGTACGTACATAACTAACTCGGAACTCACAGTGAGCACACTGTGGATTCGGTCATGAAATGTTTCGAAATTGCAGCTCCCAAATTGTGGGATTAGTTATAAATTCTCCTTTACCTCTACGCTTGTATTAATTTCGAACCTAATTACATTATGGTGACTCGTCGCCAAATGCTCACCCACGCAAACGTTTTATAACAGTCTCCTCTGCTGAGATAATTAAATCAAGTATATTTTGATCATGCGTAGGTTCCTCTACTTTTTGAATAAGAAAATTATCCTAAATGAAATTAACCAATCTCTTCTCTACTTTACCAGAGTTTCCTGATGAAAGAATACTCTTTATCATTCAAGGTTTTTTCGGTTCTATAGTTTATACTCATATAAAAACAGACTCGCAACTCAAGTAAATGTAATGTGCTTTCTATATAAGTTCCATTCTTAGAGCTGAGGCAAGTACATCTATATCCAATGTACAAATTCAATGGCGTGGGAATGCTATCCTCAGTTTAAAAAATTGCCAATATTTTTATTATTGATGAATATAAGTTTAAAATTGATTCAACAATAAAATTTTCTTAAAATAGAGGATAAACGTTTCCGGAGCAGCTCATTAAAAGGGCTGATATCTGGTACACGACAAACTAATTACCTTGGGAACATTAAAAGAACTGAAGAGAAATTTCCTATTTCTCTCTGTATTAAATACAACCACCCATATTTATATAAGGACACGTCATTCTTTCCATCGTTTATATCTTAGCTGTACTCAATATTAAAATTCGTTCTCGTTTTAACTTGTCATTGTAATCCGATCATCTAAAGTAATGTTCACTTTCTTTATTTATCTCTTACTATATGGCATAAGAATCCAATTGTTCAATTTCGTACTGTTATTTCACCGGTTTGGTCCACTCGAATTGTTTGCTACCGCTATGTAGACGATGTCCTGGGAATTCGAAAGGAAGATTTTGACCTAAGTTTTTTTATTTATTAATTCATTAGTTCCGTCAATTAAATTTACTTTAGAAAACAAAGAAAATAATAGCCTTCCTTTTCCAGGATGTTCTAATAATTAGACGACCAGACAGAATTAAGTTTTCTTTTTTAGGAAACTGACAAAAAATTTATCCTATGTCCATTTTATTCAGGTCATTCGAAAAATATTAAAACATCATTATTTTCTTCCATGTATCTTAGGGAGCTCAAAATATGTAGTCCTGACTATATAGACCAAGAATTTACAAAAAATAAAGAGATTGCCTTTAATCTATGTTACCCAAAATATTTTGGGGAAAACTGCATGTATAGAGCTCAAAAACCATTCTCTAACCACAAGTTAGGGAAAACAGAACCTTTACACAACATATTACTCCTACTTTACTATGATAATGTCTTGTATGCATTAACAATGTTAAAACAACTTAATATAAGTGTATTTTTTAAATAAAAATATGCATTAAAAATATGTTAATAAACACATCCCAAGGAACGATAATAATGTAATATATAGTATACCTTGTTTGGATTGTACTTTATTCTATATAGGTCAAACTTCTAAAAAATGTCTCTGTAGAAATTAGGCAACATCAAAATGCAGTACTTAAGGGATATTCAAATAGTGCTTTGGCCGACGCCATCCACAGCCTTAAGATAGGTCACCAGATTAACTGATCAAAAGCAGATTCCATAATGCATATAAATGATTTTATTAGCAGAAATATCTATGAATCGTTCCTAATCTCCAGCCTAAAGGAGAGAAATGGTAATATTAGCCCCAGTTTGCTAGCCTTAGATACAGTCCTATCTTTCTTTCTCAAATCAAACTTATCAGAGATTATAATAAATCTAACCTTATAGAGAAAACATTGCTTTGTATAAATCCGGTGTCTGTCTATTTTATAAGCCATTGTGAGTGTAAAATGTTAAGATAACGAAAGTACTAACTCCAATCAATCTTTCTTTTTCCCTACGTGGTCTAACAATATATATATATATATATATATATATATATATATATATATATATTGCATGAAAGACTCGACGTATATGTGAGAATGGATGGGAAGAAAGAAAAGTCCAGACACTACACAGAGCTCTTTATTGACGTTTCGCCTCTTGGCTTCCTCAGAATGTTACGAGTTCCATTCTGAGGAAGCCAAGAGGCGAAACGTCAATAAAGAGCTCTGTGTAGTGTCTGGACTTTTCTTTCTCCCCATCCATTCTCACATATATATATATATATATATATATATATATATATATATATATATATATATATATATATATATATATATATATATATATATATATATATATATATATATATATATATATATATATATATATATTATATTATATTATATATATATTATAATATATATTATATATATATATATATATATATATATATATATATATATATATATTATATTATATATTATATATATATATATATATTATATTATATTATATATATATTAAAATAAATATTATATATATATATATATATATATATATATATATATATATATATATATATATATATATATATATAATTTGAAGGATGAACAAAAGGACGTATAAAGGAAAATTCATTTCATTTTCTTGATGCAACGTTTCGGGCGAACTTTTCACCCATCTTCGGGTACTGGAAATACAATTTGTGGAAAGTATTTAATGTTAATTAAGGAGGGGAATAGCGATAAATTTACAGGTAATTGATAATTTAAGGATTATTATGTTACGAGTTAAAATTTAACGATTGGGGAAACACAGGAAACACATCAGGATAAACCAACCTTAAACAATCAGCCGTTAGAGGATAACTGGGGAGAAAGGGCGAGGAGCGTAAGAAGAAAGAGAAGGTTAGGAGGTTGGTAATATATTTGTTTAGAGTAGAAGTAGTGGGTGAGAAGAGGAATCGGAATTTAAGAAAGGATAAAGGTATTTAATATACATGGATTCAAGAATCCTTAATAATATGTGATCAGGGGTGGTTTTTAAGATTTTAAAATCGTCCGTTGTGATTTCAGTTTTACAATTAATAGAGTGAAGCCTAACAGGTGAGAATCCTTTCGTAGAGAGAACCTTCCCTGTTCTGTGGCTAACACTCAAATGGGAACAAAACCTCGCCCTCAGCGAGCGCACCGTGTTCCTTATGTATCTCCCCAGTTTACAATTGGGGCAAGTAAACTATTAAATAACGGGGCACCTCGCCTCAGGCGGGATTCTGTCCTTACAATTGAAGTATAATCCTATGTCGTGTCTATTTATGAAAATTAACTTAAAATTGGTATGGAAAAAGAATTTATTTAATAGAGATATAATTGCTTTTGAAGATTTTTTGTTTAAAAAACCCAGATCCTGAAAGATTATGTAACGGATATCTTTGCAAACAGTAGGGAATTTAAGTTTGGGATGGTAAATATTGTTTAAAAATTGGGCCGTAATTTTTTTAGTCAGACACAGGAAAACCGTTTGTTTTTAAAATAATTAGTCAGAAATACGACTTCTTGGTGAAATCCGGAGTAGGATGAACAAATATTAAAAGCCCGGAATATTAGTGTTTTCATGGCACTTATTTTGAAAGAAAGGTCACAAAAACTGAAAAAATTTTGGCCTTGACCAGTAAAGGTTGGCTTACGAAAAACTTTGTGTTACAAATCCAGTTTGGACACGGGAAATGTGGATATCCAAAATGAGATGGAGGAATTGAGCTCCTTTTCGCATGTAAATTTAATATCAGGATGTATATGATTGGCATATTGTAAGAATTTATCTCAGGACTCCTCTTTATTGAACAGAATGTATGTATCATCGACAAAGCGGCGGTAAATTAAGGGTTCAACGCTTCCAAGTTGCAGGCTGAATAATTGTTCCTCGAACCAAGACATGAAGATATCTGCGAAGACAGGGCCCAAAGGACTGCATATGCCTACCCCATGCCCACCCCATCTATTTAGCAGTAGGTTTCGTTGTTAAAAGTAAAGTAATTGTCTTTAACGGCTAGTTTCAGCGTTTCTTTTAATAGTGGAGGGGTAAATCCATGAAAATTGGAGTTGTTAAGGAGAAATGCACGTCGGACAATTATCTCAATGGTTTGGTCAAGAGGAACATTAGTAAAGATAGATGAAACATCGAAACTACTCATAAAGGAGGGATAATGAAGCTGAAAATTTTGTAATTCTTTAACAAAGGTGAAGCTATTTTGAATTTTAAACTGGTTTGAGGAAAGAGGGGTTATTAAAGGCGCCAAGAATTTAGCTAAGTTATAAGAGGGGAGATTATAAGATGCTAAAATGGGGCCAAGGGGGGAGCCCTCCTTGTGACATTTGGGAAGTCCGTATAGAGAGCCTAGGTAGGAACCTGAAACGTGCAGGCGGTTGTAAATAAATGAATCCAAAATATTAAGGTTTTTTTAACTTAACAAAAGGCGGTTTATTCTGTCTTCTAACTTGATGGACAAAGATTGAGGGGGTTCAGAGATCTTTTTGAACTTAGAGTTATCGGACAAAACAACATTTATTTTTTCTATGTAATCTGATTTGTTAAGAAGAACGACACCTCTACCCTTATCAGGTTTGGTGATGACTATCTCATTTCTTTTTCCTAAACCTTTGGGCGCAGAAAAAGCGAAGAGAATTTGAGTTTGCGCGAGAGATAGCGAAATTCCGGCGCAAAATATATTACATGTCATATTTTGCGCAGTAATTTCGCCATCTCTCGCGCAAACTCAAATTCTCTTCGGCCAAATTTTTTCAGTTTTTGTGACCTTTCTTTCAAAATAAGTGCCATCAAAAGACTAATATTCCGGGCTTTTAATATTTGTTCATCCAACTCCGGATTTCACCAAGAAGTCATATTTCTGACTAATTATTTAAAAAAAACGGCTTTCCTGTGTCTCTGACTGAAAAAATTACGGCCCAATTTTTAAACAATATTTACCATCCCAAATTTAAATTCCCTACTGTTTGCAAAGATATCCGTTACATAATCTTTCAGGATCTGGGTTTTTTAAACAAAAAATCTCCAAAAGAAATTATATCTCTATTAAATATATTCTTTTTCCATACCAATTTTAAGTTAATTTTCATAAATAGACACCACATAGGATTATACTTCAATTGTAAGGACAGAATCCCGCTTGAAGCGAAGTGCTCCGTTATTTACGAGTTTACTTGCCCCAATTGTAAACAGGGGAGATACATAGGGAACACGGTGCGCTCGCTGAGGGCAAGGTTATGCTCATATTTGGGTGTTAGCCACAGGACAGGAAAGGTTCTCTCTATTAAAGAATTCTCACCTGTTAGGCTTCACTCTATTAATTGTAAAACTGAAATCACAACGGACGATTTTAATATCTTAAAAACCACCCCTGATCACATATTATTAAGGATTCTTGAATCCATGTATATTAAATACCTTTATCCTTTCTTAAATTCCGATTCCTCTTCTCACCCACTACTTCTACTCTAAACAAATATATTACCAACCTCCTAACCTTCTCTTTCTTCTTACGCTCCTCGCCCTTTCTCCCCAGTTATCCACTAACGGCTGATTGTTTAAGGTTGGTTTATCCTGATGTGTTTTCTGTGTTTCCCCAATCGTTAAATTTTAACTCGTAACATAATAATCCTTAAATTATCAATTACCTGTAAATTTATCGCTATCTCCCTCCTTAATTAACATTAAATAATTTCCATAAATCCATCATTTTGATTATCTGTTTAACTGTAACTTAAACTGTTTTCCACGAATTGTATTTCCAGTACCCGAAGATGGGTGAAAAGTTCGCCCGAAACGTTGTATCAAGAAAATGAAATGAATTTCCCTTTATACGTCCTTTCGTTCATCCTTCAAATTAAATTGAAGCTCCATAGGAGAAGACCTAACCAATATATATATATATATATATATAATTTTTTTTTTTCTTGGTAGCATATTTTATTGAAGCCGACTGCGAGTTCAGCCTTAATTATTTTGTTTTCAAATCTCTCGATTTTTCTTATGTTCCGTTTTGGGTCGTGAGTTAATTTTGTTAAGTTCGTCAAAATTCACAAGAAAAATATTAACGAACGAGGGCAGGAAACTAATTTACTGAGTAAAACAAATAAATTTATTGGCCTGACGCATTTCGACACACAACTGTATCATTATGAAAGGTTCATATATATAACTTATACACTTGAAGAACGGGGCTTTATATACATCGTTATTTAGTTAACAAATATATGAACATACTTGTAATAGGAAATTTGAATTCATTAATACAAGAGCTACATTGAAATGAAGTTTTTTTCAGAGTGTTTAAACACAAAAAGTTACATTAAAATTAACTCGAGTTCTTCGTGTGTTTCTTTCCATGTGGAGCAATGGGTGCTACACAAGTAGTCGTAAATAACGTTTTTACAAACGGCGATATACACACTGCTATACGTAAAAATATGATATACATCACCAACAGCCAGTACTAATCGGTAAGACGAAAGGAACACTATTAAACTATACTACAAAAACATTATGAGCATATCATATAAAACAGAGAGTTGTGCGTCCCTCTCATCTTCACCACCCCTTTAAGATTCCCGTTCTTTCGATATTGAGACTCGCTGCCGATCTGCAAAATCGTTTTGTGTTGAGATTACGTCTCAACTCGGGTTGGAAGTATTCCAACCCCATCTTCGAATCCTCCTCGTCAGGACTCCTTGAAGTATCTTCTTGAACACCTGCGCCGTTGTCTTCTACCCCCTCCACCCCACCCCTTCTAATTAACCCTCCCATGAAGGTAAAGCGATCTTGTATGGTGATCCTCACATTACCTCGTTAGTCTTCACTTAATTCATTTAACTACCATGAGTAATTTGTTCACCTCTTTTGTATATATATATATATATATATATATATATATATATATATATATATATATATATATATATATATATATATATATATATATATATATATATATATATATATATATATATATATATATTATATATATATATATATATATATATATATATATATATATATATTATATATATATATTATATATATAATATATATATATATATATATATATATATATATATATATATATATATATATATATATATATATATATATATATATATATATATATATATATATAAATAAATAAATTTCCCTCTTTTATTATATAAATTAAAATTATATTTGGGGGTATTGTCATAATATATCCTTTGAACTGTAATTTGGCAAACCATTAGTCTAAACCCAATCAACCGTAAATCGCACTCTTTATTAATCGCTCCAGAACTATCACAAGCCGCCTGTGGTCAGCTGTTCATCCATGCTTGGTACGACTCTGTGCGCCGAGCTAGTCTACACAGGCATACCTCGACACTCATAATCTTCTACAATACTAAACGAACATCCAACCTTATTATGAAAAACAACCCAGGACTTCACCTAACACATGAGCAGAGATATCATTTAATATATGAATATACTTGCAAAATGGGAGACTATAAGCTCCTACCTCATTCATAAATCGTAATGACAGAAACGAAGTTAACACGAAGAATGCGCTACCATTTAAACAACGTTGCCTCCAACACACACACTTGGAAAAACATGGAAGACAACTGAACCGGAAGTCACTCGAAGATAATAACAAAATCCTATCATACTTGTATTTTCCAAACTGTTGACAGCTAATTATATTAGAAGCAATATATATAAAAGAACAGCCCAAATTAAATATACAAACAAACATACAATACACTCTGCCTTTCTCACGTCCTCGCCCACCAAATAATAATCTCCAGCCAAATTAATCCTGTGCCCATTATAAATTAAACATTTGAAGCAGAATCAAAAAGTTTATTTCGATGTAACATTTTGTGTTTAAACAGTCCCCAAAAACTTCATTTCAATGTACGTTTTGTATTTATGAATTTGAATACCCTATTATAACTATGTTCGTATGTTTGTTAACTAAATAACGATGTATATAAAGCCCCATTCTTCAATTGTTTGTTATAAATATCAACCTTTGATAATGATGCAGGTGTGTATCAAAAACGCGTCAGGCCAATAAATTTATTTGTTTTGCTCAGTAAATTAGTTTCCTGCCCTCGTTCATTAACATTTTTCTGATGAATTTTGGCGAACATATCCAAAATTAACTTAAGACCAAAAGGAAAAACATAAGAAAAGTCGAGAGATTTGAAAACAAAACAATTAAGGCTAAACTCGCAGTCGGCTTCAATAAAATATGCTACCAAGAAAATCTACTGCCCAACTATACGTATATATATATACATATATATATATATATATATATATATATATATATATATATATATATATATATATATATATATATATATATATATATATAATAGGATGTGTAGTAGGTAAATGAGTGATTCTTACGGTAGGGTGTTTTGCGATTATGCACACAACACACAATCATGGTGAGGATATGTCTGGGAAAGAAATGAAATATACGGTGTATTTGACCTGTATTTTTTGAGGGCATGGCTTAAAGGAGGCCTATAGAACATCACATGGAAATTTTTTGAACAGGGCGGGAAAAGTCAATCTCAAGGAAAGGAAGAACGAAGAAGATCTCAAAGATCGACGTTATTCCGGCAGACCTCAAGTTCTCAGCCGTTTGGCTGTAAGAAAGGCCTTCGATAGGGCTCCTAAGCTCATTGTGACTACGCTCGCTGAAAAAAGAACATCTCAGTAGGCAAGAGATTGAGGTGCATCGAAAGGCCTGGATTCTTTTCCAGGTGAGAAACCAGTCTTCGGTTGAGGATCTTCGAGAAGATCTTCACGTTAAATTCCAGGAGTAAAATTGGCCGGTAGATCTCTCTCAACCTCGGGTTCTTCCCCTGCTTAGACAAGAAAATTTTTTCGTCGTTTTGTAAGCAGCCGAAAAGTGTTCCGTGTTCAGACCGGAGTTAAAAATTCTCCTCATTCCTTCAATGACGTTGGCTGGTGCCTTTTCATTGTTTAACTTTGTAAATCCCGATTTTCCTGTTGCTTTCTGACGGAATGAGCGGAGCGCGCCGAGTAGTTCCTTTTCGTTGATCTTGGCGTCTCCGTCGCACTGCCTTCCCTCCTGATAGTGAGGGTACCTCCTATGTATTTGGCCGATAAACTCGTCTATGATGTTATTTTCAAACTTTATTTTGTAATCTACGTTTTCCTCTTCAGTAATACTGAAGATTCTTTCCCAGTAACTTCAGAATATCTCTTCAAATTTTGCTCTTCTGTTTCGATGTTTCCATCTTCCTTTAGTAATTCAATCTTATTCTTCTTTCCAGGTGATCTTTTGAGACGTCCGATTTCATTCCATAATTCTTTGGAAGGTGCCTCGTGATCGAGAGTATCGATCGCATCGCCCCAGCGTCTCTACTGTTGTTTGAGGATCAACTGGTTGAGCTCTTCTTTGATCTCTTTACTTCGTTGTAATGAGTGACTTGATGCGTTCCTGGTGTTGAACTCATACAGTAATTTCAGCACCCGGTATATTTACTTCATGTACTCAGTCCATCTATATGTTGAGATGGTCTTGTACTTAGTTTTAGGAATACAAGCCGTATCCGCGTTGATGTCGTCGAAGGCCTCATTAATCTCCTCTGAGGATTGCCTCATCCAGGTTGGGCGGACGGTAGACCTCGAGAAGCCCCGCGTACCATTCTCAGTCTGCTCTTCTGTAGTTCTTCTGAACTGCAGGTGGAACATGTATAGGGTTTCATGTTGATGGTAAGCAGGATCCATATATGATCAATACATGGTACCTGGACTGGTCCATCTAGTAATTAAACGGCAGATGATGAATAGCCAGACATATGTCTGATTTTGTGGCGCTCCCTCCTCTGACAAAGGTGGGGAAGTCAGGACCTATTCGCTGGTCAATATTTCAGTCCAGCAAGATGTATAGGCTTTTTCCGATTCCGTTGAAGGTCCTGTAGCCAGATTCTTGGCATCTAGCGTTCAGATCTACCATTGATATAGTGGGGGTTCTGCTGCTAAATTGCTCAACGCCCAAGAGCGGCCATATTGATTAATATTACAATTTAATCATATATTTATATTTAAAACAATAAACCCGTGTCTAGTGTTCTTTATTGTGAGCGTTGTAACTAGTGTAACAGGAATTTTGCAATAACTCCTTATATATATATATATATATGCGTGTATATATATATATATATATATATATATATATATATATATATATATATATAGATATTTATATATATATATATATATATATATATATATATATATATATATATATATATATATATATATATATATATATATAAAGAAGAAGGAGCAAATGCAAGTTCTGCGGGTGATAACAACCACCACAGTGCTTTCGCCATATTTATTTTCTGCCTTTCAAAACAATTTTGAAGACAGAAATAAAGGTGCAGAAACCTTGCATTGCAGACTATATTACAATATAGTACAGGAAAGAGAAATTTGACGCGAATGAGCAATGAGACAAGAAACAGGAGTTTTTTAGAGGTAAGAGAAAGGGACATTGGAAGAAGACTAGAATCATAGAGAGCAGAGGGCGGCACAATGAAGGCAATCCTTTACCGAGAAGACAGAGATAACGCCAGGGTAAAAAAGTTTGAAATTCCTGGCTGGGACACGAACCCGGGTCTGCTGATTGCCGGTCAGATGCTCTACCGCTGAGCTACCAGGCACAGTGGCGTTATCTCTGTCTTCTCGGTAAAGGATTGCCTTCATTGTGCCGCCCTCTGCTCTCTATGATTCTAGTCTTCTTCCAATGTCCTTTTCTCTTACCTCTAAAAAACTCCTGTTTCTTGTCTTATTGCTCATTCCGTCAAATTTCTCTTTTCTGTACTATATATATATAAATATATATATATATATATATATATATATATATATACATATATATTCAGTTAGCAAGATCCATGCTCCACCTCACACACAAGAAGAGAAGTATAAAGGGGAACAAAGGAGGGATTATATTAAGAGAAAATATAAGCTTGGTTTCAACCCAGATTGCGGAGGAAGAAAAATATTATAATCTTCTTGACATAAATTGTATCAAAAGTTTAGAATTATTCCTTAGAGATATTACATATATAAAAATTAAGAGACTGAGAATAGAGAACAAGGGAAAGAGAATAAAAAAATAAGAAATATATGAGGGTAATATAAAAACGAATAAATCTATACATAAACATAAGATTATTTAAAGTACATAGAGCAATAATAGAACAAATAAAGAAGGATAAAAAAAGGAAAACTAAAAGGTATGGATTACTATGGTGAATTATTTCACTCATAATAAGCAGATTTTTTTAAAACTTGCCACCATCTTGCCATTTAATTATTAATATCCTCTATTTTGCCAATTATGTTGCCTTTTCCTTTCTCCCACGTCTCCATTGTTTAGTTTTCGGGTGAATCCTGTTTATAATAGAAAATATTCCGTCAAACAAACTTAAAATTCTACTTTTCCAGCACCTGGGATTAAAACGTCTCTTCAATTGTGTGCAGGTGCGTCGAGATGAGTCAAAAGATTCGAGATCTCTCCTCTCCTATGCGCGGGTCACAACAAGTCCGACATCACCAAACAGCTCAACGTCAGCTGATTGACCGTCCACATATTCGTGGAGAAGCTCAAGGACGGTGAAGACGTCAAAGATTCACGTTATTCAGTCACATCTCAAGTTGTCAACCGTTTGGCTGTGAGAAAGGCCTTCGAAAGTGATTCGAAGCTCAAAATGACTGCGTTCGCGAAAAAGAAGAACATTTCGTTGGCTGTCACCAAAGGTATGCGAGAACAAAGTTAGGAGCGCTGCTGTCGACTTCTTAACTACTTGAACAGTCATTGCAATTGAATTCTAATTTTTTCTGTTAAGAGGTCCTTTATAGTTGATCTAGTCCTAAACAAGCAGAACGAACACGTGGTAAGGTCCGATACTTGTCGACGACCAATCACTTGGCGTCCAGGAAGATGATCAGCGTCCGGGCTTCGAATGGCATGAAGATGTCGCTGGTGTGGTTTGCGGCCGGTAACAGGCTCAACGCGACTAAAAAAAGAGACATCTTGGCAACAAACTTCCTGTTCTAGATGAGAAAGATCATGAAGAAGAGGGACTTCGTCTTTCAGCAGACGCTGACTTAGCCCACACGACCAGGACCGTGCAAGAGCGTTTGGCTCAAACTGGAATTTCTTGTCGAGCGAATTTGTCTCGCCGCAGTTACCCAACCTCACCCCCCCACCCCGGACTACAGCATATAGGTTCATGTTGATGGCAAGGCCTGCAAGTTTCGCTAGAGCAACGTCAATGGACTGAAGGCCTCCGTCAATAGCGTGTGGGCCAGCATCAGGAAGGATTTCGTCCGCGAATTGTGCGTGGCGTTCAGGTCTGGCCTGGAGCGCGTGCTAGCCGCCGAGGGCAGCCCCATTCATTAATATTACAATTTAAACTAATTATTTAAAACAATAAAACCTTGTACATCTGCATCAAAACTATCATTTTATGCTTTGTTGAGAGCTCATAACGAGTGTAACAGGACTGTTGTAATACCCGGTAAATGGCAAGAAAACAGAAACTTATATCTGACCACAATTTCATTACACTAACTAGAGGTAAGACATATTGTAAAAAGGTTTTCTATATTTTATACCTTGTATGCTACTAAATTAAATGATTTTAAAAAGATTATATTAAGAAAATACAAACTTTTAAAAATAGTTTTAATATTATGCGAAAATAAAGCCAGAGTAATGAAATTGCGACTATTAGCGGCTGAAAAAATAATTAGAAACAAATTAATGTACCTTCGAATGTACTTGCGCAAAATTGTGTAAAATCTAATTATGTTTAAAACAGTTGAAATCTCTAAAGTAGATTGATTAAATAGTTCAATATATATATATATATATATATATATATATATATATATATATATATATATATATATATATATATATATGAATGATTTAAAAATTAAATTTAATATTGTATAGTTAGAGGTGATCTATTTAACTAAATTAATTAATGGAATTTTAATTTAGGAAAAGAAGGTAGGAAACAGATGATAATGCGTTTGCTTCGTGGTTGCTCTTCAAAAGCGACCATCACAAACATTAGATTTGATGGAATAAAGGAAAATAAACAGCATTAGTGAACAGGATGTCGAAATATAAGGGAGGATTAATTATTTTATTTATATTCTGTAAATGATATCGAGATATAAAAAAAAACAAGTATAAAAAATTAAATCATCTATCCATGGAAAACAGTATTGATACCTATGATTCATTTTATTTATTAAAGACAATGCATAAAGAGTAAAGGAGATTTCAGGAAGTTTGGAGAGAGAAAAAGTTAAATGCAGAGGTGAAAGAAATAAGAGCGTTATGGGAGAAGCGGAAAAGGCAATTGTCTTAGAAAGTTAATTGATTTGATCTGATCTGCCACCTAGTTTGAAAACCATTGTTAATAATATTAGTTACTTTGCTGCTTTAGGATCATATTAATACATTTTCTTTTTAGAAAAATTGAAAAGGTTTTCACGTTAAATGCTTTATTATATCTCAATTGAATACGACGGATCTAAATTTTATTAAATGAGAATAAATGGGTAACAAGTTTATAGCTCCTTTTATTCACAAAAAGACAAATATTGGGACAAACGGTTTCAAAAGAATCCAATTTTTTGCCAGTCAGATGAAATCTAACCTTCTTCGATTCAGTTTTCCTTTGTGAGAATATCAGAAAAATGAAATGGCTTCAAATCTCATACGAAATCTTTTGAAAGTGAATAGTTTTTTATCTTAAATTTACTTACTCTACCTAACGAGCAAAATACTCGAAAGAATTCCCGGGCTGTTGATTTTTCTAGAATTTGTTCTTTTCTAAGGATCTTAAATCACATTTTTATTATAAAGGGAAAAGGTTTATTTAGAGTTATTGATTTGTAGAGCTGAATAAAATTTATATATATATATATATATATATATATATATATATATAACTGAATCACTAAAATATGGAACGTGAGGAATTAATGAATAATGTTACAGCCACGAGGAAAATGAAACAACGGAGAACTGCGAGGCCTTTCGACTAATGGTCCTTTACTGAGCAGACTAAAAGACGGAAAAAGAAAAAGATATTTATACACCTGATTAATGAAAATATGGGATATAAAGATAAAAAGGGGTGGGATTAGCAGATACCCGGAAAAATCCTATTAACGAGATGAGCCGTCAGGGTTAAAAAAAAAAAAAAAAGTTACGGGTTACAAAAGAAAGCGGGGGGGGGGGCAGTATTGTTTATGGGGCCACCAATGTTAGTCATGAAAGTAATTTCCCCGCTCGGTATAAAAAAAGTTTGGCCGATCTTAAAAAAGATAACACATTACATATCACAAAAGCCGACAAGTCGAATAGTATCGTAATTCTTGATAGAAATGATTACATATCTCGCATGCATGCCCTACTGGCTGACGGTGTGACTTACATAAAATTAACAAAGAACCCCTTAGATCAAGTTATTAAACATTTCAATAGTATACTGAAAAAAATCCTTAAAGATAAGAAGGAATTAATAGGTGTTTTTTCAGAAAAATCTCCCTCGTTACCTTACTTATACGGGTTGGTAAAAACACACAAAGAAAACAACCCTATGCGGCCTATTATTAGCACAGTTGGTTCAGTTTCATATAAATTATCAAAATATATTACCAAACTGTTGTCCCCTTTACTTGGAACAATTTCCGGTTCTTATATACTAAACTCCTTTGACTTAGTAGAAAAATTAAATCAAATTACTATTTGCCCCAATGATAGGTTGGTAAGTTTTGACGTTTGCTCTCTCTTTACCAAAGTCCCTATTGATTCCATTTTAGATTATCTTAGTAATGAGCTTACTCATCATGAATTACCTCTATCTGTAAGTCATATTATTTCACTCATTAAGTTGTGCATTTGTGACTGTAAGTTCGTTTTTAATGGTGAATATTACCAACAAATATTTAGTATGGCAATGGGCAACCCCTTATCTCCCCTACTTTCAAATTTGTATATGGAATTCTTCGAAAAACAATATTTACCTAATATCATTGATATGCCCTTAAAGTGGTATAGATATGTTAATGACATTTTAATTATTTTGCCTTTTAATATTGATGTAAATTATTTGCTTTCCAATTTAAATAACCAGGTACCTTCCATAAAATTTACTGTTGAATTAGAGAAAGTCAATTGCCTTCCATTCTTAGATGTCTTAATACATAGAGAATCATTTAATTGCAATTTTAGTATTTATAGGAAACCAACCAACAACTTAACCTATGTCCATTTTTATTCAGGCCACCATCTTAATATTAAGATATAAACTTTTTCCTCTATGTTTTTACGTGCGTTGCGCATTGTCAGTCCTCAATATTTGGATCAGGAAATTGAATCTATAAGAAAAATCGGTGCAGACTTGTGTTATCCAGCAAATATACTTGATATTTGTTATAATAAAGCCCCCAAAAAGTTTTATAACGAAAGTACTATCGAGAAGGAAGCGCCTAAGAATATCCTCATTTTACCTTATTTTAATGGCTTTGAAACCGTAAAAACATTGTTAAAAACACTTAATGTAAATCTTGTTTTCTCTTATACTAATACTTTAAAAAGAATGTTAATAAAAAATTGCCCTAATGAAACAAATAACGTAATTTATAAAATCACTTGTTTGGATTGCCGTTCATTTTATATTGGGCAAACTAGCAAGGATCTGAATGTGCGTGTTAAGCAACATAAGTACTCTGTAAACACTGGGCGAACATCAAATGCCATCTTTATCCATTTGAGTGAAAATTCCCATCGTATTAATTGGAAGGAGAGTTCTGTGATTGCCAAATCAAATGACTTTTTTTCACGAAATCTTTTAGAATCGGCATTTATACAACTGACTTCGAATTTTAATCTCAGCCCTGGAATGTATTTTTTGGACCCTTGTATCAAAAGAATGTTTAAGAATGATTTTAAAGATAAAACTTCTGAATTAATGATTACCACCTAGATGTTATTTTAGCCTATTTATATATATAAAAAAAAACTTCCTCATATTTTTCTTTTGCCATATCTTCTAGTTATCATGTGTAAACTTTTTTTGTTTTCATATTGCATATGTGATTCCTAAACACTGTACCCCCCCCCCTTTCTTTTGTAACCTGTAACTTTTTTTCTTTTTTTTTAACCCGGACGGCTCATCTCGTTAATAGGATTTTTCCAGGTATCTGCTAATCCCACCCCTTTTAATCTTTATATCCCATATTTTCATTAATCAGGTGTATAAATATCTTTCTCTTTTTCCATGTCTTTTAGTCTGCTTAGTAAAGGACCATTAGTCGAAAGGCCTCGCAGTTCTCCGTTGTTTCATTTTCCTCGTGGCTGTAACGTTATTCATATATATATATATATATATATATATATATATATATATATATATATATATATATATATATATATATATATATATATATATATATGTATATTATATGTATATATCTCTCAAAGTAGCACGAGAGAATGATGAAAATGAATTCATTAAACCACATTGAAAGAGAAAACGGAATAATTTTTCCTTGCAGTAATATTTTTATTACCTTTTTTCGAAAAATCCGTGCAGGGAAGTGATTCGCTGTGTAGCGTAGTGTACTAACGGCATACTTTTAACTGTGATCAAAGCGGTGCTCGCTGCCTCAGTGTGCCTGGTTCGAATCACTTCCCTGCACGGATTTTTCGAAAAAAGGTAATAAAAATATTACTGCAAGGAAAAATTATTCCGTTTTCTCTTTCAATGTGGTTTAATGGATTCATATATATATATATATATATATAAACTTTTAGGCTTCTTCCAAAACGGAGTTTCAATATGATACAATAATAAAATTAATTAGTGCAATTTACAATCAGGTACTTAATGCAGGGATAATTATTATATATATATATATATATATATATATATATATATATATATATATATATATATATATATATATATAATAAAACTTTAAGGCTTCTTCCAAAACGGAGTTTCAATATGATACAATAATAAAATTAATTAGTGCAATTTACAGCCATTTACTTAATGCAGGAATAATAATTTTCTTAATTTATTTTTGCATTAAGTAACTTACCCTAAATTGCATTATTTAATTTTCGTATTTCATCAAACTAGAAATTTTAACCTCGTACTTCCTTTTTTTAGTGCTGATGATGAGGCGAGGTCCTTAAAACGTTCAAATCCAGATAAATAAAGATGATTTTAACACTCGTATTATTGGTATATATATATATATATATATATATATATATATATATAAGAGAAAATAAGAATTGGACGCGAATGAGCAAATGAGACAAGAAACCGGAGTTTTTTTAAAGGCAAGTGAGTGGGACATTAGAAGAATCCAGAATCAAAGGGATCAGAGGGTGGCACAGTGAAGGCGATCCTTTACCGAGAAGACAGAAATAACGCCAGGGAAAATAGGTTTTGAATTCCTGGCCGGGACTCGAACACGGGTCTGCTGATTGCCGGTCATATGACTTAACGCTAAGCTACCAGGCACAGTATGTGCCATGGACAATGAGCCTTTAAATTGTGAGCGAGTAAGAGTATGTGGTATAAAAATTCCTTGGATGCTCCTAACTTAGGGAAATACTGGGTTTGATGGGGTAACGCTTTCGGCGAAATAAAAATGGCAAAGCCCTGTGGTGGTTGTATTATCACCTGCAGATCCTGTAGTTGCTTTTTTTGTATATATATATATATATATATATATATATATATATATATATATATATATATATATATATATATATATGCTGAGGGAAAGAAATGCACGACTGAGCTTCGAGGGTTTATTCTGAGCTTTCAAACCAAAGTTAGGGTTCTTCTTCAGAGAAGTGAGCAGAGCGGAGTCCAAACTATGAATTTCTTTAGGTTGATGATGATGATGCATATTGAAAGAACAAAGAGGGAACACTGTGTAACACAGGCTAGACCGCGATGAGTGGTGTATTTGGGTGTGTCTCTCGGTTTTCCATACTGGACAACGGTTAGGGGGTGGTCAGAAAGGAGATCGTGTCTGCATAGTCGCAAACGCTTTATTCATGATGCTCTTAACTTATGCGTAGAACGGTATGGGTTGCGGGTGGTCATGGGCTGCGGGGTATCGCAGTGCCATCACAACATACAGTCTTGCGTGTAGTGCGGTGTATATGGGGTATCGAGCGAGTTTCTTCGAGTTGTTTTGTGAGTCTAGTGTGAGCATATGTGTTGTGAGGTGCTAATTTGTTGTTGTCGTGTAGTATGGATATTCATGCGTACAAGGGAGAGCGGCAAGCGCGCTTCAGAGCAGAGTTCTGAATGTGTTGAGCCTTCCTCTGCCACGTGACACTCTCAGCTACGAGTGACAGTGGGACGTACGTGAGAAGAGCTCGCACGAGTGTTTTATACAGGTGTAACTGTAGTTTCTTGCCCGTTGGGTGGAACTTGCGCAGCATTTTCTTTGTAAGTGCGGCTCTTGCTTGTACATGGCCGGGCACTCATGACATTCAATCCCGTACATAGGGCAAATGGGGAAACTGCTACGGACAAGGATATATGAACACCAGAGAGCCGTCCGGTGGGATGACCCTCTGTTGGCATCGCCACACACGAGAGAAACCAACAACATCACATGAATTGGGAAGGAACCACGGTTCTCGGACGATCTAGCAACAAGAAAGGCAGGGAGTTATTTGAAGCATGGTTCTCCAACGAAACTTACATCAATCGTCACATCGACATCCCAAGCTGTTACAACAGTCTCAAATAACAAGGAAGATTTCTTCACTAATTTATTACAACAGTCTCAAGTAACAGAGTTTTTAAATAGATTTCAAATTTTAAATTTATTTATTTCAGGCTCATATTTTCTCATTTTAATCTCAAATTGTTCACTTTGTCCAAATTGTAATTTTATCAAGACTATAAACCCCTTCCCTTTACCTTAACTTTAACATCTCTACAATTTGCTGACATGGCCAACTTGGAGCTACTTTACCAGCCGCAACATGGCTGTTAATACAGGTGCCCTTCTCAACCTAAACAGGAACACGAAGACATCTCTCCGCGTTTCCCTGCTCTCTTTTATTTACAAGAGGCAAGGCCTGGTGAATTTCCCTCGACGCTTCTCACTGAGAACAGTGCGATTTTGGCAAGTCATACCGTGGACGCTCCCATTTCGAGAGGAATTCACCAGAATAAGAAAAGCCATCCTCCCAGCGCACCCCCCACCCCTGAATAAAAATTCCTTTATTTCCCTGGCTCGTTATAGCAATATGACGTGCTAAATCCTCCCCATCCCTGCCCCGCCGTAACTTGGCTCCGTGAATATGACTCTACACATTAAGCTCCGTTGCAACTATGCCGTTCTACTTAGAAAGGGCATAATTGCGAACTTTGGGGAAAGAAGGTCTGAGGCTTAGCTCGCTGCAGAACCCAAAGGAAGGAGGAAACCTGGATTGATACTCAGTTACCAACGCGAGGAGGATTAATACCCTACCCTACGGCACCGTCCAAGAACCACACTCACACTCCTACACATAACAGAAAAATACACCCACTACCAGCAATGAACACACTTCTCAACCTAGCCGCTACACTTAACACCCCCATCACAAACATAATAAAACCAACACAGGCCACAAACTCGTCTTCCGCTCACAGGAGGACGCAGTCAAATTTCACGAACTTGCGGCTAAAACACTCGCCGCACAAGACCTTCACACAAAACTAGCCGACGGTGGACACAAGAAACACCAAATACGAGTCCTTCCCCTATGGTTGGCTTTCTCCGCAGATGACCTCCGCACACACCTCAGACAGAAGTATGGGGAGTAGGTAATCAGAGACTTATATTACAACCGTACAAAACAATGGGCAGTAATTACACTGTCCGACGAACAAAACAGAACACTGCTGCTAGACCAAGGTATCAAGCTAAACATAAAACTCACATAGTGCCACCGGTGCTACAAAACAGAACACGAGACACGAAACTGCCAAGCAGATCTGGTCTGCTCCAGGTGTAGTGTAGTGAGGGCACTACTACACCACCTGCACAGCCACCTCACCCCTCTGCACAAACTGCAGCGGCAACCATGTTGCCGTCAACCCTAAATGCCCTTACCTAAGTAAGGCCCACTCTGAGGCCGTAGCGGCAATACAGCCTCCACAACCCACCAACACAACCACACGCTCCGCCTCCGCCCTTCCTTCCCTCACACGAACATTCGCTGCTGCTGCCGGCGCAACGCTGTCCACATCACCCCCTGTCCTCCCATAGACACACCCCTCCCTAGCAGCAACCCAGACTCGCCCACATGTTCTGAAACCCACCTTTACCCAAACATCCTACACCCAAAGACCTCCACTACTCCCGACACTCACCCCTACCAAAAACTACACACCCAACGAGATCACTCACCCAAAGCTACACCTGGCCGCCTTGCTTTCAGCGGTAGAAAACGACATGTCGAGGGGTGACGCAAACGCAGACTAGACGCAAACATACTAAATACACTGTTTGCTTCGCACAGTCTAAAACAGATCACCTTCCCCGAGAAGGCGTTCGCTCTAATCGACGAGCATACACACAGGAAACCTGCACTCCTCCCCACCCTTAAGGACACGAACACCTTCCTCCCTGGACCTACCGCCCCTTCACACCCCGCCCCTCACCCTCACTACGCTCCTGCCTCCTCCAGCCCTTCTATCCCTGCCCCTCTCGCCACTGTACCCTCCTTACCTGCCCCTTTGCCCACTGCTTCCACCTCTCTTCCTACCGCCTCATCTCATCCCTCCACTGCTACCACTCCTTCCTCCTCTATACCTAAACTCCCTCCTACCACCAGCACTCCTCCTTCGGCAGCCTCAACTTCCCCTCTATTGCCCCCCCCTTCCTACCGTCCCTCCACCCCCTCTAACAGCCTCCAACCCCACTCCTGCTGATACTACAACCGCCGCCTCCTCGACTTCCTCCACGCCCACCACACCATCCACAACACTCCGCATTAAACAAAAAAACTCCACCACGAAACCCCCCCCCGGCCACACAAAATCACGCGTAAAGCCGACCACCCCATCTATGCTGTTCCTTCTTCACCCTCCCAAACTCCTCTCCCTCACGACACCACCCCCTCTATAAATCTGCACCTCCCATACTATCTCTAGCCCCCATCTACTAACTACTTCCTCCTCTTCTGCTCCTAACTCCCCCCCTGACATAATACTCTTGAAGTCGATCAGCCTACACTCTCCTAACAACAGATTCCGCATTGCAAGCTACCACACATATCTAGTTCCACAAGCGCTGCACCTAGGATTAGCGATCCTAATAAAGCGCTCTATACACCACTCCCTCATTCAAACACGTGATGACTCTTTTCTAGCCTGCAAGGTACAGACAAGCTCCGGCTCCATCCTAGTGGCCACGCACTACAGGCCACCACGCCTACAATTAAACATAGAAGTTCCACTCCGGGCTATATCAAACCACAACTTACCTATCTTCTTTGCGGGGGACCTCAACGCTTTACACCCAACACTCCTTTCTAATACCACGAATGAGGCAGGAAGGTACCTGGCCGGTGGCCTGCCGCGTTATCGCTGCGAGCACATCGGCCCGGCCTTCCCCACATTCTTCAGTACTCGCGGAGGAACCACGTCTCCGGACGTGGTCTTCCGCAACGACCACGCTATACCCTTCTGCACTCACATCTCACCGGGTTCTCACATACTCTCTGACTACATATCGATATGCCTGATCATATCCACATCTCCCATACTCATACCAACTCTACCTCTCTTTGGCTTCAAAAACACAAACTGGGAAGAGTTCAAGAGACACATAACAGATAACACGCCCCATCTCGACTCGGACCAAACCAATCCACATCTGTTAGAGTACAACTGGTGCTCAAACCTGAACACTATAACCGCAGCACGCGACCTAAACACACTACACAAACCTTCACATGTATAAAACACTTCACATATTCCACATACACTCAGAGCCACATTACATAGTACAACATTCACTACATCAGAGGCCCACGACAACAGAACATCACTCATCTGCGTGCCCACATCCTACAGTGCGTGCAACTAGATAGGAAAGAGAGTGGCAAGAGGTCGTCTGCATCGCGGATGGTACACACACACACAAACCATCAAAACCACACGCGCAAGAGCACTTCCAGGAAGTCCAGAAGTGGTTTCGGGTCCACGCTCACGAATGGATTTACTTGACAACACATCTACATTGACCACTCCCATCACCGTCGAGGAAACAAACAACACCAAAACGCTCACCTGGCCCCTCCGGACTACCAGCCGCATTAATACACAAACTCCCCGCAAACATATACCCTACACTTACACACCTATTCAACGCCTCACTAGCCTCAGGCCACTTCCCCAAAATATTTAGTCTCTCACAGCATACTTCTACACAAAATGAACAAAGACCCCAAACACCCAAACATTTACAGGCCTATCGCTCTATTAGAGCACCTAGGCAAAATACTCGACCGTATGATTACCTGCCTCCTACGGGACTACCTGGAAGAGAGAGACTGGTTCTCCCCCCACCAATATGGGCTCAGGAGGGGCCGTCCCACTCAGGCGGCTCTGACCATCGTTCACGACAGAATACAAAATAAACAGGTACAATAAAAGACACACTCCATCAGCAAGGACGTAAAGAAGGCCTTTGATAAGGTGTGGCACTAGGGACTCCGTTGGAAACTCGCCAACAATACGGAGTTATCTCTCTTCACCAGAAAGCTCCTCTCGAACTACCTCACTGAACGGAGATGCCACATAAAATACAACAATACCCTATCACAACCTTTCCCACCACGCTCAGGCGTTCACCAAGGAAGCGTACTGGCACTCATACTTTAAATCATGTACAAAAACCACACTCCACGCACACCCGAAAACAGCTGTCACACCTACACAGTGCCCTACGCCGATGACGAGACCATTCTCTTCAGTGGCCGCGGACCAGACAAGATCACACACCACGCATAAATAATACTAGATAAAAAGAGAGAATAGGAGGATAAATGGATGATTGCCACGAATCCTCAAAAGAGACAAATAACGCACTTTGGCGCAAGAGATCACTACATGCATAACCTACAAATTTTCTCACACAGGAACCACCTAAACCCAACAATGCTCAACTACACACAACAGAGAAAAATCCTTGGGGTAACTTCTGACAAGTTCCTTAGGTTCAATATACTCCAGCATATAATACAAGCAAGAGCCGCACGCACAAACAAAATGCTGCCCAGGTTCTGCCCTACGGGCTAGAAACTACAGTTACACCTGTATAAAACACGTGCGACCTCTTCTCAAGTACGCTCCACTGTCACTCGTAGCTGCGAGCGTCACTTGGCAGAGGAAGGCTCAACGCATTCAGAACTCTGCTATGAAGCACTCTTGCCGCTCTTTCTTGTACGCGCGAATGTCTACACTACACGAAAACAACAAATTAGCATCCCTCAACACATACGCTCACACTAGACTGACAAAACAACTCGGGAGAACTCGCCAGAGATCCCATATACACTGTACTACCTGCAAGACTGTATGTTGCGATGATAACCCGCAGCCCATGACCACCTGCAACTCATACCGTTCTACACATAAGTTAAGAGCACCATGATAAGGCGTTTCTGACTATGCAGACACTACCTCCTTCCTGACCACGTCCCCACTCTCATCCAGTAACGAACACCCTGAGCCTCACCCAACTAAACCACGCATCGGTATCTAGCCATCGACCTATCAACTCTTCCTACTCCCTTTCAAGTTATTTTCATACCATTTTCCTCTTCGAGTACCTGATCGCCTGTGTTACACAGTGATCCCTCTCTGTTCTTTCTATATACATCATTATCATCAACCCAAAGCATTCCTAGTTTGGCTTTGCTCTGCTCACTTCTCTGAAGAAGGACCCTAACTTGGGTTTGAAAGCTCAGAATACACCCTCGAAGCTCAGTCGTGCATTTTCTTTCCCTCAACATGTTTCCTGAGCTACAAATCTTCCGTGATATATATATATATATATATATATATATATATATATATATATATATATATATATATATATATATTATCGTTTGAGTAAGTACTGTTGATTTTGTGTTTATGCATGCAATGAGGTCTCCTTTATTTTTTCTTTCTCTCTCTCTCACCTATGTCACTAATCTAAAATATTGCTTCTTGCATGGTGTATTCATATATAATGGTTGCATTCTTAAATCTCTACATATCTATTTTCTGCAGTGCAAAACTGTACTCATACTCCTATGACCGTGTGTAGTGTCATCACTTCGTTCGCAAACACATATACGCCTATTTTCTTTAGATAACAAAAGTTGATAGCCTTATGTCCTGGGTGCTGGACATCGTTCCTCCTCAGGTACGTTACTTTTCAGGGAATTGCTCTATTGCTCCCCCAAAAATGCATTTCAAGACATTCCCTTATGGTCAGCTAGCTTACAATCACGAAAAAATGGAAACGTTAAGATTATTTCTCACTGTTATCTTTGCTATATACATTATAAAGATGTAAATTTTTTCGAAATATTTTACATCGTTATACCCTTTGCTATCTACTAACCGCACCATTTAACACAAGATTTCTCGAAAAATTTCCATATATGCCTCTCTACATACATACTTAATATAACTCTTCTTAGAGAGTTTCTAACAGTAATGTAATTTTGGTTTCTTCTTTCAGTTGGATAATAATCAATATTGCTACCAAGATTATGTCTAGATAAGATATCTATTTATTCTCATCAGCACGTTTATAAAGTCATACGGCTTCGTGTATTCACGTCTGTATTTTGTATATGCACATATAAATGCCTGCCTATGTCCATTTTGGGATTTTTGTCCTGAGGATGTTTTAGGTATATTTTATAGCATGTTGGTCTATCTGAGATCATGGCCAGATAAGATCTATGAATTCTCGTCAAGATATGTGAATATTCAAATATATCTTTATAATTATGTTCCTCTTCTCTGCATATTCACATGCCTGCGTAGGTCTGTTTTGCGTTTTATGTATTTTAGCCTGATAGGCTGTTTTGTTTATGTGTTAATTACATCACTGTGTATTCTTGTCTAAACATGTGTATATTCATACATTTCCTTGTATTCTCGCCTCGTTCTGAATATGTACAGGGTTCCAGCACACAAAACTTAAATTTCTACTTTTCCAGCACGTTTCATTACAACGTCTTTTCCATTGTGAGTAGGTGTGTCGAGAGGCCGTTTCTAAATCAATCCACCCCGCCTTTCTTTATATTAGGTTTGAAACAAAGTTCTCGTACAACTTTTATTGACAAATATTTACAAAGATGCACCGCCTCAAAGTAGAAAAATATCAATGAACAATGTAATCGCCGTTATTTTTGAGCTCATGATTCCAAGGATGGGAACGAGCATGGATGCCTTTGTTGTAAAATTAAACTAGTTTTCTATCAAATAAGTCTGCAACTGCGGTTTTCAGTTCGTCATCTTTTGTGAACGTTTTGCAATTCAAGAATTTTGGCAGTGCAGGGAATACATGGTGTTCTGTTGGCGCCCGGTCTGGGGAGTAGTCTAGGTAAGGGAGCACTTCCCACCCCAGCTCCAGGAGTTTTCGCGGGTATGATTTTCAACGTGTAGTAGGGCTTTATCATGAAGAAACATAACATCAGTCAATTCTCTTCATTTATGCTCAATCGAATCTGCCACCTGTTACAGTTGTTGATTGT